>CM017909.1:5975024-6575024 GCA_008369825.1 Triplophysa tibetana
AAGACCATGAACAAGTGTCTTTTGCAAGGGAAATCACTTGATTAGTCAAAAGCTTGCTTTGTGACCACAAATTCACGCACAGAAACATGCTTCCTGAAATGAAAACTGCTTTTTGTTACACAGTGCATCAAAGGACTATGAAAAAGTTTTTTTTGCAAGGGAAATAAGTTGATTAGTCAAAAGATTATTTTGTGCACATTCCACTCACAGAAACATGCTTCTTGTACTGAAAACTCTGCTTTTGTTACACAGTGCATCAAGGACTATAAAAAAGTGTCTTTTGCTAGGGAAATCAGTTGATTAGTCAAAAGCCTGTTTTGAGCACATTCCACTCACAGAAACATGCTTCTTTTACTGAAAACTGCTTTTTGTTACACTTTGCACCATAGGACCATGAATAAGTGTCTTTTGAAAGGGAAATCAGTTGATTAGTCAAAAGCTTGTTTTGTGCATCTTCCACTCACAGAAACATGAGTCTTGCACTGAAAACTGCTTTTTGTCACACAGTGCATCATAGGACCATGAAAAAATATCTTTTGCTAGGGAAATCAGTTGATTAGTCAAAAGCTTGTTTTGTGCACATTCCACTCACAGAAACATGCTTCTTATATTGAAAACTACTTTTTGTTACACAGTGCATCATAGGACAATGAAAAAGTGTCTTTTGCAAGGGAAATCAGTTGATTAGTCATAAGCTTGCTTTGTGACCAGAAATTCCACGCACAGAAACATGCTTCCTGTAATGAAAACTGCTTTTTGTCACACAGTGCATCATAGGACTATGAAAAAGTGTCTTTTACAAGAGAAATCAGTTGATTAGTCAAAAGCTTGTTTTGAGCACATTCCACTCACAGAAACATGCTTCTTTTACTGAAAACTGCTTTTTGTCACACAGTGCATCATATGACCATGAAAAAGTGTCTTTTGCAAAGAAAACAGTTGATTATTCAAAAGCTTGTTTTGTTTACATTCCACTCACAGGAACATGCTTCTTGTACTGAAAACTGCTTCTTGTTACACAGTGAAAACTGAAAACTGCTTTTTTTTACGGAGTGCATCATAGGACTATAAAAAAGTGTCTTTTGCAAGGGAAATCAGTTGATTAGTCAAAAGCTTGCTTTGTGACCACAAATTCCACGCACAGAAACATGCTTCCTGTAATGAAAACTGCTTTTTGTCACACAGTGCATCATAGGACTATGAAAAAGTGTCTTTTGCAAGGGAAATCAGTTGATTAGTCAAAAGCCTGTTTTGAGCACTTTCCACTCACAGAAACATGCTTCCTTTACTGAAAACTGCTTTTTGTCACAGAGTGCATCATAGGACCATGAAAAAGGTTATTTTGCAAGGGCAATCAGTTGATTAGTCAAAAGCCTGCTTTGTGACTACAAATTCCACGCACAGAAACATGCTTCTTGTACTGAAAACTGCTTTTTGTTACACAGTGCACATTCCACTCATAGAAACATGCTTCTTGTACTGAAAACTGCTTTTTGTCACACAGTGCATCATAGGACTATGAAAAAGAGTATTTAGCAAGGGAAATCAGTTGATTAGTCAAAAGCTTGTTTTGAGCACATTCCAATCACAGAAACATGCTTCTTGTACTGAAAACTGATTTTTTGTTACAGAGTGCATCATAAGACCATGATAAAGTGTCTTTTGCTAGGGAAATCAGTTGATTAATCAAAAGCTTGTTTTGAGCACATTCCACTCACAGAAACATGCTTCTTGTACTGAAAACTGCTTTTTGTTAAACAGTGCATCATAGGACCATGAATAAGCGTCCTTTGCAAGGGAAATCAGTTGATTAGTCAAAAGCTTGTATTGAGCACATTCCACGCACAGAAACATGCTTCCTGTAATGAAAACTGTTTTTTGTAACACAGTGCATCAAAGAACTATGAAGGAAGTGTCTTTTGCAAGGGAAATCAGTTGATTAGTCAAAGCTTGTTTTGTGCACATTCCACTCCCAGAAACATGCTTCTTGTACTGAAAACTGCTTTTTTTATGCAGTGATTCATAAGTCCATGAACAAGTGTCTTTTGCAAGGGAAATCACTTGATTAGTCAAAAGCTTGCTTTGTGACAACAAATTCCACGCACAGAAACATGCTTCCTGAAATGAAAACTGCTTTTTGTTACACAGTGCATCAAAGGACTATGAAAAAGTTTATTTTGCAAGGGAAATAAGTTTATTAGTCAAAAGATTATTTTGTGCACATTCCACTCACAGAAACATGCTTCTTGTACTGAAAACTGCTTTTTTGTTACACAGTGCATCAAAGGACTATAAAAAAGTGTCTTTTGCTAGGGAAATCAGTTGATTAGTCAAAAGCCTGTTTTGAGCACATTCCACTCACAGAAACATGCTTCTTTTACTGAAAACTGCTTTTTGTTACACAGTGCACATTCCACTCACAGAAACATACTTCTTGTACTGAAAACTGCTTTTTGTCACACAGTGCATCATGGGACTATGAAAAAGAGTCTTTAGCAAGGGAAATCAGTTGATTAATCAAAAGCTTTTTTTGAGCACATTCCACTCACAGAAACATGCTTCTTGTACTGAAAACAGTTGATTAGTCAAAGCTTGTTTTGTGCACATTCCACTCCCAGAAACATGCTTCTTGTACTGAAAACTGCTTTTTATATGCAGTGATTCATAAGACCATGAACAAGTGTCTTTTGCAAGGGAAATCACTTGATTAGTCAAAAGCTTGCTTTGTGACCACAAATTCCACGCACAGAAACATGCTTCCTGAAATGAAAACTGCTTTTTGTTACACAGTGCATCATCAAAGGACTATGAAAAAGTTTATTTTGCAAGGGAAATAAGTTGATTAGTCAAAAGATTATTTTGTGCACATTCCACTCACAGAAACATGCTTCTTGTACTGAAAACTGCTTTTTTGTTACACAGTGCATCAAAGGACTATAAAAAAGTGTCTTTTGCTAAGGAAATCAGTTGATTAGTCAAAAGCCTGTTTTGAGCACATTCCACTCACAGAAACATGCTTCATTTACTGAAAACTGCTTTTTGTCACACAGTGCATCATAGGACCATGAAAAAATGTCTTTTGCAAGGGAAATCATTTGATTAGTCGAAAGATTATTTTGTGCACATTCCACTCCCAGAAACATGCTTCTTGTACTGAAAACTGCTTTTTTTATGCAGTAATTCATAGGACCATGAAAAAGTGTCTTTTGCAAGGGAAATCACTTGATTAGTCAAAAGCTTGCTTTGTGACCACAAATTCCACGCACAGAAACATGCTTCCTGTAATGAAAACGGCTTTTTGTTACACAGTGCATCAAAGGACTATGAAAAAGTTTCTTTTGCAAGGGAAATAAGTTGATTAGTCAAAAGATAATTTTGTGCACATTCCACTCACAGAAACATGCTTCTTGTACTGAAAACTGCTTTTTTGTTACACAGTGCATCAAAGGACTATAAAAAAGTGTCTTTTGCTAGGGAAATCAGTTGATTAGTCAAAAGCCTGTTTTGAGCACTTTCCACTCACAGAAACATGCTTCTTTTACTGAAAACTGCTTTTTGTTACACTTTGCACCATAGGACCATGAATAAGTGTCTTTTGCAAAGAAATCAGTTGATTAGTCAAAACTTGTTTTGTTTACATTCCACTCACAGGAACATGCTTCTTGTACTGAAAACTGCTTTTTGTTAATAAGTGCACATTCCACTCACAGAAACATGCTTCTTGTACTGAAAACTGCTTTTTATTACACTTTGCACCATAGGACCATTAATAAGTGTCTTTTGAAAGGGAAATCAGTTGATTAGTCAAAAGCTTGTTTTGTGCATCTTCCACTCACAGAAACATGAGTCTTGCACTGAAAACTGCTTTTTGTCACACAGTGCATCATAGGACCATGAAAAAATATATTTTGCAAGGGAAATCAGTTGATTAGTCAAAAGCTTGTTTTGTGCACATTCCACTCACAGAAACATGCTTCTTTTATTGAAAACTGCTTTTTGTCACACAGTGCATCATAGGACCATGAAAAAGTGTCTTTTGCAAGGGAAATCAGTTGATTAGTCAAAAGCCTGTTTTGAGCACTTTCCACTCACAGAAACATGCTTCTTTTACTGAAAACTGCTTTTTGTTACACAGTGCACATTCCAATCACAGAAACATGCTTCTTGTACTGAAAGCTGCTTCTTGTTACACAGTGAAAACTGAAAACTGCTTTTTTTTACAGAGTGCATCATAGGACTATAAAAAAGTGTCTTTTGCAAGGGAAATCAGTTGATTAGTCAAAAGCTTGCTTTGTGGCCACAAATTCCACGCACAGAAACATGCTTCCTGTAATGAAAACTGCTTTTTGTCACACAGTGCATCAAAGGACTATGAAAAAGTGTCTTTTGCAAGGGAAATCAGTTGATTAGTCAAAAGCCTGTTTTGAGCACTTTCCACTCACAGAAACATGCTTCTTTTACTGAAAACTGCTTTTTGTCACAGAGTGCATCATAGGACCATGAAAAAGTTTCTTTTGCAAGGGAAATCAGTTGATTAGTCAAAAGCTTGCTTTGTGACCACAAATTCCACGCACAGAAACATGCTTCTTTTATTGAAAACTGCTTTTTGTCACACAGTGCATCATAGGACCATGAAAAAGTGTCTTTTGCAAGGGAAATCAGTTGATTAGTCAAAAGCTGTTTTGAGCACATTCCACTCACAGAAACATGCTTCTTTTATTGAAAACTGCTTTTTGTCACACAGTGCATCATAGGACCATGAAAAAGTGTCTTTTCAAGGGAAATCAGTTGATTAGTCAAAAGCTGTTTTGTTTACATTCCACTCACTGGAACATGCTTCCTGTAATGAAAACTGCTTTTTGTTACACAGTGCATCATAGGACTATGAAAAAGTGTCTCTTGCAAGGGAAATCAGTTGATTAGTCAAAAGCTTGTTTTGAGCATATTCCACTCACAGAAACATGCTTCTTTTATTTAAAACTGCTTTTTGTCACACAGTGCATCATAGGACCATGAAAAAGTGTCTTTTGCAAGGGAAATCAGTTGATTAGTCAAAAGCCTGTTTTGAGCACTTTCCACTCACAGAAACATGCTTCTTTTACTGAAAACTGCTTTTTGTCACACAGTGCATCATATGACCATGAAAAAGTGTCTTTTGCAAAGAAATCAGTTGATTAGTCAAAAGCTTGTTTTGTTTACATTCCACTCACAGGAACATGCTTCTTGTACTGAAAACTGCTTTTTGTTACACAGTGCACATTCCAATCACAGAAACATGCTTCTTGTACTGAAAGCTGCTTTTTGTTACACAGTGAAAACTGAAAACTGCTTTTAGTGCATCATAGTGCATCATAGGACTATAAAAAAGTGTCTTGTGCAAGGGAAATCAGTTGATTAGTCAAAAGCTTGCTTTGTGACCACAAATTCCACGCACAGAAACATGCTTCCTGTAATGAAAACTGCTTTTTGTCACACAGTGCATCATAGGACTATGAAAAAGTGTCTTTTGCAAGGGAAATCAGTTGATTAGTCAAAAGCCTGTTTTGAGCACTTTCCACTCACAGAAACATGTTTCTTTTACTGAAAACGTCTTGGTTACGTATGTAACCTCAGTTCCCTGATGGAGGGAACGAGACGTTGTGTCGAGAACGACAGATGGGGTTCGTCCTTGAGAACCAATCAACTCTGACTACTATAGAAAAGGCCAATGAAATTTGGCGAATGAAATTTGCATGCCGGACTCCGCCCCCGGATATCCGGTATAAAAGGAAGCCGGCGTGCAGCATTCATTTACCTCTTGTTCTGAAGAGCCTGAGAGCCTCTCAAACTGCAACAGAAACGATACAGGTTTGTGGCATAAGGGACACAACGTCTCGTTCCCTCCATCAGGGAACTGAGGTTACAGACGTAACCAAGACGTTCCCTTTCTGACGGTCTCTCGACGTTGTGTCGAGAACGACAGATGGGGTTATCTATGGAAAACGCCACAAACGCTGTATCGCGTCACAATCTCAGCGAAGCAACGTTGACAAGCCTGGGCGTGTCAGCTCGAAGCTTTCGTGAGACCTGTAACCTTCCAGTGTGGTGGTCGGGGGGTTCCAGAGCTTTCAGGAAAGATGGATACAGCCCTGACCGGTAACTTTCACGGACGGGGCCTTAGCTCTCTACAGGCGAGAGGCCGTCCGGCTCGGTTTACACCGGGAAAGCGCACTCTTAAGCAGAGAAGCGCTGCAGAGGCCACCTCCTACCCGTGGGGAGGAATAAGGTGGAGAAAGTATGGTCTCGTCCTAGGAGGAGAACGCATGGAACGTGCGGACTGGGTAGTTAACCGCGAGGTGGAGGTCCACCTGGGGAAGCTCATGGGTTACCAGGAGTGGGAACCATACTCATGAGGATACATCAGACGGAACAGCCCGCGGAGGGGGTGTTACTGCGTCTGATAGCACAGGTCCGGTTAGAGCTATCTTTGATAGCTCACATGGTATCTCGGCCTAAGGGGGAAGGCTGCTCTGCCCAGCCAGCCCCCAGGTGGTGCTTGTTTGGTGATGGATGGAATGCCTATTCTTAACCAGTGTCTGGGTAAGAAGGGAGGTAGGTGAGGTACCAGTTTCTTAGCCATGTGTTTGGGTAAGAAGAAAAAGGTAGATAGCACACTGACCCAACCTGTTAGAGGGTGGAAAGGTGCTTTCGCAGGCATACGTCCCCCCGGATGCCAGTCCTACATGTCGCCACGCAGGACGTGGGCTGACACCGGGTTTACACAAAAGTTGTTAACCCTTGTGAAGGTGTTTGGGCGTAGCCCAACCCGCAGCTCTACAGATGTCTGCTAGAGAGGCACTTCTGCCAGTGCCCAGGAGGTGGCTGAACTCCGTGTGGAGTGAGCCCTCACTACCAATGGGCATGGGAGACTCTGAGATCGGGATGCCGTCGTAACGGTGTCCACGACCCAGTGCGCCAGCCTCTGTTTGGAGACAGCCTTCCCCTTCTGCTGCCCTCCAACAGACACGGAGCTGGTCAGAGCTTCAGCGCTCTGCGTGCGGTCCAGCACGTACTGGACACAACACTGATCGGGTTGGGTCTTCCTCCCCTATTGGGAGCGCCTGCAAGTTCACCACCTGGCCCCGGAGGGAGTAGTGGGAACTTCTTGGGCACGCATCCGGTCCTGGGTCTCAAGCTAACGTGAGAGTTTCCAGGGCCGAATTTAAGGCAATCCGGGGACATGGAGGATGCTCGGTGGTCCCCTACCCTCTTGAAGGAAGTGAGCGCCGTCAGGAGGGCCGTCTTACTCAGTGAGGAAGATCGGAACCTCCGAGGACCACTTAGGGTCCCAAGAGGGTATGGAGCGGAGGTGAGGCGGATTACGCCCCCTCTCGCGCCCCTTAGGAACCTGGTGACCAGGTCGTGTTGCCCTAGAAACTTTCCACCGACTGAGTCGTGATGAGTGGCAGGAGCGACTACATACACATTCAGCGTGGAGGGGAGATGTTAGTCTCCAGTCTCGTAAGAAGGAAAACACAATCCTGATCGAGCACCTCAGTGGGTCTTTCTCCTTGAGAGAGACACCAGGACGAGAAGAGGCGCCTTCTAGAGGCGTGTAACCGCCTAGTAGATGGGGCCCTAGCCTGGGTGATGGTCTCCGCCGAGAGGGGGAGTAGTCATCTCAGGATCTTCTCGTCCCGTCTAGAGACCAGACATGGGTGTTCCAGAAGTCAGATCTGGGATGCCAGAACGTGTCCGTCCCCTGATAGAGCAGGTCCTCTGTCAGGGGAACGGTTCAGGGGGAGTCGCTGTCCAGAGCATTAGCTCTGAAGCCAAGTGCGGTTAGACCGGTGTGGTGTAACCAATAACACCTGGTGCTCCTGCTCCCTGACCTTGCACAGCGTCTGTGCAAGGAGGCTCCTGGGGGGGGAAGGTGTGCTTCCACCCATCCCGCGGTCAGCTGTGCGCAAGGATATCCGTGCCGAGGGCAGGAATATCAAGCGGGCAAATGGTGGTGTTACGGGAGGCGAACAGGTTTACCTGGGCCAACCCGAACAGCCTCCAAATGAGCTGGTGCGCGGGGGTGAAGTAGCCACTCTCCACGAGGCATAAACTGGCGAGAGAGCACGTCGGCTGTCTAGTTCAGTTTGCCTGGGGTGTGTGTGGCCCGCAGGGAACGGGTCACATGTTGACTTCACCGGAGGAGGCGTCGAGCAAGTTTTGTTAGCTGCTGTGAGTGAACGCCACCCTGACGATCTGTGCTCGCTACAGCTATAGTGCTGTCCTCGGACCAGCACGTGCATGTGTTACACGAGAGGCCGTAGCCTGCTCAGTGCAAGTAGCACAGCCCACAACTCTTGGCAATTGATATGCCAGCGCAGGCGGGGGTTCGTCCAACATCCCACCTGCGTGCTCGTTGCACACTGCACCGCACCCCTGCAGGGAGACGTCAGCCGTCACCACGACCTGCCTCATAACCTGCCCAGAGGGACCTGAGTCCGTCAAAAAAGTCATAAAGACTAGGGGTTATGGTGCGTTGGCAGCAGGGCGGCATCACCATGCTCCTGCTGCCAGTGTGCCACGCTCTCCTCGGAACTCGACTCTGAAACCAGTGTTGGAGCGGTCACATGTGCATCAACCCGAGGGGTATCAACCCGCGAGGACGCCATGTGTCCCAGGAGCCTCTGAATTGTTTCAGGGGGACCGCTGTCTGTCTAAAATGTTCATTTCAGACAGTTCAACACTGGTTGGGCGCAACTGCGGACAGTAGCGCCGCCGTGGTGACAGAGTTGAGTTCCATACCAAGAGAGAGGATGCTCTGCACTGAGGAGAGCTTGCCCCTCTCTCGGTTGACCTGGAGTGCCAATCGATCTAGGTGCCGGAGCACCAGGTCCCTTCCTGTACACAACAGATCTCGCGAGTGTGCCAGGGTAGGCCAGTCGCTGAGGTAGTTTAGTACCCGCTCGCCTTCTTCCCCTAAGGGAGAAAGGGCGGTCAGGGACAGACCGAAAGGGAGGACTCTGTACTGATATGCCCGCCTCTCGCACGAGAACCGTGGGAACGGCTGGTGTCGAGGAGGACCGAGACATGAAAGTAAGCGTCCTTCAGGTCGATTGCCGCGAACCAATCCTGACACCTGATAGATGTCTGGACGCGCCTCTGTGTGAGCACCCTGAACGGCAGCTTGTGAAGGTGCTCTGTTCCGGGTACGCAGACCTTTGGGCGCAACCCACCATCTTTTTGGGAACGATGAAGTGCGGGTCGTGACCCACTGAACATCTTGGTTTTGAGGGACGAGCTCGATGCCTGTTTGCCAGAAGGGTGGTGACCTCTACCCGAAGTACGGAGGCGTCCCTGCCTCGACCGAGGGAGGGATGATGCCTCGAAACTTTGGGAGAGTCTCTGGCGAACTGGATCGAGTAACCAAGACGGACCGCCCTCATTATTCAGCGAGACAGTGTGGGCAGCTCTCGAGCTCCCAGGGACTGTACAGGGTGACCAAGGGGACGGTCTGCTTCGTCATTCCCACGGGGGGTGGTTCGTCGGCTGGCGGAGCTAACCATCTGTCACGGGGGGTCCCCGGAGAAAAGGTTGGCTCCGCCTACTTACCTGTCTAGCGGGACAGCTGCACACACTGTCGGTTTGAGAGTGGTAGCAGCTGTCGTGTGTATACGACCCTACGCCTCGCCAGGGCGTGAGGTCGGGTTTGCCGGGCACAGTCCAGTGGAGTGTGCGATCGGCTGCAAGTACACCCGGGAAGAACCGAAAAACTCTGTGAGTAAGTGGGCGCCAGGCCCTGAAAAGGGTCCGGCTTTGGTGACGAGGCAGGAGCCGTCCCATACCGACCAATCAGAGCCGTGGCTGTGAAGGTTCGGGCCCGATGTTGTTCTCCCTGGGGTCTTCCCGTCAGTGTCCCTTCTCGCGAGAAGGTTGCTGACGGGGTGGAGGTTTCCCCCTCGATTTCCGCTTCCGGGGTGCCGCCTGTGGGGGCACAGGCACCGGAGCTGATGTCGAAGGGGTCCTGGGTTGCAGGGAAGCAGACGTCACGTGAGATCTCGGAGGCCTGTAGGCGGCCGAGTCGCAGCGTGAAAAAATGTGGCCAATTGCCACTGTCTGCTTCACCGTCAAAAACTGCTGAGCGCAGTCCTCGACGGTGATACCAACAACCCACCCTGCGAGATGGGTGCATCAAGAAAGCGTACTTCCTTGGTGTCACTCTTCTGCACAAGGTATAGCCGGGGGTGTCTCTCCTGGACCACTACCGTGGACATCGTCCGACCCAGGGCCCGTGCCGCTGCCTTGGTCGCCCGTAGAGCGCTGTCAGCGGCGGCACGGAAATCCTGCATTATACCCGGGTCGGCCTTACCCTCGTGGGGCTCTCTCAACGCCTTCGCCTGCAGGATGGCCATGGCATAGAGAGAGGAGGCAGCCTGGCCCGCAGCATCGCAAGCCTTCGACACCAGTGATGCCGAAGTCTTACGCGCTTTGGACGGCAGACGTGGCCGATTCCCCCCAGGTGGTAGCCGTCCGCGGCACATGTGCACCGCGGGCGGACGTTCCACCCGGGGGATCTCGACGTAGTCCTTGGCTGCCCCACCATCGAGGGAAGTAAGGGAGCCGGAGCTGGTTTCACTGAAACGGTCCGTGAGTGGATCGTTCCAAGTTTTACACAGCTCCTCGTGCACCTCCGGGAAAAACATAGCACACGGGCTGGGCGCGGTTTGCACCGCGCTCCGACCTCAGGAACCACGTATCCCCGGGTTAGCAAGGATGACATCACTTCTGCTTCGTCCTGAACTCGACCGCTGGGGGTGGAGCTCGGATTCGTCAGAGTCGGATGCCAGTCTCCCTCCGATGCTGCGAGCGACATCTCATCTACGCAGTGCGGGCAGATGTGTCAACGAACGCTGCTTCAGTGTGCTGGACGCCCAGACACCTAATGCAGCGATCGTGTCCATCCCCCTCCTCGATGAGGGTGCCGCACCCAAGAGAACAGCGGGACATGCCGCGCTGGAGAATGCTCATTCAGTCCTGAAAAGGACTTTTTAGAAAAAATCTCTCACACCTCCGGAACCGCCGAGACGCCCAGGGGAAGGTCGCTGCAGGAAGGGACGATCCGCTGTAACACGTCGTAGAACCAGCAGTGTAGTTGTAGAGGATTGAATCCTGAGTTGTACTCATGAGCGATGGCTCTGAAGAACAAAAGGTAAATGGATGCTGCACACCGGCTTCCTTTTATACCGGATATCCGGGGGCGGAGCCCGGCATGCAAATTTCATTCGCCAAATTTCATTGGCCTTTTCTATAGTAGTCAGAGTTGATTGGTTCTCAAGGGCGAACCCCCATCTGTCGTTCTCGACACAACGTCGAGAGACCGACGGAAAGGGAACTGCTTTTTGTCACACAGTGCATCGTAGGACCATGAAAAGGTGTCTTTTGCAAGGGAAATCAGTTGATTAGTCAAAGCTTGTTTTGTGCACATTCCACTCCCAGAAACATGCTTCTTGTACTGAAAACTGCTTTTTTTATGCAGTGATTCATAAGACCATGAACAAGTGTCTTTTGCAAGGGAAATCACTTGATTAGTCAAAAGCTTGCTTTGTGACCACAAATTCCACGCACAGAAACATGCTTCCTGAAATGAAAACTGCTTTTTGTTACACAGTGCATCAAAGGACTATGAAAAAGTTTATTTTGCAAGGGAAATAAGTTGATTAGTCAAAAGATTATTTTGTGCACATTCCACTCACAGAAACATGCTTCTTGTACTGAAAACTGCTTTTTTGTTACACAGTGCTTCAAAGGACTATAAAAAAGTGTCTTTTGCTAGGGAAATCAGTTGATTAGTCAAAAGCCTGTTTTGAGCACATTCCACTCACAGAAACATGCTTCTTTTACTGAAAACTGCTTTTTTTATGCAGTGATTCATAAGACCATGAACAAGTGTCTTTTGCAAGGGAAATCACTTGATTAGTCAAAAGCTTGCTTTGTGACCACAAATTCCACGCACAGAAACATGCTTCCTGAAATGAAAACTGCTTTTTGTTACACAGTGCATCAAAGGACTATGAAAAAGTTTATTTTGCAAGGGAAATAAGTTGATTAGTCAAAAGATTATTTTGTGCACATTCCACTCACAGAAACATGCTTCTTGTACTGAAAACTGCTTTTTGTCACACAGTGCATCATAGGACCATAAAAAAATGTCTTTTGCAAGGGAAATAAGTTGATTAGTCAAAAGATTATTTTGTGCACATTCCACTCACAGAAACATGCTTCTTGCACTGAAAACTGCTTTTTGTCACACAGTGCATCATAGGACCATAAAAAAATGTCTTTTGCAAGGGAAATCAGTTGATTAGTCAAAAGATTATTTTGTGCACATTCCACTCCCAGGTACATGCTTCTTGTACTGAAAACTGCTTTTTTTATGCAGTAATTCATAGGACCATGAAAACGTGTCTTTTGCAAGGGAAATCATTTGATTAGTCAAAAGCTGTTTTGAGCACATTCCACTCACAGGAACATGCTTACTGTAATGAAAACTGCTTTTTTGTTACACAGTGCATCATAGGACTATGAAAAAGTGTCTTTTACAAGAGAAATCAGTTGATTAGTCAAAAGCTTGTTTTGAGCACATTCCACTCACAGAAACATGCTTCTTTTATTGAAAACTGCTTTTTGTCACACAGTGCATCATAGGACCATGAAAAAGTGTCTTTTGCAAGGGAAATCAGTTAATTAGTCAAAAGCTTGTTTTGTTCACATTCCACTCACAGGAACATGCTTCTTGTACTGAAAACTACTTTTTGTTACACAGTGCACATTCCACTCACAGAAACATGCTTCTTGTCCTGAAAACTGCTTTTTTGTTACACAGTGCATCATAGGACCATGAAAAGGTGTCTTTTGCAAGGGAGATCAGTTGATTGGTCAAAGCTTGTTTTGTGCACATTCCACTCCTAGAAACATGCTTCTTGTACCGAAAACTGCTTTTTTTTACAGAGTGCATCATAGGACAATGAAAAAGTGTCTTTTGCAAGGGAAATCAGTTGATTAGTCAAAAGCTTGCTTTGTGACCACAAATTCCACGCACAGAAACATGCTTCCTGTAATGAAAACTGCTTTTTGTCACACAGTGCATCATAGGACTATGAAAAAGTATCTTTTGCAATGGAAATCAGTTGATTAGTCAAAAGCCTGTTTTGAGCACTTTCCACTCACAGAAACATGCTTCATTACTGAAAACTGCTTTTTGTCACACAGTGCATCATAGGACCATGAAAAAGTGTCTTTTGCTAGGGAAATTAGTTGATTAGTCAAAAGCCTGTTTTGAGCACTTTCCACTCACAGAAACATGCTTCTTTTACTGAAAACTGCTTTTTGTCACACAGTGCATCATATGACCATGAAAAAGTGTCTTTTGCAAAGAAATCAGTTGATTAGTCAAAAGCTTGTTTTGTTTACATTCCACTCACAGGAACATGCTTCTTGTACTGAAAACTGCTTTTTGTTACACAGTGGCACATTCCAATCACAGAAACATGCTTCTTGTACTGAAAGCTGCTTTTTGTTACACAGTGAAAACTGAAAACTGCTTTTTTTTACAGAGTGCATCATAGGACTATAAAAAAGTGTCTTTTGCAAGGGAAATCAGTTGATTAGTCAAAAGCTTGCTTTGTGACCACAAATTCCACGCACAGAAACATGCTTCCTGTAATGAAAACTGCTTTTTGTCACACAGTGCATCATAGGACCATAAAAAAATGTCTTTTGCAAGGGAAATCAGTTGATTAGTCAAAAGATTATTTTGTGCACATTCCACTCCCAGGTACATGCTTCTTGTACTGAAAACTGCTTTTTTTATGCAGTAATTCATAGGACCATGAAAACGTGTCTTTTGCAAGGGAAATCATTTGATTAGTCAAAAGCTGTTTTGAGCACATTCCACTCACAGGAACATGCTTACTGTAATGAAAACTGCTTTTTTGTTACACAGTGCATCATAGGACTATGAAAAAGTGTCTTTTACAAGAGAAATCAGTTGATTAGTCAAAAGCTTGTTTTGAGCACATTCCACTCACAGAAACATGCTTCTTTTATTGAAAACTGCTTTTTGTCACACAGTGCATCATAGGACCATGAAAAAGTGTCTTTTGCAAGGGAAATCAGTTAATTAGTCAAAAGCTTGTTTTGTTCACATTCCACTCACAGGAACATGCTTCTTGTACTGAAAACTACTTTTTGTTACACAGTGCACATTCCACTCACAGAAACATGCTTCTTGTCCTGAAAACTGCTTTTTTGTTACACAGTGCATCATAGGACCATGAAAAGGTGTCTTTTGCAAGGGAGATCAGTTGATTAGTCAAAGCTTGTTTTGTGCACATTCCACTCCTAGAAACATGCTTCTTGTACTGAAAACTGCTTTTTTTTACAGAGTGCATCATAGGACAATGAAAAAGTGTCTTTTGCAAGGGAAATCAGTTGATTAGTCAAAAGCTTGCTTTGTGACCACAAATTCCACGCACAGAAACATGCTTCCTGTAATGAAAACTGCTTTTTGTCACACAGTGCATCATAGGACTATGAAAAAGTGTCTTTTGCAAGGGAAATCAGTTGATTAGTCAAAAGCCTGTTTTGAGCACTTTCCACTCACAGAAACATGCTTCTTTTACTGAAAACTGCTTTTTGTCACACAGTGCATCATAGGACCATGAAAAAGTGTCTTTTGCTAGGGAAATCAGTTGATTAGTCAAAAGCCTGTTTTGAGCACTTTCCACTCACAGAAACATGCTTCTTTTACTGAAAACTGCTTTTTGTCACACAGTGCATCATATGACCATGAAAAAGTGTCTTTTGCAAAGAAATCAGTTGATTAGTCAAAAGCTTGTTTTGTTTACATTCCACTCACAGGAACATGCTTCTTGTACTGAAAACTGCTTTTTGTTACACAGTGGCACATTCCAATCACAGAAACATGCTTCTTGTACTGAAAGCTGCTTTTTGTTACACAGTGAAAACTGAAAACTGCTTTTTTTTACAGAGTGCATCATAGGACTATAAAAAAGTGTCTTTTGCAAGGGAAATCAGTTGATTAGTCAAAAGCTTGCTTTGTGACCACAAATTCCACGCACAGAAACATGCTTCCTGTAATCAAAACTGCTTTTTGTCACACAGTGCATCATAGGACTATAAAAAAGTGTCTTTTGCAAGGGAAATCAGTTGATTAGTCAAAAGCTTGTTTTGAGCACATTCAACTCACAGAAACATGCTTCTTGTACTGAAAACTGCTTTTTTGTTACACAGTGCATCAAAGGACTATAAAAAAGTGTCTTTTGCAAGGGAAATCATTTGATTAGTCAAAAGCTTGTTTTGTGCACATTTCACTCACAGAAACATGCTTCTTGTACTGAAAACTGCTTTTTTTTACAGAGTGCATCATAGAACCATGATAAAGTGTCTTTTGCTAGGGAAATCAGTTGATTAGTCAAAAGCCTGTTTTGAGCACTTTCCACTCACAGAAACATGCTTCTTTTACTGAAAACTGCTTTTTGTTACACTTTGCACCATAGGACCATGAATAAATGTCTTTTGCAAAGAAATCAGTTGATTAGTCAAAAGCTTGTTTTGTTTACATTCCACTCAGAGGAACATGCTTCTTGTACTGAAAACTGCTTTTTGTTAATAAGTGCACATTCCACTCACAGAAACATGCTTCTTGTACTGAAAACTGCTTTTTGTTACACTTTGCACCATAGGACCATTAATAAGTGTCTTTTGAAAGGGAAATCAATTGATTAGTCAAAAGCTTGTTTTGTGCATCTTCCACTCACAGAAACATGAGTCTTGCACTGAAAACTGCTTTTTGTCACACAGTGCATCATAGGACCATGAAAAAATATCTTTTGCAAGGGAAATCAGTTGATTAGTCAAAAGCTTGTTTTGTGCACATTCCACTCACAGAAACATGCTTCTTTTATTGAAAACTACTTTTTGTTACACAGTGCATCATAGGACCATGAAAAGGTGTCTTTTGCAAGAGAAATCAGTTGATTAGTCAAAGCTTGTTTTGTGCACATTCCACTCCTAGAAACATGCTTCCTTTACTGAAAACTGCTTTTTTTATGCGGTAATTCATAGGACAATGAAAAAGTGTCTTTTGCAAAGAAAATCAGTTGATTAGTCAAAAGCTTGCTTTGTGACCAGAAATTCACCGCACAGAAACATGCTTCCTCTAATGAAAACTGCTTTTTGTCACAGAGTGCATCATAGGACTATGAAAAAGTGTCTTTTGCAAGAGAAATCAGTTGATTAGTCAAAATATTATTTTGTGCACATTCCACTCACAGAAACATGCTTCTTGTACTGAAAACTGCTTTTTGTTACACAGTGCACATTCCAATCACAGAAACATGCTTCTTGTACTGAAAGCTGCTTCTTGTTACACAGTGAAAACTGAAAACTGCTTTTTTTTACAGAGTGCATCATAGGACTATAAAAAAGTGTCTTTTGCAAGGGAAATCAGTTGATTAGTCAAAAGCTTGCTTTGTGACCACAAATTCCACGCACAGAAACATGCTTCCTGTAATGAAATCTGCTTTTTGTCACACAGTGCATCATAGGACTATGAAAAAGTGTCTTTTGCAAGGGAAATCAGTTGATTAGTCAAAAGCCTGTTTTGAGCACTTTTCACTCACAGAAACATGCTTCTTGTACTGAAAACTGCTTTTTGTCACAGAGTGCATCATAGGACCATGAAAAAGTTTCTTTTGCAAGGGAAATCAGTTGATTAGTCAAAAGCTTGCTTTGTGACCACAAATTCCACGCACAGAAACATGCTTCTTGTACTGAAAACTGCTTTTATTTACACAGTGCACATTCCACTCACAGAAACATGCTTCTTGTACTGAAAACTGCTTTTTGTCACACAGTGCATCATAGGACTATGAAAAAGAGTCTTTAGCAAGGGAAATCAGTTGATTAGTCAAAAGCTTGTTTTGAGCACATTCCAATCACAGAAACATGCTTCTTGTACTGAAAACTGCTTTTTGTTACACAGTGCATCATAGGACCATGATAAAGCGTCCTTTGCAAGGAAAATCAGTTGATTAGTCAAAAGTTGTTTTGAGCACTTTCCACTCACAGAACACGCTTCTTGTACTGAAAACTGCTTTTTGTCACACAGTGCATCGTAGGACCATGAAAAGGTGTCTTTTACAAGGGAAATCAGTTGATTATTCAAAGCTTGTTTTGTGCACATTCCACTCCCAGAAACATGCTTCTTGTACTGAAAACAGCTTTTTTTATGCAGTGATTCATAAGACCATGAACAAGTGTCTTTTGCAAGGGAAATCACTTTATTAGTCAAAAGCTTGCTTTTTGACCACAAATTCCACGCACAGAAACATGCTTCCTGAAATGAAAACTGCTTTTTGTTACACAGTGCATCAAAGGACTATGAAAAAGTTTATTTTGCAAGGGAAATAAGTTGATTAGTCAAAAGATTATTTTGTGCACATTCCACTCACAGAAACATGCTTCTTGTACTGAAAACTGCTTTTTTGTTACACAGTGCATCAAAGGACTATAAAAAAGTGTCTTTTGCTAAGGAAATCAGTTGATTAGTCAAAAGCCTGTTTTGAGCACATTCCACTCACAGAAACATGCTTCTTTTACTGAAAACTGCTTTTTGTCACACAGTGCATCATAGGACCATGAAAAAATGTCTTTTGCAAGGGAAATCAGTTGATTAGTCAAAAGATTATTTTGTGCACATTCCACTCACAGAAACTTGCGTCTTGCACTGAAAACTGCTTTTTTTCACACAGTGCATCATAGGACCATGAAAAAATGTCTTTTGCAAGGGAAATCAGTTGATTAGTCAAAAGATTATTTTGTGCACATTCCACTCCCAAAAACATGCTTCTTGTACTGAAAACTGCTTTTTTTATGCAGTAATTCATAGGACCATGAAAAAGTGTCTTTTGCAAGGGAAATCACTTGATTAGTCAAAAGCTTGCTTTGTGACAACAAATTCCACGCACAGAAACATGTTTCCTGTAATGAAAACGGCTTTTTGTTACAGAGTGCATCAAAGGACCATGAAAAAGTTTCTTTTGCAAGGGAAATCGGTTGATTAGTCAAAAGATTATTTTGTGCACATTCCACTCCCAGAAACATGCTTCTTGTACTGAAAACTGCTTTTTTAATGCAGTAATTCATAGGACCATGAATAAGTGTCTTTTGCAAGGGAAATCAGTTGATTAGTCAAAAGCTTGTTTTGTGACCACAAATTCCACGCACAGAAACATGCTTCCTGTAATGAAAACTGCTTTTTGTCACACAGTGCATCATAGGACTATGAAAAAGTGTCTTTTGCAAGGGAAATCAGTTGATTAGTCAAAAGCCTGTTTTGTGCACTTTCCACTCACAGAAACATGCTTCTTTTACTGAAAACTGCTTTTTGTCACAGAGTGCATCATAGGACCATGAAAAAGTTTCTTTTGCAAGGGAAATCAGTTGATTAGTCAAAAGCTTGCTTTGTGACCACAAATTCCACGCACAGAAACATGCTTCTTGTACTGAAAACTGCTTTTTGTTACACAGTGCACATTCCACTCACAGAAACATGCTTCTTGTACTGAAAACTGCTTTTTGTCACACAGTGCATCATAGGACTATGAAAAAGAGTCTTTAGCAAGGGAAATCAGTTGATTAATCAAAAGCTTGTTTTGAGCACATTCCACTCACAGAAACATGCTTCTTGTACTGAAAACTGCTTTTTCTTACACAGTGCATCATAGGACCATGAAAAAGCGTCCTTTGCAAGGGAAATCAGTTGATTAGTCAAAAGTTGTTTTGAGCACATTCCACTCACAGAACACGCTTCTTGTACTGAAAACTGCTTTTTGTCACACAGTGCATCGTAGGACCATGAAAAGGTGTCTTTTGCAAGGGAAATCAGTTGATTAGTCAAAGCTTGTTTTGTGCACATTCCACTCCCAGAAACATGCTTCTTGTACTGAAAGCTGCTTTTTGTTACACAGTGAAAACTGAAAACTGCTTTTTTTTACAGAGTGCATCATAGGACTATAAAAAAGTGTCTTTTGCAAGGGAAATCAGTTGATTAGTCAAAAGCTTGCTTTGTGACCACAAATTCCATGCACAGAAACATGCTTCCTGTAATGAAAACTGCTTTTTGTCACACAGTGCATCATAGGACTATAAAAAGTGTCTTTTGCAAGGGAAATCATTTGATTAGTCAAAAGCTTGTTTTGTGCACATTGCACTCACAGAAACATGCTTCTTGTACTGAAAACTGCTTTTTTTTACAGAGTGCATCATAGAACCATGATAAAGTGTCTTTTGCTAGGGAAATCAGTTGATTAGTCAAAAGCCTGTTTTGAGCACTTTTCACTCACAGAAACATGCTTCTTTTACTGAAAACTGCTTTTTGTTACACTTTGCACCATAGGACCATGAATAAGTGTCTTTTGCAAAGAAATCAGTTGATTAGTCAAAAGCTTGTTTTGTTTACATTCCACTCACAGGAACATGCTTCTTGTACTGAAAACTGCTTTTTGTTAATAAGTGCACATTCCACTCACAGAAACATGCTTCTTGTACTGAAAACTGCTTTTTGTCACACAGTGCATCATAGGACCATGAAAAGGTGTCTTTTGCAAGGGAAATCAGTTGATTAGTCAAAAGCTTGTTTTGTGCATCTTCCACTCACAGAAACATGCTTCCTGTAATGAAATCTGCTTTTTGTCACACAGTGCATCATAGGACTATGAAAAAGTGTCTTTTGCAAGGGAAATCAGTTGATTAGTCAAAAGCCTGTTTTGAGCACTTTTCACTCACAGAAACATGCTTCTTGTACTGAAAACTGCTTTTTGTCACAGAGTGCATCATAGGACCATGAAAAAGTTTCTTTTGCAAGGGAAATCAGTTGATTAGTCAAAAGCTTGCTTTGTGACCACAAATTCCACGCACAGAAACATGCTTCTTGTACTGAAAACTGCTTTTATTTACACAGTGCACATTCCACTCACAGAAACATGCTTCTTGTACTGAAAACTGCTTTTTGTCACACAGTGCATCATAGGACTATGAAAAAGAGTCTTTAGCAAGGGAAATCAGTTGATTAGTCAAAAGCTTGTTTTGAGCACATTCCAATCACAGAAACATGCTTCTTGTACTGAAAACTGCTTTTTGTTACACAGTGCATCATAGGACCATGATAAAGCGTCCTTTGCAAGGAAAATCAGTTGATTAGTCAAAAGTTGTTTTGAGCACTTTCCACTCACAGAACACGCTTCTTGTACTGAAAACTGCTTTTTGTCACACAGTGCATCGTAGGACCATGAAAAGGTGTCTTTTACAAGGGAAATCAGTTGATTATTCAAAGCTTGTTTTGTGCACATTCCACTCCCAGAAACATGCTTCTTGTACTGAAAACAGCTTTTTTTATGCAGTGATTCATAAGACCATGAACAAGTGTCTTTTGCAAGGGAAATCACTTTATTAGTCAAAAGCTTGCTTTTTGACCACAAATTCCACGCACAGAAACATGCTTCCTGAAATGAAAACTGCTTTTTGTTACACAGTGCATCAAAGGACTATGAAAAAGTTTATTTTGCAAGGGAAATAAGTTGATTAGTCAAAAGATTATTTTGTGCACATTCCACTCACAGAAACATGCTTCTTGTACTGAAAACTGCTTTTTTGTTACACAGTGCATCAAAGGACTATAAAAAAGTGTCTTTTGCTAAGGAAATCAGTTGATTAGTCAAAAGCCTGTTTTGAGCACATTCCACTCACAGAAACATGCTTCTTTTACTGAAAACTGCTTTTTGTCACACAGTGCATCATAGGACCATGAAAAAATGTCTTTTGCAAGGGAAATCAGTTGATTAGTCAAAAGATTATTTTGTGCACATTCCACTCACAGAAACTTGCGTCTTGCACTGAAAACTGCTTTTTTTCACACAGTGCATCATAGGACCATGAAAAAATGTCTTTTGCAAGGGAAATCAGTTGATTAGTCAAAAGATTATTTTGTGCACATTCCACTCCCAAAAACATGCTTCTTGTACTGAAAACTGCTTTTTTTATGCAGTAATTCATAGGACCATGAAAAAGTGTCTTTTGCAAGGGAAATCACTTGATTAGTCAAAAGCTTGCTTTGTGACAACAAATTCCACGCACAGAAACATGTTTCCTGTAATGAAAACGGCTTTTTGTTACAGAGTGCATCAAAGGACCATGAAAAAGTTTCTTTTGCAAGGGAAATCGGTTGATTAGTCAAAAGATTATTTTGTGCACATTCCACTCCCAGAAACATGCTTCTTGTACTGAAAACTGCTTTTTTAATGCAGTAATTCATAGGACCATGAATAAGTGTCTTTTGCAAGGGAAATCAGTTGATTAGTCAAAAGCTTGTTTTGTGACCACAAATTCCACGCACAGAAACATGCTTCCTGTAATGAAAACTGCTTTTTGTCACACAGTGCATCATAGGACTATGAAAAAGTGTCTTTTGCAAGGGAAATCAGTTGATTAGTCAAAAGCCTGTTTTGTGCACTTTCCACTCACAGAAACATGCTTCTTTTACTGAAAACTGCTTTTTGTCACAGAGTGCATCATAGGACCATGAAAAAGTTTCTTTTGCAAGGGAAATCAGTTGATTAGTCAAAAGCTTGCTTTGTGACCACAAATTCCACGCACAGAAACATGCTTCTTGTACTGAAAACTGCTTTTTGTTACACAGTGCACATTCCACTCACAGAAACATGCTTCTTGTACTGAAAACTGCTTTTTGTCACACAGTGCATCATAGGACTATGAAAAAGAGTCTTTAGCAAGGGAAATCAGTTGATTAATCAAAAGCTTGTTTTGAGCACATTCCACTCACAGAAACATGCTTCTTGTACTGAAAACTGCTTTTTCTTACACAGTGCATCATAGGACCATGAAAAAGCGTCCTTTGCAAGGGAAATCAGTTGATTAGTCAAAAGTTGTTTTGAGCACATTCCACTCACAGAACACGCTTCTTGTACTGAAAACTGCTTTTTGTCACACAGTGCATCGTAGGACCATGAAAAGGTGTCTTTTGCAAGGGAAATCAGTTGATTAGTCAAAGCTTGTTTTGTGCACATTCCACTCCCAGAAACATGCTTCTTGTACTGAAAGCTGCTTTTTGTTACACAGTGAAAACTGAAAACTGCTTTTTTTTACAGAGTGCATCATAGGACTATAAAAAAGTGTCTTTTGCAAGGGAAATCAGTTGATTAGTCAAAAGCTTGCTTTGTGACCACAAATTCCATGCACAGAAACATGCTTCCTGTAATGAAAACTGCTTTTTGTCACACAGTGCATCATAGGACTATAAAAAGTGTCTTTTGCAAGGGAAATCATTTGATTAGTCAAAAGCTTGTTTTGTGCACATTGCACTCACAGAAACATGCTTCTTGTACTGAAAACTGCTTTTTTTTACAGAGTGCATCATAGAACCATGATAAAGTGTCTTTTGCTAGGGAAATCAGTTGATTAGTCAAAAGCCTGTTTTGAGCACTTTTCACTCACAGAAACATGCTTCTTTTACTGAAAACTGCTTTTTGTTACACTTTGCACCATAGGACCATGAATAAGTGTCTTTTGCAAAGAAATCAGTTGATTAGTCAAAAGCTTGTTTTGTTTACATTCCACTCACAGGAACATGCTTCTTGTACTGAAAACTGCTTTTTGTTAATAAGTGCACATTCCACTCACAGAAACATGCTTCTTGTACTGAAAACTGCTTTTTGTCACACAGTGCATCATAGGACCATGAAAAGGTGTCTTTTGCAAGGGAAATCAGTTGATTAGTCAAAAGCTTGTTTTGTGCATCTTCCACTCACAGAAACATGAGTCTTGCACTGAAAACTGCTTTTTGTCACACAGTGCATCATAGGACCATGAAAAAATATCTTTTGCAAGGGAAATCAGTTGATTAGTCAAAAGCTTGTTTTGTGCACATTCCACTCACAGAAACATGCTTCTTTTATTGAAAACTACTTTTTGTTACACAGTGCATCATAGGACCATGAAAAGATGTCTTTTGCAAGAGAAATCAGTTGATTAGTCAAAGCTTGTTTTGTGCACATTCCACTCCTAGAAACATGCTTCTTTTACTGAAAACTGCTTTTTTTATGCGGTAATTCATAGGACAATGAAAAAGTGTCTTTTGCAAAGAAAATCAGTTGATTAGTTGATTAAGCTTGCTTTGTGACCAGAAATTCACCGCACAGAAACATGCTTCCTCTAATGAAAACTGCTTTTTGTCACACAGTGCATCATAGGACTATGAAAAAGTGTCTTTTGCAAGGGAAATCAGTTGATTAGTCAAAAGCTTGTTTGGTGCACATTCCACTCACAGAAACATGCTTCTTGTACTGAAAACTGCTTTTTTGTTACAGAGTGCATCATAGGACCATGATAAAGTGTCTTTTGCTAGGGAAATCAGTTGATTAGTCAAATGCTTGTTTTGTGCACATTCCACTCACAGAAACATGCTTCTTGTACTGAAAACTGCTTTTTTGTTACAGAGTGCATCATAGGACCATGATAAAGTGTCTTTTGCTAGGGAAATCAGTTGATTAGTCAAAAGCCTGTTTTGAGCACATTCCACTCACAGAAACATGCTTCTTTTACTGAAAACTGCTTTTTGTCACACAGTGCATCATAAGACCATGAAAAAGTGTCTTTTGCAAGGGAAATCAGTTGATTAGTCAAAAGCTTGTTTTGAGCACATTCCACTCACAGGAACATGCTTCTTTTACTGAAAACTGCTTTTTGTCACACAGTGCATCATAGGACCATGAAAAAGTGTCTTTTGCAAGGGAAATCAGTTGATTAGTCAAAAGCTTGTTTTGAGCACATTCCACTCACAGGAACATGCTTCTTGTACTGAAAACTGCTTTTTGTTACACAGTGCACATTCCACTCACAGAAACATGCTTCTTGTACTGAAAACTGCTTTTTTGTTACAGAGTGCATCATAGGACCATGAAAAAGTGTATTTTGCAAGGGAAATCAGTTGATTAGTCAAAAGCTTGTTTTGTTTACATTCCACTCACAGAAACATGCTTCTTGTACTGAAAACTGCTTTTTGTTAACCAGTGCATCTTAGGACCAAGAAAAAGTGTCTTTTGCAAGGGAAATCAGTTGATTGGTCAAAAGCTTGTTTTTTGCACATTCCACTCACAGAAACATCAGTCAGTGCTATAAATTCCGTAGGTTTCCTTGAATTCATGGTCGCGGAGTGTAATCATACATATTCTAATCGAAGAAAAGTCCACATCAGCCACGCAGATCGATTAATTTTAGAGGGGGAATCCACCTTACCAGAACCGGCAGATGTCAGCTTTAAAGGGGTAATACGACACACCTTAAACGAATTTCATGGTTTGTTTTAGATTTAACACAATATGTTGCAAGATTTCATTTAAATAACAATGCAATTTCCACTAAAGTGCATGTCGTATCTCCTCTATGCCCCTCCTCTCTGAAAAGTATGGATCATCAAAGCTCATGGCTCTTAAAAGCGAAGCTTGCTCTGATTGGCAGTTAAACAGTGCGGTGGAATTGGTGGAATACTATGGCAGGTTTCCGAGTCAGTATCTTGGTAGTCATGTTATTCTTAGGCTATGCAAACTCAATGCTGCCGGGAACGAGTTTCATTTGCAAATAGACTAAAACCAAGTGAATGGCTAGTGTGCCGCGTCATGCATAAACAAGCACACTTCCCACAAACAAACCGCTCCATCTAGTGGTCTGCAATCGCACCCGTTAGACCTCGCAGCATGGCAAGAGGGATTCGAAAGCAAATAAGAGCTCTCCGGCCTCGCGGTGCTCCAATGTCATACGCACGAGTCTGTGCGGCGCAGAACGATGCGGACACACCTCTTGTTAAGACGATAGACAAGATCATGATCCCTGCGATCCCGATTTAATTGGATTGAGGACACCTTCAAGACGGTTGCGATTTAAGATCGTCAGATCGCACTCCCCTTCGTCCTTATCAACTCAACATTTTATCGAGGAGGAGCAAAACTTTCTATTTGAAGTCTAATTGTTCAAACATCATTCTTAGTCTCTTCCTGATGGCAGCAGCTGGTACTCGTGTAAATGGGGATGATCAAAATCTGTACTGACATTTGCTTACTCATCTGTGGCTTTCATTGAAGTCTACATGGTCTCATACTGTTTTGTTCTATCGATTTTCATAGCTGTTTGTGGACATGATTCAATCGTCTTTCGTTAAAACAAGACAAATTACAAACCAGGCATTGATCCCTTAGCGAAGAAGAATTTCAAGAGTGGATTACGAACCATGGAAAGGGCATCTATACATTAAAGGCTGCTGGTTACATTTCCATACAAGCATTATGATGTTTTTACACAATTTAGCGCATCTATACACTCTGAACCTAAAGCCTAAGTACTTCATGACTGGACTTCAGCACGGATTTAATGAGACTTCTTCCTATGGATGCTTTCATCATCACATCAGGGACTATCAAGGCTTTATTAACGTTACAGTCTATCGAGGCCCCCGTCTCCAGGTGGTAGCCTATTGAGGCTTGTCTCAATGTTGTGGCCTGTTGAGGTATTCGTCTCAATGCCGCGGCCTGTCGAGGCCTTGTCTCAATGTTGAGGCCTGTCTAGGCCTTGTCTCAATGTTGCGGCCTGTCGAGGCCAGTCTCTACATGGCCTATCGAGGCCACGGTACTGTTACGGTCTATCGAGGCCCCGTCTCCATGTTGTTGCCAATCGAGGCTTGTTTCAATGTTATGGCCTAACGAGGCTTTCATCACCACATCATGGACTATCAAGGCCTTCAGCACAGTCATTGACTATCGAGGCCTCCATCATAACGTTATGGCCTATCAAGGTCACGTTACTGTTATGGTCTACAGAGGCCTCCAATATAACGTTATGGCCTATCGAGGCCACGTTACTGTTATGGTTGTAGCGATTTTAACTGCATGTTGAATTAAGGATGAGTTTACTCAACAAATAAGATTCTCCACCAGATCTATCAAGATCAAACATATATGAAATTAGTTATTTAGAACGTCAATTTCAGTCAAGGAATTAGTTTAGCTCAAAGGAAAATATGTATAAAAATCGTCATTACACATACATATTTTACAATTCTGATTAGCAGTATAGTGATAAAAATCCTATATGTATTCGTCCAGCAAATGCATCAATGATTTTATACACTAACGTTATCTCATTACTCTAAGTAACGTGACTTTAACAAACAGAATTAAGAGCAGAGGTAGCATAGATCGAAACACAGTTTAAGTGACCAAGTTTGTAAGCCTGAACACAGAGAACTCATCACAAATGCCTTTATGGGTGTTTATTAAACTCTACTCTACATGGTAAACAAAATGACGACAAACAAATACATGAAACACAAGCGCGCTACGAAGCGCAGAGAGAGAGAGAGAGAGAGAGAGAGAGATGGCTGCGAGGCAGGTAAAACATGTCTGAAAACCAATAGAATCATCTTTAACAAAGAGGCACGCTCTTAACGCAGCTACTCTGTATTAAAAAACGGATACTTGCAATCTCGATGTTGGACCAATATCCGTATTCGTGTGGATGGAAATCTTGAAAGGTTTCAGAATGCAGTCCTGTTGAAACGCTGAGTTTAGGTCCTAAGTCCGGAGTTACATAGCTTAATCGGGGACCCCAGAGGGGAGCCCCAAGCGGGGGTGTCCGTTAGATTGTCCTCTTTCTTTTCCCTTCCTAAATCAAGAGACGCTCCGAAGTGGATCGGTGATGGTGTTTTAAATGCATACCTGCCCTGCCCCAGATGGTCTGTGGGCCAATGACGTGAAAGTGATAACTGGCCAGAGAAAAATCCTTTTGTCTCATGGCGCCTCATTTGCATGGCTCTGACAGTATGGTCAGTTTGCATTTAATGCCTTAACTTAGTTATGGACAAAGTATGAGGTATGCTATGTTTTTATAACAAAGCTCATCTTATAGGGAATTCAGAGATGTGTAGTTACGTATGAAACATGCAAGGCATTGAACTGTGAATCATTCCAATGTATGAATACATCAAATTAACCCTAAATCAAAACTTGTATGTTCAACAGTTACAGACTATTAAAAATGGCATGAGCGCCAACATACAACCTAGACATTTAGATACATTTACAGAAAAGGACAGTTTAAGTACATAAGTTCCTATTGTCAGAGAAGTTTCTCTGGTTAGCCTCAGATGTTGAGTAAGAGATGAGGCAGAGACCTATCAACAATGCTTTGAAGCTACGGAGTCGTAAATGTCCTACAGAGAAACCAAATGGTTATCACACTATCGGTGCGAGTTCCAAACGCAAACCCAGACTCATGGAGCCATACTTGCTTTGATCTTTAGATGATGGTATCTAGAAACCAGGACAAAAGGGAGTCAGGGGTTGAATGGCTGTTTTTCACGTAGATCCAGTCACTACATGGTCTACAGAGGCACCTTTCACTTATGGTCTATATAGGCCTTCATCACCACGTAGTGGCACACTGAGGCTGTCACTAAGTCAAGATCCATCTAGGCTTGTCTCAATGACTTGTCTCCACACAATGAAGGTTCACTAGAGCATGACGATAATATAGGCTTCACCCAAGGTTCGGTGGATTTTCAGCCGGGCCCATGGGGGACCGAGGGAGTACCGGGTAGGAGGATTCCAGAGACGTCGCCCCCGAGTCTCTCCTCACCCACTCGTCTCGGACTCCACCAGAAGGACCGGCAGCCATGGTGCACAAGCCAGAGGGTACCGAGTCCCCCCGGGTAGCGGCGGCCAGGATGAGATCTTCCGCAGCGCTCGACCGTGGGGTGAAAGTCCCATGTGGAACCTCACCCCAAGGATCGCTCCGGTTGATCACCTGACCATGTCCACAACCCCAGGGGAGCCAGCAGCCTCTTCTCAACTCCGCCTCACCAAACTCGGTCACCTCCGCCACCGCCGAGAATGCCCTGGCGAACTCCTGGTCACCGTAATTCCCCTGGCGGAATCCAAGCAGCAAGTGGGCTTCGCGAGACCGTGAGGATGACGTCGCACTGTCCATGCGGCAGTTCATACTGGGTTCGATTGTGGCGCGTTCATTCTGTCATGAAACTCAAGGAAGGGGAGAACCCAATTGCAGGCACACACAGACGGTAGGGGTAACAAGGGTATTTATTATTAACAATAAACAAGCAAAACAAAACCCACGAGGGGGAAAACAAGACAGGATAATATATATAAATAAAGACAAGGACACTGACTTACTAAACTAAGAAAACAAACACTTGAAACGAACACTAAACTAACATTTACTAGAACTCGAGGAAACAGGAACAAGGTAACTAGGAAGACAAAAGGAACTTTAAACAGCAACAGTGACAAGACTCTCACAGGAACAGCATCTCATACAGCATACAAGCAACGATGTACACACAATGAACGCGCACAGTACAATGAACACGAGGATGTTTTAAAGGGAAACAAATCAAGAGGGAACAGGTGCAGGGGATAAACTAATTAACACAAACTAGGAAACAGGAGGGCAGGAACGATGACGCAGACCGAAGAGAGAGTATGGCGACCCATAGGTGCCAAAAATCGTCTCTCTCCCACATGAAACAAAGGATCCTGTATGATTCCACCTCTAGACCAAGAAATACCTGACAAGGTGAGGTGGAATCATGACAGTGTGCTATATTTTGTCACAGGTTATGTGTAGAGGTATTTTGCACTCACTGATGCATAAAAGAGCAACCTTTGTGTAGTCCATTAAGTTAAAATGTTACTATAGGAGAAAATTATGCAGGTCTCAATCATTTGTATACCCTTTCAGTCAGATGAAAGAATCTTTAACTGTCAAAGCAGCATGTAATTTCAGCCATATACATTTAACACTGTGAAACATGGTGCTGCATAGGACACGTTGCCTAAAATGTCAATGTTTGGGTTACACAGAGATCCTATAAAAAGGTCTCAGCTGCGCATACTGATCGTAGAAATTCCGATTTTTTAGCAACATTTTCTACCTTAAATATGTAGTGTCTCCATTAATCAATCATTGGAGTTTTGGTTCCTCACCACAGCAGTGCAGTGTTGGCTTGCTCACCGGGAGACTGCATTTATTTATCTATTAATTAGATATTATTATTATTACCATCCAAGTTTGCACACAGTGAGAGTTTATATACAGATTTGGGTTGCCACGGAGTATACTCGCGTGACTTCCGTGTTTAACAGGAAGTACCCTCATCAATTTCCAGTTTGCGAGACTTAAAGCAGAGAGAAATGGGAAACTGAGAAAATGGATAAATTCAGCAGATGCCTTACACTGCAGCACACCGCAGTGGTATATAGAAGTGCTGTTTTAATTAAACTAATTTCTAATTTTCTCATTACACTCTGCTTTAAGTCTCCCCAACTGGAAACTGCAGAGGGTTTTTGCATTAAACGCAGAAGTCACACGTGCTCAAGGGCTCATTTGATTGTTGTAATGAGAGTGGAGAGAGTGCTGTTTATTCACTCCCTCAAATCACATTTTCTGGTGGTCTTAAGACTCACCCCCTTCGTGTAACAAGTCCAACTCTCTAATTAATTTCTAAAAAAAATTCCAAGAATGTTGTTCTATGAACATATAACCTTTAACATTACGAGAACCTTCATCATGCACAAAATAACATAAAAAAGCATTCTGAAAATATTGTTCCAGGAATGGTTATCCTTTACAATTATGAGACACTTCATGAAGCACTAAATAACATCAAAACAATGTTCCAAAAATATTGTCCTATCAACGTTTTCTCTTTATTTTATGAAAACCTTCATCAACTGCAAAAAAAACCCCATCAAAACAATGTTCCAAGAACATAGTTCTGAGAACATTTTCCTTTAACATTACCAAATCAACTACAAATAAAATCAAAACAACGTTCAAAGAATTTTGTTCTAACAACATTTTCTTTTAATATAACGAGAACACTCCTTGAGTACAAATAACATCAAAACTATGTACTAAAAACATTGTTCTTGAAAAGTTTTCTCTGAAAATTATGAAAACCTTCATCAGGTGCAAAAAAACATTAAATCAATGTTACAAGAACGTTGTTCTTTCTCTTAACATAAAATAAACGTTACTCATACATTGAAAATATTATAAAAACGTCCTATAAACAATATTTTAAGAATGTTTTCCCCTAACCTTTAAATACCTTCAAAACAACGTTAGTGAAAGTTGTGGGTACTGTAGTACCTGAGACCGATCAGACAAGCATAACTACTTAAATTTCTTAAATATTACAACAACACCCCTCACCCCACCAGCAAGCTAGTCCTTGGGGGTCAACCCCCAATCTGCAACTTACACCAAGGGCAGGACAAGATCTCTGGTGACCATAGCAACTCACACCAATTCATCAAGATAGAGTATTTTACGACCCATTGGAATGTAAGGAGCTGAACTCTCTTTACTCACTTTGGGGATAGACCTACAATTATAAATGCATTTATATGGAAATGTACACATTAATTTATAACATTTCCATGTATTAATGTTCATGTTGTTATGTCTGTTTTAACATTAATCCAACGTATCCATGAATGTGTGTTTAACTACTGGAATTATTAGATTTGTAGTAACTCATTTAACCAAGATGATATTTAGATCATGTTTGGTGTCTATGAGCTACATTTGTGATGTCCTTCGCGTTGATGTTTGTTGTGTTTTGGTAACTCTTTTCTTATTAGTTTTATCAAACTCTTAGTAGTCTTCTAGTGAACATCCAATCAGCTTTCACATACAAAACACCATCTGAAAGACAAAAACAGTTAACTTTCCCTCCAAAGTTGCCATCTCCTGATTGGACCAGTCACGTCTGTAGGATGTGACATCCTCACAGTTTAAAAGAGACCACGAGAAGATTCTTTCTCCCTCTTCCTCGCGCTTCCTTTTCTCTTGGTTTTGCTCTTCTTTCTCTCGATGCGTTCTGCATCTCCAAAGGATGGACTAGAAGAAGACTTCACCTTTAACCCATAAGTTTGTGCCAGGCTGCGGCCTCGTCTTTCCAGATACAGATCCTCTGCATAAAACTGGTTCTCTCTGATCACTTTCAGCCAAGATCAACTGGAGCCTTAACAAACTGCATCAGGACTCTTTCTTTCTTTGATGGGCAAGACGTGCAAGTATCAAACTTAGTCTTATTAATGGATGCATAGGGCATCATTAATCCTTTTAACAAAGGTCCGTTACAAGAAGAAACTGATGTTTAGTTCAGACTATTGATCTTCTGAATATCATATACTGCCATAATCCATGCTCTGTTCTTCTCTGCTTCAACTTCAACCATCTTCTAATGCTTAACTGTATGTGTGTGTATGTTAGATTACTATGTGTCTAGTCTAGATAATAAAGTCCTGTTTTATTTCACACGTGATGTTGTTTGTAGTTCATGCTCATAATCCGGAGTCCCTAAACATGCCGATTCTTGCTACCTGCTCGTAATGCTAAGTGATTTCCCCAAATCATGAATTTGATCCAGATAATTATAATTGATCATTATTAATTAAATTCATCCCAATTTGGATTGATATTTGTTTCCCTTACAAAGGGTGGTGGAGAAAATATTACTTATAATTGGGATCAAAGCTCATGATAATTCTTACATATTTGATGAAGAATAGTGTTTAAATAATTCTGTTCCTCATTGAATTCACTACAGTACGTTCCCTATGGCTTAAAAATACAAACTAAAATCTAACTATGATCCTTGGTATTTAGCACTAAAGAGAAACAGCAACATGAATAAAGCTTAATACAATTGCTAAACAGATAAAAATCAGTAACAAAAGTTGTAAGGATGTTATGAAACCGTCACTGATTTTACATTTAAACCTATAGGCCGATGAATCTGCTGATCGTTTACCTACAACAGTGGGTAACTCGCACAAACGAGCAATAATGTGTCATGAACAGTTGTTTATTTTTATATCAGCTGCAAACAAACAACGGGCCAAAACTAAATTATAATATTTTTCTATGAAAATCATATAACATGTTCCTCCGTGTGCTTAAGTGTTGTTGGCAGTGCCAGTAACCTATTGTATTAACAACATGTTTCTCATGTGTAAGAACACGTTGTAACACGTTTGTGTTTTTCTTACTCAACTTTATTTCTATAGCCCATCTTACAATATTCATTGTAACAAAGCAGCTGTACCATGAGACCTATTAACTATAAGCAAATCAAATAAAGTTATATACCTGTAAAAACAAGAAAAAGGTGAAAACACAGAAGACGGACATACCCACACACAAACACTCCAACTCAACTTTCTTTATATAGCGTTTTTTTATTTTTTTAATGTTACAAAGCAGCTGTACATGAGACATATTGATTATAAGCAAGTCAACTAAAGTTCTACCAGAAAGATTCAAGAGGCAAGATTATGTAACAATGATCCTTTATTGAGATTGGTAATTGGGTACAGTTTAGTAGCATATACGTATGTATCTTTGGAGTAGGCCCCGTTCATGTATCACATCTAGAGGGTCATGAATTCCTGCTCTTCCTGCCTGGAGCTGAAGGCAGGGGCTACACTCCTATTGTTGGCAGGGCCAACCCCCCGGTGTCCAACCTGGTGGTGGTGGGAGGGTGGGGTGGGGTGGAAATCCAGAGGCTTCAACTGTGAACGCAGACAGAGGTTAAGTGACGATCTTATATACTAATGTAGATTAAGTGATGATTTGTTAGACGATAATTGGTTAGGACTCTGCGTGATGAGTGGTGTGATATTGAGTCTTCCGGGCTGAACTTGCGCTGAAGCTTACATTTCTACCATTTCACAGTACAGAGACTGCTTTGATCAGAGTTACAAATGATCTGCTTTTAGCGTCTGACCGTGGCTGTATTTCGTTATTGGTGCTGCTAGACCTTAGTGCTGCATTTGACACCTTTGACCACAGCATACTTCTACATAGACTCGAAAATTACGTCGGCATTAACGGAATAGCATTGAAATGGTTTAAGTCTTATTTATCCGACCATTTTCAATTTGTACCAATAAACAATGAGGTGTCCCGTAAAAAGCAAATCCAGTACGATGTACCACAGGGCTCAGTCTTGGGGCCTCTGAACTCGGACAAAACAGAAGTGTATGCTAAGAATCTTGGCGTTGTATTCGATAGTACTCTGTCATTTGAGAGCCATGCCACCAACACCTGTACAATTGCATTTTTTTATATATATCTAAACTACGTCAGATGCAGAAAAATTAATTCATGCATTCATGACATCAAGACTAGATAACTGTAATGCACATCTAGGTGGTTTCCCTGCAGGCCTATTACAAAAACTGCTACTTGTTCAAAACGCGGCACCTTGAGTTCTTACACGTACAAAAAAGTATGGGCATATAACCTCAGTTAAGTCAACCTTGGACTGGTTACCTATAAAGCATCGCATTAGTTTTAAGATCTTGCTTATTACCTATAAAGCCCTACATGGTCTAGCGCCGCAGTATTTGAATGAACTTCCATTGTATTACAGACCTACACGTACATTACGCTCTCAGGTGTCCTGTCAGTTGGTAATACCTAGAATTTCAAAATCAAGTGCAGGTGGTAGATCCTTTTCTTATCTAGCGCCTAAACTCTGGAATATTCTTCCCTGCACGGTCCCGGAGGCAGACAGACTCTGTCAGTTTAAATCTAGACTAAAGACGCATCTTTTCAATCTTGCATACACTACACTTCCATAATATTAATCCTCAGAGGATCTAGGCTGCATTATTTAGATCAACCTGGACCAGGAACACATCCAACAACAAATGATGTACTTGTTGCATCAAAGTGTGCAGAACAGTACTTTATTCTCATCCAGTCTTGTCTCTTTGTTCCAAGGTTACCGCAGGATGCCGTTCATGCCCAGACCTGATGGTAGAGCTGAGAATGGGAAGTGGTGACCTGACAAGAGCTGACCTGACAAGAGCTAAGAGGATAGAGCTGGATAAAGGCAACTTGACACGATTTTCCTACAATATTTCAAATGTTATTAGTTTGTTAATGATAATCTTAATTCTATCTTTACCTTATTAAGTTTATTTTGTTATTTAGCCTTGTTGTGCAAGCACTGTTGAGCTTGTGCAGAGGCAGCAGCTTTTGCCAGAGGGGAACTGGAATCCCCTGGTTGGGCCTGGGTTCTCCTGAGGATTTTTTTCTCTATCGGAGTTTTAGGTTCCTCGCACACCGTTTGCATATTGTTTTGCACTATCTGCCTGACCGGGGGGGGGGCTGCTTTAGAATTCAGAAGTTAGACAAAATTAATATTGCATATAAGAATTTATAGTTCGTTTAATATTTGACCTGTGGTTCTCTCTCCTCTATCGCCAATGTGTGCTTTCACTGTGCGTGTGTGCGCGTGCGTCTATGTCAATATGTGTAAGTATGTATGCATATTGTGTGTGTGGAGCATTTGAATGTATGTCTTTGGTTGTTTTCACCTTTTTCTTGTTTTTACAGGTATATGCCTTTAGTTGTTTTACTTGTATTCAATGTGTCTCATGTACAGCTGCTTTGTAACAATGAAAATTGTAAAAAGCGCTATATAAATAAAGTTGAGTTGAAAACAGCTTGCATGTTAACTGTGTCTAGTCGGATGACTAGGATTCAAGTGAGGTAGAGGGACCCGGCATTTTCTCACTCGAGAGGGGGACACCGATGTCGCTAAAGGTCCGTTTGAGCGTATCAAGAATTGAGGTTTGGGTAGATTACAAAGTAGCTTGTTTAAAATTTACATTTATTCATATGGCAGACGCTTTTATCCAAATCGACTTACAAGTAGGGTGCAGTGGGCAGCTATCACTGCAGAGCAAACAGGGGTAAGGTGCTTTGCTCAAGGGCAGTTCAGTCATTTCCTGGTGGCACTGAGAATTGAACCAGCGACCTTAGGGGTACGAGTCCAACTCTCTAACCACTAGACTACAACTGACCCCATAACTCTCCTGTTTGTGCAACACCAACATTACTCATAGTGCCTAATTTTAAATGCAGGTACATCTCGAAACGATTTAATATAGGGCAATAGGTCAATAATTTGTGTCAATCATTTCAGAAAGTGAAACCCATATATTATGTTCTGTCCTCACTAGACGCGTCACTTCTTTATCCAGCAAGACAGACAGTGAACAGACGAGAGATCTTCCAATAGCTTCCATGAATGTTTTCTCGTTTAACTTTAACGTTAACATTGTAAAACTGTAAACTACAACAAGAAAATACAGCAATTAGAATTGTACATATTCAAAGTGCATAGTTGGTTTAACAGAATTTACTGCATAAATAAAGCATTCGAATGAAACATGAAATCAACACATTAAACGTTATATTGTCATGTGCATTTGTTAATTTTACTCCTTGTCTTAGGTAAGGACTTGTAATAACGGAATCCAAATTAGTCTAATAATCACAACAAAAGAACGCTAGCATACGGCACTTACGAAAGCTAACGCTTCGCACATCACTTTACGTGTAGTTTTAAACAGCATTTGCATCTCTGAATTAATGCATTTACTGATAAACATCCTAACCTACTAAATATCATATATATATGACAAATAATAGAGATTTACAATCTTATGCGGGCCACGACATTACCGAACGAACCGCTGTTCAGCCATTTCACTTCACAATGAACTCCACTCACACAATACTTACGAAAGTTAACATACACAACCCTCACCACAAAAGGGCGCTTAAAGGTCAACATATAACCATATCAAAACTTTCCTTAAAATTACACTGAACCATAACAATCCCAGCCTGGTATAAATACTTTCAATATCAATCTTCATATCACTACTTTGGGGAAGCAGGAGAATAAGTTGAGTCACTGGTCGCAAGTAGACACGAGAAGTCCCTTGCTTCACAACTTTGACTTCCACTTTTCTGACCTTCTTGTCTTCACTTGGGAAGGTTTTAGTAATGAGTCTAATGGGCCATTCATTACGTTTAGCTTGTTCATCCATCAATAAGACTACATCCCCTACTTGAACGTTTTCTTTGCCCTGAGTCCATTTCCTTCTCGGATTAAGCATTGACAGACATTCTTGTCTCCAGCGCTTCCAAAAGGTATTTGCATCACCTTGAACATGTTGCCATTGCTTTTTATAAATGTCTTTTATGTCAAATGTCACTTCAGGAGTGGGAGCAACTCCTGCCTTAGGAGTTAGAAGCATAGACGGTGTCAACATAGTTGGTGAGTCTGAATCTGTACTTATGGGAACCAATGGGCGAGCATTAACGATTGCCATGACATCTGCCATTAGTGTTGTGAGGACCTCATGGGTAAGGCGAGTTGGACCTGCCTGCAGTAGCATGGCGTCTAGAATGCGGCGAGCAATGCCAATCATTCTCTCCCATGAGCCACCCATATGTGATGAGTGAGGCGTGTTGAATGTCCATGAGCAGCCTTCGTTGCTGAGGTAGTCTTGGATCTCAGGGTGATCTGTGGTGATTTTTAGCTCCTTACAGGCTCCAATAAAGTTGGTGCCGCGGTCTGATCTGAGAACTTTGGAAGGGTCTCTAACTGTGAAATACCTTCTCAGTGCATAAACAAAGCATGAGGTAGACATAGATTCAATTACTTCTATGTGCACTCCACGAGTCCCTAAGCAACTAAATAAAGTTGCCCAGCGTTTACTTTCAGCGGCCCCACCCCTGGTCTTGCAAGTGACTACACTCCAGGGCACAAAAACGTCTAAGCCGACCCTAGTGAATGTGAGTCGATCTTCAGGGAGGTTGGCCATTTTTTGATCAACAGGTTTTCCTCTAAGCCTACGACAAGTGACACACTGATTGATTACACTTGAGACTAGTTTCCTGCTTCCAATTATCCAAACACCAGCATATCGCAATGGTCCCTCAGTGAGGTGACGGCCTTGGTGGGCAACGCCTTGGTGATAATGTCTCACAAGAAGAGTTGAGACATGATGTTTTTAGGGAGTGTCAGAGGATGTTTTTCGTCATATGGAAAGTCGGCTAGAGACGTCCGACCCCCCAACCTTAACAGTCCATCTGAGTCTACGAAAGGGTCTAGAGTCCACAAGGGGCTTGTTTTTGGGATACGTTCACCTTTACGCAGTTTCTTAATGTCCTCTTTGAACTCATATTGTTGGATGCTTGAGATGACTGTAAGTTTGGCTTGAGTTTGAGGATTTGTAGTGTTTTGACCTGAACTTTTGGACTTGTTTCTCACTGGTGTAGTGACTTTTGCCATACCTCGTATGAGATGTTTCCATGTTGAGAATCGTTCGAACTGATGTGGTCTGAGAGGTTCAATGCAGGCTTTTGTTGCAAAAACATTCACTTCTGGTCGAATCTCTGAATCGTGTTCTGGTACTATTAGCTCAAACTCGTTTGTATCTGCTGTAGATAAACACTGTGGCTGTTCCTTTGTCAAGAATGGGGGTTCGGTGAACCAGTATGTTTGTGGCAGTAAAAGTGCTGCTATCGGGCGAGTAGCAATGTCTGCCTAGTTGTTTTCTGATGAGACATGACTCCACTGTGTTGGATCTGAAGATTTTCGGATTCTAGAGACTCTGTTCGATACGTAGACATAAAATCTTCTCGACATGTCGTAGATGTAACCTAGTACAATCTTACTATCCGTGTAGTACTTTACAGCATGAAGCTCCAGGTCGATTTCTTGGCATATAAGCTCTGCCATTTCTGTAGCAAGGACAGCGGCGCATAGCTCCAGCCGTGGATGAGACGTCACTGAAGACACAAAGCTCTCTGTATTGTGTTGAGGAAAGAGACAATGGTACGTACGGTCTGGGAAAGTGTAGGTGCTCTAACTCAAGAAGAGAATCTCTCCATACAGACCATAGTCTTTCTTTAGCTGGCGAAAGGGGGTCGTCCCAGTCGCAAGGTTCGTTCTCTTATGAGTGCTTTTCCCAGTACAGTTATAGGCGCAACAAAACCTAAGGGGTCGTACAAACTATTAACAGTGGATAGCACGCCTCTTTTGGTGAATGGTTTTTGTTCTTTGGAGACTTGAAATGTGAACGTGTCCGATTCAAGACTCCAGCTGATGCCTAAACTTCTTTGCACAGGTAACGGGACAGAGTCTAAGTCAAGGCTTTTGATGTCTTTTGCCAAGTCATTTGTTGGGAACGCTTCCATGACCTTGCTGCTGTTTGAGGCAATTATGTGCAAACGCAGATTTGACTCGGCTAACATTTCCTGTGTTTTTGCAAGAGAGCAATTGCTTCAAATTCAGTAGGGAGTGAGGTTAGACCATCTTCAACGTAAAAGTTTCTGGTGACAAAATGCTCTGCATTCCTGCCATATTCCTTAAAACTGACTTGAGCTGCCTTGCGTAACACGAAGATTGCAACAGAGAGATTTCCAAAAACATGGACTTTCATGCGATACTCGATGATCTCTTTTGTGACGTCATTGTCTTTAAACCAGAGAAATCGCAGGAAATTGCGATGATCTCCCCTTACTGGGAAACAGTAGAACATTTGTTCCACATCTGCTGTTATTGCAATGGGCTCCCTGCGAAATCTGATTAGAACCCCTAGCAAAGTGTTGTTGAGATCTGGGCCGCTTAAAAGGATGTCGTTGAGTGCTATGCCCTCATGTTTGGTGCTCGAGTCAAAAACCACACGGATTTGCTTGGGCTTCTGCGGGTGGTACATCCCAAACATGGGGGGATACCAACACTCTTCATTCAGCTGTAAGGGGGGTGCAACTTCTGCTTGCTTGTTGTCTTTGACTTTTTGCATGAACTGTACAAAGTGCTCCCTCATTTCAGGTTTTTTGTCGAGACTTCGTTTTAGCGTGACAAGTCTTCGAAAAGCCTGATCTCGGTTATTTGGTAGACGTTGTCTGGGAGTAACAAAAGGAAGGGGCGCAACCCAGCAGTTTGTCTCATCCAGATACATTTCATTTTGCATTATTGTGAGAAATTGCGCATCCTGTTGTGAAGGTGCTAACTTTTCATCATCCTCCCTCCTGATGAAGACCGTGTCCCCGAGATTGTCTGTTTGTATTGCCTGGTAAGTATCTGTGCTGATTGTGCATCTCTTAGATGACTTACAGCTTTGTGTTTTATTTGCAGGACGTTGGTACATGGACTGAGGTACGATGGACGCCCGTTGAGCAATGTGTTAGTTTTATACGCTGCGACGGATCTTGATTTATGAGCACCATTCAAACAGACGTCTCCTACAATAACCCAGCCGAGGTCAAGGCGCTGGGCGAATGGAGCATTATAGGGACCATTACACTGCTCCCTCACTTTGTGCAAACTCAAGATGTCTCTGCCCAAAAGCAACAGGATTTGTGCATTTGAGTCTATGGGATGTATCTTGTGCGAGAGCTCCTTTAAGTGTGGGTAGAATTGGGCGACTTCCGACGAGGGGATCTCGTAGCGATCCTCTGGGATCATGTCACATTCTAGCATCACAGGCAGTTGCACCTTGATGTGACCATCCATAGACTCGACAATAAAGTCTTTAGCCTTTCTCCCTCTCGATTGCATGATTCCTGAACATGTTTTTAAAGTGTACACTTCCGTGCCTCCTTTTACACCAAAAAGGTCGAAAAATTCTGAACGGGCAAGAGACTGATTGCTTTGTTCATCCATAACAGGCAACATTGTTGTCAATGTCGTTTTTGCGCATCTACTGACTGCAACTAAACACCGTCACTGATAGCACTAATTCAGATACTTTTGGTCAATGGGGATTTTTAACTTTTATTGCCAAAAACAAAGAGATCATTAATTGTATTATTATATATATACTGAATGATGATGGTTTATAATTTTATATTAGTTTTGACCTATTTTTGGGGCCCCTGTCAGTCATGGGCCCTTGGAATTGTCCTAACTTTTCCCTATATAACTTATACGGCGCCCCTGACAATACATCAAAACATACTTAAGGACACTTAAGTACAAGTAAAATTACAGATTTGAATAGATAAATAAAAAAGTACAAGTACACAAAAAACGTAATCCATACAGTAACACGAGTAAATCCACCTCTGGATCCGGCGCAGTGCTTCGGAAAAGCAATTGAAAATGTGCGGGCTGCTTCTGCAACCAAACGTGAGCCTCACTGCGACAGAATTCTGAATTCCATTTAACGCCAAAAAGGGGCCACTCTGAAGGGTGAAGCGGTATTTTTTGGAAGCGTCTGTGATATCTGCCTTAGCTAGCCAGGTGCCTTGCCCGGCTAGTTTGATTAAATGAATGACGTTAGCAACAGATGCATAGTGCAGTGAGAAAGGTTTTAAGGGAATGTTTTCTTTAACGCTTGCTGTGGTCTTTGAATGAGGAGAAAACATGTTGAAAATAAGGCGTTTTTTGCCTGAGTATTTGCGAGTTGCAACGCCAAGTGAATTGACGCGAAAGAGAAAAAAGTGAGGAGAGGTAAAGGGCTGATTACGTATCCTTTATTAACTTATTTTTCTAGCAGGGCAGACACTACCTCGGTGTCAAAATTTGAATCTGTTTTGTATTGGTTTTCCTTCTATTTCTGATGTCATTATTAGTTAATAAGTCCCTCACCTGTTTCAGTTTCCCTTGATTACGTTTCCCCATGTATTTAAGCCCTGTATGTTACTCTGGACGTCAATGCATCGTCAATGCATCGTGATATCGAATTGAACCGAATCGATGACATGATAATCGTAACCGAACCGAACCGTGACACCACTGTAGGTTCACACCTCTACTTGATAGGGCGACTTTTAACGTCGAATTGCGGTCTTTATTGTTCAGCACTGATCGGAACTTTGACATCGACTGCTTGAGGGCAGAACGAGGCTGAATGTCCGTGAGCGCTGCATAGTACACAAGTCAAGATCTTTTGACCCCGGAAATGGCGGAAGAGCAGTTTGGGATCAGTGACAGACAAGTCTAGTCTTGAATTGAAGAGACAAATCCGATAATTGAAGTCTAGAAAAAAAACTTGGCACAGGATATCTCTATAATTGCTAAAGGCGATGACGATTTTGCCCAAATGACAGATTTCGTTTCAATCTTGGTTCAGAGGTTTTGAGGAGGACAGCCACTTCACTGAATTCGACCATTTTCCTCTCAGCTGCGGGTGATGTGAGCAGTAATGTAGCCAAGTTAAAATCTTTACCTTGGATGATGTTTTACCCGGTTCTCATGGAATTCCCACGCACAGGTAGCCTTTGATAAACTTAAGTCCTGATTTGTCTCTGCATCTGTGGGGCTGTTTGTACCGACCCTGTTGCGACTGGACGTCCTTCAGTGGTGTCATTCCTCCAGGTTGGTTGGCCAGCCAGGAGTCCAGGGACCCTGGCGTCCATACGCCAGCGGTTCTGGTGGGTGTCGGTCTCCACCGATGTCAGACAGTCCATGCTGGCATGCCCTGTTTGCGCTCAAAAAAAGACTGACGAAAGCAAAACTACTTTGAAATGCCTTGCCAATATTAATTATTGTTTTTGCACAGGACCGATCACATTCCTTGTTTCTATGTAAACTGTCATCAGTTCGTCCTTTCTTGTTTTTCACAAATGATGAATCCCAGATGACAGTATGAAATCCTACCCAGCAGTTGTGAGTACTATTGCAAGCCAATGGTGTCAGAATTACGCTATAGTTTAAACGCATTTATATCCCAATGCCGTATTTGTTTAAAACTGTAATGGCGCCGTGAAATACGGTGTAGCGATAGTTGAAAACGTGCGAAAAACATCTATAGTGCCGTATTTAATGGCGTTTTCAGGCGCCCGAAAAGCGCCGCCTTTTGCGCCACTGGCTTGCCATATGACGGGGTATAAACGACATTTTATTGCACAGAGCGCGCGTTATTTACGGCGTTTTGCCTGTGGTATAATGAGCCCCACCGCTGTATTCCACGGCCAGTAATAATGAACTGTTCTCACCCAATCACTGATGAACAGAAACCCTTCCCATCCTCTTCCCCTTCCTCATCAAAATCCTTTTTGGTCAATGACCTCATCACCAGTAACAAACTGGACTTCATGTTTCTAAATGAAACTTGGTTAGATGATAGTTGTAGTGCTACAATCCTCAATGAATCGGCCCCCCCAAACTTTACTTTTATAAATGTCTGCAGAGCTGTTAGGAGAGGTGGCGGAATAGCTGCTTTATTTAAAGATCTCTTTGACTGCAAGCAAGTTTTACTTGGTGACTACCTGTCCTTTGAATACTTGAGTATTGCTTTAAAAGGTTCACCACGCATTCTGTTTACAATTATTTACAGACCTCCCAAATACTCCCCAGTCTTTGTTGATGATTTTTCAGAACTGTTATCAGCTATTTCCTCAGAATTTGACTGCTTTGTTATTGCTGGAGATTTTAATATTCATGTAGACAAGACAGAAAACAATAATGCAAATGAACTTTTAAATGTTTTAAACACTTTTGATCTGATCCAGCATGTGCACGGTCCCACACACAATCGTGGACACACTCTGGATCTGCTCATTAGCAAAGGTCTAAACATTTCATCCACTATTATTAGAGATGTGGCACTGTCTGATCATTTCTGTATTTTCTTTGATATATCAATTAGTCCTGCCACTGAAGATAGACCTGTCTCTATAAAAAAGAGATTCATAAATGAGAACACCAGTGAGCTATTTATGAATGCTATGTCTTTGTCACCGAGTATATCTGAAGACTCTATTGATGTTCTCCTCGTTAGCTTTAATGAAAAAGTAAAAAATGCTATCGATGACATTGCTCCAGTAAAGGTCAAAGCGATAACTGGCAGGCATAAAGCACCCTGGAGAAACTCACCAGAAGTACAAAGCATGAAAAGAACATGCAGAAAAGCTGAACGAATGTGGCGAAAAACCAAACTTGAAGTTCACTGTAACATCTATAAAGACAGTCTGCATGCCTTCAATGTTGACTTAGGCAAAGCCAGACACATTTTTTCTCTAACATTATAAACAGTAAAATAATAACACTCGCACCCTTTTTGCAACTGTAGAGAGACTAACAAATCCCACTAGTCAAGTTCCGAGGGAAATGCTGTCTGATGACAAATGCAATGAGTTTGCAACTTTTTTCCTTCAAAAGATCAGTAATATCAGAATGGAAATCAGCAAAGCTTCATGCGGCAGTCAGGTCAGTCTGACTTCAGTACATCAGAAATTAGTTACTTTGTCTGAATTTCAGACAATTGATCTCAAAACCCTGGAGGAAACGGTCCAGCATCTTAAGGCGTCAACTTGCAGCCTTGACACACTTCCCACATCCTTTTTCAAAAGAGTGTTTAACTGTTTGGAAGCAGATCTCCTAAAAATAGTTAATTCCTCACTGCTCTCAGGAACTTTCCCCGAGTCCCTAAAAAATGCAGTTGTCAAACCTCTTCTAAAAAAGGCCAATCTAGACAAAACCTTACTGTCTAACTACAGACCAATATCAAATCTTCCTTTTATAGGCAAGATCATTGAAAAGGTTGTCTTCAATCAGCTGACCAAATTTTTGAACTCAAATGGCTACCTGGACAATTATCAGTCTGGTTTCCGTCAGCATCATAGCACAGAGACAGTGCTCATAAAGATAATTAATGATATTCGATTGAATTCTGATTCAGGCAAAATATCAGTTCTGGTTTTACTAGATCTCAGTGCTGCTTTTGACACAGTAGATCACACCATACTCCTAAATAGGCTGGAAAACTGGGTAGGGCTTTCTGGATTGGTACTTAAATGGTTTGGGTCATACCTTAAAGGGAGAGGTTACTATGTGAACATAGGCAACCATAAATCTGACTGGACACCCATGACTTGTGGTGTTCCACAGGGCTCAATTCTAGCTCCGCTCCTCTTCAACCTGTATATGCTCCCACTTGGCCAAATAATGAAAAAGAACCAAATTGACTACCACAGCTATGCAGACGACACTCAGATCTACCTAGCCCTCTCACCAAATGACTACAGGCCTATTGACTCTCTTTGCCAATGCATTGATGAAATTAACAGATGGATGTGTCAAAACTTCCTTCAGTTAAATAAAAACAAAACTGAAGTCATTGTTTTTGGTAACAAGGATGAAACTAACAAGGTAAACACATACCATGACTTAAGAGGTCTAAAGACACAAAGCAAGGTAAAAAATCTTGGGGTCATTTTGGAGTCTGACCTTAGTTTCAGCAGTCATGTCAAAGCAATAAGCAAATCAGCGTACTACCATCTCAGAAACATAGCCAGAATCAGATGTTTTGTCTCAAGCCAAGATTTAGAGAAACTAGTTCATGCTTTCATCACCAGCAGGGTGGATTACTGTAATGGACTCCTTACAGGTCTTCCCAAAAAGACCATCAGACAGCTGCAGCTTATACAGAACGCTGCTGCCAGGATTCTGACCAGAACCAAAAAATCTGAGCATATCACTCCAATCCTCAGGTCCTTACACTGGTTACCAGTTACCTTTAGAATCAACTTCAAAGTATTATTAATTGTCTATAAATCACTCAATGGTCTAGGACCTAAATACATCTCAGATATGCTCATTGAATATAAACCAATCAGACTTCTCAGATCATCAGGATCAAGTCAGTTAGAGATAACAAGGGTTCACTCAAAACAGGGCGAGTCAACGTTTAGCCATTACGCCACTCGTAGCTGGAATCTGCTTCCAGATGACATCAGACATTCACCAACAGTAGATACTTTTAAGTCCAGATTAAAAACACACTTGTTTAGCTGTGCATTCACAACCTGAGCACTGTGCTACTTTACATCAACTGCACTTCTATTTCTAATTTATTTTTATTTTGCTCTTATTCTTTTTATATACTGTATACACTCACATTTTTAATCAATTTTATTGCTGTTTTATTGTTTTAAATGATTTGCATTTTAAAGATATGTTTTATTCTTTCTGTCAATCATTTTATGTAAAGCACTTTGAATTGCACTTGTGTATGAAATGTGCTATGTAAATAAACTTGCCTTGCCTTGCCTTGCCTTCCCGGAAGGCTGATAAGGATTAAGGTCAGCCAGACTTAAATGTAAAATTACTCAGATATCTGTGTTAACTGCATGGCTTCCTGGTTTGCTCGCGAAATGTGATGGTTCGAATCCCGATTAGATCTGGGGTCTATTTCGACATCATGGGTTTGGTTATGTTTATCTGTGTTTCATGGTAATTTTTATATTTATATCACAGCAATTATTGCGTGGTCAATATATAAAGAAAGTCTGGAATAATGCTCTTTGTAATTGACGAAAGTTCCACAACAGTATTAACATTCAGTTAACGACTTGCACTTGACTTTGTTCCTGAAGCCTACTGAACTCCCACATGCAATGGACTTTCTTGCTATATACAGGACAAACAAACAGTAATAGACGTTACGCATTTGGAAGACACTTATCCAAAGCGACTTTCATTTTTGTCCATGCTTTTTTCAGTATGTGATTTTAGTTTCCATCTTACAGAAATCGAAAGTGAAAAAAGTGACCTAATTGTTGAATAACTATAAGGATATCGTTTTGACTATACGGATAGCATTGACTATGAGGATAATAATGTTGCGCAATGCTTGTAAACATTGTCAAATGAAAATAAATAAAAGCTTATTGTTTAGCATGCATTGCAATCTTACACAGAGCCTTAATGGACAATGGAAGCAAAACGAATACAACACAAAAGCGCTATATTATAAGGTGTGGCATTTGCATTGATGTATTACTCATCATTTTACTTATAAAAAGCTATATCCACAACAACCGTACCTAATATTCGAAGTTTCTTAATCGAAAATGCTGTGTGCTCGTAAATGATGCAGAACAAAATCATTTCTGTTAACTTTAGTTAAGCAGACTGCACATAATAATGTAGAGAACATGCAGTCAAGTCAACATAGTCAACTTTTTTATATTGTTTCATAATTATTTCTAAATGCTCGGCTGAAAGTCAGTTCCACACACGGAAGCGTCAGTTTCTTCACGGAGGTAAATGGAAATATGTCCCGTAGGTAATGTAAGTGGTCGCATGCTAATGCAGTTTCAAGTGATGTGTGTTAAGGTGATTATTTAAAGGCTGTTGGCGAGGCTATATATTGAATATATTGTTGTGGAAAGAGTTCCTATTCCTGACTTTCTTTATATATTGACCATGCATTAAATGCTTAAATAGAAAGAAATAAACTACCCTATATATACATAATAAGACCCATAGCGATGTAAAGTTATTCCCGTGGTCTGAGGGCCTCGAACTTGTACCACAACCTCACAAGCACCTCTTAGAGGGAATTTTGCAAAAAAATGGTTACGTTTAACTCTGGCTGAACTAAATCATTATTTAGCCTATCAGGAATGATTTTTGGCATTGGAAATTACTTTTTTGCTTTTCACTTAAGCAATTAACTGGGCACTGTATGAAATAAGCATGGATACATACAATGGGATTGGAATGCTATAATTGCTGACCACGCTGTGTAACGTTAGACTTCCAAAAGAAAAAGTCCTTCCTTTAGAAAGCAAGCTATGATATGTTCAATGTTATCAGAGGTACAGTAACTGTAACACTGTGCACTTAATATCCTGTATCCTGTTCAAAGGCATGATCAGTGGTAAATTGGTCATGTCTGGGTCAGTTCATCAGTTATTGGGTGAGAACAGTTCATTTTAACTGGCCGTGGAAACCAGCGGAGGGGCTCATTATACCACAGGCAAATAGCCGTAAGTAAGCCGCGTGCTCTGTGCAACCAAATACTGCGTTTATACCAGGTCATATGGCAAACCAGTGGCGCAAAAGGCGGTGCCCTTGGGCGTCGTCAAATATGACACTTTAAAAGACTTTTGGCGCGTTTTTAACGGTCAGATACGGTGTTGGGATTTTTACGCGTATATTCTATAGCGTAATTCTGACACCATCAGCTTGCCATAATTCTCTGTTGTGTAGACGCGCTGCTCAATTTAAAGGGGTCATTTGACTCGGCTTAAACGAATATTATTGTTAGCTTTAGATGTTATACAGTGTGTATACACGATTTACCGTTAAAAACGCTGTATTTTCCAAATACCGTGCATGTCTGTATCTCCTCTTTCCTCCGCCTCTCTGAAACGCGATGATATTTCACAAAGCTCATCGCTCTAAGAGCGAGGTGTGCTATGATTGGCCAGTTCACTAGTGCGTAGTGATTGGTCGAATACTGCACCGAAATGTAACGCCTCTTCAAATATTCGGAACATCAGGCTGCGCCGGCGTGAGAACAATGAGAATTAGAAGACCGCCCACATTACTTGCTTGTAGATTTGCGCGATTTTAGTCAAATCACTCCACAAGCTGACGTCAAGTTGTGGGGGTGTGGTTACACGAGGCGTTTCAGGCAGGTCTGGGTGAGCATTTGCTTCTAGATCAAATACATATTTTGTTCCGACACTTACATTTTTGCAATTACAAGTCTCTAATACATGCAAGGGCAACTTATAACACACAAAAGACAGTACTTTCGGCGAATGACTCATTTAAACAATCGAAATAGTCAAATGTTTTAAATGGTTAGGGCTATGTCTCGCGGTCCGGATGGAACAAAGCAAAGGTCATGATCCGGCCCGCGGTCCGCATATTGAGGATGGCTGGGCTACATTTACGTTAGAGAGGCTTGTTAATGTGCTGCTACTAATGTAAGTGTTTGTACAACCATCGCGACTGACTGTAGAGACCTTTTGCACATTACATGACAGTTGTGTTTGGATGAACAGAATTTTGCTTGAAATACTTGTTTGTAAGCCTTGGAAAATATTTTCAATTAATTATATTCACTTCCACTCTAATGAAAGCATTTAATATTAATTACATTTAACTCTATTTATGATATAGAAATGTTTATGCAGAAACTCTAATGTATTGTAATCATCTTTGGGTAGGATATTAGTTCTCTACGTATCCAAACATCATCATATCTGCTTGTACTGTTTCAAGATAATAAAAAATAAATACATCCAATCATTTCTACATTGTAATAAGTGTTTATTATTGTAAGAATATTGTATTGCTTAATCCATCCATCCATCCATTTTCTACCGCTTATCCGGGGCCGGGTCGCGGGGGCAGCAATCTAAGCAGGGATGCCCAGACTTCCCTCTCCCTAGACACTTCCTCCAGCTCTTCCGGGGGGACACCGAGGCGTTCACAGGCCAGCCGGGAGACATAGTCCCTCCAGCGTGTTCTAGGTCTTCCTCGAGGTCTTCTCCCGGTGGGACATGCCCGGAACACCCTCCCGGGAAGGCGTCCAGGGGGCATCCGGAAAAGATGCCCAAGCCACCTCAGCTGGCCCCTCTCGATGTGGAGGAGCAGCGGATCTAATCTGAGCTCCTCCCGAGTGACCGAGCTTCTCACCTTATCTCTAAGGGCCAGTTGTTCAAAGGTAAGCTGATCGGATTTTGGTTATCGGATTGGATCAAATCTTGAAAATGAGTTGTTCAAAAGGGAAAGAAGGAATCTGAAATCAGATTAGATCAGGGAATCCAATCCTAGTTTTAATCTGGATCAAACCTTCAGTTTGTGTTGTTCAAAACTTGTCAGTGGGATTTGGATAACTTTGATCCAAAAAAAACAGGATTATCCTGATCCCAACAGGGGGTAGGATTTCAAGGTGGATTTCAGGAAGAAAATGTAGTAAAACTTTAAAATTGGTCAATTAATACATTTGTATCATTTAGTGTATATACTTTTATTTATATTTTGCACTTGACTTGTGTAACCGTTGTAACAGTGATAAAGTAGACATAGGCTAACAATTAAGCTATGCAGTATAGTAAAGTAAAAATAAAATAAAAATTATCGTGTCCCCATGAAATAATCCCCCAAACAGATTTCAATAAACAAAAATAATATATTCATTTTTCGGTCATTCATCACCGTATATTAATTTCAAAGAAACAATCATCAGAGATGAGCCTGTCAAAAATAATGTCTAACAATTGCATCCCTTACTATACGTCCAGTCAGTCCCTGATTCTGACAGACCACCAGAGGTTGGTCTGGTTCTTCAACAGGCTCAGGTGCATCACAAACATCATCACAGAGAGGGACATTGCGCCTGGTAGCGATGTTGTGCAGGACGATACACGCAAGTATTATGTTGCATGCTCCCTGTGGTTCCACTCGCAAGTAGTTAAGGCATGCAAAGCGTCTCTTCAGAACTCCATTTAAACGCTCAATTGCACATCTTGTTTTGCAATGAACAGTGTTGAAGCGTGCCTGCGCAGGTGTGGTTGCTGCAAGAAAAGGAGTCATCAGCCATGGTAGGAGTGGATAGGCACTGTCTCCAAATATTATGCCATCCGGTCGGTTGGTTTGGAGCTCTCTGTATAAAGCACTCTCTCTCAGGATGCGTGCATCATGAACAGACCCAGGCCACTTCACGACACAGTTTGTGATGATGAGGTCAGCATCGCCCAAAAGTTGGATGTTGATGCTGCGCCTCCCCTTTCGGTTGATGTACTCCCAATCCCTCTCATGAGGTGCTTGGATATGCACATGAGTGCAGTCAATAACCCCAATAGTATTGGGCATATTCCCCAAAAGAAAAAACTTGTGCTTGGTCTGGGCAATCTGGACATCCTTTGGAAGTGAAACAAACTGATTGACCAGGCTGGCCAATGCAATTGACACAGCTTTCACTACATCACTCACAGTTGATTTGTCCACTCCTATATTGTCACCAACAACTTGGTAGAAAGTCCCAGATGCATAGAAGCGCAGAGCAATGAGGACCTGTTCTTCCACAGACAGACTGTGGCTCCTTCGGGTTCTCCGTTGAAGTTTTGGCCTGACAAGGTCTGCAATGTACTTAATATCAGCATTCTCAAAGCGAAAGCGAGCATACAGTTCTTCAGTGGTGTATTGCTCCAGTGGTTGTGCACGCTCACCATACACCCTTTGACGGTATCCTCTTCCACCAACACGGTGGTAGCGATGGACAATACCTGCCATGTCAGTGCCTCTCTCTAAGTCCTCTGAGAAAGGCTGAATATAAGATGGCTGTCAAATACCCACAAACCAATTGGCTGACGTGCTGTGGCTTGTGTTCAATTAAATCAATCATGCCCAAGGCCTACGAATACTATGTTCACTACAACAGAAGCGGTGAAACCATGGACTCAAAAGGACCTAATTTCACTGTTGCAGAAACCCATGCACTGCTGGAGGGTGTTAAGTGCCATTATGCCTCAATAGTAGGAAGCTCTGTTGCAGGTGGAATGGTGACTAACAAAAGGAAGAAAGACATTTGGGTTGAAATCACCCAGAATGTAAATGCAATGGGGTCTGGCCAGAAGAGGACCTTGGAGCAAGTGAAATTTAGATGGAAGAATCTGAGGGCCAGAGCAACGAAGGACCTTGCTGAGGCAAAAAACACCCAAACAGGCAACAAACCCTTTAAGAAAGGTGAATACACAGATGTGGTTCTGGATATTATTGGAGGTGAGAACTCTAAAGCTCTGCATGGGATTCATGGTGTTGTAGGGGATGGTGAGCCTACAATTGTAGAGGAAAGTGAGCCAGTTCTTCCTAATGCAGAGGAAACATTCATTCTGGATCTCAGCCCTATTATTGAAGAACAACCTGGATCCTCACTGGTAGAGCCAGCAGTCACAGGAGCTCAGAAAAGAGGCTTGAAGCGTCCTTTGCCGAATAATAATGATGATGATGCCTATGAATCACTTCTTAAACGAGAAACTGAAAGAGCAGAAGCACAGATACTCCTGGCAGAGGAACAAATCAAGCTGACCAAACTGCAGCAAACCAAAGCGAAACTTAGATCCGCCTCCTAAAAGCAGGGCTTGGAAATGCTGGTCTCTCCTCCTCAGATGAAGAAGAACCCTGAACATTCTTTATTTCGTTAACAATTGGATATTTAGCCATTTTATTTTTTAAAGATGTTTTCAAAATATCCACTATGTATTTGTTAATGTATATTTGTTTTTTATTTGTTGTGGTTCAGATGAGGGGTCATAAAAGTAATTATTTAATATAATTTAATTAAAGTTAAATTATGAATGGAAGTGGATGTTTATGTTATTTTTGTGTTTTGGCTCAAAATAAACACTTACAGTGACCCTATGTTGGCTCTTACTTCTACCTGTTCTTTACATAGCCCACATTGTGATATGTTGTCCCATTTAGAGCACTGTAATCCGGATTTGGTAATCTTGAAAACTGTGTATCTGGATCAGAGTGATCCAGTCCAATGTTGCTTTGAAAAACCGGCATAAAAGTAAGATGGATTACCTGATCCTGGATAGGAAAAAAGGGGATTTCCAAATTCGGATAATTTTGATCCAGATTAAATGTTTTGAACAACTGGCCCTAAGGGATCGCCCAGCCACCCTGCGGAGAAAGCTCATTTCGGCCGCCTGTATCCGGGATCTTGTCCTTTGGGTCATGACCCACAGCTCATGACCATAGGTGAGGGTAGGAACGTAGATTGACCGGTAAATCGAGAGCTTCGCCTTGCGGCTCAGCTCCTTCTTCACCACGACAGACCGGTACAGCGACTGCATCACTGCAGAAGCTGCACCGATCCGTCTGTCAATTTCCCGTTCCATCCTTCCGTCACTCGTGAACAAGACCCCCAGATACTTGAACTCCTCCACTTGAGGCAGGGACTCTCCACCTACCTGAAGTGGGAAAGCCACCCTTTTCCGACTGAGAACCATGGCCTCAGATTTGGAGGTGCTGATTCTCATACCAGCCGCTTCACACTCGGCTGCAAACCGTCCCAGTGCATGCTGAAGGTCCTGGTCTGATGGAGCCAGCATGACGACATCATCCGCAAAGAGCAGAGAAGAAATCATGTGGTCCCCGAACCCGACGCCCTCCGGCCCCTGGCTGCGCCTAGAAATTCTGTCCATAAAAATTATGAACAGAACCGGCGACAAAGGGCAGCCCTGCCGGAGTCCAACATGCACCGGAAACAAGTCTGACTTACTGCCGGCAATGCGAACCAAGCTCCTGCTCCGGTCGTACAGGGACCGGATAGCCCTTAGCAAAGGGTCGCGAATCCCATACTCCCGGAGCACCCTCCACAAGATGCCGCGAGGGACACAGTCGAATGCCTTCTCCAAATCAACAAACACATGTGGATTGGTTGGGCAAACTCCCATGAACCCTCCAGCACCCTGGAGAGGGTATAGAGCTGGTCCAGTGTTCCACGACCGGGACGAAAACCACATTGTTCCTCCTGGATCTGAGGTTCTACCATCGGCCGGATTCTCCTCTCCAGTACCCTGGCATAGACTTTCCCGGGAAGGCTGAGAAGTGTGATCCCCGATAGTTGGAGCACACCCTCCGGTCCCCCTTCTTAAAAAGAGGGACCACCACCCCGGTCTGCCAGTCCAAGGGCACTGTCCCCGACCGCCACGCGGTGCTGCAGAGGCGTGTCAGCCAAGACAGCCCCACAACATCCAGAGACTTGAGGTACTCAGGGCGGATCTCTTCCACCCCCGGTGCCCTGCCACTGAGGAGTTTCTTGACTACCTCGGTGACTTCAGCCCGGGTGATGGACGAGTCCGCCTCCGAGCCCTCAGCCTCTGCCTCCTCAATGGAGGACATGACGGCGGGATTGAGGAGATCCTCGAAGTATTCCTTCGACCGCCCGATGATATCCCCGGTCGAGGTCAACAGCTGCCCCCCTCCACTGTAAACAGCGTTGGTAGGGCACTGCTTCCCCCTCCTGAGGCGGCGGAAGGTTTGCCAGAATCTCTTCGAGGCCGACCGATAGTCTTTCTCCATGGCCTCACCAAACTCCTCCCAGCCCCGAGTTTTTGCCTCCCCAACCACCCGGGCTGCAGTCCGCTTGGCCTGTCGGTACCTGTCAGCTGCCTCGGGAGTCCCACAAGCCAGCCAGGCCCGATAGGACTCCTTCTTCAGCTTGACGGCATCCCTTACTTCCGGTGTCCACCACCGGGTTCGGGGATTGCCGCCTCGACAGGCACCGGAGACCTTACGGCCACAGCTCCGAGTGGCCGCGTTGACAATGGAGGTGGAGAACATGGTCCACTCGGACTCAATATCTCCAGACTCTCTCGGGATCTGGTCGAAGCTCTGCCGGAGGTGGAGGTTGAAGATCTCTGAGATCTTCAACCTCCACCTCCGGCAGAGCATTTGCTTAATTATGACCACAAATTATTAATGACAAACCTTGCATTATACCACTGATGGAAGTACACACTGGCACACACATTTAGGTCTATAAACTTTTAGGTTTTATTTTGCATTTAGGAGAGTATTGAAGTTAAAACATTCTACTTCACATACAGGTGCTGGTCATATATTTAGAATATCATCAAAAAGTTGATTTATTTCACTAATTCCATTGAAAAAGTGAAACGCGTATAATGTAAACATTCATTCCAAGCAGACTGATATATTGATATAGTGTTTATTTCTTTTAATTTTCATTATTATAACTGACAACTAATGAAAACCCCAAATTCAGTATCTCAGAAAATTAGAACATTGTGAAAAGGTTCAATATTGAAGACACCTGGTGCCACACTCTAATCAGCTAATTAACTCAAAACACCTGCAAAGGCCTTTAAATGGTCTCTCAGTCTAGTTGTGTAGGCTACGCAATGATGGGGCAGACTGCTGACTTGACAGTTGTCCAAAAGACGACCATTGATACCTTGCACAAGGAGGGCAACACACAAAAGGTCATTGCAAAAGAGGTTGTCTGTTTACAGAGCTGTGTCCAAGCACATTAATAAGGAGGCGAAGGGAAGGTAAAGATGTGGTAGAAAAAAAGTGTACAAGCATATCCCTATTACTTGTACACTTTTTTTCTACCACACCCTGGAGAGGATTGTGAAACAAAACCCATTCGAAAATGTGGGAAAGATCCATAAAGAGCGGTCTGCAGCTGGAGTTTCAAGAACCACTACGCACCGACGTATGCAAGACATAGGTTTCAGCTGTCGCATTCCTTCATTTTCCAACAGGACTTTGCACCTGTACCCCAGCCAACATTTGTATGTGGGGCCCATTTGGGTATGAAATGGGCTGGAAAATGGGCCCTATGTAGGATTGTCCGCGGGTTCCATAATTGCCCTATGCCAGTTGCCCACATGAATATAGTGAAGGAATGCACTTGCTCCTAGGTGGGTCCCAACTGGGCAACATTCGCAAGACCCATATCGGTACCAGATTTCAGTTTTATGTGGGTACTACACGGGGACAATATGGGCTGGAAATATGGGCTTTACATGGGATTGTCCATGGGTTCCGTGTTGGCCCCTTGTCAATTGCCCATGTAGGTAATATGCAGGATTTTACTTGCCCCTAGGTGGGTCCCTACTGGGCAACATGTGCAAGACCCATATCGGTACCAGATTTCAGTTTTATGTGGGTACTACATGGGGACAACATGGGCTGGAAATATGGGCTTTACATGGGATTGTCCATGGGTTCCGTGTTGGCCCCTTGTCAATTGCCCATGTAGTTAATATGCAGGATTTTACTGGGTGTTAGATGGGCCCGAATTAGCAGATATAGACAAGACCCATATTGTTCCCAGATTTAAGTTCCATGTGGGTAGCACATTGTGACTGTGTGGGTTGAAAATTTGAGGATATAAATGAGATTGTGGAGGCTGGTCACTTATCAATGGCCTATGCAGGATTTCACTGGGTGTCAGGTAGGTCCCAAATACAACATAATAAGCAAACCAATACTTTTGAGAGGGTACTTAATATGATAATCAATTACAGTTAAAGATGTAATTAGTAGCTGGTAATTAATTACTTTTTTAAGTAGCTCCATGGAGTATAATTGCAAATACAAAAGAAATTGCATGAGAGGTATTAATAATAATAACATGTCCAGAACCACAGTACGGTTCCAGTTGAACAAAACTTTTTTCAATAAATCTGAACAGCAACACCACACAAATAAGTTATATATCAACATGGAAGAAAGCAGTGCAGACTTAAATATTTTCAAACTACTATTTTATTTAAATAACCAGAATTGTAGCAGGATTGTATGACAGAAAACCATTTTAGAGCCAGTCTTAGAAAGCTTTTAACACACATTTTGGATGCTACATATTTTTTAATATAATTTTGCTGGAATTGAAGAACTACAGGAAGAAAAAAACTATAGAAGAACTATAACAGAAGCATAAACTCCATTAGAAAACTAAACAGACATTCTTTGGTGCATTCTTGATGCCCTCTGGCCTCCTCTGTCTCTTGCCCCAGTGAACCACTTTGAAAGTGCCTTCTCAGCTTCTTGCTGGTTCACTTTGGATGTCAGGGCGTTGTTCTTTAGAGCATCTGCAAAAACACATACATTTTTAAGATAAATATATGGTTACGTTTAACTCTGGCTGAACTAAATCATTATTTAGCCTATCAGGAATGATTTTTGGCATTGGAAATTACTTTTTTGCTTTTCACTTAAGCAATTAACTGGGCACTGTATGAAATAAGCATGGATACATACAATGGGATTGGAATGCTATAATTGCTGACCACGCTGTGTAACGTTAGACTTCCAAAAGAAAAAGTCCTTCCTTTAGAAACATTACAAATAGCACATTTGTGCTTGTAGCAATTACATTCCGTGTCATTGGCAAAATTTTACCACGGTGCCAAAACAAGTGACTTTTTTACTATGAGACCATACAAGAAACCAGTTTGATCTGATCAAACTAAATATCACTTTTGTGGTATTTATATGCCATACATTGATCGGTCTGTGCAATGCTACTTCAAGTCGAACACACCAGTCTGTGAGTATTAGAGATGGGCGGATAAGCTATAATGTCATCCGCATCCGCTGCTTCAAATAAATTATCCACCCGCCCGAACGTATAATTTTCTCCGATATAGATATCCGCACCCGACCCGATCGTCACTTTAATTACTCAGTAAATTTTTAGCACTGTCTTTGTCTGTAAATGCTTAAATCTAAACTTTCGATTTAGCACACACATGATGTACCATATAAGAGGTACTTGTCTTATGGCTTTCATATACATACAGTGCCTCACAGTCGTTGTATATTACATACCCAGCACTTGATTCCTCCTTGTTAAACCACTTCGCTAAAACGCTCCCATGCTTTTCTTTCCTACCTTTTGTTTTGTTTTTAATTCTCCCTTTTTAAATTTCTCTCGGATCTGTTTTGCCTCCATTTCATCTTTAAGAAATAGACCGTCCTCTACCGCCGCCACGCGCGCATTTCTTTTAAATTACTGCAAATTTGCGCTTGAATAAAAATGCAATTAAAAAATATTTGTATTTTTTGAGAAATTTTGTTAATATTGTATATGATATCATCCACCCGTGACCCACCCGCAATTAATCAGAGTTAATTTTTTTATTAAACCCGACCTACCCGACCCGCAGATCATCCCCAGCGCCCGCGGATTTAACCGCCATCCGCGCATCACTAGTGAGTATGTATTATTTTAGTAACTGTAAAACAATTCTTTTTTCTGTATTTGGAAATCATTTTTAATTTGTCTTTTGTTCCAGGAGCTTTTGTTTCGTTATTGGCGCTCATTTGTACGTTGTCTCTGGATTGTCAAAACGCCTCTCAAAATGCTTCCTACGGATGCAAAAAATCAAACCCATTCCAAATATTTTCATGACGGACGAAAATATCGGAGACAGTAAGTAAATGTGATTGACAAAACGTGAGGTCGTATCTATTTTTTAACATGCGGAAATTTTGGACGCAGATTTCAGACTCAATGGGCAATGGCATTGAATTTTAGAATCCACGTCACCATCCCTCTTTTTTGAACAACAAGCCTGTATGACGTTCTTTTTTTTGGGAACATAAGGGAAGATATTATGAAAAATTTTGGTAAACGAAAAAGCCTGCTCACCATTGAATTTCATAGAAAAGTACTATAGAGGTCAATGGGGACCAGAAACTGTTTGGTTTCCCACATTCTTCCCAAAATAGCTTTTTTTGTGTTCAGCACATGAGAGAAATTAACACAGGTTCAAAACGATTGTAGGATAAGTAAATGATTAGTCAGTCACACATTATTCATCTTGGAAGAGCCAGGATAAATGGTATTATAACTCAGAGTGTAGTCGTCTGAAAGAAGAAAGTCATATACACCCATAAGAATCCTTGAGGGGGAATAAAACAGGGTAGGCCTAATTAAGATTTTTGGATGCACTGTCCATTTAAATGACTGAAATAAAAATATAGTTGTGCTAACATATTTAATTCATTAGAAAATAAGTATTTTATTTAAAATAGGCCAAAATGTGTTTTTTTTAAGTGATGACCAAATAATCTGAATATATTGGGAACTCCTTCAATACACTTTTAAATGCTTCCTAGTGTAATAAATGTATTTAATAAACCTGGATTGTTTTGAATTATGTATTAAAAAGCTATTATCCCAACCATATTGTGGTTTTGATGATTTTTTTGAATAGTATCAAAATATTGGGTAACACTTTCCTCGAAGCATGTATTTATAACGCATTATAAAAGTAGTTTTGAAGCATTGTAATGCACCTTTTAATGCATTGTAATGTCTTATAAATAATTGTTATCACTGCATGAATTCTCAAAGTATTTGTTTCAAGAATTAAGTCGAGTACTATCTGTATTGTAATAACATCTGAAGATACGAACACGGTACACTGTATGCCCTGTCAACTAGTCCATGTATAATACTGTTATATGTTATATATACTGTTATATATATAAAGACATCCAACCACATGTAAACCGTAATCCTGTAATGATGGTAGGCGTTCCATTTGCGACAAATGATAAACGCGTTTGACCAATCACAACAGACTACACCATCTGACCAATCACATGACACAAGGTTACCGGGTAGGAGGGGCCTAGACGGGTGAATCGCGGAACGAATCATTTGAGAGTCAGTCAAGAAGTAGGGTACGAATAACGGCATATAATTACGAGATTTAAGTGTTTTTATTAGTGGTGGGCATAGATTCATTTTTTTAATCTAGATTAATCTTGGAATTAATCTAGATTAAAATGGCTCAATTGAATTCTGCCGAAGGCATTCATAATATGTGTGCTACCCAAATAATGACTAAAAGTAAGTCTTTGAGAACGGGTTTCTCAAGCCAGGTGGCGCATTAGACCAGGGGCTCATCTCCTGTTTCCAAAATGCATCACAAATTGCTTGAGAAAGCTGTTCTACTATGATCATTTGTGATGAAAATTAAATTATGTTCAATAAGATGTACTTGTGTTTACTTCCGCATTAGCGACGGGATGCTTTGCGTTTAGGTGGTACTTGAGACTGGAAGAGCTCCTACAGTACATTTACATTTAGTCATTTAGCAGACGCTTTTATCCAAAGCGACTTACAAAGATTTAGGGAGCAACAAGCGATATGTCATACAGGAGCCATAATACAGTAGGTGCTAATACAAAGTTACTGGTTTCAACTAATGCTAGACCACTACCTGTTGAGAGAAAGTTTTTTTTTTTAAACAAACTGTATGTAAACCAATTTCGTACAGTAAACCAATTCCACATTGCACAAGGTGCAAACAACCTTAGTCGTGTCGAGGTTTCCATTGGGAAGCTTCTTAAAAATACATTTTCCCTGAAGCAAACCCGGCGGCTTCATAGCTGCATCCATGTTAGCACGTCACGTTTGATGTGGTCATTTCACAGTAACGTTATGTTGTTTTCGGACCAAACGCGAATGGCGCGTCAAGCGCGAGTGATTTACATGTTAAAAGTCAATGCAAAGCGGCGATGGACCTACAGCTGCGCGAATCGCGCGATTGAAGCCCTGGTTATGAGATGATGAGGCGGCGCGAATCGCGCGATTGAAGCCCTGGTTATGAGATGATGAGGCGGCGCGAATCACGCGAGTTGAAAAATCTCGTTCTCTTCCCCTACAGTGCAATTCGTCTAGGTATACATCCGTGCTAAAATTTTAAGGTGAAAGTCATAATAGCTTGCGTAGTATAGACCCAGCTCCCAACCCGACTTTGAGAATAGATTAACGGCGACATTTTTTTTATCGCGCGATAAGAGTCTCACTGCGTTAAGAGCGTTAACGGCCCACCACTAGTTTTTACACATTGTATGTAGATAAACTTGTTGTTGGACACTCCATTACCCAAAGTAGGGCCTAAAAAAACATATGTTACCTACTCTTTAAGGGCCGGTTTACCGGAGAGGGTTATAGCCTAGTCCCAGACTAATTTAAATGTTAGAAGTTTCTTGATCAAAAACAACTTGCAATCACATATCTTAAAATAAAAAAGTGTGATGTTTGTGTCTCGAGATGTACACCAGTAATGTCTTTTAGTGAATAATGGTTTTAAAAATGACTAAATTATCATAATTAAACTAAGGCCTAGTCCTGGTTTAAACTAATCCCTGTCCGGGAAAACTGCCCCTATAACAATTAGCAATTCATTATTACACTACACATTTTAAATTGGTTATAATTCTTTATAACTACATAAGGCATTACAACACACATTTTGAAGAATTATAATGCATTTAACCATTTTATGCAAGTTTGGATCCCTGCAATAAGCAAATATTTGTATTAACACTTACAAGGATAAATAATTACTTTAACAAAAGCATTGTTCATTGTTCGCTTATGGCAGTTAATACGCAAACTCCTCTTGAGTAATTTAACCTTATTGTGAAGAGTTACCTTCTAATTTAAGATCACAGTATGTATGTAGTGGAGTAGGCGGGGCGAGACCGTGGTTCGAGGCCGGTGAGTAATTGTTAAAGAGCGCCAGCTGTGCGCGAACCGGTCTTGAATCATGTAGGAGATTGGGAGCATATAAATAGAACGAGCGACCGGACCGTCGACTAGAGAGGTCCGGGCCCGAAGTGTTTGTATTAATGTATTTATGTTTTACTGTGTTGTTGTTCGCCGGCGGTCGTCCGTGAGGGGACGCCGGCTGTTAAATTACTTTACTAAATGTTTTAATGTCTTCCGGTTCCCGTCTCCTTCCTTCCATACTTTAATCTTGTTGCAATGTAATAATAACTTAATATACAATAAGATAATTTACTTGCCATACACAACGTTGAAAAGACGCAAGTCTTTAAACTTTTTCTTCCCATGTCGGCCAAACAAATTGTACTCCAGTGCCAGTTCATTTGAAAAGATGTACTTCATCATTCTTCTTATTGCGTCATCTATGCTTGTGCCGCCTACATCTGCCACCATGGCAACCTAAAGATGAGAGTCAAAAGTAGGGTTTTAGGGTACATTAATGTAAAGACAACATGTTACTGGTGGTTTTCAATCAGCTAACATTACACCAATCAATTCCTTAAAGCTGTAGGTTGATACCTGGCAATACACATATTATCAAATATTATTTTGTAATCTGAAAACAAACATTTATCAGTTTTCAAAATGGTATACTAACAAAAGGGTCCATAGAATTGTAAAATACAAATATATCTAAATAAGATGATACCTCAAAAACCCATTATAAAAATTGTTGTAGGGTTTTATTTTAGATAAAGATCAGGAGAAGAATAAGGCGTAAATATGAACTTACAACAGCAGACATGACACTGTGATCCCCCAGTTTCTGATCAAGGGACTCAAGGTCAGCCTGGGTTTTCAGAGGTAAGACTACTCCTTCAGGAACTTCTACAACTGATCCGTCTTGCTTTTTAAGCAGGACATTCAACATCTTGCCATGAACATGTTGGGTCTCCTTCACCTCTTCTAAAATTGTTAGAAGTTTAGTGAACATGGCTTCACAAGTGGGGCTTGCACCTTGTGCAGTGGGGCTGGCAATGCGTTGGGGTAAAGAGCTGGTTGCATGACTTGCGACAAGTTGGGGAGTAAAACTGGTAACTTGGGCTGAGGGACTGGTGCCCTTTTGGGATGCATGACTTGCCACACGTAGAGGAGTAAAACTGTTAAGTTGTTGGGCTGAGGGACTGGTGCCCTGTTGGGGTGCCTGACTTGCCGCACGTTGGGGAGTAAAACTGTCAACTTGTCGGGCTGAGGGGCTTGTGTACTGTTGTGATGTATAACTTGTGACACGGTGGGCAGGGGGGTCTTGCATGTAGTTCTTTGCTTTCCTCTTTGCTGCCTTAAGGAGTTGGTCTGGTGGAGTGGGAGGAAGTTCGTCCGAAGTGTCAGAATGTTCACTCGATTCTAGCTGGGTGCTTATTTTACTCTGGAGAAGTTTTGCACTTGGCCTAGGTACATTAACAAAGGCGCATGTTACCTATTACTTTCATATTGTTTCTAAAATGCATTGAAATTGACTTGCATTGTTTCACAAACACCTACCTTCTTTTTCTTGAGACAATTTCAGTGTCAGTGAGGTCTGATGAATACTCAGCTTGGTGTAGCTTTACCCTGGCTTCTGCATAAGTGGCTGTAAATCAAAGTAATACATAGGCACAGGGTAAGGCAGATTTAAAAATTCACAGAAAAATTGGTTGCAGAATATATGTGCATTCCCATAACTAAGATGTCAGATCTTCCATTCAAATGTCTGTTGTGATTTTCTTTTCCACCTAGCAAGAGCACACCAGATTTAACTAATCAACGGAGTCATGCCTGGTGTGATCCTGCATGGTAGGAGTGAAAACCCTATAGCTAGAAAGAAAACAAAAGTAAATAACTAAAAAATATGGAGTGTCAAAAACTAATTTAAGAAAATGATGTCATCATTTACTTACCCTCCTGTCAATTCAAACCGGCTCAGACTTTCTTTCATCTGCAAAACACAGAAGAAGATATTTTGAAGAAAACTGGAACACCATTGGCACCCATTCACTTCTCTTGTATGGACATAAAACCAATGCAAGTGAATGGGTATCAGTTCCCAACATTCTTCAAAATATCTTCTTTTATTTTCTCCGGAAGAAAGAAAGTCATAGAGGTTTAAAATTACAAGAGGTTAAGTAAATGATGACACAAATATCATTTCTGTGTGAACTATCAAAGATAGCAGTATTTATTGGACTATTTTAATTAAATGAAGAAAATCAACAATTACCTGCATTTACCATTACACGGACACTACACAGCATCCAGTTGCTGGCTGGTGGTGTGCCCTCTTTCACTGCCTTTGTTACATTGACCAGCGAGTTTGGTGGCCACCAGCATAGTTTTTTGTCTGTGTCCTTGAACCACTCTATTGGAATGATGTCCATTTTTTTGCAGCCATCAGGGTCAACTTCATCAACAAACTCCACAACACTGAACGAGGAAGCCCTGCAAAGTTCAATACATTATGTGCTGTGTAGCTGAGGCAAAGCCACAAACTTTTTCTGAACAGACAATAAAAGCAGTGGTTTAGTGAAGTCAGTTACAGGAGCACTGGAAAGCTGGCCAGAAAGTCTTGTTAGCAAACTTATTCCCAGAGCTGTTGAATTGATAGGGAAGTTGAAAAAACATGTCCCTTTCTCAAAAAGTTCATACACCACATGTGTTCCTCCGGTGGAATGCAAAATGTTACGCACAATGACAACTCTTCCTTCAAGTTCAAAACAATTGGCACCAGTGGAGTTTGATACTATTTTGTCTTTGTGCTTATACGTCTTGTATTGAACATACTGATGCATGGGAAATTCTGTCAAAATCGGTCCAGATTCATGAGGCTGTGTCAGTTTAACATTTTCTGGCATTTCTTTAGACATGTGAGCAAATAACTGCCTTTCATAAACACGCCTGACAATTTGTTGCACAGGATTTTGTGGTCTTCTCACCAATTTTTTCAACTGCCCCAAATAATTCTCAAATGGAAAACATGAAACCGAATCAAGAGGGCCATAATTTATAGCATCATCTGCTAGGTGTATAAGACTATGTGCATTGTTAACCATAGAGTTTGTTCCATATATCTTTGCAAAGTTGGTAACAAAACATTTTAATAATTTATGGGCATACCCATAGTATTCTCTAAAGCTTGGAGACAAAAGTATTCTCATAGCAGTTGACAAAACAAGAAAGTTTTTGCACTGTTGACGGGACAGTCTTTGAAAAAGCACATCAGGCCCTGTATATAATAAAAACTGCCTAAATTCTGTAGCCTTCCATTGTCTGTACTCAGCCAAAGAACGTGGCTTTCTGGAGAAGCTCCGAGGTAAGCTCCGTCTACAACGTTTCAAGTGATCAGAGATAGCAGACAAAGTTGAGGACGAAACCCGACAGTGTAATGGCCCCTTAAACCACAGAGCAATTAATTTACGTACAATGCCCAAGCAAACTAAAGGCATATAATCCAAAGGAAAATTGGAAACCATGCCAATGCCTAAGGCCTGGAGAGGTGATTTAGAGTGATGGTGGTCTTCATCAGACATTTGATCAAACTGAGTGTCTGTCCTTAGGCTGGAATCTATGTCAGGAAACACAACTTTACCATCAAGATAAACACCATATTGTGTGCAACGCTCACAAGAACTGTAGCCTCCATGACCTTTGGTACATTTTAAAAAAGCCCTTGCGGGAGTGTCACAGATAAAAGCATCTGGTAGTGGTATATTGTAGTGTTTACCATTAAAAGATATAACACTTGCTGTGACAACTTTTAAATCTTCAATAAAATCATGCATGTAGTCATTTACTGATTCAGGTTTACAGGGACCTGCATAGACACCTATTATAAACACGTTTGGATTTGGCATTTCAACAATTTTACCTAATATAGGCCATAGTTGCATATTAGAGCTCCTAGAAATAGGCAATCCATCAACATTCACACGTACAGTCAATGTGTTTGTTGTCAGTTCACTCTCATTTGTCATTTTCAATTCCGAAAGTATTGCACTTGCAAGCCCAAAATGGTAGTAGCTACCTTGTCCCATTTCTTTCACATTACATTCTTTTAACGACCTAAGAAGAGTCCTTGGATCTTTTGGTAAATCCAGACCTAGATCCTGCGTGTTCAAAAATTGGACTTATGGACTTCGGATGAACAAAAGTTGAAGTTTATTCATTTGAACTCAGCGCTGGGCTGTCTCACACAATCACTCTGCACACAGAGTATCACCAGAGATCAGCCCCGCCTAAACAGTGTACAACATATTTATATTTGTATTTGTGGGTGTATCTTCCAGCTTGCTCCGGACCGTGGCCAACCCCTGAGCGCCTCCACATTTGCTGCTTTCTTTGTGTCCAATGGAGTGATGTCTCATCTGATATTTTCGTAGACTACGCCCTTCTTCTTTTACTATCTGAAAAACAACACACTCCCCAACTTCATCACATCTGATAACCCCTGACCTGGGGCCCCAATGGCTATGGAATGTTGGGCAACCATAGCCACGCACACACACACTCTATTCTTCTCGTTTTCTGCAACATATCATGAGACATAACAGAAGACATATCATAAGACATAACATAAGACATATCATACACATCCCCCACACAGTCTTCACATATGGTTTGTTTCTTAAAACCCTCGCTATATGGGTATGTGCGTTGTATATGCAGGATGCTCTCCTGTCCTCCCTTTGGGCATGGAATGCAACACACACACATACCCCCAACCCCCACATCCTGTTGAGAACATCATCTTGCACCCTAATATTCAAGCTTAGTTTTCACCCTTTTAAACATACACACATTATTCATACTGATATACACTTAATGCACACAGTTTTACTTATTGATTATACGTGATCCATAGAAAGAAAATAAATGTAATAAAAACGTAGATTATACTTAAATGAACATTGTAATACAAAACAGAACTTTAAAACCCTTCAATCCCTCTCTTGACCTCTGAAAGAGGTCACAAACACATATCCCACATATTTAGTCCCTCTTCATTATATAGGGTACAACACAATCGTATTAAAAATTCAAAGACATCAAATTTAAGAACATAAAAATCAAAGGTATAAAAAAAAACGTAAAACATCCCTATGCACGGCTTTCCTCTTCCTCACTGTCATCCTGATAGTGGTCTGCTGCTAATAATGGCATTCCGTAAGGGGGTGGGTTGGGGTCTCTTTTCTCTATAGCTGTCAAGTTCCAGTGTGGGAAGTTCTGGTTACAGATGCTTCCCTCAGTCTTTTGCCAATGCACCTTTTATACCCAAGAATGATATACTGTACTCAATGTTCATTGTCAATACAATGGTCATTGTGAAATTTAGTTTAACTCGTGGCTGACGAGATCATCAAATGGGAGGTCAATTTATCTGTGAACAGGATTCCCCGATAAAGCCAATCCTCTTAGATTAGTGCAGGTAATCTCCTGAAGTTAAAAAGCTCTAATACATTCTTTGTTATGGTTTGAAGGAACCAGACTCCTTCACCCATCGCACCAAGAACCCCAAAACAATACCAAACATAATGTTCAAATCTTCGTAACATGACAAAACATTATGAACACAATATAGAATGTGTAATCACTTTTCCAATGATCAAAGCCTTAAGAAATCTTGTGAATGAGAGAAGTGTGATAAGAAAAGTTCAGTTTGTGGACATCAACCCCTGATGGGAAGAAAGGATATCATTCCTCATGATCTAGCAACAAATGGTGTTTGATTGTTTAGTCCCAGCTTTACAAACAACCTTAATTCTTTTGCACTTTTACAGCTGCCTTACCGTTCCTCCCCTCAATCTCAGAGCAGTCCAAAGGGGACATTGTTAGGCATTTTTTGGTCTTTGTGTATCAATTATTACCTCAGAAGTCTCTGTAGAGCTGGTACTTGTGCAGAGCAGGTGGATCTTTGCTGTTCTTTTCCCAGGTTGGTTTCCACCTAAGTCTGATAGTCTGCAATATAATTTGTTGTACCAAGTCCATTCAGTCAGAGCCCATGTGCTCTGTTCGTAGAAGGTGTCTTCCCACCGAAGAGAAACATCTTTTTTAGTAGTATCCTCCCCATGATATTTATCTGACCCATTTATCCTTAGTTACATCTAAGTAGAAGGTATGGTTTGCAGCGCAGCTCCATAGGTTAAGGAATTCATCTCACTAATAACACACCATTGTGTATGAGACACCTGAACGGCATCTTCATAACCATACAACAACTGAACACTGATGATTTTAGTAACATTGGGATAAGATGATAAAGGGTTACAACAATAAAAAAAATAAAAAAAAAAAATATTTCATGGTACCTGGTGCGAACGGCGAATAAGGTCTCAATTTCATCCAAAGCCACATAAAGTGATCCCATTTGATTACCTGATTCTTCACTACTATGGTGGAGTTTAGATACTCTGAGTATTTTAAAGGAAGAGTGGCAAAAGTCTATTTAACTGGCATATTCTCCAGTGGTATACATCATACAATAATAGTTTATAATTATATCTTTTAAATATATTGCAACCAAAATACAAATCTACAGTATGCATATAAATGTATTTTCAGGTATTAATAAAATCCAGATACAACGTTATGCATAATATGGTATAGTTATATAACTTATTTTAATAACCATAATAGTAATTCAGAATACTCAAATACGAGTTAACCCTGCAAATCTATCATTACAAAAAAGTATCAGGACATATTCTGAATCTCTAATATAGCTGTTGTCAAAAAATTCTGTGAATGTTGATGTGTACAGTACGCTACGTCACGTTCACTGGCAAAAATCTGATTGAGAATTTCGAGGCCGATTGCAGAAGCGCCAGCACTTCAGATCTAACCACTCTTTAAAAATATCATTAGACATATGTTAAAAAACCAGTGTGCTATCTGGTTTGGAACAATGCCAATGATTTCAATTGAAAATTGCACAAATTTTCAATTTCACATCTCTTCATCAGAAATTAAACCATTTCCTATTCCATACAACTGCAACCATGCAGATCTCCTATGTACATTGCAAGGTTTCACATAAATCAACAGAATTGTAATAACAGGTTTTATCTTATAATTAAATTAGCATCATGAGTTTGTCCTATGTGTGAGATGCTATATAGTTTTCTATATGCATGACAGGCTATAGATCCTTCTTATGTATCATATTTGAAATCTAGACTAATCATCCTAGGTGATGTGTAGTGTTTTGAGTCTGGATAACTTTTAAGGTTATGCCAGATAATCATTTTATGAGGTTGTAGTGGCGAAAGTGTGTCCACATGGCTATGTGTTCATGTCTGGGAGATGGGTATCTACAAGAATCTGTGTTGCACAATTTGGATCCGGTGCTACACCGGGAGGCCGTGTAACTACTTCTGTGATGTAACTGTGAAGTGTGAATGACCCCTTGAAGTATAATCTCACCCATCTCCTCCATTTCAGGTTCTAAGACACCTCTCTGGTATCTGGACTCTATGAGGAGTCATAGTGATCAATCTGAAAAGAAAGACTTTAGGATAACAGACAGAGATAAAAAATTTCTCTCAATTCAGTCAAATCTCTGGGTTAAATATCAGTCCATATGTTGTGGTGTTGTCTGCATGGCAGTTCATTTTTTATGGCACTACCCACACCTGTCCATTTGATATCTTTGAGGCCTGTAAGGACTAGGGAATTTCTGTGTGATATTTAACAGATGGTTCACTATCACTTGTGCCATGGTATCTATAGTGTTAATGAAAAAGTATAAAAAGTATACCCCCCTTTTTGGCACTGTTTAGTGGACCAATGAAATAAAAATAGAATAATTCTATGAGTCTTTATGGTTTTGACCCATAAAAGTTAGAAATGCATGTGATGCTTCACTTTTCACCATATTTATTCTTAAATATTACTGCAATGTCTGCCCCATATGCACAGTCTTCACTTACACCGTGCGCTAAAGATTCAAATGTCACCTTTCTTTTATATGACCAATGTTCCTTTTTCTGCGCTCCCTTGTACTTCACTTTCAACACCCTCCCTCTCTTGGACCTGAGATCTCAGGTCCACAGCCGTCTGTTCCAAAGACCTGCCCACTCATTTCGCGGTGGGATCGGTCCTGGTTCAGTGTCAGGGTTGACCTGCTGTGATAAATGTTTGCTCATAGCATTTAATTTGTCAAAATAAACACAATGTGACACTGATCTCCTGCCGAAGCGGTGTTGTCGGTCCTGGAAAAGATCGACCTGTAAGAAATTCAAATGGTGTGAAGCCAGAAATCCTGTTAACAGAGGAACGTACAGTCATTAATGCTAGAGTTAGTACAGATAACCAGGTCAATTTTGTCTGTGCACAGATTTTAGCCAATTTCAGTTTCAGAGTGAGATTCATTCTCTCCACTTTGCAATTGTTCCAGCACTATCTAAACTCTGTTGGCAATGCAATAAAACAGGGGTGTTTCGTGATTTATTAGCTCTCCACACTCTTCTTTCCCCCTCCCCTTGTGGAATGTGTTCTCCCTGTTCTTCTCCCTCGCGGGCTAACTGCTGTGCTGTTCCACTGACTAATCTTGTTATTTGGTGTAATTGCTGTCTTATTTCATTTATATCGAACGTTTTGTCATGCAGTTCTTTACTACGTTTCCTTGGTTTAATTTTACCATAACTTGCTTCATTTTTTCGTCATACGGTTGTGGTTTTGTCAATAGTTGCAAGTCTAGATATAGTTTTGGGGGTTGGTAATATGCTGTTTGTTCAGAGGTGTCTCCCTGTTCACTTCCTGACTTCTTTATCTGCAAATTTTCTCCCCCCTCTCTTTTAACCGGACTCAGAGCAGTGGCCGTAAGCGCAATGCTTGTCCATATTCTTAATTCATCTTGCAATTTCTTTTCTTGACTAAAATGTTTCCCTGCATTTATCCATTTTACATTATTTATTTATTTATTTTCTCTTCTACATGTCTTTTTAGTCTTACATGTGCTCTCTTTTCCATGTCTCGTACCTTGGGTGCCAAGGGCACACGTGGTGGTAAGAGGAGTGGTAAAAGGCTATTATTTTACCCCACTGGAGGCTCCCCCAGACCTCTCTTAGCGTGGGCCCCTTCAACAATCCCCTCTGTCTCCTCCAGGGCCCCATTTTGGGTTGCACTCCTGGTGCATGGGTGCCTGAAAGCTGTGAGGAGCAGAGTGTTGTTGCCCCGGGGAGTGTCGTGAGGTTTGAGGGCCGCGCCCTCTGGGACCTCCCCTAAAAGGACCCCATCCCCTTGCAGTTGGTCCCCTGGCCTGTTTGCACTGGTTATATGGACATTCATTCCTCCAATGATCAGGACTTCCACACCCGAAACATACCCCTCCTTTGCCCTGAGGTGGGGCTCTATTTTGGCTTCTGCTTCTGTACCCACCTCTAAACGTTTGATACTCACCCCTAGGTCTGGGTGGCTGCCATTCAGGTTGGTTTCCCAAAGGCCCTTGCTGACTATGCTTTGGTTGGGAGTAATCTCGTGACATTTGTTTAGGTTTCTTACCTCCCTCTGCTGTTTCCAATTGTTTTTTAAGCGACTGTACTGTAATTATCTCACCCTCTTCAGACTCCCCACACTGTTTGTTTTGGGGAGGGGCATATGGAGGGGGTTGGTTCATTTCTTCTAATGACGGATGAAGGCGGGCCTCTATTGGGCGTAACCCAGATGTGGGCTGCCACTCACTTCCTTTATCACTCATTTGCTTTTGCTACACTAACCTGTTCACTTCCTTCTTTTACTCAGTGCTGTGGCAGCTAACGCCAATTTATTCCACTGTGTCAGCTCCTCACAGAGCTCTTTGTCTACCTTCTTATGCTGTCTTTGCTTTACCAACGTAACTTTATCTTTTCTTTCCTACCTCATGTGTTTCAACGCACATATGCACTCTTTTCATATCCCTACATATCTGACTCCATTTTATCCCATTAACTTCAGCTCCTTCTCATACATTTTACTAGACAAACATTATACGTCAATTTTTACTTGTTCCATGCACTCTGTCTTATTCACTCTGTCAAACACACTTACGGGGCCTCCTTGCCTCCCACTCTTACACACACACTGACACCCTCTGTGACACACACACACACACAAACTCAAACAGGCTGAGGGTTTTTCTCTTTCTCCCTCACTCCTGTATTTTTCTGTCATCACAATACAATATACAACAACATAAAAATATATCACAATGCATTCATACCCCCCACGTGACCTATTTCCTAACAGGATTTTTATGCTGCCTAGCGTGCACACCGCACTTTCAGTGTGACTTGCCCCCTTCGACAAGATTTATATCCTCTTGATATCTTCTGCTCCACTGGCAGGAACTTATTCACAAAGTCTCATACACACAAATTACACATAAATTCCTTCAGTTCGGGGGACCATCCACCCGTGTTTAATAAACGTGCGTAGGGACTCTCACCCTACGTCTTAGCCTGCATAGAGACTCTAAAAGTTAACTCTACGACTTAACCTGCATAGAGACTCTAAAAGTTAACTCTACGACTTAACCTGCATAGAGACTCTAAAAGTTAACTCTACGACTTAACCTGCATAGAGACTCTAAAAGTTAACTCTACGACTTAACCTGCATAGAGACTCTAAAAGTTAACTCTACGACTTAACCTGCATAGAGACTCTAAAAGTTAACTCTACGACTTAACCTGCATAGAGACTCTAAAAGTTAACTCTACGACTTAACCTGCATAGAGACTCTAAAAGTTAACTCTACGACTTAACCTGCATAGAGACTCTAAAAGTTAACTCTACGACTTAACCTGCATAGAGACTCTAAAAGTTAACTCTACGACTTAACCTGCATAGAGACTCTAAAAGTTAACTCTACGACTTAACCTGCATAGAGACTCTAAAAGTTAACTCTACGACTTAACCTGCATAGAGACTCTAAAAGTTAACTCTACGACTTAACCTGCATAGAGACTCTAAAAGTTAACTCTACGACTTAACCTGCCTAGGACTTAACAATTTAATGTGACGTAGGACTAATCTACGGTCAGCTGCGGGCCTTTCATCCGCAGTCTTCTAACTACCTGGGACCGAACTCCCGTGTTTAATTCAAACCAACAAACTTCAATTATTGTTAAATTTAGTTTAAGAATGATCAGGAATATTGCAATTCAACACAATCAATTTAGAGTAGTCAATTAGCAGATGTTCGATAAAACAGGTCTCTGCTCACCTTTTTAATTTCACCCGGGTGTTGTGTTGAACCAAAGATGTTCCCTCTCTGTTTTTTGTCAATTCATAGTCTTCTAAAATCGTCCGAAATGTCCCTTTTTGCCAATCACGTCGGGGTCACCATCTGTTGGACATCTGCTGTCCTGCGTGTTCAAAAATTGGACTTATGGACTTCGGATGAACAAAAGTTGAAGTTTATTCATTTGAACTCAGCGCTGGGCTGTCTCACACAATCACTCTGCACACAGAGTATCACCAGAGATCAGCCCCGCCTAAACAGTGTACAACATATTTATATTTGTATTTGTGGGTGTATCTTCCAGCTTGCTCCGGACCGTGGCCAACCCCTGAGCGCCTCCACATTTGCTGCTTTCTTTGTGTCCAATGGAGTGATGTCTCATCTGATATTTTCGTAGACTACGCCCTTCTTCTTTTACTATCTGAAAAACAACACACTCCCCAACTTCATCACATCTGATAACCCCTGACCTGGGGCCCCAATGGCTATGGAATGTTGGGCAACCATAGCCACGCACACACACACTCTATTCTTCTCGTTTTCTGCAACATATCATGAGACATAACAGAAGACATATCATAAGACATAACATAAGACATATCATACACATCCCCCACACAGTCTTCACATATGGTTTGTTTCTTAAAACCCTCGCTATATGGGTATGTGCGTTGTATATGCAGGATGCTCTCCTGTCCTCCCTTTGGGCATGGAATGCAACACACACACATACCCCCAACCCCCACATCCTGTTGAGAACATCATCTTGCACCCTAATATTCAAGCTTAGTTTTCACCCTTTTAAACATACACACATTATTCATACTGATATACACTTAATGCACACAGTTTTACTTATTGATTATACGTGATCCATAGAAAGAAAATAAATGTAATAAAAACGTAGATTATACTTAAATGAACATTGTAATACAAAACAGAACTTTAAAACCCTTCAATCTGAAAGTATACCCAATAGCTCTGAAAGTGCAGAATGAGACACGTTTCGGTTAGCTGCCCATTCAGCCAGTTTCCTTTTAGGATCATGATTGGGTTCCTCTGTAGGATTTTCACAGCAAAAATGTTCATCAGGATCACTTGCTTTGTAGAAGTCAACATCTTCAGTACTGACATCAAAATCCAGATTCACAGCTTCATCACTATTGCCATTCAAAGCTTCCCCAAACTCTTGCACTGCCTGGTCTACAGCCTGATCTGCTTGCTCCATATCCTCAAGATTGCCTCATTGCAAGACTGACTAAATGCTGCTGCACTCTGACTTTGATTTTCCTTCTCCTTGTCCGTGAATTTCCAGTAAAGTAATCCATTTAACTACAATACACAGAGAAGACCAGGGGCAGAAACAGATATATTGTACAGAGTCTTCTCCAAGGGTATTGGAACAATAAAGTCATAAAATAAAATGCACATGAGCTAAACTACATAAAAAATAACACTTTTAAAAAACACCAGTAAATTTACAGAAAAAGACCTTTTGGGACAGTTGACTACAAGGTATTTTATTACCTAAGTGAGTCAAATTAGATTTATTGCTCTGAATGGTTTTACACCGTTCCAGCTCAGAATTCATCTGCTGTTAAAAAGCCTAATCCAACTAAAATACCAAATAGCTGTCTTAGTGGGAAAAGGTAAACAATTTTAAAGATGAGGAGGAAAATCAAAGGGGATTTATACAAAAATGTGCCATAGCCAAACCAATACAAAAATTTTGAATAAATACCAAGTTGTAGTTGAGTAGGCGGGGTGAGACCGTGCTTCGAGACCGGTGAGTAATTGTTAAAGAGCGCCAGCTGTGTACGCACCGGACTCGAATCACGTAGGAGATTGGGAGCATATAAGAGAACAAGCGACCGGACCCTCCAAGAGAGAGGACCAGGCCCGGACATGATTGTATTTATGTTTATGTTTTATTCGCCGGCCGTCGTCCGTGAGGCTGTCTTTTTACTTATGTTTGATTAAATGTTTAAATGTTTGCCGGTTCCTGTCTCCTTCCTTCCTTTTATTTAACTTTATTACACAAGTAATGTTTAATTTCATATTTTATAGAACGCTTGACACCTCAGACATGCAAGTACATTTCTAATGACACTAACATGGTCCATCTTATTTTAATATTTGTAGGGAAAACAAAATATTCACTTACATGGTTTAGAAGAACAGCTATTCGGGATCTGAAAAAATCGAGAAAAAGTACATGAAGTAAATTAGTTAACACTTTTTGTACTTTACTACTGTGGACACAAAGTATTTTTTTATTGTTTTGTACACAAAATAATTCTACACGTGAAGACGGGGATGTAAACTCATCAAGGTGAAAAAGGTGACAATGATGCAAGACCCCCCTAATGCTATAGGCTATATTCAGATGCAAAAAAAGTGCGTCTGACATGTTTTCTTTTAAATACGATCTTTTTTATCAGGCTCTTATGTTTAGGTTCAGTCATTTCATTTGAAAGGCAATGAAAATGTAGTCAGTTCTTAGCATACCTTATTTTCATAAATGTCACTTTATTAATTTTAATGATATTTAACAAATTTAACTGTCTTTAACTACAAAACCCTCTAAATGCATGAAAGCTTTGTGGCAAAAAAAATCCTCTTCTTTGGACAACACAAAGTAAACAGTTACAAAATCCCTACAGATGCAACTGATGGGGAAAATATTGATCTTCAAGCTCAAAAAATTGCTCAGACAAGGAAGGTCCAGGTGTCAAAGTTTCAACTTTATTTGTACAAGTCAAACAAAGTGAGATGTTCCAAGTCTCCAAAAACATCTGAAAACTTGGTGTTTTCCAGCCTCTAGTTATAGTGAAACTTTTCAAAGGTGTTTCCCTCCGAAACCAATCAGGTAATTCCCCGCTATCGCTTATTTTTTATTATCCCACTGTCCTTGTCTGCCACCATTATTTTTAAGCAACAAGGTTTCTTGTCTAATAGTGGAATTTCAACCTTGACTATATTTTTTAAAAAATAAGTTGTGCTATAATCCATCATAAGTTTGACTTAAATGGGTCGGGCCTTTAAACCATCACTGGATTTTGTATTGCTGAAAATGATTAAAATATAAAAGCAATCACTACATAAGTGGTACATATATGTGATTCTATCATGCAAACAATCTTATCGTAACTCTAATACTCATCTAAGTTTACGTGATTTCTGATCTACTAACACATCTATGTTAACAAACATTCCTATGAATACTTCTTCATAACTGGGGTGAAAAAAAGCCCCACAGTATACAGAATATGATCAGAATTATACACAATATATTCCCCCCTTTGGGACTCCATAAGAGTCCCACATTTGATTAGTACTAACATAGGAGGAATTGCTACTTCAAAAATAGGCGTTCAAAAAATAATATATGTGTACTTCAAAAAGAATATATGTGCACTTCAAAAAGAATATATGTGTACTTTAAAAGGATATATGTGTGCTACAAAAAGAATATACGTGCACTTCAAAAAGAATATATGTGTGCGTGAGCAATAATAATCAACATTAATGATAATACTTATTTCCTTAAGGGTATGCTCATAAGCTGTAAAAATAGAAATCCATCTGACCGACTAGGTTATCTCGTAACACGGACAACTCCTGTTTGTTACCTTTTCCTTCATAAAAATGCCTTCTACATTAGATAGCAAAAAGTTGATCATCACTGACTGAATATACTACCATCTGATGGTGAGGAGCAGATCTAGCAATCCCCTTAACTGCCTGCATTATGCAAGGCCAAAAACACAGTAGTATCAGAACTGGCGCCACAATGCAGATTATCAACATCAATATGTTATGCAAATTGGGAAATATGTTGTCAAGCCAGTTCCACAGCGAGTTATTTGAATCTACTTCATCCTTCGCCATCATGGCAGAAAGCATTGAAATATTTTTTATTCCTTGTTCGATGAGATGTCCATCTGTGTCGTTGTCTGGTATGTATTTGCAACAAGTCTCTCCAATCATCGCACAAACACCTCCCTGTGATGCAGTAAGTTGGTCCAATGCCAATCGATTCTGAAGAGCGGTAAGACGTAATCCTTGTAATTCTTCCTTGATTCCTTCCATCATGAGTTTCGTTGTGTTGATGAATGAAGATAACTCATATCTAGTGATTTCTAAACCAGTCATCAGTGATTCTACTCCTAGGGCTGGAGCAAATGCAACCGCAATCTTTTCTGCAACTGTCCATATGTGATGATTTTTTGGCACTGGGCTGTCCGTTAAGAAGTTGAATAATCCTCTCCTCACCTGCCGTTCACTGTTTATTGCGTGATGGGGCAAGATAATAACTCCTCCATGCAACTGAACCAAGGCACACAGTCCTGTCCAGTTCTTTGGTAACGACAAGTATACTTGATAGCCACACAGCCAGTAATATCCTTCAACGACTCCAGTTCCCTTGCGATCAGGAACATGCACAGTTGAGCATGATGGACATTTTGCTCGTCCCTTTTCGGAAGTAAGCATGTATTGGTAGGTAACAATTGGCTGTGGTACTTTATGCGTAACAGTGAAAGTCGTAGCTGGGGGACTTAAGTCGTCTGCATAACGAAGACAGGCCATACAACTTCGTCTCACCGATTTGCTTATAGGCTTATAGATGTCTGAACATTTCCGCTCTGGTATCGTCCCTAAAGCGTGATTCCCTGACTTTCTTTCATAACAGACTAGATTGTTAGGGACGTGTTTAACAGTTGCTATCTGAGCAAAAAGTCTATTAGGAAGAGGGTGGGGAATCCCAGTGTCGTGCATCATAGTCTTCTCATATCGGGGTAGCTTTAGTCCATTCGTTAATATTGCTATTGATTCTCGAAATTTAGCGCCTAGACCTTTCTTTAGTCCAGCAGCTGCTACTGCAGCCTTGGCTGCTTCAAATGTGTTGTTGGGATTCTGATGTGGCCACCAATCTCCTCCGGTGGTGCTGTGAGGAAAGTGAGCACAAACGTAACAGTGTCCGGCAGCATTCATCCTAACAGTATGATTCGTCAATCTCCACCACATGTTAGTAGCATAAGGATGAGGGGGATTGGGGTGTTCCATCCATGCGTTGGAAAGCTGTCTCATATTGCTGTTGCCATTCTGTCTTTTCTTTCGATGCTTTGACTCGGACTCTGGAACCAGTAGACCGCAGAACAAATGTTCAGATGATGTACCATTTACTCCACAGTCCACCCGTCCCAAGGTAGTGTTCATCTGCCCCAAGGTAGTGTTCAAGACGTCCATGTTGTTTCGACCCATACCCAGTCCATTTCTCATAATGATTGGTATTATAATTATACATGTCAAAATGAACATCAAAGAAGCTATTTCTCGCTCTCCACACAGTCCTCGGAGCCTCCTGGGATGCAATGGGTGTCTTCTTCCTTCCATTGTGATAGCTGCTGAGGTTTAATTCACCTCGTATCCTTCGGTACGATAATTGAAGATCATCCACTGACCTGGTCTTAATCTGGATCCCGCTTCGAATCGTGTGTGACAATTATGTGGTTTTAATGTCAAAACCCCTGTATATAGGTTAATTGAGGGCCAAAGCAAATATTGAGTGTACACTGTTAGAGTCCAACTTGGTTTCCTTTCAGTCCATGTATCCTCTTGTGTTGAAGTAAATCCTACAGCCAGTATAGCATCATCCCGTGGTAACAATCTCAAAGTGTCTATCTGTGACTGTGGTTGTCTTTGTCCTGAAAATGCAGACACATATCCAGAGATCACCAAGTCATAATAACACTGTCCCTCAGTACCCCCACTTCTTGGAGGGAAATAGAGCGATGTCCCTCTTATCCGGTCCGCAGGTACTTGTCGATGTGGGGAATCGATCATATGATATGGCCTGAACTTCTCAGCAAACTCAATAAAGGCAGCTGAAATCAATCATGTACTCCTCTTGTCTGCGTTCTAATTGCATCCACATTGGTCATGAAGAGGTGAGGTCACTAAAGGAGTTCCTTTAAGGGTAACTAATGTTTTTAAGCTAACTATGTTCGTCCAGTGGGTGGCCCCCAACTTCACTAAAAGAAGTGGTTCTTCCACTGGCACTTTTGCCCTTGTACTCCTACTCACAGGTCTAGTTCCTTGGGTAATGCGCACACTGGTATTCCCACTCCGTGATTGGTAAATTATGACGTGTTGTTTTCAAAGTGCTGTCTCCTCGGTCTACAACTGGTCGATAAGCAGGTTTTGTGAAGAAAAAGACAAAAGTTACCCCGACTTGGTTGTCGTAGTAAGCTGGGACGACAACTGACTGTCCTACTGCCAGAACCGCTGGATCCTGTTCCAGTATTTGCCGTGCTACTGGTCCTAGGTGTCGTCTTGGGTACCCCGGTCGTGCAGGATGTAGCACTACTCTCTTATACCACGTTGGGCACCCTTCCCGGGAATACTCGTCTTCTTGCAGCGGAAGACATCGTTCCCATCTGAGCTGAACATCCTGCCGTTTACTGAACTTCGCTGCGGACGACAGTTTGACAATCACCTGCAACCTCCTCCGGAACACCCCCAGTATTGGCCTGTATGTTGTGGTGATAGTAGCAGAAAGAAAGAAAGAAAGAAAGAAAGAAAGAAAGAAAGAAAGAAACACATAATGCATGTCCCTCTTATTGACATTTTGGGATCTAACATGGGCAAACAAAAACAAGGGGAAAGGGTTTCTTGCCAAAAACAACAAACAAAACAGCAGCTATCTTCCTACCTATTTATGTCTAAAGGAATATAACTACACTACATGCCCCAAAAGGAAATACAATTCTAGACTTTCTCCCTTTCTTATATACAAACATAGTCATAATAGCAAAATAAAAGTGGCACCCTTTTTCTGGTTTGGCTGTTTAACAAGCTAAGGGGTCTCATATTCTTCACATTTGTCCATTGCTGTAATCATGGTTAACATAAATGCCTCAGAGTCATGCTGTACATTCAACTCTGTATGCAGTAACATTTGTCTAGCCGTGGCCTTAACCAACAAAGATCTTAGTATGGGGAGAACACAACAGAACAACACTGCAGAGGCTACCAACACAATAACAATCGTTATTCCTACTTTGGTCAGCCATTCGCCCCAGAACCCAAACATTGACTCAAACCATGTCCCAATTGCCTTATCTCTTCCTGCATTAGCTGTTATTTCATCTCTAAGGTTTTTCAATTTCTCCATAGCACGAGTAAACGAGCCATCCGGGGCAGTATTATTAGGAATGTAAGTACAGCAATCTTCTCCGAACATCACACAGACTCCTCCTTTTTCAGCTAATAACCAATTTAGAGCTTGTCTATTTTGCCAGGCCATTTTACTTGTTGGGGCTAATTGTTCCCCAAGAGCTTTAAGTGCATCATTTGTGTAGTTAATAAATCTCTGTTGATTGTAATACACATAATTAATCCATTCCGTGTTCTTATTTGGTGTAATCCATACAAAAATAGACTCAAATCCAGATTTAACTTCATCTCTTGCTTTAAACTGGTGTGGGATATTTCTAGGTTGACCAATGGCATCAATATAAACATTTGGGTCACTTTGGTAAGCCCTTTTCACTATTTTCTGTTTTGGTTCACTTTTAACATTTTCATTCGGATCCCACGTGATCATAGTGGCATCTTGTATTAGTTTTACTCTTGCACATAAACCCCTCCAATGTTTTGGTAGTGTTGGTCTTAGTTTGCTTTCCCCACACACCCAAAAGTAATCGGCTATAGCATTAACCTGAGTCTCATAAGATTCAATCAAGGGCCATCCAATTGTCATGTTTGGGCAATCTTCCCATCCTATTACTGTGAAGTTATCTGTAAGTGTAGCAGAAGCAAACCTTTTATCCCACTGCCTATTTACTCCCTTCTGACTTCGCATGTTTTTATCTAAGTGCCAAATGGTTATACAATTCCCTTCAAAAATTCCCACATTTTTACCCTCTTCTTTGTTTGTACTATTATAACATTCGTACTGCAATGTATAATCTATCTCATAACTTACTGGAACTTCAATCATATTTGTTGGGATCCTCACATCAATATCCATACACTCCTCTCCCCATAATGAATGAGTATAATAGCGTTCCCTGTTTTCACGCCCTGCCAGGGCCAAACATTCTGCATGGCAAAAAGGAACAGTTTTTCTTTCAGTACTGCACTGCTTTGAATAATGTCCAGCACAATGTCTGTAATCATATGGGTTTGGTACAACAATCAGTCTGCTCATTGGTGATGGGGTGCAAAACACACAACTGTCCATGTATGATTGATCTACTGTGAAATGTGCCCACCTGTACCATTCATTTTGAACAGCACTGTCCCAAAGTCTCTCATACTGGGACACTTCATCACACGTTAAAATCGCAGGGTGTCCATTCAAGTGTTGACAAGTCAATTGTTGGGAACTCTTCTGCCAGTAGTTGTTCGGCGGATAATTCTGGGCTGGCAAGCTCTCGGTCTGTGGTATGGTCTGCACCAAGCTCATCAAAAGTAGTACCGTGACCATAAGGTCCTGCATCTCCCTCCCGACTTGGGCCCGGCCGTGGTTCACCGGCGCCTGTTGTGGTTGGGGTGGTGTGTGGTTCTGGTCTATAGCGGCTATCTCTTGCTGCACTATGTTCCCCATGTATGTTAGGATCGTATATAGTCCTGACAGCATGTTCCTCCGAGTGTCCCTGTTCTGTGCTCTGTCTTGGCTCGCCGGGCTCATGTTCTGGCTGTGATTCGTGCTCTGACTGTGCCGGCTCTGGCTCCTGGTATGGCTCCTCCTGCTGTGTCCTCTGCTCTGGCTCGTGCTGTGGGAGCTGCTCCGGTCGTCCCTCAGCTGCCCTAGGCGTCTCTGGCGCGGACTCTGAAATCCCCTCAGGGGTTCTCTGACTATCATCTTGGCTCTGACCTTCGTCTGACGTTTCTGATAAGTCCTCGGTCTCCTCGTCAGCTTGCTCAGGATCTCGCCGTCGCAGTGGTGGTACTCTGGTGCAGTGATTCAGATGGTACCAGGTAGTGCTCCCCTCCACTTGTACTGCCGTTGGTGTTGCTCGTGTGACTGTGTAGGGCCCCTCCCGCCTTGGCTCATTCCATTTTCTTCTGAAGACTCTTAGATACACTTTGTCTCCTGGAACGATGGCACACGGAGCTTCTTCGTCCTCTCTAGAGCCTCGGCGTTGCTCCTGTGAAGATATGGCCTCATGTATAGCAGTTAATTGTCTCATGTAAGTTCTCAACTCAACTTGCAACTGTTCCAAAGGCGGTCCATCATAAGGGCCTCTTAAGTAAGGCACTGGCATAGGCCTACCCGTGAGCATCTCATGTGGAGTCAAATTTGTAGTCCTGTTAGTTTGCATACGATAGTTCATTAGCGCTAGTGGTAAGGCATCTACCCAGTTCAATTTGGTGTCTGCACAGATTTTGCTAATTTTTGCCTTTAGGGTTCCGTTTGCCTTCTCCACCATTCCTTGAGATTGGGGATGGTAGACACACCCTAGCCGCTGTTTTATGCGCAACTGTTGCAAGACAGTTTTTACAGTTCTTTGAATAAATGAGGAGCCGTTGTCCGAACTGATCTCAGATGGAATTCCAAATCTGGGAATCACTTCTCTTGTCAAAAACTTAATCACAGTCCCAGAGCCCTGGTCTGATGATGGCACAGCCTCTACCCATCTGCTGAATCTGTCTATTATCACCAGCATGTATCTTTTGCCTCTGACTGACTTGATCATGTCGACATAATCCATTACCAAGTGTTTAAAAGGTCCCTCGGGTACAGGGATGTGTCCTATAGGTGCTGAAGTCCCTTTTCTTACATTGTTCTGAGCACAAATATCACACCCTGTTAGAAAATCATCCACTGTCGCTTGCAAATAGGGTGACCAATATCCTTGTTGCTTGATTTTTCTCAGTATCTCATTTCGACCGCAATGATCAAATCCATGTGTCTCAGAAATTAACACAGTCAATAAAGCATGTGGTGCAATGATTAGTCCTTCATGAGATCGCCACACTCCATTTACATCTCTTGTGGCCCCCCTTTGCTGCCATACTGATTGTTCGACAGCACTTGCCTGCTCTTGTATGCGAGCAAGGTCTGTAATTTGGTGCTCGGGTTGTATTAACACCATGGGGGCCATTACAGCAACTTGGCACCCTGAGGCTTTTCTAGCCTCTGCATCGGCAGCATTATTTCCTTGTATTACAAAGTCATTTCCCTTTTTGTGCGCTTGGCACTTAATAATACCCAGGAGTTTAGGTTGCATCATAGCTGAAATTAACTGTACAATCTGCTCGGCATGCTGTATTGGGGTACCATCACTTTTCCTGAAACCTCTTTGTTTCCAAACCGCTCCATAAAGGTGACAAACTCCATGCGCATACGCAGAGTCTGTATAAATATTTACAACTTGCCCCTTTGCTAGCTGGCAAGCTGTTGTCAAGGCCTTCAACTCAGCCAGTTGTGCTGAACAAGGCTGTTCACAGTGTTGAGAAATTACTGGAAGAAATTCATTTCCTTCTCGTTTAACCACAGCAAAACCAGCATGATTTCCTAAATGATCTCTGAAGCAAGAGCCATCTACAAAATAATCAGCCACCGCATTTAGTATGGGCGTAGACTCTAAATCTGGTCTAAGACGGGTAAATGCCAACGATTCAGATACACAATCATGTGGCGTGCCTTCATTATCCAGAGGTATGTAATTTGCTGGATTTACAGTAGCACAATGCTTTAATGTTACATCAGGATATGTCAAAAGAGCTGAATATGCCAGGCTTCTGGCCTGTGTTAAGACAAATCTACCTTGTTCCAACATTTCCACCACCTTATGATGTGCATATATTATCACAGGGTATCCCATAGTCAAAGTAGAAGCCTTCTCATAAGCATAATATACAGCTGCAAGTCCTTGATAACAGGGAGGATACCCCTGTGCTACACTGTCCAACCTCGTACTATAAAAGGCAATGGGCTGTTTTCCCCTCCCTTTACAAGTCTCCTGCATTAATACTGCAGAGGCATATCCCTCTTTTCTGTTAGCTACATAGAGGTGAAAGGGTTTTGTATAGTCAGGACTTGTGAGAGCTGGAGCACTTTGCAGTTCTCTTTTAATGGATTCGAATGCTATTGTCGCATCATTATTCCATTTGAGTGTGGTTCTCAGATTTTGCTGCCCTGCCTGTTTCATTAAAGCTCTTAGTGGGGCAGTCTTAATTGCATAATCCTCTATCCAATCTGAGCTGAATCCAGTCATGCCCAGGAATGTCATCATATGACCAACAGTCTGTGGAAGTGGAACTTTGCTAATTCCTTCCAATTGGCTTTGTGATATTGCTTTGGTTTTATATGCAATTATTCTTCCCAAGTACTCTACTTGGGGAAGGCAATACTGTAGCTTTGTCTTTGAGGCTTTATGTCCTCCTTCTGCTAATTTAGTCAGAACCTTAATGGAGTCTCTGTGGCATTGCTCAATTGTAGGGGCACAGATCAACAAGTCATCCACATACTGGAGAAGTGTACTGTCCAGTACCAGATCTTCCAAATCAGCCTTTAACAGCTGATTAAATATGTGAGGGCTGTGGCGGAACCCTTGAGGGACCCTGGTATAGGATATTTGCTTCCCCTCATAAGTAAAAGCAAACAAATGTCTGCTACTTTCTGCCAATGGAATGCTGAAAAAGGCAGAGCAAAGATCAATCACTGTAAAATATTCAATTCAATTCAATTCAAGTTTATTTATATAGCGCTTTTCACAATGTGTATTGTTTCAAAGCAGCTTTGCAGGGCAAACAGGAAAAACAGAAAAGGTAAAACACAGCACAGTGCATTGTATTTATATAACGAGTAAGATCATACTAATAAATAATATATAATTTCTAAATAAATAAATAAATGCAGTCTCCCGGTGAGCAGGCCAACACTGCCCTGCTGTGGCGAGGAACCCAAACTCCAATGATTGATTAATGGAGAAAAAAAAACTCGGGAGAGCCCAGGCTCAACCGGGAGGGCCAGATCCCCTCTGACGTGTCATAGCTGCACTCAAACTGCTGACATGTGATTTAAGTTTAGCATTCAATACCAGATATTGTAACTTCAGCATTAATGAAACAAATAGTCCGTCTTTGCTCTTGGTTGGGGGTGTATTGGTCTGAGCTGGGATGGTCCGATGGTCATATTTCTCTTGGCTGGTGGTGGAATTGCCTTAGATGGAGCTGGGATGCTCAGTCAGTCTGCAGCTGTAGCTGGCGTTATCTCAAATTGGGGATGGGCATCTGTCGGTCGTCTGGACATGGTGGAACTTCTTCCTACCTCGGGATGGGCATCCCGAAGCAGAGGCGGAAAGAGAATAAAGAGAATAATTAGCGTAGCTGCTGTTCATTAACTATGCATTAAGTGAAAGCTTGGCTGAAAAGATGTGTCTTTAATCTAGATTTAAATTGGGAGAGTGTGTCTGACCCTCGAATAGTATCAGGAAGGCTATTCCAGAGTTTAGGTGCTACGTATGAGAAAGCTCGACCCCCTTTGGTGGATTTAGTTATTCTAGGTGTTGTCAAAAGTCCTAAGTTTTGAGATCTTAGAGAGCGTGTTGGGTTGTAACGTGATAAAAGCTCTGTTAAGTAAATAGGGGCTAAACCGTTTAAGGCTTTGTATGTAATTAGAAGAATTTTAAAATCAATACGATACTTAATGGGTAGCCAGTGAAGAGATGATAAAACTGGGGTTATGTGATCGTATTTTCTTGACCTAGTAAGAACTCTGGCAGCTGCATTCTGAACTAACTGTAGTTTGTTTATCGATGATGCAGGACAACCACTAAGTAAAGCATTACAATAGTCAAGTCGTGAGGTCACAAATGCATGAATAAGCTTTTCTGCGTCAGCAAAACATAAAATATTTCGTAACTTGGAAACATTTCTAAGGTGGAAGAAGGCTATTTTTGTGATATTTGAGATGTGATTTTTAAATGACAGGTTGCCGTCTAATATAACGCCTAGGTCTTTAACTGTATTTGTTGGAGTAACAGTGCAGCCTTCAATTTGCAGGCTGTAATCGGAGATATTCTGTTTACCTGTTTTTGGTGCTATAAGTAATATTTCCGTTTTGTTAGAGTTTAAAAGAAGGAAATTACTAGTCATCCAATGTTTTATGTCCTCGATGCACTCTGCCAGTTTGGATAGTTTGAAGGAATCATCTGGTCTTGATGAGATATATAGCTGAGTATCATCTGCGTAACAGTGGAAGCTAATTTCATGTTTTCTAATAATGTTGCCGAGGGGCAGCATGTATATGGAGAAAAGCAAGGGTCCTAAAACCGATCCCTGAGGTAATCCATAATTTACTTGCGTAAGATATGACGATTTCCCTTTTAAATGGACATATTGATATCTGTCTGTTAAGTAAGATCTGAACCATTGTAGTGCCTGTCCCTGAATACCAATATAATTGTGTAAACGATCCAATAGTATTTTATGGTCTACAGTATCGAAAGCAGCACTAAGGTCAAGCAGGACTAAGAGTGAGATGTTACCTTTATCTGATGCAATAAGAAGGTCATTTGTAATTCTAACGAGCGCAGTTTCAGTGCTATGATAAGGTCTAAAGCCGGACTGAAACTTTTCGTGCATGTCATTATTTTGTAGGAAGGTACACAGTTGAGTTGACACTACTTTTTCTAGTATTTTAGACAAGTACGGGAGATTTGAAATCGGTCTATAGCTTCCAAGTTCATTGGGATCTAAGTTTGGTTTTTTGATAAGAGGCTTAATTACAGCCAGCTTAAAGGGTCCTGGGACATGTCCTAGATTAATTGACGAGTTGATTATGTTACAAATGGGCTCAATTGCAGCAGGTAGTAACTCTATTAATAAAGTAGTCGGAATGGGGTCTAATAAGCATGTCGTCGGTTTGGATGTTGCAATAATTTTAATTAAATCTTCCTGATTTATAGGAGAAAAACACTGTAGCGTTTCTTTTTGGTTGACGGGTGAGACTAATTCTTCCGTCACACTTTGAGGTTTGGTTTTAGCTATGTGGTCTCGTATTATTTCGATGTTCTCAGTAAAAAACTTCATGAATTCATTGCTACCAAGGTGCGGCGGAATACCCAGGTCAGGTGGAGTCTGTTTGTTTGTTAGTTGTTAGTAAAATACTTAGCATCAGGTGGCACGTTTGTAAGCAGAGTGTGAGGATTCGGAACTTCTGCTGGCCAATCTTCTACTATTTCATTGATTGCCCTTAAATCATGTACCAAGCGCCATTTTGCTTTATCTGCTTTGGTAACTGGCAATATAGGAGTGTTACAAGGACTGGATGTCTCAAAGAGCACTCCTGCTGTGGTCAGTCCTTCAATAGTACCTCTGATGCCTTTTATTGCTTCAGGTTTTAATGGATATTGGTACTTGTGTGGTAACTTAGCCCCTGGTTTTGTCTTAATGACTATAGGGCTAGCAGACTTTATCAGCCCAACATCTGTGTCATGTTTTGACCACAATTTTTCCGGAACTAATTGCTCCATTTCTTCAATTAGCTCCGTTTGTTTCATCTCTTTTTCCAAGATGATTTCCAAATTCATGTTTCCGTGATTACTGACTTCCACCTCTCTAGGAGTTCCCTGCATAATTGTTGCACATGCAATTTTCATGAAATGTTTATCTGCTGAAATAAAAATTAAGGGGTTGTCTGTGCTCTTCCATTGTATTCCCTTGGCTTTCTTCATCATTGGGCCCATTTCTTTGTTCTCACTTCCCTGCTCTAAATATAATGTAATGTGGGGGACTGAATTTGATTACTGTCTACTTGTAATGCCGCTCCTTGTGGTCCTATTATTATATGCTGTGAAATGAGGGGAACTTTCTTATCTTTGGTTTCTTGCAACCACTTTTTCTCTATGTCTACTCTTCTCAGTGGGTCATATATCATGGTACAGTGAAATTCTAATCCAGGTAGTTTGGGGTCTTTGAGTTGTTCTTTAACTTGGTCTTCCCTACCTCTTCCTCTAAATCTCCTATCCAGTAGGCATTGGCCTGGGGGACTGTAACTACCATTTGCCTAACTCCCTTGCTGCTAATGTAAATGCCTTCTGGGGAACATGATATTTGTAGCTTTAGTTTACATAGGGCATCCCTCCCTAACAGATTAACAGGGGTCTGTTCTGATACTAGAATAGGCAGAGTTACTTCTTTGTCCTTTGTCCTCAGACGCACTGGAGCCGTTATTGGAATTAGCTGCGTTTGTCCAGAAAATCCTACTGTCTTTGTGAACTTGCCAGACATGGGGAGGTGTGAGGCATGACTTGAACTTATACATGTATAAGTTGCTCCAGTGTCTATCATCATTGGTGTGTTCTTGCCTTCAATAGTGACCTGCAGCATTGGTTCTGTGTCAGCATCTTCGGTTATCATTGGGTGCTGACCCCTCCCCGTAGGATCTTCTTGGCAGCCCTAGTATCCGACATCTGGACCTCGCCATGGGTTGACTGGTCCCTGTTGCTGATGTCCTTGTTCTGGTTGATTTGGTTGGTCCTGCCAGCGGGGTCCCTGTTGATTCTGCTCTTGCCATGGGGGTTGTTGTTGCCCTTCCTGCCATTGGGGTCGCTGTTGCCTCTGACCTTGCCATGGAGGTCGTTGCTGTTGGCCTGCTTGCCATCGGGAGCCTTGTTGCTGGTTTGCATTCCAAGGGTTGGTGGGACATTCTCTTCTGTTGTGCCCCTGTTGTCCGCATCCCCAACATGAGTTCCTTCCTCTGTTCTGTCTTCCTTGTTCTCCTTGCATAGGTCTTGGGCCATATCTGTTTTGTTGTTCAGGCTTCATATAGATGACAATAGGCGCTGGCTGCTGAGGTCCACTCCCAGGTGTTTGTTGTACAGTGGCTGCACCCGGTTGCGGTGCCATAGGAACTGGGACATTTACTGGAGCCATCGTTGCTGCATGATCTTTTTCTTCATCTTTGTCTTTGACCACGGCTTGCGTCTTCTTCTTTCTTGCCAGTTCTTCGAGCTGTAGCTGTACCAGTTTTCTTTGAAGATCCTTTTCTTGATTTCTCAGCTTTAGTTCATTTCTTCTATACTGTTCGACTGCATGGGTCACATGGTCACAGAACTCTTTGTGTGACTTGGAGTTCAGGCCCACTACATCCTTCAGCTTGGCCTTTACTAGCGGAGGCATTGCATCGACAACAGCATTTCTGAACAATGTCGTCATCAATAAGTCTTCATCAGGATCTCTTTCAAGCTCTTGCTTCCACTTCCTCATTTGTTTCTGTATGTAGGTGGCAGGGTTCTCTTCCTCTCCCATCTGTTCTCCCTTGAGGGCTCGGGGATCGACGCGGTTGGGGAATTCTTCTCTTAACCCACGCCATATCTGTCTTCTATATGCGTCGAATGGGTGTCCATCAAGATTTGGGGTGTCTACCGCTCGGATGTCAGCTGCTCTTAAAAGTTCATTCAGCTTGGAACTTCCCACGTACTTGGCAAGGAGTGCTTTGATATCCCCCAATGCCAATAGCTTTCCTGTTGTCTCCTCCTCCAGCAGTCTGATCCACTTGCCTGCCCCTTCATCTAGGTTTGGCAGGCGTGCAACCAGTCCATCCAGGTCTTGAGATGCCCATGGCACGTATTGTGCTTGAGCCCCTTTTATTAATATGGGACACTGCGTTCCTCTTTTTGTGTCACGCGACTTCGGTATTGCGACTTCAGGAAGGAGTGTGACACTTGCAGATCTTGTCAGTCTCCCCTGTGGTTCTCGGGTCCAGTGCTGGTGCCACTCCTCAGGATCATCCTGGAGATAGAGGCTCCCCGTGACCAGCTTTCGCTCTCCTCTTGGAAGGCTCCTTGAGGCTGATCCCGGAGGGGCTCCTTTGTCGATTTTCGGACGTTGTGTCTTTTCTTGGCTTCTGACTCTAGGGGCATCCTCTTCTTCTTCCTCTCCTCCTTCTGAGCTGTTGCCTGAACCTTGACTTAAAGCATGTGCAGAATCTGTATGTATTTGTATTAGATCTTCTGTCACACTTTCGTAGGTCTCCTCACGTCTCTTTGCTATGTTGTTCAGTGCCTCTACCAGTCTGCCATAAGTATCAGGACCGCATGCACCTCTGCCATCCTCATCCTCTAAGTTCCTGTAACCTGGGGATTGTTGCCTAGCCCTGTCGTCCTTACTCTTTTCTGCTCCGTCCTTCTCATTTGTGTCTGTACCTATTTCTACCTGTCCTTCTATCTTGACATCTCCTTTTATTGCCACCATTGGCATTTGAGTTGATGTTTGTATCTTTTCTAACTTTTGACTGGGAGGTTCATAGGGAGGTGGCTGAGTCATTTTCTCAAAGTTTTCTTCCTTTTTTTCATCATCCTTTTTTAACACTTCTCTTATTTTTCTCATATTTTTCAGGAAATTAACTCCTTCATTTTTGAACAGGTTGAGTACTTCCTGTTCTAATTTTCTCTTTTCCTCTCGTTTTTTGCTTCTGTCTTTTGGTTTATGGTTCTTCATTAGTCCCTCCATTTCCTCACACACTGTTACATCAAAGGTACCATTTTCTGGCCATATGGTTCTCAAGTTTTTGGTTCTTACGGCCCATTTTTTGGATATTCTTTCTATTGAATTTTTGCATACCGGGTATCTGGACCCCAACAAATCTACAGGGGTGGACGACATACTTAAACAATGCACGAATCAGTAATATTCTTAGATGTATTATTATAAAGAGAAAAATACAGAGATTTTAACTGTGTTTCATTTGTTTATTTAAGCATTAAGGTGCAAACCAGGACCTAGGGTTCTCTGGGGCTATTTCCATCACCAATTTTTTCAGAGTCACTGCCACAAACTGTTGAGGAACCACTTCTCCAAATTCATTCCAAGTACATAATACCTTACTTGTCCAATTTACATATCGAGTTTCTGCATAGACTCTCAACTCGGGGAAACCAATAAGTCCCCCAGTTTGTCCCCTCCCTAAGGAAAACCCCTGCAGCTCTCCTATCTCAAAGTAAGCTCCTGTTAGCCTACCAATGGGGATCCTTTGAACCAATAATGTTCTTGCTGTCAGACCTGAGGGACAATTAGATCTGTTATGCTGGTAAGCACAGACTTCATTCAGGTAGTAATTCAATACATCTACTTTACAACAGTTTTTTACAATCTCTTCCCAATTTATGTAAGGCCACTCCGACTGGACAATTTCTAAATTTCGAATCTCTGTCAGTTGATTCAGGTACCAGTCTTTTCTCTCTCGTACCAGAATTTGTTCTAACCCCCTCTCATCAATGTATGTATCTTCTTGCCAAAAGTGATTTCCAATTCCTCTAGTTTCAAACAGTACTTTTCTTAGGGTCAGTATCTTAGTATGAAAGGCCTCTCTTCTTTCATAATCAAGGCCTGGCCCCTCTTCAGCCATGCAACTGTAATGCAGTGAACTGAAATAAAAACAACATAAAGCAAAAATCACCAATGGGGAAAAAAGTTTAAGACATGAAATGTAACAATTATTTTAAGATCAATGTTCAATATGGGCAATGAGGGTTTCATATCATCTGACAATATCAATAGAGAGGAGCAATTATCAAAAACCTCAACTTCACTTCTTTAATATGCTACGATAAAATATAAAACATAGTTGCTGTTGGGGAGGGGTAGTTCATAAAACTTGATACTAAAAAATTATAAGACTCAATCTTTCCAAGAGGGAATATTCTTAATGTTCACATAATAATGTATTTAGTTGAGTCTAATAAATCAAATACTTTCAGATCTAGACTCAAACTACTTCTATTTTTATAACATTTGTTACTATCGTTTCCTTTATTATTAAATATGCTTAGAAAAAATGCAGTACATGCATCGTATCGTGACCATGGGTGATTTTCCTATGTTGGCTCTCACACAGCCTTTCAACCGTGATCGTCCCTAATATATCACCTTCTTTTGTCTAGGTGTTTGTCCTATATGAGCTCTCACAAGGCAATGCCCTGATCGTCTCATATACACCTCGTATTCTTTTTTACGTTGGTCACGATATATCAGCATACAATGACATTTTTTTATTCTTTTTCGAAATATCACATTATTTATAATAAATTATTTCCAAAATATATTCAAAACTCTTGTTTATATCTTAAACTCATTCTTTTAAAATAAAGAGCTTTACTTATAGTCTTCTATCTTCTCCCTTGCTCCCTGCTCCTTCAGACATGATTTCTCACACACACATTTCTCACACACACATAGTCACTACTCATTCTGGGACTGTGGCCAGCAGCCCCTCCTTCCTACTCTCTCAATTTCTTTAGACACTGACACAGATAATAACACAGACAAACAGAACTATTTTACATCCCCACGTGGTTCTCTTCTATGTAATAAATACATGCCTCCTCCAAGCAGGCAGTTACCTTCAGGTAAGACTTATTTACATGGCCCACTCACAAAAGGCCATTACCCGCTCAGAACAGGTAAAACTTATTTACATGGCCCACTCACAAAAGGCCATTACCCGCTCAGAACAGGTAAAACTTATTTACATGGCCCACCCACAAAAGGCCAATACCCTCTCAAAACGGGTATCACTTATTTACATGGCCCACTCACAAAAGGCCAATACCCTCTCAAAACGGGTATCACTTATTTACATTGTCTAGACATCATTCATTCACCTACAGTCATTCTTTACTTTGAGACCTGGGGCCCTCCTGCAATATTAGTGTCAATTAGTTCTTAGACTGGAGAAGCTTTTTATAGACATCAACTCTACCCAGAACTCACCTCCGGCAGACCACACAGATATCAAAAACTTTACACTTTAAGCAAAAGTATGCTCACCTGATCTGTGCAGTCAGCCGGATGGTCCGCCCTCGGGTGTCGTCGAATGCCTTCAGCCTCTGCCCAGCCCCACGTTGGGCGCCAAATATGATGGGGAAAATATTGATCTTCAAGCTCAAAAAATTGCTCAGACAAGGAAGGTCCAGGTGTCAAAGTTTCAACTTTATTTGTACAAGTCAAACAAAGTGAGATGTTCCAAGTCTCCAAAAACATCTGAAAACTTGGTGTTTTCCAGCCTCTAGTTATAGTGAAACTTTTCAAAGGTGTTTCCCTCCGAAACCAATCAGGTAATTCCCCGCTATCGCTTATTTTTTATTATCCCACTGTCCTTGTCTGCCACCATTATTTTTAAGCAACAAGGTTTCTTGTCTAATAGTGGAATTTCAACCTTGACTATATTTTTTAAAAAATAAGTTGTGCTATAATCAATCATAAGTTTGACTTAATTGGGTCGGGCCTTTAAACCATCACTGGATTTTGTATTGCTGAAAATGATTAAAATATAAAAGCAATCACTACATAAGTGGTACATATATGTGATTCTATCATGCAAACAATCTTATCGTAACTCTAATACTCATCTAAGTTTACGTGATTTCTGATCTACTAACACATCTATGTTAACAAACATTCCTATGAATACTTCTTCATAACTGGGGTGAATAAAAGCCCCACAGTATACAGAATATGATCAGAATTATACACAATACAACTTATAAAAATAGCATAATAATGCTATAATGTGAATTATTATGAAACTGAAGTACGAAATAATACAACTGAAGCAAACATTAAGGGGCGCTGGAATCCAATCGACAGCCACGCCCAAATCACAATTGCACGCTGTTTAGAGCATTCTGCCGTGAGGCCGGGATTAAACTAAAGTAAATGCACAATGCACAGGTGCTGCACAGTTCGACTACACGTAAAATCTAATCTGATTCACGAGTTGAGTACCCTATACACTCAATCTGGGCAGCATTTAAAACATAACCCGCAAACTGGCTAGTGTTTCGACATCGTTACCACAACATCTGGGCACGATTCTCATAATTGCATTAACTCCCTGTTCAAAGACTCACAGACCCCATTTTCAAAAATTCACGGATAGACGAATAACAATGACCCATTTTTGATCCAAAACGGCGAGGTTACAAGTTTGCGTCACAGAACACAACTTTAGTGCTCATAGAAAAGGCGGCATTTCTTGCTAAAACAATCGAACTACCACATCGGAGCTAAATGTTCATTTATTCAAATGTTTATCTGCTTTTTGATTTATAAGATCTTCAATTAAACAGCGTGTACAAAAATGTATCTGGCTAAATAATACTCATAAGTAATAACGCGATTTTGAACCAGGCGGATCCCAGCGATTAATGCTATTTCATAAGGGATGGCAATCACGAATCACGATCTCAACCGAGGCATATCCTCGACACCACTTCGAAATGCGATAGCTGACTTGCTAGTCCGCTGATTACTCTCGTATACAGCAGTTTATATTTAAACTTTAATTACTTGTCTCTGTGACTTGTTTTCTCTGCGTATAGAGATGGCTCAAGAGTTTTGTTAATGTGCACTTTCTTTTTTGCATTGCACATATTACACTGACGAATCCAATTAGTTCCGAAATTAACAAATGGATCACTTTTCTCTATCCATTCTATGTAATATTATAGCAGACTGTTTATTAATACAGTTTCACATCATATAACAAAAGATGATGTACTCACCTTAGTTGTGGGTCGCTGGCACGAGGGCTCCTGATTATGATAGAAACCGCCAAGTGGTCGCAAAATGGCGCGATAGAGAAATACCCAATGGGGGAGGGGCTAAAATGAGACATGTGGTTGTCAGGATAAGAGAAAATTAGGCATAATAAAAGTAAGGAATAGTAAAAGTATTCAAACTGATTTCTGGTTGTTTCCTATCTATTTAAATGATAACCCTTATGAAGATGACCATAGTTTTTTTTTTGTAAAAGTGTAGTAACCATGTTTTTGTGTATTGATTATTGGCAAATCCATGGTTATAAACAGTAATAGATTACAAACTCAGACTATATAAATATTACATATGACTAGTTGTAAGAGGCTGGGCAGTAGTGGAAAAATATAATTTGAAATAAAAAATTAAACTAGAAACTATTTTCAGTTATTCTAAATTTACTGTTTGTGTGTTTGGGTAAAATCATGTATATTTTAAAATGGTGGCTGTTGCAAATACTGGTTTAGGGTGTTTAAAAACCCACTGTAACTGTGTACGAAGATTAGGGTTGAGTTTAGATAATTTACAAATTTAGTTAGAGGGAATTGTTGGTCCAATTGGTCGTCTTTAAAATATTTGTCAGAATAAATATAGCTTATCTTACTGTTTTTTAACTATGGCTTCAATAATTGAGGAATTTATTAAAGTTCCATCTGAAATTCAATTAAACGAGTCAACCAAAGACCAGTTGGTAGAACTTGCAAGTCATTATGAAATTGTTTGGTTAAGTCAAGATAAATGTTTAAAATATAAGGTTAAAGAGATTATCAAGATCGAGTTGATTAAAAGGGGCATTTTAGAGTATAAAGTCTCTGATGCTCCAGCTTTTGCTGGCAAAACGTCTCAAATGTCTCTTTTAACATTGGAACAACAAAAACAATTGTTGTTGATTGAGGCTGAAACGAAAGTGATAACGTCAAAAGCATACAGAGATGTCTAAAGTGCAGTTACAACATCATGATTTCAGATGCCAAACCCTCTAAATCAGATGTCAGATGACTTTTTATTTAAATATACAATTTTTATTAAGCTCAGCAATAGGCCTACAAGAAATGTCATGCCCGTTTCACATTGCACGCACTTTTTTTAGCGCCTTCGTTAAGAGATGAGAGCATTAAAACCGCACGCGTAAGCGTTTCGTGCACCCGCTCAAAGCAACAGTTTATGGTCAAAGTGCACATGGATTGACAGGAAGAAAACATCCCTTTTAAAGCATGTAGGCCTAGTGGTTTCTATTGTGTTTTTACTAGTCACCTATTCAAAATTCCTATCAGCAAAAAACGGGTTACACCATACATTTACATTTTACATTTTAGGCATTTGGCAGACGCTTTTATCCAAAGCGACTTACATTGCTTTATCCTATACATTTTACATAGGTATTTGCAATCCCCTGCGATCAAACCCACAACCTTGCGTTGTTAGCGCAATGCTCTTACCACTGAGCTACAATAAAGCTATGTGCACTGACTACACCCAACTCATCATAACCTTCAGAAAAAGAGATACATCTAGATAGACATCATGTAATATGCTTATATTGCGTATGTTTGAGAGAAAACCAATCGCATTATCCTGTCACGAATTCTTTCCTAGTGAGAGAACGCTTTATCACCTCGTATCGTATCTTTTAAAACATGAGCTTATGCGATGGCTTTGTATTTATAACATGTGGATCTGAAAGAGCATGAAACAAAATGGATAAAACAAATAATAGTTATAATATCTACATGTAAGTAAAAAATCTTTTTGGTCAGGTTCTGAAAGAGGTTTTGCTCATTAATATATTAAAAATAAGATGATAAGATTTTTGCATTGTGGCAGAGCGGTGCTCACTGTATATGCGACAAGTGTGAATGGATAATGGATACGCAATAACAGCAACAAACGTTTCCAGTAACAGCACTAAATGACTTTCCGTATAATCTTAAGAAAACTGCAGACTGATAAAAGCTGTTTCATTGCTTCTGTTGTTACTTATTTGGTAAGTTACTCTGGATAAAAGCGACTAAATGTAGAGAGCTAAACGACTAAATGTAGAGAGCACTGGCTTTCTCTTTGAACACTATGGTTATTAGATGTTTTCCTGATAGTGGACTCATAAACATTAACATAGGATCACATGAGAGTCAGTGGCAACAATTTCGTATGGCAGCTTAATGAAACCATAAACCATGCAATTACAATGTTATTGTTATGTATATATACCCCCATTCAAACCCCATATAGAATACTTAAGTTGGATATATCCTGGGCCTGGCTGATTGTGTTTGACCATGTGAGACTCATTTGGGTTGGCCATAAGACCCCAATAAATGTTTCCCATTAAGATACCATATAGGGATCACCTATGTCCTACATTGTCCACTGGGCCCATGTGGGCAGATTATATGACTCATCTGTTTGCCCATGTGAGACCCATATGCACTGTAAACCCCAATAAGTTCATAGTACTCAAAACTTTTGCAGAAACTGATTACATAATAACTTTTGAGGTAACTAACTTAATTTTTTTAAGTTTGATTTTTTTAAAAGTTACACTCTAATCAAACTTAAATATTACAATTTTATTTTTAAAAAATTTGAGTGCACCGTGCTTAAATATATTGTTTAACACTCGCACATTTTTAGTTTCTCCATACTTAATTATTTTGATCCAATGGAACTTATTTAAATAGAAATCTACTAACTTAAAAAATATACTTGTGTATAACCCACAAGCTAATGAAATTTAAAGTTAACTACAAAAAATACTTCAGCTGTACATTTTCTTTTATTCAAACTTTACTTTTTTTTATACAAACATGTCAGAACATCAACAGCATTCATTTTTGTAAAACTATGTTCTAGCTCAGAGCGTCTGTGCCATGATGAGCTAAGTGACTCAAGTCACATACTGGTTTCACCACCTACCCAATAGCTGTAAGTGTGTTAACCAGTGAAATAACCTGGTGAAGTATTTAGTTGGAATGAACACTTACATAGAGAGCAAAATTAAACACCTCTGCTCTTGCTACAAATATAACTAACATTTAGTTAAACTCATTTAGTGTATGGTTGTGCGTTTGTGTTTGTGTGTGTGTACATATGTATCTTTACATATCAAACAGGAACAAGACAATCAGGAACTGAGCATCTTAAAGTGCTTAATACAAAACTTTCTTAAAGCAGCATTAGTAACAGCCATGACCATCAAAGTGCAAATGGAATGAAAAAAATAAAAAGTAAATAAATTAATTTATCAAAACACAAAATCAAGACATATAATCTATCCTGTTTGTAAAAACCTATAAAAACAAAATATAAAAAAAGGCACATCTCACATCATTTTAGGATTCAGAGCATCAAGTTGGTGTACAACCAATAAGTATAAACAACAGCAACTACGTTAGATTTGGTGGGCAAGACATAATCTGCCAAATGTAAACAGTTTCAAATGCTTTGACTACACTGTAAACCCCGATAAGTTCATAGTACTCAAAACTTTTGCAGAAACTAATTACATAATAACTTTTGAGGTAACTAACTTAATTTTTTTAAGTTTGATTTTTTTAAAAGTTACACTCTAATCAAACTTAAATGTTAAAATTTTATTTTTAAAAAATTTAAGTACACCATGCTTAAAAATATTGTTTAACACTCGCACAATTTTAGTTTCTCCATACTTAATCATTTTGATCCAATGGTACTTATTTAAATAAAAATCTACTAACTCAAAAAATATACTTGCACTGTAAACCCCAATAAGTTCATAGTACTCAAAACTTTTGCAGAAACTGATTACATAACTTTTGAGTGAACAAAGTTAATTATTTTGATCCAATGGTACTTATTTAAATAGAAATCTACTAACTTAAAAAATATACTTGTGTATAACCCACCAGCTAATGAAATTTAAAGTTAACTACAAAAAAATACTTCAGCTGTACATTTTCTTTTTTCTTTTATTCAGTCTTTAAATTTTTTTATACAAACATGTCAGAACATCAACAGCATTCATTTTTGTAAAACTTTGTTCTAGCTCAGAGGCGTCTGTGCCATGATGAGCTAAGTGACTCAAGTCACTTACTGGTTTCACCACCCACCCAATAGCTGTAAGTGTGTTAACAAGTGAAATAACCTGGTGAAGTATTTAGTTGGAATGAACACTTACATAGACAGCAAAATTAAACACCTCTGCTCTTGATACAAATATAACTAACATTAAGTTAAACTCATTTAGTGTATGGTTGTGCGTTTGTGTGTGTACATATGTATCTCTACATATCAAACAGCAACAAGACAATCAGGAACTGAGCATCTTAAAGTGCTTAATACAAAACTTTCTTAAAGCAGCATTAGTAACAGCCATGACCATCAAAGTGCAAATGGAATTAAAAAAATACAAATAAAAAGTAAATAAATAAATGTATCAAAACACAAAATCAAGACATATAATCTATCCTGTTTGTAAAAACCTATAAAAACAAAATATAAAAAAAGGCACATCTCACATCATTATAGGATTCAGAGCACCAAGTTGGTGTACAACCAATAAGTATAAACAACAGCAACTACGTTAGATTTGGTGGGCAAGACATAATCTGCCAAATGTAAACAGTTTCACATGTTTTGACTACCATGGTGTTCAACAACATACTATAAAGTTACGATACTGGGAACCCCAAGAACACATCAACATGCAGACATGTTTAGATTCAACTTTACTTTATTGTCATTACACATATACAAGTACAGTGTAACGAAATGTAGTGTATTTCCTTGTAAACACAACTCTTAAGCTATCCTACTATTTCATTAACAGGTCATTTTTGAGACTCAGTAGGCAGGGCTTAAGTGGTTTTAACCATCATCAAGACCCATTAGGATTTTCTGGATGAATGTAAAAGTGTGAATGAGTTTCTTGGGATAGTCCAAATGCAATGCATACATCAACCCAAGTTGGTCCTGTGGGCACAGATAAAACAATCAATATGAAACCAGTCAAATTATGCAATCAACCTCTTTACAAATTAATGATACAACCTTCCAAGTGTTAATGTAACTTACAGATAAAGTTGCTCTCTGGTGACAATGTAGGTCTGCTGCACATGCACACAAAACAGACAGCAAGATAGCAGAAGACTTTTAATTGATTTACTCAAGGACAGCAAAAGCAAAAATAATTGGCAAGGACTGGGTTTTATAGATACCATTACAAATCACTTTGCAAAAAACGATCAAAGTCTTCAGTGTCCATGCATTCACTGCTGACTGCCTAAAATAACTGATCTAGAACAAGAGTGCAAATAACAATATTATCAGATTTCGAAATGGGTGGGGTATTATCTGCTTTATGCTTTGATATTATGAAATCACACAGAATGTGTCTGCTTCCGCTCTTAATAAACATTTAAATGAATTGTCTGACAACACAGAAACCATGTTGTTCCACTTTAGAGGGTGGCTAACCTTAACTTGTTATTCAAAAATATTAGCTCAAGAGATAGTGTAAGGCTAGATTTATATGCTAATGAATTAGAAATGGAATTAAAAAATAAAAGAAATGGTGAAAAATAGGTTAAAGCCTAAATTAACATTTGACTCACCTTGGTTTTGAGGGATGCTCACTGCACTTCTTCCACAACCTATAAGGAAAAGACGTTTGTAAAGGTTTAATAAAAACTTGCAGAGTTCATTCGGTAACTATTATGTACATAACCTTAACTTTGTTTGAGTAAAAGTTACAGCTAAGGGCGCTTAACACAAACAGCAGCAACACACTCAAAAGCAGAAGGACTATCGCTTGCTGAAAAGAGTTATTAACTAACGTTAACATTATTGTCTTGCCACGACCTTAACAGTACACGGGATATTATCTGTCACTAGCAGGCGGACTGATGGTAATTGCGCTTTCGGCGCCTAAAAAATGCGCGCGGCACCGTGAAGATGCGCGTGAAAGTTATATATTAAAAATAGCCTCGTCTAGCAGTCAAATATCACATGTAATATGATATTCTTACAATGTTACAAGAAGCAAAGTAGTTTTGAAGTGTTTTGGTTTACTTACAAGTTGCTTCATGCTTGATACCAGGTCGCTCGAGAGGGTAGCCATCTTGGATAGATTTTTCTGGTAACGTCAGTAAGCGCCGCACGTCATGGACGTCATATCACGTGATCAACGGTACACTTAAAAATAGTGAGGGAACCAGCGGTGTTCCCTCAAAAATGCTGAGCCACACAAACATAAAAATACATATTTGTTCATAGACATTAATAGTTTAAAGGTGGATGAACTCAGCAAGAGATTTTAACTGTAGTGACCTCAGTCTTTATAAGCTAGTAGTACTGTTCGGGCTTACAGTGTACCATGGTGTTCAACAACATACTATAAAGTTACGATACTGGGAACCCCCAGACATGCGTATTTTCTTGTAAACACAACTCTTAAGTTATCCTACTATTTCATTAACAGGTCATTTTTGAGACTCAGTAGGCAGGGTTTAAGTGGTTTACCATCATCAAGACCCATTAGGGTTTTCTGGATGAATGTAAAAGTGTGAATGAGTTTCTTGGGATAGTCCAAATGCAATGCATACATCAACCCAAGTTGGTCCTGTGGGCACAGATAAAACAATCAATATGAAACCAGTCAAATTATGCAATCAACCTCTTTACAAATTAATGATACAAAATTCCAAGTGTTAATGTAACTTACAGATAAAGTTGCTTTCTGGTGACAATGTAGGTCTGCTGCACATGCACACAAAACAGACAGCAAGATAGCAGAAGATTTTTAATTGATTTACTCAAGGACAGCAAAAGCAAAAATAATTGGCAACGACTGGGTTTTATAGATACCATTACAACTCACTTTGCAAAAAACGATCAAAGTCTTCAGTGTCCATGAATCCACTGCTGACTGCCTAAAATAACTGATCTAGAACAAAAGTGCAAATAACAATATTATCAGATTTCAAAATACAGGAGGGGTATTATCTGCTTTATGCTTTGATATGAAATCACACAGAATGTGTCTGCTTCCGCTCTTTATAAACATTTAAATGAATTCTCTGACAACACAGAAACCATGTTGTTCCACTTTAGAGGGTGGCTAACGTTAACTTGTTATTCAAAAACATTAGCTCAAGAGATAGTGTAAGGCTAGATTTATATGCTAATGAATTAGAAATGGAATTAAAAATAAAAGAAATGGTGAAAAATAGGTTACAGCCTAAATTAACATTTGAGTCACCTTGGTTTTGGGGGATGCTCACTGTACTTCTTCCACAACCTATAATGAAAAGACGTTTGTAAAGGTTTAATAAAAACTTGCAGAGTTCATTTGGTGACTATTATGTACAAAACCTTAACTTTGTTTGAGTAAAAGTTACAGCTAAGGGCGCTTAACACAAACAGCAGCAACACACTCAAAAACAGAAGGACTATCGCTTGCTGAAAAGAGTTGTTAACCACGACCTTAATAGTACACGGGACATTATCTGTCACTAGCAGGCGGACTGATGGTAATTGCGCTTTCGGCGCCTAAAAAATGTGCGCGGCACCGTGAAGATGCGCGTGAAACTTATATATTAAAAATAGCGTCATCTAGCAGTCAAATATTACGTGTAATATGATATTCTTACAATGTTACAAGAGGCAAAGTAGTTTTGAAGTGTTTTGGTTTACTTACAAGTTGCTTCATGCTTGTTACCAGGTCGCTCGAGAGGGTAGCCATCTTTGATAGATTTTTCTGGTAACGTCAGTAAGCGCCGCACGTCATGACGTCATATCACGTTATCAACGGTACACTTAAAAATAGTGAGGGAACCAGCGGTATTCCCTCAAAAATGCTGAGCCACACAAACATAAAAATACATATTTGTTCATAGACATTAATAGTTTAAAGGTGGATTAACTCAGCAAGAGATTTTAACTGTAGTGACCTCAGTCTTTATAAGCTAGTAGTACTGTTCGGGCTTACAGTGTGGGTTGTCCATGAGAGTCCAATATGTGTTTTCCCGATCAGAACCCATATAGACATCACCTATGCGACTCCTAACTTAGGGCCATGTGGGCAGCCTATATGGGTCTGATTGTGTTTGCTCATGTGTGACTCATATGGGTTGGGAATGAGGTCCCCATATGTGTTTACCCATTCAGAACTCATATACAGGTCAACCATGCGAGTCTTTCCTTGTGCCCATGTGGGCAGCCTATATGGGACTGATTGTGTTTGCTCATGTGAGACCCATATGGGTTGGTCATGAGGTCCCCATATGTGTTTACCCATTCAGAAGCCATGTAAAGATCAATCATGTGAGTCCTATCTTGGCCCCATGTGGGCAGCCTATATGGGTCTGATTGTGTTTGCTCTTGTGTGACTCATATGGGTTGGCCACGAGGTCCCCATATGTGTTTACCCATTCAGAACCCATATACAGATCAACCATGTGAGTCCAATCTTGGGTCCATGTTGGCAGCCTATATGGGTCTGATTGTGTTTGCTCATGCGTGACTCATATGGGTTGGCCATGAGGTCCCCATATGTGTTTACCCATTCAAAACTCATATACAGGTCAACCATGCGAGTCTTTCCTTGTGCCCATGTGGGCAGCCTATATGGGACTGATTGTGTTTGCTCATGTGAGACCCATATGGGTTGGTCATGAGGTCCCCATATGTGTTTACCCATTCAGAAGCCATGTAAAGATCAACCATGTGAGTCCTATCTTGGCCCCATGTTGGCAGCCTATATGGGTCTGATTGTGTCTGCTCTTGTGTGACTCATATGGGTTGGCCATAGGGTCCCCATATGTGTTTACCCATTCAGAACCCATAAACAGATCAACCATGTGAGCCCAATCTTGGGTCCATGTTGGCAGCCTATATGGGACTGATTGTGTTTGCTCATGTGAGACCCATATGGGTTGGTCATGAGGTCCCCATATGTGTTTACCCATTCAGAAGCCATGTAAAGATCAACCATGTGAGTCCTATCTTGGCCCCATGTGGGCAGCCTATATGGGTCTGATTGTGTCTGCTCTTGTGTGACTCATATGGGTTGGCCATGAGGTCCCCATATGTGTTTACCCATTCAGAACCCATAAACAGATCAACCATGTGAGCCCAATCTTGGGTCCATGTTGGCAGCCTATATGGGTCTGATTGTGTTTGCTCATGCGTGACTCATATGGGTTGGCCATAAGGTCCCCATATGTGTTTACCCTTTCAAAACTCATATACAGATCAACCATGTGAGTCCAATATTGAGCCCATGTGGCCAACCTATATGGGACTAATTGTGATTTCTCATGTGTGACTCATATGGGTTGGCCATGAGGTCCCCATATGTGTTTACCCATTCAGAACCCATATACAGATCAACCATGTGAGTCCTACCTTGGGCCCATGTGAGTAGCCTATGTGAGACTGATTGTGTTTGCACATGTGAGAACCATATGGGTTGTCCATGACGGCCCTACATGTGATACTCATTTGGCACCCATACACTTATTTCCCATAAATGACCCATATGGGACCTATATAGGGAGCCCACTTTTGTTAGCCCATGTGGGACCTATTTACCTTAACCAAGCGGGCCCCATATAAGATGCCCATATTGGGACCATGCCCATTTGATACCCATGTAGCCCCACTAAAAACCATATGGGGCCCACATATACATGTTGGCTGGGACACAGTGCCAAAGCTAGCAGTACCTGGTTTAAGGACCATGGTATCCCTTTTCTTAATTGGCCAGCAAACACGCCTGACCTAACCCCATAGAATATCTATGGGGTATTGTGAAGAGGAAGATGCGATATGCCAGACCCAACAATGCAGAAGAGCTGAAGACCACAATCAGAGCAACCTGGGCTCTCATAACACCTGAGCAGTGCCACAGACTGATCGACTCCATGCCACGCCGCATTGCTGCAGTAATCAAGCAAAAATCCTTTCTATGTATTGGTCTTAAGTTTCATTCAAATTTTCTGAGATAATGAATTTGGGGTATTCATTAGTTGCCAGTAATAATCATCAAAATTAAAAGAAATGAACACTTGAAATATATCAGTCTGTGTGGAATGAATGTATACATTATGCAGGTTTCACTTTTGGATGGAATTATTGAAATAAACCAACTTTTTGATGATATTCTAATTATATGACCAACACCTGTAGTTCTTGCTCCTTGGGAAAGTATGCTTATATTCCAACTGGCCAATCGAATCTGTTTTTTGACTGTCAGTGGCATGCTTTTTATTTATTTTTCATATTTATTTTATACTTAAGTATTTCACGAGACAAACAAATATACATTAATTGAGATTACCGATGATCCCAATTCAGTGACATGCATTTTAAATTAAAATATAATGACAAAAATACTTTATCATTGTTGTTATTCTTATTATTATGAAGACATTTAGCCTACTATTTTTGTGGGGGGCGGTGAGGGACCTGGAGAATGGAAGCGGGGCGCTGGCCCAAAAAAGGTTGAGAACCACCGGATTAGACGGTCGGTAGGTTGGTCGGTCGATCAGACTTTAGGTTTTGGCATGCATCCCGCGGCATAGAAGATGATTTAAAGTCTGTTTACAGTCTGTATGAAAAGACAAACACACTTTTATGATTTGTTAAATGTGTGGATACATGTAATAAGCCTAAATCTGCATAGTGTTTGCAAACATGGCTTTTTCTTTTATGCATGCAGAACATTTGATGTCATTCTACAGCTCTAGACCTCATCCATTATTTTTTCTGAAGTCTACTGTTTTTAGACAAGATACTAATGTGATTAAGTTGACTGATGACATCATCTGAGGGACTGGGCTTGTGCTTATGAAGGCTGTTAAAGAGAAGTCGATTCCTTTAGTGTCATCTAGACAAGACATCATACATGATATCCTTGCTTGCTTGCTAGAAGTATAAGCTAATGTTTTTGTGGGTTCCTGCTCATGTGGGAGTGCATGCTAATGAAGTGGCTAGATAAGGAAGCTTTGAAACGAAACAGATGTTCAAGTGATTCTTAGCAAGAATTACATTTTTAAAATAGGAGAGTCAGATAGATGTGTACACTGTGAGGAATTGTAAACTAAAGAACAAGTTCTCATTCAATGTAAAAACATATGAAAATGAAAGACATAAATTAAATCAGGAAATTGACAAATTGGGAGTTTAATGTATTTCATTTACATAGCCTGTTGGAAGGATCAAATCAGTCAACGCAACAAATTAAAAGTAGAGTTATTATGAAATGATGGAAATTGTCACAGACGGAAGATTTTAAACCTTTTTTGTATATTGTTAGATTACCTAATACCGGTGCTTCACACTCCGGTATATTATGATAATGAACCAAAAGCCGGTTTGTCAACCGTCAAAAAACCTCAGAAGAGGACGATACCTTTAACGGAATCGATTCCAAAGACTCTCAATTCTCAACGCTTTGGAATCGATTGCCAACCCTAAAAGGACCGGATTTGTATTTTGCAGCCAATAAACTGCCTGTTGTAAGCAACAATCTGAACATTTATTGGCTCCCGCATAATAATGAACGGAAAGATAGGCGTGGACAATGGAATCGACCTTCTGGATGGCATCACTTTGATCCAATCACCGTCTAGGTGATTTGCAGCACCGCTCACTAATTGGCTGTATCATTCCGGGGCGTGTCGTGGGTGTAGATAGAAGTGGTGTGTGTGTGTGTATCATGACAATCTGAAAATGGCGGATGAAAGCGGATTGATTTAACTTTTTTGTTCAAAAATAAGAATATCAAGTAAGGAGCGACACGATTTTACATGATGAATTTGCAGTTCAACGGGAATTACTAAGCCAATTTCCACATAACGACACGACAGCGAATAGCATAAGTTGAATCCTAGGTATTGTTTAAAGGTCTTTTTGTTTTGTTTCTAGCAGGCTAGCGGTCTAGCGCGGGTTGTCAATGGAAATGCTAGCGGATTAGCCGTGATTATCGGTGAACACACTCTGGTACTGTTTGCCCAATAAATACATTTTTATACACCAAATTTCAACTGGACAGTTAAAACCCAGTTGTGCGATTAAAATTAGCCTATGTTCAAGTTGAAATTTGTTAATATTTATAGTTCTCGGACAAAGTAGTTGAGCCTTCGTTCAGGCTAGCAGCATCATACCAGAGGATCTTAAACTGTGATAAATGTCAGTTAAATTACCAGTCAAATATGTTGCTCTTCACCGATTATTAACCTTTGTGTTGGTAACATTCGTCGGGTTGAAAATCTTTGTTGGTTTGGTGTTTAAACATCAATAATTTGGATTCTAGAATTGGACGTTGGGGGTGTTTAAAATCTGTTTAGGATTTGAGTTTACTGCTGGTTTTAAGGATCGTCTCAACTGGTCGGATTACGACATAGTCAACATTTTAGACGTCTGACTATAATACTCGTAAATGCAGTCTTGTTGAATAGTTCCCTACAGTATGAGGCGCAGCTTATGAGCCAGTTATGTTACACATCGATTTCACTGTACTACAAACTGTGGAGGATTTAATGCTATTAATTCAATATTTATTTACTATAGTTTTAAATACTGTATTATTTGTAAGAAAACTTTTGTATATAATTTAAAAATATTATTTGGCGGCAATTAAAGCCAAACTTAAAAATAAAGGTGTCTTCCAAAGGATGGTCGCTTTTCAAATCAACGAGGTTTCAGCTGTCTCGGATGCTTTTAAAGTTGTATTCATGAGTGCATTTCTACTGGCTGCACCTGTTTACCCATCATTACGAGAACTAACCGATGCATATCCCTTCATCTTTTAGGGCATGGAAGAGGATAGTTCCCGCTATAGCAAACGCCTGGTAAGTTTCTCTTTTATACAAGTGGGAAAGTCTATAGGGCTGTATTTACATCTTAACCCAGCAGTTTGACATCGCACCCAATGGGATTGTTGATATTACAGTGAACACAACTATTGGAGGTGTGTCAAAACTTTATTCTTGTGTGTTTGCACGCTTTTAATAGAAGATAGAAGAGACAGGTTGACATTTCATATTTACTTTGAATGGGCATCCGCCCGTGCTATAACTTAAATGTGCCTGTACTACATGATGTTGGTGGTGTGCGGTTATGCCCCATTTGTTTTATACATTTGTCTCTGTCTGCATTAATGTGCTGATCAGGTTTCGTTTACAATGCAGAAGCTTTGACTCATTGCTGCATTTTGTGTACAAGTGACTGTAAATAAATGTATGGATCGGCCCATTTCACATCGTCATACACACATATTTCAGCAAAAAAATAAGTTTTGTTTTAAAACTGAAGGCTCACTTTCTATATCGAAACTTTTCCGTTTAAGAAAAATGGTCATCACCTTCCAAATTCAGTGGGATGCTTTAGTTGTGAAACTACTTGCTGATGTTATTGTTGTTTTTATAGAAGGTCTGATACCAAGAGATCTCACCCTTGCCATTACACTGTATATTATATTCAAGATCAATTCAACACAATGGGCCATTGCCTTTCTAGGTTAAACTAATTATGGTCTCCCATTTGTTTAACTGCTTTCGTATTCAGCGCTCAGGCACGCGGCGACGGTACCAAGATGATGGCATTTCAGATGATGAGATTGAGGGAAAGAGGTCTTTCGATTTGGAAGAGAAAATCCACAGTAATCGATACAACTGGGATCTGGTCAAAATTATGGATGGAAAAGGTAAACCTCCTGTTCTGACAAGTGTAGAATTTTTTTTATTTGGAATATAGGCATTTGTACAAACATGTTATGTGCAGCCACAAGAGATTGATGTTTGGGGAGTAAGCACTGCATGAAATTATCTGGTCTCTCCTGATATATGGAGAGCTGAGAATCTTCATTTTACTTACAATTCCAAAGCGTCTTGTCCTCCAATTTCTGTTATTAACACACAAAATCCCATTCCATATTTCAGGCTGTTTTGGAAGTAATATATATTTTTACATAATACAAGATAAAGCACCTGATTTACAATAAAAAGACTAGCCTACATGCTATTTATTTGACTATGCATTTTCTTTATCAACGATGCAATGCATCATAAAAAATGATATGCAGTTAAATATATCTAGTATACTGAATAAACGTTATTCGTGTATTGCGTTTTGTACAGACTTCACCTTGGAGTACATCCAACGGGAGGGACTCCGGGACCCCATTATCTTTAAGAAAGCAGATGGGCTTGGCATAAAGTACGGCTCATTTCATCATGATATTTTATCTCTACTTGTCCCTTTATCAAACTATACTTAACTCATCATCTGTCACTTGTAGGATGCCTGACCCAGACTTCAGTGTCAGTGATGTAAAATTGTTTGTGGGTAAGTTATACTTTCTAGTTCTTATTGTGTCATGTTTTGGACATCACTACTACCAGTGGCATAGCATGTCAGGTCCGGGCCCAAATGCAAAAACTTTTCGCGATCACGTTTCGCATTGCTGGACATTGGTTGTTTCAGGTTGGTTATATAGATGTTGACGCCAAGGAAGCGCAAACTCCCAAGCAACAAACAAGGTGACACAGCCAGCGTGTTGCACATGTTTTACAAGCGACATGTTAACGGTCCTCACATTTCTATGCTAAAACAGTTGTCAATCATTAGACATTTAGCTACTTGCATAGCACTTTCTCTTTCACATTAACCTTGGCTTCTGTCAATAACAAATCCCGCCGCCTTTCATTTATTTGGCCACCTCAATCAGATTGACAGAGTGACTTGTATAGTCTAGGGTGACCATATTTCAGCTTTCAAAAAAGAGGACAGTCAGTGGGGGCAGGAGGCAGATGGACACCCACAGCGTGTGGAAAGATCGGGATGGGTGTAAATATATGACAAATGCGTTAACAACAATGAAACTGTTACTGAACTTTAATACATAAAGTAATACATCCTTTCCATTCAACTTTTGGCCTTCAGCAATAGAATAATAACAAACAAATAAAAAAGTTTAGCATTTAAATAACAACTTTTTTTTAAAAAAAAACACTGTCTTTTCAAGGCCACAGATTTAATTAAAAATCACTTGCCATTAAAAAAAAAGTGCATCTTTAACGCTTTTCAGGTGCCATGTGCCACCCTCTGAAAAGCAAGCTGCTCCTCTCGCTATTGGTTGTTGCCGTGATTCTGAGGGAATGAGATGCACTTTGTTTACGTACGTGCATGCGTACGTACATTACCGACCAATGGTGGCGAGCAAGAAGGTGTAGCTTTGCATAAAAAGTATAAAACGCATGCAATGAATGACGACTTTAGAACGTTAAACCCGAATCCCAGATATTTTAGGAAATTTAGAAATCCCGTCCGTACACAGTTTTTTTTGTCGCAAAAAGAGGACATGTCTGGGAAAAAGAGGACGTATGGTCACCCTAATATAGTCCATATACATTAAGCTCCGTTCTGTTTTGACACAGCAGGGTAAACAAAATAACATTAATGTTGTACATTATAAAATAATAAGTGTATAAATTATTAAATGTATTAAATTACTAAATGGATGCAAATTAATTGGGACAATAAAGACCCCTCTACTACCCCTAACCTTACCATATACTTCATTGCGATGCAGTCTTAAATTTGGGTGCACCTAACTTTTGTGCTGGTACACCTAAGAAAAAAAGTTGGACGCACCAGTGCAACCCGTGCAAAAAGTTCGTCTAGAGCCCTGGCATTGTACAGCCATGAATAAGACTTGGATACTGGCCCTCAATCCCCGGGCCCATATGAACCTGCATGCCCTGCATACTCGGACGCTACGCCACTGATAACCATATTTCAGTTTCCCGATCTACGGAATCTTACTTATATCCCCCCCCCTACGTTTACTTTGACAGGCAGTCGCAGGATGATTGATGTCATGGACGTGACCACTCAGAAAGGCATTGAGATGTCAATGGGTCAGTGGAGGAGATACTATGAAACGCCTCCATCTGAAAGGGAAAAGCTGTATAATGTCATCAGCCTGGAGTTTAGCCATACGAAACTAGAGCATCTGGTCAAGAGACCCGCCTCGGTACATGCACATATAAACACAAGTCTTTATTTGGCCTGCAAAGACTATTTGTAAGTTTAATTTTGCGTTTGCATTAGGTTGACATGATTGATTGGGTGGACAACATGTGGCCACGACACCTTAAAGAACTCCAGAGAGATTCCACTAATGCCATCAATGATATGCAGTACCCTAAAGTGCAGAAGTGAGTCTTGTGTTTTTCTTACGCAGCTTTTATTTTTGTAATGTATAATACATGTTTGGGCGATATGAACTGGCTCTTTGGGTGTTGTTAATGCAATTGTGTATGTTGTAGGTATTGTCTGATGAGTGTCGAGGGATGCTTCACAGATTTCCACATAGACTTTGGTGGTACATCAGTCTGGTATCACATCCTCAGGGGAGGGAAGGTGAGTCCTGTCTTTAAGGTAGAAAACGATGGAGACTATGGGAAAAAATGTCATCATGGTTGAATACTGTTAAAATAACTAATATGGTACGAATTATATTGTATGTGAATTATAGTGAAAGTTTACTTTGTCACGTGAACTTGTTACACTTCCTGCACTCTGCATAATACATGTGGTAGAGGACTTGAGATTTAAATCATAAAAGCTTTAAACTTCAGGTCATACTACATAATTGCTGTTGAGTATGGTAAGATCCTGTCCCTCTCAAATCCTCTTCCAATTTAAGGATTTATCTTGTTAACTTTTGTCATTGTCTCTGTTACTTTGGTATTTGCTAATCTTGTTTATTTTCACCAAATGATCTCAGGTGTTCTGGCTCATCCCCCCCACACCTCAGAACCTGGAGCTCTATGAGAACTGGGTGTTATCGGGAAAACAGGGTGACATTTTTCTTGGCGATAAAGTCAAGGAATGCCAACGGATTGAGCTGAAGCAAGGCTACACATTTATGATCCCATCAGGTAAGTATACACCACAGCAATATGGCATGCACATATTGGCTGAAATAGTTGATTTCTTAATTCATGATTTTTTTTATGAACTTCAGAAAAGTTTTTTGGAATCAGAGCATTGTGTCTGTTTGTGTAGGGTGGATCCATGCCGTGTACACCCCAAAGGACACACTCGTGTTCGGGGGTAATTTTCTGCACAGCTTTAACATTCCCATGCAGCTCAACATTTACAACATTGAGGACCGCACGCGGGTGAGAGAACTCGCGCAAACGTGCATTCACACACACTGTCACAGTTTGAATGTTAACATTTACGTTCTTAACATTAATCTATGCAGGTCCCTTCTAAGTTCCGCTACCCTTTCTTCTTTGAGATGTGCTGGTACGTGCTGGAACGTTACTTGTACTGTATGACCAACACTTCTCACCTCACGCCCGAGTTCCAGAAACACTCGCTGGGCATAGGTCAGTGCACACCAGCACCCTGTGTAAATACATGACTTGTTGTGACTGTATTTCGCATCATGGTTTTTGTTGTGTGGTTCTCAGGGCTAAAGAGAGAGGATGTGTTGAAACATGGAAATAATGGTCATTCAGGAAATGGAGAAGAGGAGGAGGATATAAAGCAGGAGGATATAAAGCAGGAGGATGAGAACGAAGAGGTATCACCTACCCCTCCTGCTCGTCCAGGGGTAAAGGTTCACTTGACACCCTTTGAGCTGGAGGGACTTTGGCAGTTACTGAACAAGTTGGAGGAGTTACCAGCACATAAGAAATGTGTCCCATCAGGAATCAGAAATGCCCCAGCACTGCTCAGTGACATACGGGTACATACATAAACTAGGGAATATTCTGAATATTCATATTTTTCACAAGAATAAAAACTGCTTCACCACAGGGTTAAGTTACCACTACAGAAGACCTTAGAGTTGTCATGTTTTATTCAACGCTTCTTCACTTCATCTGTAATGATTTTATAAAATATAAAAAATAATTTGTATGTGTTCGTAAATCCTATGCTCAGCTCACATCAACATTTTAAAATGTTTAAAAACTGGTGAGCCACAGGCTAGAATTTGTTAACATAACTTGCATTAGGAATAAAAATACCAACTTAATATTTCATGATAAACAATAATTCATTAATTACCTTATCTTGTTAAAAGCGGTTATTCTTTGTAAACTCATATTCATTCGTAAAGAATATATAAAGTAATGCTAATTTCAACAACTTGAAACATGAAAATGTACATTTCACTGCATAAGATGTTAATGAATTTGGCCTTAGCATAAGACTGCCACCTTTTTCCATACCTAAAACCCTGAACTTCCCTTTTAAAACTGAGTTTATACTCAAGCGTCAGACCTACGCCGTAGCCGACGTGTCGGTTTTCATTTATACTTCTATGTCGTTGTCTGCGTCGACAGGCAATGACTACTAGGTGTAATTGTCCATGCGTGTGTTGCTTGTGTAACCAAGACAAAAAACGAAGAAGCGGATTACTTTAGAAGCATTATTGATGATTGTGGCATGTAAACAGTCACTTTTGTTGCAGATTTAAGCTGTTTAATACAAAAGCACAAATATTACACTTGAATAATTCATTCGGAAATGCGTTTGAGTAAACATGACTCTATCACAGACTCTATTTTACCTCAGGGAGGGGTTTAAACAGACCAATCCCAGCGCTTGCGGGCCGCATAGTTGACGTGTTGTTGCACTTTTGGAGAGGTGTGTCCGGCTACGGCGTAGTGTACACGGCTCTGCGTAACTTACGGGGTAGGCTACGGTCTGACGCTCGAGTATTAACTGAATTTGAGAAGTTCAAATAGTGTCGTTGCCTTCAAGTAGCCTGCAAATGGAATAAACAAGATAACCATATATCATTGACTGCCACTATACATTGCGTTTTTTTTGTTTGTTTTCTTTTTGTATTATAGGCCTACCGTTCTGCGGAGGTTTAAATGCCGTTTTTCAACATTACAAAACCTATATACAGGATATAAAATTAATCCGTTAGGAATATTTAATGATATTTCTAATCTTGATGTGAAATTGTGACTAAATAAAAATGTAACAAATTACGTCATTGTGAACTTAATTTAAATTAACGAACATTTGATTTTTATGAGCTAAAATGTTCGAATATGAAATTATTGAAAAATGCCTATCCCTAACATAAACACCGTGTGACCTTACAATTATCATTGCCTTTTACAAGCAGCGCTCGCTAAATTAAGTGTCTGTGTTGGTATTTAGCCAACTGTGTTCGTGTAAAAATTGTCTTTTTCTGCAGAAACTGCTAGTGGAACATGCCAGTGATAGCCCCGAATTGTCTTACACTGGAAAACCAATTGTCAAATGGCCCAAAAGGGTAGGTACACATTTTGTGACAACCATGTATATGTAATCTGCAAACTGAAGTTAAAAATGCTTTCTCTTTGCAGCCCTCGTGGTATCAGCCGCCCCCTCCTCCCCCATCTCTGCTGTACAGCCCCCGCACTCCCGGTTCTGCTACCATTCTGCCGCCGGTCCCGCGGCCCGTGAAGCCGTCTTCCTCCATCTCAGCTCTGAGACGCAGGCGCGTCCGCTGCAAGCGCTGCGAGGCATGTATGCGTACAGAGTGTGGCGATTGCAACTACTGTAGGGACATGAGGAAGTTCGGAGGACCCGGCAGGCTCAAGAAAAGCTGTGTGCTCAGACAGTGTCTAGCAGTGAGTGTCCGCCTGCCAGTTTTAAGGAACTTCGGTTTGTGTCTGTGATGTGTCTGACTCTTATGTTTTGTCCCTAGCCAGCACTGCCTCTTACGGCTGTGTGTGCCATATGCAAGGAAGGCTATCAGGAGTCAGAAGACTCGGAGTCTATCCAGACGCTCATGGAATGTTCGGAGTGCGCTCAGATCACTCATCCTGAATGTATAAAGGTACACATGCATGTCAGTCCACCATGAGTGAAGTTAGTTGTGGTGTGTTATCATAATTTTGTGTGTATGTTTTAGGTGCCAGGGGAGGGTGTTATCAATAAGGACCTTCCCAGTTGTTGGGAGTGTCCAAAATGTGTCCATGGCAAGAAGAACAAGGTTTGATTTTTGCAGATAATTAAAATATTGAGAGGTATTTTGTCCATCTATTTTGTCAGCCATGTTGAATTTTCATTAACATATTAGTTCATATTTTTTGTGCTTTTTAACAAGGCAGCTGTTCTTCAGCTTGCATTCCTTGACCATTTTTACTAATGAATTTTTCCATTCTAGTCTTCCAGTAGTAGTGAGGATGAGTCTGAGAGCAGCATCTCAAACGGAAGTCTCTCATCAGGTCCTCCGGCCAAGCGGGCATACAGGGAGGGAATCGGAGTTGGGGGCTTGCGATTAGGACGCCGAGGACGGCCGCCACTCTCCCCTTCCTCTCTGCCTCTGACCCGCTCCAGACGTCAGCCGCCCCCTTCTCAGAGACTCCTGCTCCAACACCAACAGAACAGGAAGAGAGCCGGAGCACTGGAGTTACAGCTCAGGAAAAGAGTGAGGATATGCACATGTCATCTCCATATGTTTTTTCTTTTTTATAAACTAGTTAGTGAGGTTCAATGTTTTCTGTTGCAGATCAAATTGGAAAGAAACAAAATCCTCCAGTCGGTGAGTGTTTTCAGCTTGTAACATCTGCTTCACTCATCGCAACTCGTCTGTAATCACGCTCTCATCACTGATCCTTTCGACTGTGCTGTTGTTCTCTTCGCTTCTATCTTCCTCTTTATTTATGTCTCTCAGCCCCGTTCAGCTGTCTCTCTTTCTCCAAAGCTCCTGCGTCAGAGGAGTCTGGAGAGAGGGGGCATGGTCAGGCCAGCGCCTACTAGGAGCACCTCGGGCAGCAGGGGTGCGTCCTCGTGTCGTGGAAGAGGAGTACGGCTCAGAGGCGGCGGCCTAGGTGGTGGCCTCAGAGAAAGGATGGAGGTGGAGGAAGAAAGGGACGATTCCGTTGAAGAGGAACCAGTTGAGAGAAAGGAGAACGGACAATGTGATGGTAAAGAGAACCGTCCGCAGAGACGAGGGGCAAAAGCAGGGGAGGAGAACGGTGACAGTCATCAAAACGGGGAGAGCGAGGGCAGTAGCGAGGGTGGAGAACCTACTCAATCTGACACTTCTGCTGTACTATCCAATGACGTCAGGGATCAGGGGTCATGTGTCACGGTAACTTTGCAGCCGTCGAGGGGTAGGCGTGACCCTAGCGCCATTGTACCCAAATTGGAAGCCAACCTGTCCTCTAGAAGCATTCTGCCAAACTCCAAAGCCCTGCTGCGCCCCCCTCTGCGCAATGGTGGACGTCGCTCGGACAGTCCTCATTCACAGTCAGAGAGATCCCATTTCAGCAAACCACACGTTCTTTCAACACACACTTTAACAAGAAGCACGTCTAAACACCAGAACTTGGTGCGGAACTTACGGTCTAAATTTAAAGATTACCCTCATCGCCTGACTCGTGAGAGAATTGGGAAAAAGCCTCGATTGGAAAGGGAAAAGTCCTCAGACTCCTGTCCAAGTTCAACCTTGCGGCTCTCACGCGTGGAGAACGGAGGGAACGAGCCCGGCTGGGAGAGAGAGGTATGGGTGTCAGTGTTCCGCTACCTAACTCGGGCTGAGTTGTGCATCTGTATGGCGGTTTGCAAGACCTGGTACAAATGGTGAGTACACAATGACCACACATCGGTTTCATGAGGTGACCTGATGCCTACATGGACGAATAGTTTAGAAGTCAGGAGATTAAACTCAATTCGTGACTGGTTTAGATTTCATTTTGATTCCATTATATAGGGGCTGTGACAAGCGTCTGTGGACGCGGATCAGTCTGAGCCGATGCCGTTCAATAAGTCCACAGGCCCTCACAGGCATCATCAAACGGCAGCCTGTCACACTGGACCTCTCCTGGGCCAGCATTTCGAAGAAACAGCTCAGCTGGCTCATCAACCGACTTCCAGGTGCATATTCTCACTGTAGATGTTTTATCATAATACCGGACAAGTATGATGTCACTTACTGGTGGATCTCTCACAGGGCTTAAAGAACTGGTGCTATCAGGGTGCAGTTGGATGTCAATTTCAGCACTGAGCTCTCCAAGCTGTCCTTTACTTCGCTCTTTAGACCTGCGCTGGGCTGATGGGATCAAAGATCAACAAATCAGGGAGCTGCTCAACCCACCAGGTAACAAACAAACAGTCATGTACTGTATTTTTGGGTTCTGCTTCTTCAAAGAGGTGGGCACAATAGACAGTGAAGTGGAAATTGGAAAAAAATTACAAGTTTATGGGCTACTAGTTTTGAATGATCAAATGTAATCGATTGTGATGCTTCGATCTTGAATAGCTAAACATCTTAATTTTGCAAAGCAGGTGACAGTTCACCAAACGTCTACATGCAGTGAAAACTATAGTAGTTTGCATATGCTTGCATGTCTTCAAGGACAGATGTACGCTTTACAAATCTACTGGAAATATGCCATCTGCCCACTTTTTGCGTACTGTTTTGAATGTGCTACGATGTGTAACGCATTATCCAAAATCTTGCATACTAAAGTTTGCAGAGTATTCAAATTGAGGACTAGCAAGTATCGTTCTTTGAAACATCATCATGCAAAAAACTTTTTAAGTTCTGGTTATTCTTACTTATTGGCTTCTTAAATGTTTTCTGAACTTTCTTTTTATGTTGTGAAGTATTTGAAATCTGTATGTATGTGTCTGCAGGCAGCGATAACCGTTCCCAGCTAAAGAACGTGCAGTCCTTGTGGCTGTGCGGTTTAGAGGTGACCGAAGCGACGCTCCGGCTGATCATTAGACACATGCCTCTGCTGACCCGCCTGGAGCTCTCACATTGTCCCATCCCGGACGGTGCTCTCAACCTCCTCAGTGCTGTGGGCTCCTCCACACGCAACACACTTACCCACCTCAATTTGGCAGGTAAACATATATATATATATATATATATATATATATACACACACAAAGAAACTTATTTGTGGAGAAACACCTTTTGAAAATCGATTCTATGTTTTCCGCAGGTTGCAGTCGCCTAACAGACCGTTGTTTGGTATACCTGCGGCGTTTGTCCTGTCTCTCCGTACTGGACCTCCGCGACTGCAAAGAGGTTTCGCGACAGGCGTGTGAAAGCTTTATCTCCGAGCTCTCTGTCAATGGCCTCTACTGCCTATCAGATGACAAGCTCATCCAGAGGATATCGTAAACCCCCCTTCTCAGGGAGAAAGAGACTTTGTGAATATTCGTGTTTGAGAGAGAGAATGTGAGTGTGACAGGCTCTGACTGTAGGGGGGTTATCTGTTTTACAGAATATCTTGTATAGAAGCATAGATGGGAGGAGCTGAAAACATCCAGGGTGGGGCTTATGTATAAATGGATCTCGGTGACGGTTATCCTATGTTTTCGTAGAGGGCTGTTTTCCTTTGTTTTACATACACGCCAATAATACACTGCAGTTGGCAATCAGATCTCAGGCCTGTATTGCCGCAGGCTCTTCTATTAAGAGATCAACAGGTGCTATTGCTCGACAGTTTGTTTTTGATTTTAGAGCGGTCTACTGTATGCCTTTAAATACCTTTGCCCCTACTCTTGTCCATTACTCAAATCCATCCTCCAAATCCAGTCAACGTGACAGAGATTCAGTAGTGTGGAGGTATTGCATTACAGTTGATTTTACTCATCTCCTTACTTTGAACCTTGTTTTTCCAGAGGAATACCTTTTTGTTCCCTCCTTGATATCTTAAAGAGTATAGATATATATAAATGTATAAGCACCCTTGTGTAAATGTATTCCTCTCCTGTAGTAAACCAGAACAGTCTGTAGCGCTTAATTTTTTGTTTTTATGTTTTTTTTCCAAGAAAATAAAAAAGGAATATAAATCTGAGCTTTAATTAAAATCAACTGGATTTAGTTTGTTGATAATGTATGGGGTGTGTAGTGTAACAATACAATCCGAAGAAAAGGTATTTAGATGTAATATTTGATTTAAATGTGTAAGGATGTTTTGGCAGGCATTCCTTCAGAGCATATAACTATTCGTCCTCTAACAACAACATTAATAGGAGTTTTCTATTGACTGTTATTATTCTAAATCCAGTAGGTAATTCAATTCAATTCAAGTTTATTTATATAGCGCTTTTCACAATGTGTATTGTTTCAAAGCAGCTTTACAGGGCAAACAGAAAAGGTAAAACACAGTTTATTGTATTTATACAACGAGTAAGATCATTCTAATATATAATATATAATTTATAAATAAATGCAGTCTCCCGGTGAGCAGGCCAACACTGCCCTGCTGTGGCGAGGAACCCAAACTCCAATGATTGATTAATTGAGAAAAAAAGCTCGGGAGAAACCAGGCTCAACGGGGAAGGCCAGATCCTCTCTGACGTGTCATAGCTGCACTCAAACTGCTGACATGTGATTTAAGTTTAGCATTTAATACCAAATATTGTAACTTCAGCATTAATAAGACAAAAAGTCCGCCTTTGCTCTTGGTTGGGGGTGTATTGGTCTGAGCTGGGATGGTCAGTCAGTCTGCAGCTGTAGCTGGCGTTATCTCAAATTGGGGATCGGCATTTGTCGGTCGTCTGGACATGGTGGAACTTCTTCCTACCTCGGTATGGGCATCCCGAGGCAGAGGCGGAAAGAGAGTAAAGAGAATAATTAGCGTAGCTGCTGTTCATTAACTATGCATTAAGTGAAAGCTTGGCTGAAAAGATGTGTCCTTAATCTAGATTTAAATTGGGAGATTGTGTCTGACCCTCGAATAGTATCAGAAATAGGTACTGTTTGATGGCTTTTGACTTTAAAGTTAAACTATGATACATGATCTTTTCAGTTATTAGACAACATAAGATGCGTATATAAAGTCTGCACGTGATGCTTTCTGATCATAGACGAGTTTATAAATGAAGTTAATCCCTGTTTGATCTCGGATGACTTTATACATTCAGACTACACACTTTAAGGCGCACGAGACGGGCATCAACGAACCCAAGCCTGAATTCAGCACGCTGTTAACGTTACATGTACATGGACATTGATGGGAATTAGGCCTTCGCGTAATTTTCTTGCGTAATTTTCTTACTGAACTGGACTTTATTTTATTTTACCATTGCCTATTTACAGGCTGATCCTAATATGACGGAAAGACCTCATTTCTATCAGATGTCACATTTTTGTATTGCAAACATCATACGTGTCTACGGCTTCCAGCAGCACTAGCCTGATCTTGAGGATGATGGAAAGCTATCTGCTAACCCAAGGATGCTTTACCGCAAATAAACCGCTTACTCACCCATCCTCTCGTTTTTAATACTTTTATCGTAAAGCCGTTCAATTTCACTGAGCGATGTTTGTATATTTTAGCGTGAAAGGGCACATAAATAAAAACTATCACATATATCGACTTAGCTTTGCTAGCTAAGCAGCTGTTTGGTTGCATGACACTGGATATTTTCGGCAAAGGGAGGGATTTGCAGCAAAATATTACACGAACCAGGCTGGTTAACGGTGTAAATAAAACATCCGGAGTCCTGGGGGAATGATTTTACAAAGAAGATTAAACGACACGTCTTGACTTTGCTGTACGAGCAAATGAAAGAACGGTACGTAAATAAACGGTTGTTTATGTGATCGCTTGGAGCAAAGGTGCGCGGGACAACAAGCAGTTACTATAAAAACGACTCTACTACAAACAATAATATTAAATCCCAAACAACGTCATATAAAAGACGAAAACTTAAAGCCAACATCGGTGAAATGGCTAAAGAGGCGTTTCCTTTACATTATCTGGTGTGGAACAACCAGTATCAAGAACTGGACCGAGAGCTTCAGACAAAGCAGGTAAATTATGTTTTTTTACATGATTTATCGCTTCCGTATGTGATGTTTGCTTGTATAATGGCGTGTGTGCATTAATATTATTTGTGTTACAGCATGATGTGGAGCAGCTGGACCCCCGCGCGCGCACGCCGCTCGAGCTTTCAGTGTGTCTCGGGCACCTGGAGTCCACGCACGTTCTGCTGAGACACAACGCGGATCCCACACACTGCAACTCACAGGGCTGGACAGGTGTATTACTCGTTATAAATCGTTGTCTAAGACTAAATTTAATTACATATGAAATTAAATCTTAAGATTCATCACACCAGGTTTGACATCAGTAATAATCGGTCTGTTCCTCGCACAAAGCTGTTGTACGTCTTCGGACAACTTTGACTCTATCACTTTATAGAGACTAATGTGGTTGTGGTTCATTTCTAAATAATTTTTGGAGCTTGACTACATGAGTCCTATTGTTTAAAACAATTATCAGGAAATTGTATTTTTATGTTCAGAGTGAATACGATGATGGCAGTGTTGAATTATGTGGCCAGTTTTGCAGGAGGCAGTGAGCACTGGAGATCCTGAACTAGTGCAGCTGATCCTTCAGTACAGAGACTTCAAAAGAGCCAAAGAGAGATTGGCTGGTATTCCTGAGCTTCTGAGCAAACTGAGACAGGTGATCCACTGAGACACCATTTTTGTCTGGTAACTAAAAAATCCACAAACACATTTACTTACTCCTTTTTTTGCAGGCACGTGATTTCTACGTGGAGATGAAGTGGGAATTTACTAGCTGGGGTAAGTTGAAGATCTACATCTATTGGTAAAACCCCAGAACAATTAATATCAGCGCTGCAGAACATTGCTTACTCACTTTTGACAACCTGGACTGATGTTTTAACCATTTCAGCACCTCCGGGCTGGACAGCTCCTGACAATCAATACTTTCTCCCTCTCCTCTCTCTTAGTGCCTCTAGTATCAAAGGTTTGTCCGAATGATGTATACCGCGTATGGAAAAGTGGCTCGTGTTTGAGGGTTGACACCACTTTACTGGGTTTTGAGCATATGACCTGGCTCAAGGGACGGCGCAGCTACATCTTTAAAGGTGGAGGTGAGTTTTCCATCCACACACGCAAAATATATTTTATATTTAAAGTGATCCTAAGATGTGTTGGTTCTCAGAAAGCGGGGCCATTGTGATGGAGGTGGACCACGAGAAGCAGGTGGTGTATACGGAACCGCTGTCCCTGTCCACACACGACACCCCCTCCCTGCTCGCCGCTATGCTGCCCTCACAGGAGAACACGGCTCAGAGGCTCACTTCGCCCATAGTGTCCACTCATCTGAATACACGCAACATTGCCTTCGAGAGGTACGTACTTTGAGATTACATAGATTATGTAATGCCTGCAAAATTGCACAGAAACACATTTTGTACTAAACCAATGCCTGATTCTGCAGACCACTTCCACATTGACAGATGTAATACAGACAGGCTCACAGAAAAGGCTTTCTCAGAGATATATCATTAATTACTCTGTCGGTCTGTTTATGAAACACGCTTCTAATTCCCTGTACTCTCTGACTGTAGAAATAAGTCTGGTATTTGGGGATGGCGCTCAGAGAAGTCTGAGATTGTCAGTGGGTATGAAGCCAAGGTGAGTCTGCCTGTACTTTTTTTAGTTCTTTTCCCTCTAGGATGAAAATATATTTCACATTAGATGAATGTGGTATTTTGAACATGTACAACATATGTTTTACAACCATTAAAGGGACAGTTCACCCAAAAATACAAATTCCAAAATCTGTATAAATTTCTTTGTTCTGTTGAACACAGAGAAAGAAATTTGAAAGGATGCTTATATCCAAACAGTTCTTGGACCCCATTGAGTACCATATTAGGAAAAATTAAACAAAAGAGGATATTTTGAAAAATTTAGGACAACAAACAGTTCTGGGGCACTTTTGACAACCATCATCATTATAGTCATGTTTCCTACTATGGTAGTCAATAGGGTCCAAGAACTGTTTGTTTACCGATTGTAACCATTTTGGCTCTTTAGGCAAATGTTAAACAAATGCAGTACCACCGAATCCTATTATGTAGGGTCATCCACATTATTCACAATATTGTCAATAGTCATTGTTGTTAATATCATGGTAAATCTCATTACCGGTATGTTGATACACCCCCAATTCACTGTAAATGTAAAGCATTGTATTATTATTATTTTTATGTAATGCCTAGGTTTACAGTGCCAGTAATGTTGAGTTAGTAACGCGTTCTCGGACTGAGCACCTTTCTGATCAGGACAAATCCAGAAGTAAAGGTACATACACATACAGACATTTTAATGTGCAGATCTCATAATCAGATCTAAATGCCCTTTGACTTGTTTAAACTTCTGGTGTCCTCTGCATTGTCAGGGTCCAGAACACCTCTTCAGTCTTTTCTGGGTATAGCTGAGCAGCACGTCTCTAGTCCCGGGGTGAGTGTGATCAAACAAATTGCTCACTTTGATGTTTATTACAGATCAAATAATTATTTATTTTCCAATATCATTAGCAGAGTAATCTATTCCATTTGTTCCCAGGAGTGTTTTGTTTGTTAAAAAATAAATAATTTTGATCAACTAAACTAAAACTAAACTTAATTGGAAAGCAAACTATATTACCCTATACTAAAACTATTTTACCCTAAAACATACAAAATTGACAGAAAACAAGCTAATATTAAACACATTGAATAACAAGAGTAATAAAGGTTTTAAAGTGTAATCAAGTCATTACTTACTTTTTTTTTATAGTTTTTGTTTTTTTGTACTCTTTTTTGTCATTTTCTATAGTTTGTTTTAATTGTTTATACAAGTAAAATTTAATTTTACTTTATTTTAATTTTTACTTTATTCTCAGTTATCATTTTGGAGCCTCAGCTTTAACTAATTTTCAATTTCAAATATTCAATTTAATTTATTTTCGTTAGGTTGGCTCAATATTGATTTAATTTGAGTGAATAGAATTTTCCAATAGCTCTTAGCTTTAGTTTTAGTTAACTATAATACCCCTGCAAGCGTTGAATTGATGAACCTTATACAAATTATTTGAAATTATTAACCTGATTTTCAATTGTACTTTTTATACATTACATTTTGAAAGTAACATTACATTCATGAACTGAAATGTGCACAAACTTCTATTCATTCGTGTGCCCACAATGCTGCATTTCTGACTGTTCTTACTTGATAAAGAATTGAATGTTGACTTTATTTGTTGGTAACACTGATTTGTTTATTTATTGTGTTTTTAGAGTCAGGTATCTCAGTGTGCTAGTCCCCATAATCCGACAGCTATCACAGCAGAAGAATACTTTGATGCTGAGTTCAGTCTGAATGCCAGAGATATTGGACGACCCATTGAACTTACCAGCAAAGTGCAAAAGTAAAGTCTCTTCACCATCCTTCAAATGCTACAATCCCAATATGAATTTAACAAGAAATATGTGTTTCTTGCATTCACATCTATGTGTGTCTTTTAGGTTTAAAGCCACATTGTGGTTAAGTGAAGTTCATCCTCTCTCACTGGCTGAACAAGTAACCCCCATCATTGACCTCATGGCTATATCAAACGCCCACTTTGCCAAGCTGCGTGACTTCATCACTTTGCGTCTACCCCCTGGCTTTCCTGTAAAGATAGGTGAAAAAAGGGAAATCACATAGATGGAATGAACGATCGATAAATCATTTTACTGAACCTTTGAAAATCATCATCCTACTAATCGCGTCTTTTTGTACTTTTAGAAATTCCTCTCTTCCACGTGTTGAACGCTCGCGTAACCTTCAGCAATCTTTGTGGTTGTGACGAACCAGTCAGTTCTATTACTGTATTACATCCACTGTCTCCACAAACAGCTTCAGAGGCTGGTATGGACACAACTTCTTCAAGGTCAGTTAAGTTTTAACCACACAGCTGGTTTATTCATATCTCACTGCTCCCAGGCCAGCTGCCGCCTTCCCTGCAGTGTGAGGTGGACCCGTCTGTGTTCGAGCCTCCCCCAGAATACACAATGCTTGGTCCAGGCCGCAGTGAACCAATGAGAGATGAAGATGATAATTTACTCCAGTTTGCCATACAACAGAGTCTGCTGGATGCTGGAACAGAAAGCGACCAGGTAATGTACCTGTATCTGTGGAATATGTGAAATTTTTTAATCATTGTGTTTCACATAAAGCATGGCTTAATGCCGGTTTCAAGCTATACAGTTGTTTGGAAACGTCACGGTTAAAAGTTTCTGTTATACTGTTCCAAAGGTATGAGCTGTTTTGTGCAGGAATTTATCAGGTTCTGTGCTAAAGTTTGTTTATGGTTAATGAATTGTTTGCTCATCTGCATTTAATTAATTTATGTGTATGTATATACGTATGGATGAATGCATTTAAGTTTAATGACATTAAATGTATTTAAAAATAGACTGGAAAGGGGTGCCATGTTTTCATAATGTTGTGCAGTCACTGATTTAACCTGACATATACTGTTCATGTTTACTCTTCAAATATTTTGTGGTGCTTAAAAATCAAATCTATTGTTTTAAATGATTTTTATTCTTTAAACTTTAAAATAATAATATAACAACACATATTAAAGATGCAACTTCAATACCATGAAACTGTGTTAGTCTGGTTTAAGGTTACCATACCATCAAAATCTCATACTGGACCGTGCCTGATCCAGGGATGCCAACTTGTCACGTTTCAGCGAAATTCGCCATTTTGGATCCAAAATGGGTCATTATTGTGATTCGTGTAGATCCAAATTATTTCTTGAAAATGGGGGGTTGAGGGGTGTCTGTGAGTCTTTGGACGATGTCGAGATGAATGAAATGATGCAAATCATGTCCAGAAATCTAACTCTGTCACGCCACCCGTCACTCCCCGTAACGTTAAATGTGCTAATCAATGTCCAATCTATCTACAGCAGCGCTACAATATAATGCGTTTATAGACACCTCAACGCAACGCCAGATTTCATGTAAACATACTGTGAGTGTTGCGTTTGGTTTAAAGGGCAACATTGCGGATACTATCGCACCTAATTTTGTTGTTACAACCCAACCTCTTGTGTAAAAATAACATTTAAATTCAATTCAAGTTTATTTATATAGCGCTTTTTACAATGTGAATTGTTCCAAAGCAGCTTTACAGGAGCAAATAAGAAAAACAGAAAAGTAAAAAACAGCACAGTGCATGGTGTTTATAGAACAAGCAAGATCATTCTAATACATAATATCTAATAAATAAATGCAGTCTCCCAGTGAGCAGGCCAACACTGCCCTGCTGTGGCGAGGAACCCAAACTCCAATGATTAATTAATGGAGAAAAAAAACTCGGGAGAGCCCGCAACCCAGGAAGTTACACCGAAACCGCGCAGGTCCAACCCGGTCGCACTCTGCGATCATCACCAGAAAACAGAGGAACAACCAATGAAAAATAGTAATGGCATAATGTAACTTTATCCCTTTGCTGTCCGACATCAACAACAAAACAAGACCAAACCAGACCCACGCAGCCCCAACAAATAAAATCCCCCCTACCACAACCAACGAGCCCCCCCACTCCCCACAAACATCCACCCATCAACCTCCAATCAGGGCCATTGATTGTAGCTTTAACTTCAAACTGCTGTCATGCAGTAAGTTTAGCATTAAATACCAAGTATGGTAACTTTAGCATTAATGTGACAAGTAGTCTGTCTTTGCTCTTGGTTGGGGATGGAATTGTCTGAGCTGGGATGGTCAGATGGTCGCCTTTCTCTTGGGTGGTGATGGAATTGCCTGAGATGGAGCTGGGATGGTCAGTCAGTCTGTAGCCTCTTGCATGAGGATGGCACATGTTTTTAAGATGTAACTGGCGTAATCTCTTGTTGGGGATATGCATATTACGTTCATCTGGGTCTTGAGGAGGCAGAAAGAGTATAATTTGCGTACCTGCCGTTCATTAGCTGTGCATTAGTGAAAGCTTGCCTGAATAGATGTGTCTTTAATCTAGATTTAAATTGGGAGAGTGTGTCTGACCCTCGAATAGTATCAGGAAGGCTATTCCAGAGTTTAAGTGCTACGTGTGAGAAAGCTCGACCCCCTTTGGTGTATTTAGTTATTCTGAGTGTTATCAAAAGTCCTAAATTTTGAGATCTTAAAAAGCGTGATGGGATAGAAGCTCTGTGAAGTAGGTAGGGGCTAAACCATTTAAGGCTTTATAAGTAATTAAAAGAACTTTATAATCAATATGATACCTAATGGGTAGCCAGTGAAGCGATGATAAAATTGGGGTAATGTGATCGTATTTTCTTGACCTGGTTAGAACTCTGGCAGCTGTGTTCTGAACTAATTGTAGTTTGTTTATTGATGATTCAGGACAACCACTAAGTAGAGCATTACAATAGTCAAGTCTTGAGGTCACAAATGCATGATTAAGTTTTTCTGCGTCAACAACACATAAAATATTTCGTAATTTGGCAACATTTCTAAGGTGGAAATAGGCTGCTTTTGTGACATTTGAGATGTGGTTTTGAAATGACAGGTTGCTGTCTAATATAACGCCTAGGTCTTAACCTGTGGTGTTTTTTGGAGTAACAATGCAGCCTTCAATTTGCAGGTTATAACCTGAGATATTCTGTTTATGTGTTTTTGCTGAGATAAGTAATATTTCTGTTTTGTTAGAGTTTAAATGAAGGAAATTACTAGTCATCCAATGTTTTATATCTTGGATGCACTCTGAAAATTTGGATAGCTTGAAGGAATCATCTGGTCTTGATGAGATATATAGCGGAGTATCATCTGCATAACAGTGGAAGCTAATTCCATGTTTTTTAGTAATGTTGCAAAGGGGTAGGAAAGTATATGGAGAAAAGCAAGGGTCCTAAAACCAATCCCTGAGGTAATCCATAATTTACTTGCGTTAGATTTGACGATTCCCCATTTAAATGGACAAATTGATATCTGTCTGATAAGTACGATCTGAATCATTGTAGTGCCTGTCCCTGAATACCGGTATAATAATGTTAACGATCTAAAAGTATTTTATGGTCTATTGTATAGAAAGCAGCACTAAGGTCAAGCAGGACTAGAAGTGAGATGTTACATTTATCTGATGCTATAAGAAGGTTGTTTGTGATTTTATCGAGTGCAGTCTCAAGTGCTTACGATGCAGTCTAAAACACGACTGAAAGTTTTTGTCTATGTAATTATTTTGTAGGAAGGAGCACAACTGAGTGGACACTACTTTTTCTAATATTTTAGACCAGTACGGGAGATTTGAAATCGGTCTATAGCTTCCAAGTTCATTGGGGTCTAAGTTTGTTTGTTTGTAACTATCTGGTTACAGGCAAGCTGTGCAAATAGTATATGAGTTTGACAGTCCATTCATGTTTAGACTTGAGCTGTGACTGTAAGCTGTTGTGTGAACAGAGAACCTTGAAGTAAATGCGAAGAGTTAATTTGCAGAAACGGACAGTTTTTGTTAATTCCATAAACTATGTTTTTTATTTATTGTTCATTCCAAGTAATATCATTTAAATAGTTCTACTGTTTTGATTAAGTTATAATAACTCATAAAATACAGATAAGTAACACAGTAAAAACACGATAACACAATAAAAACATGATTAACTCTTAAATTAATTCTTAATGTGGTTCCCTTTCTGTCGGTCTCTCGACGTTGTGTCGAGAACGACAGATGGGGTTCGCCCTTCAACACCAATCAACTCTGCTATAACTCTACTATAGAAAAGGCTAATGAAATTTGCCGAATGAAATTTGCATCCTCATCGAGGAGGGGGATGGACACGATCGCTGTGTTAGGTGTCTGGGCGCTGCCTCTTCCCCAGCGCTCGCGGTTGGACACTTGGTTCCTGGAGTCGGAACGCGGCACCAAACCGTGCCCACCCCCGTTTCCATTTTTCCCGGAGGTGCATGAGGAGCTGTTTCGGACCTGGAGCGCCCCACTCACGGCTCGTTCCTCTCAGACCAGCTCCGCCTCCCTCCCCACCCTCGATGGTGGGGCAGCCAAGGGTTATGTCGACGTCCCTCAGGTGGAGAGTGTGGTTGCGGTGCATCTGTGCCCGCAGACGGCTGCCACCTGGAGGACCCGGCCTCGCCTTCCGTCCAAAGCATGTAAGACTTCGGCATCCCTGGTGGCGAAGGCTTACAGTGCTGCGGGCCAGGCTGCCTCCTCTCTCCACGCCATGGCCATCCTGCAGGTCCATCAGGCGAAGGCGTTCAGAGAGCTCCACGAGGGAAGGGCCGACCCGGGTGTTATGCAGGAACTCCGCGCCGCCACCGACCTCGCTCTACGGGCGACTAAGGTGACGGCCCGGGACCTGGGTCGGACGATGTACACTCTGGTGGTCCAGGAGAGACACCTCTGGCTCAACCTTGCGAGGATGAGTGACACCGAGAAAGTCTGCTTTCTCGATGCACTCATCTCGCAGGGTGGGCTGTTCGGTGACACCGTTGAGAGCTTCGCGCAGCAGTTCTCGGCGGTGAAGGACCAGACGGAGGCGATAAGCCACATCGCCTCGACAGCCCAGGGCCCCTCAGAACTCTGCACCGGTCAAAGTGCACCCCCAGGCTGAACCCCGGAAGAAGAGTCCGAAGGGAAGACCCCCTCCTCGTCAGCAACCTTCCAGGAAGAAGCAGCCCTGACGAGAAGACCCCGGAGAAAGCAACATCTGGCCCGACCGTCACAGCACCACCTCTGACTGGTCGGTATGGAACGACCCCTGCCTCGTTTCCAAAGCCGGGCCCTTATCAGGGCCTGGCGCCCACTTGCTCACAAAGAGAGTTGTTTTCCCCGGGCGTTCACTCCAGCCGATCGCACACTCCACCGGACTGTGCCCGGCAATCCGACCTCACACCTTGGCGAGGTGTGAGGCCGCACACATACGACAGCTGTCACCACTCTCAAACCGACAGTGTGTGCCGTTGTCCCGCCAGGCAGGCAAAAAGGCGGAGCCAACCATCCCTCCGGGGAAACCCCCGCGACATACGGTTGACTCCGCCTGCCAACGAACCACCCTCCGTGGGAATGGTGAAGCAGGCCGTCCCCTTGGTCCCCCTGTCACAGTACCTGGGAGCTTGGCAAAAGTTGCCCACACTGTCTCGGTGGCTGATGCGGACGGTCCGTCTCGGCTACTCAATCCAGTTCGCCAGGACCCCTCCCAAGTTTTGGGGCATCATCTCCCCCTCTCTCAGAGGCAGAGACGCCTCCGTGCTTCGGGCAGAGGTCTCCACCCTCCTGGCGAAACAGGCAATCGAGTCCGTCCCGACTGGCTTATCTTGGCGCACTCGCGAGATCTGTTGTGTACACAGAGGGACCTGGTGCTCCGGCACCTAGATCGATTGGGCTTTCAGGTCAACCGAGAAAAGAGCAAACTCTCCCCCGTGCAGAGCATCCTCTTTCTCGGTATGGAACTCAACTCTGTCACCATGACGGCGCAGCTGTCCGCAGTACGCGCCCAGTCAGTGTTGAGCTGCCTGGAACACTTCATGCAGTCGGCGGTCCCCCTGAAACAATTTCAGAGGCTCCTCGGACACATGGCATCTTCCGCGGCGGTAACACCCCTCGGATTGATGCACATGAGACCGCTCCAGCACTGGCTACAGAGTCGAGTTCCTAGGACGGCGTGGCACACCGGCAGCAGGCGTATGGTGGTAACTCCTGTCTGCCGACGCACCCTAACCCCATGGTCTTCCATGACCTTCCTCCGAGCGGGAGTGCCCCTCGGGCAGGCTACGAGGCATGTTGTGGTGACGACGGACGCCTCGCTGCAGGGGTGGGGTGCAGTGTGCAACGGACACGCAGTAGCGAGGGGCTGGACGGGCCCCCGTCTGCGCTGGCATATCAACTGCCTAGAGTTGTGGGCTGTGCTGCTTGCGCTCAGGAGGCTCCGGCCTCTAGTGCAAGACCAGCACGTACTGGTCCGCCTAGACAGTACGGCAGCCATAGCGTACATCAATCGTCAGGGTGGCGTACGCTCACAGCAGCTAACACAACTTGCCTGAAGCCTCCTCCTGTGGAGTCAGCAGGTGATCCACTCCCTGCGGGCCACGCACATCCCAGGCGTACTGAACCAGACAGCCGACACGCTCTCTCGTCAGTACACACCCTGCGGAGAGTGGCGACTCCACCCCCGTGCAGTCCAGCTTATTTGGGTGGGGTTGGGACAGGCACAAATAGACCTCTTTGCCTCCCGCGACACCACCCATTGTCCGCTTTGGTACGCCCTGACCAAGGCCCCCCTCGGCATGGATGCCCTGGCGCACAGCTGGCCACGGGACAAGCGGAAGTACGCCTTCCCCCCAGTGAGCCTCCTTGCACAGACACTGTGCAAGGTCAGGGAAGAGGAGCAACAAGTGTTACTGGTTGCACCGTACTGGCCCAACCGCACTTGGTTCTCGGAGCTGATGCTCTTGACAACAACTCCCCCCTGGCCCATTCCCCTGACAGAGGACCTGCTCTCTCAGGGGATGGGCTCGTTCTGGCATCCCAGACTTCTGGAACCTCCATGTCTGGTCTCTAGACGGGACGAGGAAATCCTGAGCAGGTTACACCCCGCTGTGGCTGAAACCATTGCACAGGCCAGGGCGCCATCCACTAGACGGTTATACACCTACAAATGGCGCCTCTTCTCATCCTGGTGTCTCCCACAAAGAGAAGACCCACGGAAATGCTCGGTCGGGATCGTGTTGTCCTTCCTACAAGAGAAGCTGGAGACTAACATCTCCCCTTCCACACTGAAAGTGTATGTAGCCGCAATTGCCTCTCATCACGACTCAGTGGACGGAAAGTCTCTAGGGCAGCACGACCTGGTCACCAGGTTCCTAAGGGGCGCGAGAAGGCAGAACCCGCCTCGTCTCCGCTCCGTACCCTCTTGGGACCTTAACGTGGTCCTGGCGGGCCTATCCGGGCCCCCCTTCGAGCCCCTTGAAGCTTCTGATCTTCCTCACCTAACGAGTAAGACGGCTCTTCTGGTGGCGCTCGCCTCCTTCAAGAGGGTAGGGGACCTCAAAGCATTCTCCGTGTCCCTGGATTGCCTTGAATTTGTCCCTGGCAACTCTCACGTTTACCTGAGACCCAGGCCCGGATACGTGCCCAAAGTTCCCACTACTCCCTTTCGGGACCAAGTGGTGAACTTGCAGGCGCTCCCCATAGGGGAGGAAGACCCAACCCGGTCCGTGTTGTGTCCAGGACGCGCACTGCGCCTCTACTTAGACCGCACACAGAGCTTCCGCAGCTCTGATCAGCTCTTTGTCTGTTTTGGAGGACAGCAGAAGGGGAAGGCTGTCTCCAAACAGTGATTAGCGCACTGGATCGTAGATGCCGTTACGATGGCATACCGGTCACAGAATCTCCCATGTCCATTGGCGGTCACGGCTCACTCCACACGGGGTATAGCCACCTCATAGGCACTGGCCAGAGGCGCGTCTCTAGCAGACATTTGTAGAGCTGCGGGTTGGGCTACGCCCACCACCTTCGCAAGGTTTTACAACCTTCGCGTAAACCCTGTGTCAGCCCACGTCCTACGTGGCGACATGTAGGATTGGCATCCGGGAGGGCGTATGCCTGCGAAAGCACCTTCCCACCCTCCAGAGGTTGGGTCAGTGTGCTATCTACCTTTTCTTCTTACCCTACACACGGCTAAGAAAATTGGTACCTCACCAACCTTCCTTCTTACCCAAACACTGGTTAAGAACAGGCATTCCATCCATCACTAAGCAAGCACCTCCTGGGGGTTGGCTGGGCAAAGCAGCCTTCCCCCCTTAGGCCGGGATACCTTATGACACATAACTATCACACATAGTTCTAACCGGACCTGGTGCCATCAGACAGAGCAACACCCCCACCGTGGGCTGTTCCGTCTGCTATACCCTCATGACAATGGTTCCCACACTTGGTAACCCATGAGCTTCCCCAGGTAGACCTCCACCTCGCGGTTAACTACCCAGTCCGCACGTTCCATGCGTTCTCCTCCAAGGACGAGACCATATATTTTCCACCATATTCCTCCCCACGGGTAGGAGGTGGCCTCTGCAGCGCTTCTCTGATTAAGACTCGCGCTCACCCGGTGTAAACCCGAGCCTCTCGCCTGTAGAGAGCTAAGGCCCCGTCCGTGAAAGGTTACCGGTCAGGGATGTACCCATCTTTCCCAGAATGCTCTGGAACCCCCCGACCACCACACTGGAAGGTTACAAATTTCACGAAAGCTTCGAGCTGACACGCCCAGGCTTGTTACCGTCGCTTCGCTGAGATTGTGACGCGATAGAGCGTTTGTGGCGTTTTCCATAGGCAACCCCATCTGTCGTTCTCGACACAACGTCGAGAGACCGACAGAAAGGGAACGTCTTGGTTAGGTATGTAACCTCGGTTCCCTGATGGAGGGAACGAGACGTTGTGTCCCTTATGCCACAAACACGTATCGTATTCTGCTGCAGTTGTGAGAGGCTCTCAGGCTCTTCAGAACAAGAGGTAAATGAATGCTGCACGCCGGCTTCCTTTTATACCGGATATCCGGGGGCGGAGCCCGGCATGGAAATTTCATTCGCCAAATTTCATTGGCCTTTTCTATAGTAGTCAGGGTTGATTGGTTCTCAAGGGCGAACCCCATCTGTCGTTCTCGACACAACATCTCGTTCCCTCCATCAGGGAACCGAGGTTACATACGTAACCAAGACGTTTTCTTTCCTAGACACTTTTAGCAGACTGTGGACTATTCTGATATGTGCACTGAAGAATATGAAATACGAACTGTAATAATTATTGTAATAGTTATATGCATATTTATATATAAACTGTGACTTTAAATATATTGCATTGGGGAGTCTTGCCTCATTGTCACTTTTTTTAACCCTGATGAGCATCCCTGCTTATCACATATGTGATATTTTAAAAATATTTTGTTGACAACAGTTGGCAACTAACTCAAATTGACTATGGAAGAAAAATAAATGATTCTGGTGAAATGTCCCTCTCATTATTTATGGTGGTTAAAATAATTACAAAAATTATCAGCTTTTCTTCAACTCGCTCATGATCTTTATTTTCCTGTTTTTTACTCTAGGTGACCATATGGGAGGCTCTTACAAACACACGTCCAGCTTCTCAGCCTCCACTGTATGAGGAAGACTCTCAGTTTGAGAGGTGTGTTTGAACATCGACTTTAGAGTTGGGTTGTGCATATCAGTGCCCGTTCATGAACAATCTAAGCGCAAAGAGTTGCTCCTAGTGACAAAAATCTAAGAAAAGATCCTAGGAAAAAAAAGTAATTCATAAAGGACCTCATCCCTTAAAAGAGCTCTTAAAGTCCAACATTTTCGTGTATGTGTATTCAACTTTTGTTTATCTTGGTTTGGTTATATTCTATAGCTGCTGATGAAATGCAAATCAAGTAAAAGCGCAAAATTACATTGAATGATAGTGAGTCTATGAGACACAACACATTTAATGTTTGTAACCGATCCCATTAGAGACACGCTAACATCTCCAAAACAGCCCAGAAATGCCATAGAAATAGAAGAAATCCCTACATTAATATATTAAGTAACTGGAGAAATGAATCTATGCAGCGGAGATGATTTGGTTCTTCTTGAGATCACAGCAACACTTACAGCACTTACACAAACTTATTGGGTCACTGTTCATTTTCTATCAAATACGTTGACATTAACAGCATGGTAAATAAAAAGAATAAAGAAAGGATATTTATATATATATATAGATATAGTGTGCGCGTGCGTTTGCATGTGTATGGTAAAACAGGAAATAAGACATGTGCAATTTCAAACTAATGACCCAATACTTCAAAGCGGTCTTTTTCCTTCTTGGTCAAGCAACCAATCACAATCTTTAAAAGACTGTGTCATACATTGCAACGGAGTCAGCCCCGCCTCTTCACTAAGAGGAAAGTATTTGTCTTTTTCTTGCTCAAAGTTGCTCTCAGATTTGTCCTGAATCACTTTTAAGCTAAGACTCCTGCGTAGAAGTTTTTAAGCTAAATTAAGAGCATTCTTAGAGGATTCTTAGAAACTTTAAGAATACGGGCCCAGTTGTTTTGTGATTGATCTCTATATGTCTGTATCTGACAGGGCCATTCAGGAATCTTTGTCGTTGAATGGAGGGGATGGTGAAGAGTCGGATCCTGGCCAGCCGATATCACCATCCGATCCCTCCCTCAACTCCCCTCCATGTTACAGCTCATTGGCCGAGCCTCGGGGGCCGGGAGCGTTTGCCGTCGCCAGCAGTTTTGATGAACAGCTACGCATCGCTATGGAGCTCTCGTGCAGAGAGCAAGAAGATTTAGATCGGTAAGACATTTTCCTAGTTGTGCTTGAAACAAATGTTATACTGGCCGGCAACACTATAGCGCTGTGTTTTTGTTCCCAAAAGAAAGAGGAGGGAAGAAGAGGAAGAGCTGGAGAGAATACTGCAACTGTCTCTCACTGAGAAGTAACCGTAGCAAAGCGTGAAGTGGGTTTAAAGGGATATTTATGGGTTGTGTTTTTTCTCCAATGTTAAATTCTTTTTCTTCTAGATTCATCTTTTCTTTTTCACAATTATAAAAATGAAAGAGGAATCTGAGAGAGACCGTGTGTATGATCGCCAAGACTGAAGCATTCATTGGATTTTTTTTTTAAGAATATGGAACATAGAGTTCAGCATGAAATTTTAAATTATATCCTCTCAGTTTCAATGTCTTTTGAGTGGTAAAGGTCTTGAAAATTTAAATTGATTTGTATAATGAAAATGTGAATATGAATTATGAATATTAATGACTATCATAATGCGTAAAGGTAAAGTCTTATATAATAAGAATATATTATTGATCTGAAATGAGTTGAATTATGGTGGATGATAATGACATGACAGTATAAGTATTAAATGTTGCTTCAAAACTTTCTCGACAATAAGGGTGTCTTTAATATGTATTTGGTGTTTTGACACTGTTGTCATAAGATGACTTGTAACAGTTGTGACAAAGCAAAACACCAATTCTTGTTTTGAAGAACATGATGGTGAATAAATGATAACAAAATTGTTATTTTTGGACTAAGTGTATTTGTCATAAAGCCAGGTGAATTTAATGTTGCATTTTTTAGACTGGAAAAGATTCTAAATGAACAGTACAATAGAAATAAAACCAATTAGTCTGTCAAATTTAATGTTTTGATCCTAATATCCCTAGTTCTCAATACAAAGAACCATTTCAGCAAATCTCATTAGAAACTAGGTAGGAGTATTTTGACAAATATAACATTTACAAAGCCATCTTTTTAAAATATCCAACAAAAACGTGCCTCTAATGCTTGACTAAAGTCACATGTCCCCCTAAATACCATTTCAATCATAGATTGAAAATATTCTACTGATATATCTCTTGTGACAACTAGCCCCGGTCTTCCTTGTTTGGGCCTAAACAGATATTTAGATTTTATATAGGCTATAATTTAAACGGGCACCATTAAAAAAGCTGAAGCAGTAAGAAAACAATATAAATAAGATAAGGTTAGAAATACAATGCAAATAAACAGCCTTAAACATTTGTAACTTGTAACAGGTTATGGCATTTTTTTATGATTGACGCTTTACTCACTAAGACTATTCATTTTTGATTGCATTGATAAATGGATCACAGGCAGTGATATTTTGCTGGTCCGTGTCACCTCAGACTGGACAATTCTAAGTAAGGTATCATCTATTCTAGAAATTATAACTCAAACTACAAAAGCGAAAATTTTATAATTTAACATTACTTCTTTACTTTCAGAGGATTCGTTTTTCAGGGACTGCAACTTCCTCTTATTCACAGAAGTCCATGTTAGTGTTATATAGATTTGTTTACACCTCAAACAGTCTTTTATTTACTGATTTAACATTATGGACTTGGCAAATAAGGAAGATACATTAACTCCATCCGCCGTGGACGTGTGGAGAAGAGGCCGAGCGAAAGGTAAGAAACAGTCATTAGATGTGAATATTTTAACGTACATGAGGATATTTAGCAGTCACTGTAAAAGTTGTTAACTCTTTGCCTTAACTCTTTTTTGCTTATTTGATAAATCTCAGCAATATAGTCATTTAATGCTGTTCCCACTGAATATTTACATTCATCAGCTTGAGCCTTTGCACCCTTGGCTGCTTCTTTTAGGTCTGGAGACCTCCAGAGGTGAGTGAGCTTCACATACTGTAGGAGAGATAATAGGATCACTAAACCATTTACATGGTTCATACATGGTCTTCACCTCAAGGTTTCATGGACTGTTTAGAAGTCAAATGTCCTCTTGTTGGTAATACTTGTTTGTAGTGTCACTTCCACATCTGCCAAGTTTCCAACCAAAGGCAGCATCAAGGAGACGCCTCAGGAATGAAGTATGTGCCTCTAGTTGCCAAAACACCTGCACATGTCACTATCAATGTTAAATTTGATTTCAGTTTGTCTCTGATGTTTCAGATCTGAATCTGATGGTTGTTGATGTTTTCATTGCTCGACAGTTACAGTGCTTAATATCTTTTTCATATTTGTGTCTGCAGACAGTTTGATGTGCAACAGAATTTCAGATTCGCTTAAAAGGACTAGTTGTTATAACCCCACTATTTCAGCACAGTTGAATGGCCCAATAGGACATTTCCCACACCTAAAGCAGTCAAGAATATAAAAAGAGGAAAGGAGGTCTGAGGTTCCACTGGTTTGTTGGTTGGCTACTTTTAATACAGCCTTCCTCTGTGTTTGGGGGATAAATGATTATAGAAATACATAGCATACTTACCTTTCCTTACCATTATCAGAGAGACGTCTCATGAGTTGTGTCCCAATTTCATTACATTATCCTAAGTGAAACAAGTCTTTTTGGTGAGGTGCTGCTGATAATGCCCTTTGTAGGGTTTCCATCAATGTGACACATTATCAGTTGTGCACCTCAGCCTCATTGGGTGTTTCGGCCCTTTATCACAAGATACCCTCAGCCAAGGGAGGCCCACAGCAGGTTGATCAGACCTGGGTTTTTGTCGCATTGTTACAAGGTCATCTGACAGAAGCAGTGGGCAGCTATCGCTGCTGCTCAAAGGCACCACAGTCGTTACCCTGAGAATCGAACCGGCAACCTTCTGGTCACGAGTCCGACTATCTCACCCTTAGGCCACAAACCATTAGTGTGTGCTCAATACCCAGTCCAATGTGTCATACCGTTACAACACATAACCAAAATCAACGCAACCATATGCGCCAACCCGTTGACTTAGGCTGTTATAGCCCCACCGGATCCCCTAAGGCAAGCTCAGAGCCCCCGGTCCTGTATGGCATAACAATACAACACACAACACCATTTGATTACATTGATTGTGGTGACATGTGTATCTTCCTTGTGTCAAGCTCTTCCAACAACCCACAAGGAAATGTTTGAGGTTTGCTGGAGCTGCACATACGTGGCAGGCTGGATCCTGCCCATTCCAAACATGCAGATTGGTTGGTGATGGCAGTACATTATATGAAGTTCTTATGATAAAACTTTGCCTGTTTGTTTCCATACTCCATAACTACTTCCAAGTTATTTTGCGCCGTTCAATCCCTTCCCACCTCATCCAATGGCCTTGCTGGGCTTGAGAGACTGCTCTGGTGCATCTGCTTGCTTCCTTTTGATGCCGATTCTCCTCCACTACCAGGTGACGCTGTTCCTTTGGTGTCGCTTTTTGCCACGTGGGTGTGGTTGATGCCAAACCAAGTCCCCCTCTGCCCCCTGGAGCTTAATCCAGCAACCGCTTTGTAAATGCTTTGGTTGTTGTGATGGTTGTCATGTCTTGAATGTATGCCCTGATTGGAGGTAGGCGCAACCCATTTTCCTGGACTTAGTTTGGCCTGTCAACTCCTTCTGTGATCTTGGGTTCTTGCTTTTCACTCCAAATCTCTCCACCCCATAGGTGTAAAAAGATCCACACATCTTCTGTAATTTCTTTTCAACATCTCCTTTTTGGCCTGCTAAAAGGCTGGATGAGATCCGAGTCAATGGTTTCCCATTCTTTGTTGCAGGATTGAGGCCAAAGTATCTGAGGTCTTCTTCCATCCATTTTCCTTTCTACTGCTTGCTGCGGCTGGGTAGTCTATGGGTTGCTAACTGCTGTTAAGTTTATGCCTGGTTGGGCTTCGTCTGGGGTTCAGATACCCTTGGGGCTGTGGAGCTTGTCCTGCCACTGGGCTTCACCCGACTGATTTGCCCTACCTCTTGTGAAGTAATGGTCAACGCTAGGCCCCCCACTACTCTCTCTTAGGCACTTCTTCCTTCCCTGATGGATTTTAAGACCATTCTTTGACGTTACCTCTGTCCAGCCGCGAATGCATACACGTAGTTTCTGTCCTGTTGTTCCAACTTCTGCTGTGCTGATCTCTTGGTTCTTTGTCATTTCCATTCCGAGGTCTGTTGACATGTGATCCACCGATGAGTCATCTTGCGACCCCGCTCTCCAAGACTCCAGGGGTATTATTTCTCTTGTGTTTTTTGTAGCCTTAGATGGGTGGACACATTACGCTTATTGTAATGGATCCCGTTGACATGGGTGAGCAGCACATGTCTGCCACCCGGAGGGGTCTATTCCCTTCTGCCAGCAGACTCTCCAGGCTGTCACCATCTTTCCCTGGTTGTAAGATGCCCTTTCACAGCAGTCACTGGTTTAACCAGATTATTCAGATTCGCTTAAAAGGATAGTTGAATTGCCCAATAGGACATTCCCCACGCCTTATGCAGGGGGTAAGCTTTTAAGAATATGAAAAATACAATATGTACAAAAGAAAAGATTATGTGCATATGTTTTTGTCAGTTGTTTTTTGTTGATTTCTTCAAAATAAAAATGTGACTTATGTACTTGTGATGTGTCTTCATTTAACAATGCAAGAAGCAAACAATATTATCTGGTGTTAAATTAGTAACAGCTATTTTTTGTCAACTTATATCTGTCTCTACTTTCTGATGTTGCCTTTAGTTGACTATAAGCTTAAGATGCCTTGCTAGGCCTATTTCTTTTGAAAAGATGTGAATTGATGATTAGAGGTCTAGAGGTGTTAATCAAAGTTCACAATTAGTGTGTTCATCAATGAAAATCTTGAACTTTATGAAGCACATAAAATTGCCAAAAACAACATGGCAAAAATAATTACCCCAAAATGGAGAAATGTCTCAGTGGGCTCATACAACGGAAGTCAATGAGGGCCAATATTGTCTGGTTACCAAGTTATAACTTGAAAGGGTCCCAAGAGTTTAAAAAAAAAAAAAGAAAGTCATACAGGTTTAAAATAACATTTTGGGAGAACTTTCCCTTTGCGCACAACTAATTTTAAGTGTAATGTTAAGATGCTGTCTTGCCTTTTTTATATAAATGTGAAAAGAGACACAGATAAAAAGAGTAAGAGAACAGTCTGTATTTCTTCACAAGTTTATTTAGTTGACTTGACAAGGTTAGAGGGTGAACTCGAGCACTTCAGATAAAAACGGGTACACTCTGTTTTTTAGCTTCAAAACACACTCATTTCAACATCACATCAGAACAGTCATCTCTCAGATATACAAAAGCCTACACTCCAAAAAGGCTGGAAAGTAAAAAATGGTGCATACAGTATAAGGCCGAAACGCATTCCAGAAGAGGTGAGACTTTAAGAAGCGGTTAAGGGAGTCTCCACAATAGAAAAGTGTATATGTTTCACGTAAACCTATTTTCCATAGTAACAGATTCAGATGTCATGACGGTGTGAGAGAGAGAAATAAACAGTTCTTTTAGTCAAATTTTTGTACAATTGAAACAAGCAATTCAGCATTTGCATCTATTGGCCATTTCAAATGTTATTGCAGTCATCAAAAAGTTAAAATCCATTACTTGTCGACATTATAGTCAAATCAAGTATATGGACAATGGACACTAAATTACTACAATCCACTGAGACAACTTTTAAAGGCAGCCTGATCGTCAATCACAACATTACAATTTGGAGCCCATCAGTGAGTCCAGTCTGAATCAAGATAACGCAACTGTGTATTTTAAAGCCAAACCGTCTGTTTGTTCAGTGCATTCATGCAGTGCAATGTTTTGGAGACGAATGGAAGAAATGGTTGGGTAGCCCTCCATGTTATATGAAGATGTTATATTTTTCTAACCTGTAGGATGTGCAATATTACATCCCATGAGAGTGTTTCTAAAGAGGTAGACAGAATAGACAACCAAATTCTTGTCAAAGACAAGAAACATACGCATGGCTTTAACTTTCATCTTTTAGTTAATTTAGATAATCTGAAACCTGAAGGCCTTCATTTATAACATTAAAGGTTCCATGATGTGTGATGCAGTAATTCTGTCTCTGGATAGTTTTGTGATATTGTTTTAAATTTCTTATTCATTTCTTATTGGTCGAACAAACAGACAGTCTCACCTCAAACTCCGCTTGAGCAAGCATGCTTTAAATTGCGAAAATCTATTTGATGACGAAGGCATTTAAATACTTCACAATTAAAAGTTTACTTGGTTGCTCAGCAGCTGAATCTTTAAAAGTAATATGAATCCAAAATCATATCAACTCAGAATTCATCTTAAGTGTAAAGTGTATGCCGCACATTTTAAGTGAGTTTTTGTAACAAACTTTGCTTTCAAAATCCGCAATGATGCCATTTTTTTGCTATAGTTTAATTATGCATTGATTTGTTTTAATATTAGAATAAATAAATGTAGAAATCATGTTTTTTGTGCAAAGTATTGAGCTGTCCTCGCGGTGCAACGTTCTGTTAGCAGTCAGCATCTGTGCTACTGTGTGCTGCGTCAGGGCTTTGTGCAGAAGTGCAGATGGTGGCATGCAGCTCGCCACTTGCAGATGTGTGGTCAATCCATTTAGACCCCCCCAATTTCTCTGGATTGCCATCCTTCACTTCCCTGCAACATATGCGGTGTCATTTATCCAATTCTTTCATAAATCTACTGTGATTGTTAAATGTGAGCGTACCCTGAACAGCATCCGTTGGAGATAGGTTTGGGGGGCTCGTTGGTCTCTTTTTCAGTGAGAGAGCTGCAGACTATGTCTGGCTGATTGGTTGCTTTAGGCTCTGTGCCAGAATCTGAGATCTGTCGGGCCATGGCTGGCTCTCGGCACGAGTCTGAGCTGGTACTAGATCCACGCTCGCTGCCTGACACAGAGCTGCTGCCCGGCATGTCTGAGTCTTTACCGGAGTCAGAGCTGTGTCGACAGTTCAGACTGTTGGATGAGGAGACTTTACTCAGCTGGGCATCATCTACTGAGCAAGAGATACATGACCGTTAATATTCCTAAACATTTTTGCATTTGTTTTAACGAACTAAACATTTCGAGAAGTGTATTTTGATACTTTGCAAACATACACTTTGAACTACAAATGAACATAAACGAAGTACACATTTTACTTGCGTATGACTCCTAACCTTCTGTTTCGGGATCACAGGCCTGTTTGCGTCTCCTCCTAAGAATCACTTCCAGTTCAGTGTCCTTTTTAACATGAACTGTTTCCTGGAAACCACGGCTAGGACTCTTTTTCACAGTCTCCTATAGGTTCACACACAGAACATATTGATTCTGTTTCAACGAGAACATTTTATTGCTCATAGGTTGCACTTTCAAACCTAAGCACAACTCTATGGACTGTCAGGTGCGATATTTTAGCAATATTTGCGATAGTGATTTCATCACTTCAGAATGACGGTACAGTACTACACAAATACAGTCACAGAGAAAAGTGAGAGAGAGACCATTATACATTTTAATTTATCAGCATTTGTGGATGTATTGTGGCCATTCGAGTCCAGTTTCTGTTGAATTTCAACAAAATCAAACCTCAGGAGTGAATTAAAATCATCCAACAGCGAAGACTGACGGCATGACAAGACACACACATTTTATCACGATAAAAATCCAGGTTATCACAAGAAAAACATTTTAAACCTTTCCTAAATACATGTACGAATATTACTGTTGTGTTGCTTAAACGTGAATATGAACTTGTTTTCTTTTACGTATTTGACGTCCGAAAAAATACAGAGCAATTTTTATGTATTTTGACCTGTTTCTCTTTCTTTTCTTTTCTTTCAAATATGTACAAATAGAAACAATATTTTACTTTGAAATTTGTGTAAATTATTGTATGTAGTTCACAGAATGAAACGCATAATACAATTATATTTTACCTTAACACTTGCCTATAAATGGTAATTTCAGATTATTTAAAACTCTTATTTTTTTGTCTTAATGTAATTTCATTCATCTGTGAGATTACACGCTGCTGGTGGAATAGATTACCTCATAAGGGGGTGTTGCAGTGCACATGAGTGGTATTTGACTGAATGACAGGCAGAAGTAAATCAGTAAACGTACCAGGATGCCTTTCAGCTCCTCCATTGCGCTCTCCTGTGGCTTTTCCTCTGCTGCCAGAGTCTGCTGCTGTCGATCATTGACAGAGATGAGCTACATTAGTTACATTAGTAAGTATCTCTTGTTGTTTAATTTAGACAAAAATATGAAGAATATACTCTTAATATAACCTTTACAGCATACTGTGAAGAAGGCAATCTTGAAAACCCTGACCAGAGGGTCAAGCTATTGATCTGGAGTTATACAGTTATACAGTCAGTCCATCAAGAAACCAAAATAAGATGGATTCCTGCTATGGACTGTCTGCACTCAACACACAAAATGCTTTAATGACCTGACCAATCCTCAGGGAGGACTATCAAATGCTATTAGGAATTCTTTATGTTTATAAAAAAGGTTTCTATTCTTATACAGCAATTAAAGCATGTTGTCTCATTGTGTAGTGTGAACTGCTAGTAAACATTGTTGTTAAAATATGTGTTAAAGCGTACCTTTGTGCCAAATCTCTGCAGCGATGAGTTCAGTATATATATATTTTTTAACGTGTGAAGATGAGTAAAAAGAAAACATAACAAATATGATATCTGTCAATAAACATAACATATCAAGTGCACAAGAAGTCAAAAATGAAAATGCAATTGAAATTTGCAATTTTAATTCAATAAAAATTCTTTATTGATACAGAATTGTAATTCAAAAATTGAAGTAGAATTCAAATGAATTGAATTCAAAGGGACTTTAATAAGAGACATTAAAGGTCCGTGGCGTATGCTCTGTTTCTCAATGAATTACGGTTAAATGCCGCCATATCTGAAAGCCAGAGGGTGCTCTTGCGTAGAAACTCCAAATATGGGCCACAATAGAAGAAGGACATATACTAGTTCCAGGAAACGCCGATGGTCATATTCTACCGCTGTTATTCAAACCTTTTCATGTATTTTCATGATAATAAAATATATTTAAAATGATGATGTCATGGTTCTGCCCCATCTTGTCTTGCTTTTCTTGATCTAGTGGCAGAATCATGACAGAACCAATCGTTATATGTGGAGAGAGGCATTTTGGCCCGTTTTGCGTTCCATACTCTCTCCAGTCTCGTTATTGTTCCCATCCTCTTGTTTCCTCATTAGTTTTGTTAACGATTTCATGCCCGCACCTGTTCCCCTCTTGATTCGGTTCCCTTTATAACGCCCTTGTGTTATATGTCCTGTGCTGGTTCATTTTGAATTGTTTGGTCCTTGTCACCTGTCTTGCTTTGTATTGCTGTAGTTAGTCTAGTCTAATATTTATAATTATATCAAGTGTTACGTTTAGTCTTCTCTAGTGTAGTTAGTCTGTGTTCTTGATTATATCTCTGTTATGTTACCCCCTCGTGAGTTTTGGTTTTATTTTATTATTAAAGGCTCATGTTTACCCCTTACCCACTTTCTGCGCCCGGGTCCTCTGTACTTGTTCCCGGACCGACCGTGACAGATGATTATTAACAATTGTTCCTTTTTCAAATGCACGTTATAAACTGTTCAATCTCGTAGTGATTTTAGAATGAGCAGTACCATACTGATCAAAGAGCCGTTCACGGATGAGCTGTGCATAAAACACAGAATCGAAGCCTTGCGATCGACCAAGACAGTGTGAATCACGAGAAATATCTTGCACCCAGCGGCTCACTCCACCCCTCCCTTTCCAAGCACTGCGGAGGCTGACACAGAACACAGGCCATATTCACACTTGACTTCTTTTTTGAAGCTGCTAGCATCTGTTTTACATTATAATCCTATGGAGGAAACCATGTTTTCAAACAAATTCCGGTGCGCTTTTTTAAACGCCAGCGTCTTTTTCTGCAGCTCAGAGAGTCTTTGAGGTTGAAAACAAAACGCTATGCATCTTTTTCTTGATGTAAGAAAGCCCGTTGGATCATCGTTTTGTATAAATGTTTAATTTTCACTTTAGGTAAATATGTGATTGGTTATAGCAAAGACAATCTCTGTTTATAATTCAAATCTAATTCTGTTATGCTTCCTATGAAGCCTGTCTCTCTAAGCTGCCTTTGTGCACAAATGCTATCTTTGAACACTGCTGGCTGCTTTTTGAAACCACAACGCTTTGTGTATTACTTTAAAAAAAAAACTTTTTCTTGTCAATAAAGAAGTCAAATATGAACATGACCTAAGATGTCGCCACGTTTTTGCTTCTTTGCTGAAAGAGATAACGTATTTTACGAAACGCGCTCTGTAGAGCAGTTTGTCCATTTAGGGCAAAAACATGTGAATTCCATGTAAGGGGACCCGCGGTGCACGTAGACATAGCTCATTCTAAGGTAATAAAAACTTTATACAGGACTTTATACACCTCTTAAGACATAGTTAGGTATATTATATTGCTTTCTGTCAATAAATCCCCCCCAAAAATTATTATAATAATTATTGTTTGAAATGTCACCTATAAAAATGTGAATGTCTATATTTATTAAATTCAATATATTCACTTTTATTTCATAGTGAGGAAAACATCATATACCACACCTTAGTGTCCTGCCCTTTGACAGGCCTGAGAACCACCCCGTGTTTAATTCTCTCCATCATTTCATTGACAGCTTTCACTTTCACATCATCCACTTCTTTGTCTACAGCGAGGAGAGATCATATCCGTCAGATATGGTCAACACACACATCAATAATAGTCTTAACAAAACAACATGCACTGCAGAAACAAAAGTGGGAGGTCACCTGGGACTTGCTCTGGTTTAGGGGATCCTTTCCCTCCCTTGGAAGATTTTCTCATTATTGCAATAAGAGAACTACAGAACAAAGAGTTTTGCCATTAGATGCTTCTGTTATGAAGCTCATATTTTACAGGGAAAAAATACATATTTACTTTCTTAAACTAGACTAAAGTGAAGGCTGTGGAGAGACTGCGTTTGGTGCAGTAAAGTAAAGAGTTACTGTACCTGATGGGGTTGCAGCGGGAGGGAGGAGCTGGAGGAGGCAGGGGAGGGGGGGGTGGTGGAGGTGGAGGAGGTTGAGGAAGAGGGGCGGGGGGAGGAGCCATCCCGGGGGAGGGGCATGATGCTGAATCACAGCTCCGCTTTGGCTCCTGCAGCTCTTTAACTGTAACAAATGGCACAAGGATGTATGGTATGTTGATCACTGTGGTTATTCCGGTTTTCAGTAATGTGTTTATGAGTTCACATATGTCAGATTGCATCTAAGGATCAATGTTTACTAGAGTTTAATAAGACAAATATGAAATAGTAAAGTACGGCATTATCTCACCTTTCTTCTCCAAAACACAGTTTTTCTTATCTTCCTCCTGCAGTCGCTCTTCCGTCTCTTTCTTTTCCTCCTCTAATATCTCAAGTTGCCGCTGCAGTTTAACTAGTTGCTTACGTAAAGCAGATGTATCCATCTCGCTCTCGAGAGCCTTGACCTGCACACCACAAAGAAAAAAAAATATATATAGTGAGTATGCCAGATGCAAGGTGCACCTTAAAACTATGAGGCTCTACTTTGAATTGTGAGTTTCAGGCTGGTGATGCATCAGTCTGACCCGTAGGCAGTTATGCTAATGATGCTGCAACTGTCCAGTCAACCTCAGCAATTTGCTACAGAATGGATAGAATATCTGACTTGCTCGTCCAACCCTGCCAGCTAACAGATCAAATCCAAACAGTATGCTGGGACTGCCTTTCAGCAACAATCACGTGTTAATACATGTGATGGCCAGGATTTAAGCCACAAAATTTTGATAACCATTATCTTTGCATTGATTTATAAATAAAAGGACATTACTATATTGGTTTGGTTTAAGATCTTTTATTTTGTCATTGTACGGAGTCAGTGCACGGGCTTAGTTATGTGGCTTAAGATCAAAACATTAAAACCAGTTAAAATTTCTCTGTGGCTAGAATGTGATTAATAAAAACTTAGCTCAAATAGTTGAAGTTCATTTTATAGTTAAGATGACTTGAAAATGTTTAATACCTGGTATGTTGTTGGAATGGACCAGCATAGTGACAAAGAGATTCAAACATGAAGTTGATCTGTTTTATTGGAATTCTAAGGAAATGAGACTGTACCAACTTTTAAGTATTAGAGGGGACATTTGAAAATGTGATGTCTTGATCAATGTGATTTTGTTTAATATAATTATTTTTGCATTGACTAAAGTGTATCCATGACTCTAAATTTAGTCAAATGTATTGTCTTCATTTCAGGGTTTGTGTTGTTATGTTGTGAAAATTTTTATTGTTTTGTCTCCCCTTTTTGTTTTCATGGTGCTGGCCACCACCTATAAATTCAGTATACGTTTTGTCTTTCGGGAGTGTTGTACCCTGAGAAAGGTGATGCTGGATTTTTGTTCTCTGTTAGTGAGAGGCTAAAGCATCATGAGTCCTTTTTGTGTACCAGATCTTTTCTATGATCCAATTTGAATGGAATACAATTTTTGCATCTTTTTCCTCTCTAATGAGGCTTGATCACATTCTATCTTGCGTAAGCAGGATTTAATAAAAACTGTCACGCTTGAAGACTACTTTGCTACCTGTTTTGTGGCGATGGAATCAATATTTTTGTTGTGATTTGCTAAGGCTCATGGCAGATCCTTCACGATACATCCTGATGAACTGGGACTTCCCAGTTGCTACCACAGATGTTTTGTATGACAGACGGCTGCTGAATGACAGCTGTCAGGGATCCAGATGTCTCTGATGCTGTGGGATTGTAGTTTAATACCCGACCACATTCTCTTGTTATTAAATGTGAATGGAGTATTTATGAGGAGTATGTTACTGCTGAGACTGCAGATTTGGAACAGATTTTGCACAAAGTGAGTTATTACTCATGACTCAAACTAGAGGATTGGTGATAACGGTTTTATGTATGAAAAGCTCTAGCCGAGGTCCAGTCAATTGAATGCAATTGTCTATCCTATCATGTAATTCAGTAATATCCGTAAGCCTTATTGTGTTGAGAGGATTGGGGGGTATTGTTTCTGTTTATATTTTAATGGAGATTTACCTTCTCTTGGTGCTGTTGTCTTTCTTCTTCCAGTTTTTTGGTCACATTGGCCACATCTTCTAAAGCTTTAAGCAGCTGAAGGCTGGGATCGGCCTGCTGCATGAGAATCATGCTCTGTCTGTTTGTTTGTTTCTGCTTTACCAGCATCTGCAGGAGAAATTTATTCAAGAAGGTGCGGTAGGGTAACACTTGTATTGGTAGCTAAAAGCATAATCGGCCTAGCCAATTTAATACATGGACAGGGAAGGATGTGTCGAATTGTCATAAAGACACCGCATAAGCATTTGATAACACAGACATTTGAATGCAGAGAGATTTTGTATTAAGTGACCTTACCTCGTGTGCATAGGTCTCTGCTTTCTGCCTGAGGTTCTGCTCCAAATCCAGCTGATCCTTCATATTCTCATACTCATGAGTGGCCATCATAGACACTTGAGAGACAGAAAATGTAATCAGGTGCATAACTGCGGCACTCTATTAAGTTATAAAGTTAAGTTTATTTATAAGCATAGTAAACTCACTGTGAAGCATGACCTTTATTGATTTATTGCAACAGAAATGATAAGAGACATCAGTGTTGTATAATTATATTAACAGAATAACTATATACTGTTTTCGTATTTGCGGTATTAGTATATACTTTATTAACATTCACAGTACTAGTATATACTGTTCTAACATTCATAGTATTTATATTTACAGTATTCATATGTTTTGTATTGGTATTTACAGTATTGTTATAGTGTATTAATTGTTACTGTATTAGTATACACTGCATCAATATTTACAGCATCAGTATACACTGTATTAATATTCGTAGAATTCACATTTAAAGTATCAGTATATGCATTCATATTTATAGAAGTAGAATTTACATTATAAGTTTATAATGTATTAATATTCATGATATTCGTATTTACAGTATTTGAATATACTTCATTCATATTTATAGAAGTAGTATTTACATTCTTAGTATATACTGTGTTCATATTTACAGTAGTAGTATATAATAGTGTATTTATATTCATAGTATCAGTATTTAAAGTATTAGTACATAGTATATTAATATTCACAGTATTAGCGTATACTCACTTAGTATTTACTGTTTTAATTTTTAAACTACTAGTAAGTACCATATTTATTTTTTCAGTATTAGTATTTACAGTATTAGTATTACTGTGATATCTATTGAACTAAAATCATCTTTTTGTTTTGGTTTATTTTGTATTTTATTTTTAACCATTGAATCACACTCAAAATAAGAGTGAATGGTGGCAATGGGAGAGTTTGTAACCATTGTGACTCTTAAAAGTGATACTTCACATTCGTCATTTACTCACCTTCGAGCTGTTCCATATGTGCATACATTTCTTTGTTCTGATGTACAAAGAGAAATATATTTTGAATACTGCTAATAACAAAAGAAATCTCAAAACCCATAGTTAAACCCATACCATTTAAGATAACTTTATCATTTTTTTGTTCTGTTGAACACAAAAGACATTTTGAAGAATGTAGGACAGCAAACAGTTCTGGGGCACTTTTGACTACCATTGTTTTTGTCCAACTATGGTACTCAATGGGTGTTGAGATCTGTTTGGTTAAAAGCATTTTTACAAATATCTTTCTCTGTGTTCATCAAAACAAAGAGATGTATTCACATTAGGAACAACTCGAAGGTGAGTAAATGATGACAGAATTTTCCTTTTGGGGTTAAGTATCCCTTAAGGGCAACGTGTTAACTGTATTACAAACCACCTCCTACTATGTTGGAACTAAATACTGGTGTTGGATTATATACTATATGTGATCCTGGATGACAAAACCAGTCTTAAGGGTCAATTAAGATTTTATCATCATCTGAAAGCTGAAGAAATAAGCTTCCTATTGATATATGGCTTGTCAGGGTAGGAAACTATCTGGCGGTACAACAACTGTTTAAAAAGCTGGAATCTGAGGGTGCAAAAAAGCAAAATATTGAGAAAATCGCCTTTGACATTGTTAATCTGAGGCACTTTGGCAGGCCATCCACTCACAAAAATTAACTTTTTATACATTTCCTGCGGTAAATATCTTCATGGAACATGATCTTTACTTAATATCCTAATGATGTTTGGCAAAAAGAAAAATCAGAATTTTTTACCCCTACAATGTTTTTCTGCCGATTACTTAAACGTTCCTGTGCTACTTATGACTGGTTTTGTGTTCCAGGGTCACATATTATCTTGTTTTAATATTAAAGGCAAATCAATATTCATGGTTAATAATATCACATTGTCACTATCAATATATTGTAACAACTCATAATTAAATAATCCATGTTTCCAGTGGATTTCATCACCATGGATATGACAACTAGTCACAAGACATACGGGAACTAATGAGTCTCTGTGTACCATCATATTTGAACTTACTTTAATAGGCTTTATATTTTTGTCGGTTTACAATTATGCGTAATGTAACGATAAATGAGCTCAACATATTTTTTAAGAAATGTGTCGTTTCTCTACAGAAGAAGTTATACTATGGATTTCTTTAAGGATACATAGATGAGCTTTTTGAAGATTCAAAAATGTAAACCTCATTAAATTTCGTTTCAAGGCTACGAAGAGCCTAAATGTTATTTATTGAATGTGTTCAGGATAAAGAAGAAAAACATACACATCAAAGCATGAGGCTGAGTAAATTTTGTGCAAATTTTCATTATCCGATGAACTCCTTTAGTAATATAACTGTAATGTAACTATTGCTGTAATATCAATTTATGGGCAGTCAACGGTGGGCTATAACTCAATCCTCCACTCACACTTCAGAAGCAGATGATTCTTCCTTTAGTTTAATGGACTGCACATTTAAACCCAGGTATCATTTAAACCCGAATTTAGCTGAAGTAGTCCTGTACTGTATATGACATAACCAAGACTGTTTCTGTTATTCCACAGACAGGAAGTCCACATAAAGTACACCACTCTCATCCGGAACACAGGGACTTCCTGCAGTGAATGTTTACAGATAATTTGATCAGGGACAGGGGCTGTAGGATGGCAGTGAGTGGGCTGCAGAAAACCTTAATCTTCTGGGAAGCAGATGCACTGCAGAGCATCAGAGAGGATGTCATGGTGATGCTACTGAATGTAAGTGAGTAAATCAAAAAGCCCTGCATTCACAAACACTTTACTTACCCCTGTTGAACCTCTTAATGGTCTTGGTTTGCTGCTCAATGGTTTTATAAAGCTCCTTCATCTCGGCCTGCTCCTTAGTCTACAAAAGAGCACGAGGCACAAGTTATATCAGGCAAAGAGTGTCAATTAAATATTGTAACACTGATATCCATTTAGGTCCAGCAGTACCGCTGGTTACTAAGGCTTCATTACAGGCTGATTTATTATTCATGAACAGGTTAAAATACAGCAAGAATCTTTAGAGTTCTAGCCCCCATCAACAGCTGTCAGGCTTGACTGAGCTTGACTGAAATAAATAGAGTTGCTTTTGTTCGACTATGTAGTTTGTTTGCTTTCTCCTATTTGTTTGAGGAAAAAGCTTAAGTGGAATAAAAAACTGGTCTCATATAGCCCACCACCACAGTATATGTTTTAACGTCATAGGTCAAAGACCATAGGAATCTTATGACAATTAAACATGGTGGATGCGGTATGTCTGAAATGTATTCATACTACTCACAGTAACGTATTGTATTAACGGTTGATAAGAATCATCATCAGGACCAGAACTAGCCGTTATATAATGTAAACTTTAGACCCATTAATCTGAGCTACAGTATGCTAAATGTAGCCACATAAGCCTATAGAGGCTATTTCCCATCATTTTTGGTTGTTCTAAAAAACAGACAGAGAAATAATGGTCACTATACCATTGCTTACACATCATTGCTGACCTGTTTCACAGTCAACAATTGTCTAATAGTTTAGTGAAGAAAAAAAAAATCTATGAGAAAAAAATCATATCTGAGACAAAAATAACTAATGTCTCCCGAGCTTTGAAAGATAAATCTCTGAGTCATAAAATAGAACTCTGAATTGGTACTCACAAGTGCTGTCAAATCCTCTATCTGTCTCTTCTGCTCTTGAAGCTGACACGTCCACTGCTTCTTTTCCTCCAGCAGAGAACTCACTGCGTCCTGAAGATCTGTGAAATAATCAGAAGTATTGTGATGGATGTATGTGAGGACAGATTCATATGCACAGGAAACTGTCATTGATAAAGAACATTGGCAATTTTCTATAACATAAGGATCAATAGATCACATTAGACATGGCATCAAACATACATAAATATAATTTCCTGAAGGAAATATCAATGCTTGTAAGTAGGGTTGCCAACGTCCCATATTAGCCGGGACGTCCCGTATATTGAGCCTGCCTGATTTGTCCCGTAACGTGACATCCCATGCCCCGTTTATTGACCGCTCTGTCGATTTAAGCAACAGCAGCAGTGGTGAACAAGACACTTGAGAATGATATTACCGACGCCTGTCATCTAATCACAGCCCCCTGACGCGCATCAATTAACATTAAGCACACACACAGAGGGGCGCACAAAGTAGTCTTACAATATTAACATTCTGCTTTTTTGACAGAAAAGCGCATGGCAACATGAATGTAGTTTGCCTGTAAATATGCACATAGTTTGTTACCAAGACGGACGCGTAGCCTATTATTTTATTAATGTATGACTGAAAACATGAACAGAAACTATGTGAATGAAAATGGCATATTGTGCATTTATTAGTACTAAAATGTTAAAATACTGTACTTCACTGTATGTAACCATTTATACAGAAAACCGTAAACGCAAACATGACGCAATGATGTCATGCATAAGCTAACTAGCACTGGAGTACAGGTCAAATATATCCAATTTATCAACGTGACAAAGTTGGCAACCCTACTTATAAAGCATTGAACAAATAGTGCTAATGTTTTATGTAAATTGTCATATAGTTCAAATTTAAATGCAGCATCAATGCCAATTGTGGCTGTCATACTGTTCAGCTGGCATTCGGTTTTAGTTTGAGAAAAGATGTTTGTGTGGCATTTACCTTTGACCTGCTGTTTGTACTGAGAGAAGGGATCAGAGCTTGGATCCTGTTGGTCAGACTCCTCTTCTGAAGAAATGCAGTCAGAAATACTGGGCAACAGCTCGTCCAGACATGGCCGTGATGACAGACTCAGATACTTCAGCTTTCTGTTCTCATAGTTCAACTTTGCACAACACAAGAAATTAACGCAACATACAGCATTAATATGAGCACCAGACTGAAACATGTACACAAAATAAACACAACCCTCTAAATATAATGTAATATATATAGAAATTAAATGGCCTAAAGAATCAGTCATAATTTACTCACCCCAACCTAGATGTTGGCCTTTTTCGTACACAATTTTATTGTATAGACCATGGGTTTTCAAACTTTTTCATGACAAGGACCCCCAAATATGATGAAGTTTTTGTTAGGGAACCCCTTTCTAAAATGCATATCCATTTTTGGTAAAAAGAAGCATTTAAACAGTTAGACAAATAGTGTGATATTATAAAGACAACATATTGTTTGTAAAAATGAAACAAAATATGCTCTCTTTTGTATGCAAATTATATTCTAGAACTTTCTTGAGATCCACTGGGGGTCCCAGGCCACCAGTTTGGAAACCCCTGGTATAAACCACTTTGCAAGATGTAAAATCTGGTCCAGAAGCCCTTCTGGTTTTTGTTATTAATTATATATTTATTTTACCTTATATATATATATATATATATATAACTAAATCTGAAAGATATTTGTCTAACTTTTTAAATCATTCATATTCTATTGGTTGTATTTTTTTGTTCTATGGTTGTTTATGGTGTTGAAACGGGACATTTTTTTTGCACTGTAAATTTTTTGAGTTAAATCATATCAGCTTTATGAGTCAATTAAACTCAAACATATTAAACTGACTAAAAAAACGAGTTGTAAAATACAACTAGATTTTTTCAAAGTCAGTTCAATATAATTTGAATTTAATCGACTTTATAATGAAGCTTTTTAACTTTTTTTAAGTTGATTTTTTGACGTTGAACCATGCAGCATTCTTTACATCAGTGGCTCTCAAACTGGATTCAGGGTGGCCACAGATCCTGTGGTATTTTTTTTTAATATAGAAATTGATCATAAATGTAATGTAATCAAACCAAAAGAATTGATCTTCCAGCTTTATCTAACTAAATATGTTTTTGGTTTAATTAAAATTCTAAGTTTAAGATTGTAAGTCTTTATTTTTGGGGCGCAGAGCGATGCGCCATACACAAAGGGGGCCACTGACCACAGTGTCATATTGTCATGATATGACATGGGGGAGAACCCAATTGCAGGCAGACACAGACGGTAGATGTAACACTGAGATTTATTGAACATATAAACACTAACAAAACAGGTAAAACAAAAACCCACGAGAGGGGAAAACAGGACTGGATAATATATAAACTTTAACAACAAACAAGGACACTGACTAACTAGACTATTACTTACAAAGACTTAAAACAAACACTTGAGACAAACACTAAACTGACACTTACTATACGGGGAAACAGCTACACGAACAAGCACAATGAAAGATCTCAAACGGACACAGCAAGACCAACAGTACTGGAACAGGTACATACGTACAATGAACGAGCACAGGACAATGAAACATGAGGATGTTTTATAGGGGAACAAACACAGGATCAGTAACGAGCAACAGGTGCTGGGGATTAGCACTAAGGAGAGGCTGACGAGGAACGAGATGTAGGGAACAATGACGAGACACGAGAAAGAATCATTCAATCTCACATAAAACCATAGGTTATGCCATGACTCCACTCAAATAACACGAATAAACATGACATGATAGTGGAATCATGACATAAGCCCCCCCTTAAATGAACACCTCCAGGTGTACAAGACGAGACTAACTTGGATAAGGACAAAAGGACGGCAGGACAGGGCTTGACACCGGTGGGAAGGCCGGCTGGACAGGGCTTGACGCCGGTGGGAAGGCCGGCTGAACAGGGCTTGGTTCCGGCTCCTGGACCGGGCTTGGTTCCGGCTCCTGGACCGGGCTTGGTTCCGGCCCCTGGGAGGAATCTGCGGCTGAGCTGGCCGCTCGGACCATCACCTCCCCACGGCGCCCCTCCAAAAAATACTTGGGGCTTGACACCGGACTCGGGACCTCCGGACTTGGGACCTCCGGAACTGTTGCCGGTTGCTGCACAGAACTACAGGACAGCAACTTCGGCCTGGAACGTCCTCCACGTGCCTTTCTCCTCCCTCTATGGTCGGTCGGGCCCATAACTGCTTCAGCCGGGCCAGAAGAGGACCGAGGGAGTACTGGGAAGGAGGTTTCCAGTCTCTACCCCCCCACTCATCTCGGACTCCACCAGAAGGACCGGCGGCCGTGGAGCTCAAGCCAGATGATACTGAGTCCCCCCGGGCAGCGACGGCCAGGACGAGACCCTCCGCAGCGCTCGACCGTGGGGCAAAAGTCCCATGTGGAACTTCACCCCCAGGATCGCTCCGGTTGATCACGTACCTGACCATGTCCGCAAACCCCAGGGGAGCCAGCAGCCTCTTCTCCGACGGTGTGAGGCGCCAAGTGAGGCAGCAGTTGAAGATCGTCTTCAACTCCGCCTCACCAAACTCGGTTGCCTCCGCCACCGTTGAGAATGCCCTGGCGAACTCCTGGTCACCGTAATGCCCCTGGCGGAATCCAAGCAGCAAGTGGGCCTGGCGAGACCGCATGGACGACGTCGTACCGTCCATGCTGCCTACTGGGTTCGTTTGGGGCTCGTTCATTCTGTCATGATATGACATGGGGGAGAACCCAATTGCAGGCAGACACAGAAGGTAGAAGTAACACTGAGATTTATTGAACATATAAACGAGGGTGAAAACAGGACTGGATAATATAAAAACTTTAACAACAAACAAGGACACTGACTAACTAGACTATTACTTACAAAGACTTAAAACAAACACTTGAGACAAACACTAAACTGACACTTACTATACGGGGAAACAGGAGCAGCTACACGAACAGGCATAATGAAAGATCTCAAACGGACACAGCAAGACCAACAGTACAGGAACAGGTACACATGTACAATGAACGAGCACAGGACAATGAAACATGAGGATGTTTTATAGGGGAACAAACACAGGATCAGTAACGAGCAACAGGTGCTGGGGATTAGCACTAAGGAGAGGCTGACGAGGAACGAGATGTAGGGAACAATGACGAGACACGAGAAAGAATCATTCAATCTCACATAAAACCATAGGTTATGCCATGACTCCACTCAAATAACACGAATAAACATGACATGATAGTGGAATCATGACACATATGAAATGTCTTTTGGATTAAATATTTTACTGCACGTGGATCCTCTCCTTTTTTTCCTTGCTAAACGGTGACAGAACTATTCACCAAAGCATGGATACAGCAGTACGTCTTTTCAGCATGCGCCAAGGTAATCGTACCCTGGAGGACCATATTACAGATTTTCTGGACATTGCAAATTTTACAGATTTACCCTGTCACTGAAATAAGAAAGGTGGCCAAATACCTTGGTGGCCAGAGCCTCTGCATTTTCCCGGCAGGATTTCTCAATCTCCAGCTGGGTTGTTAGTACGTTTACCTCCTCGATGACCATTTGGGAAACTACACAAAGCAATAACATGCAATATTGGGTAAATGCACAGAAGATTGTCTACCAGCAGGGTGTTAAATCTGCATATTTCAAATATAAGCATCATTAATATGGCTATATACTGAAAGCTGCTCCTATGGCAGTAATGGTGAGAGTACAATCATGTTGTTCATTCATATTACAGTTATTCCCATATTGATCATTACACCACCTCCTACACAGTTTAGTGAGGGATTCTGTCAACTTGTGATACCCTGTTATTACATGCATGATGTACATTAAAGAAAGAAACAGGGTTGTACATTCAGTAATGCAGAAATAAGACAAACACTTTGATTACAAACATGGTTATATGACTGTATTATGATGATAAAATGGGGCTTCGTGATCAGTGACACCGTGAGTATAATGAGATAAGTGGTTATCGGTTACATGTTCACAATGTGAACCATTTCCCATCCATTTGGGCTCCATTCATTCCTGTTGTTCAAAAGCACCAGGACAGAAACTCTAGACACCACACAGGTCTCTCAAATGGAGGATTGGATGTCAGAGCCCCTAATGTCAAAGCGACACAAGTTACCTCAGTTTAGTGCACTGCACTGTTTCTAAATAGTACGCTTGTAACTATTCTTTGATTGAATGTTAGATAAACACACTGTCTTTGAGATTAAAAGCACGAGTGAATGTGACAAAATTTCCATTATTTGTGCCTTTTGAGAAATTGAACGAAGGGAGGGGTTAGTCTCAATAATGCATTTCTCCATTGTTGAATTATGCAGGAACAACGCTTCTCTCAGCATGCAGTCACGGTGGAGTTTGTAGTCAGTTTACCCTTAAGCCCATTCCTAAAATGAATTTTCCCACTCATTTTAATTTTTTGTACTAATATGCTACAATGTGAAAATGGAAACTGGATTTCATCAATCCACAACCTAATTTTGAACCTGTTAGGGAGCGTTCCCTTGAAACAGACTGTGTTTTACTTTAAGAGGCGAACGTCCTAAAGGCTTAATACAACAAGAGGGTGTGTAAATGATGACAGAATTATTTTTTTGGGTGAACTATTAATTTAATCAACTGCTATTGGTCAGTTCTTAGACCCAGTCCTAATTTAGCAAATGTTTATCTAACCAACCTCCGGCTTGGTGCAAGTTTAACTGGGGGACCAGTTACCAGTAGCGTTTATGATGAAGCTTACATAGCCTACCAAAAGGGGCTTGCTGGTTAATCTAAAGCACAGGAAAGTCTCTGAATTTATAAATTGACAAAATCACATTACCAGATAATGCAAATTCAGCAGGATTAAGATGCTAAATATGTAATCACATCACTTGTTAAATAGGCAGTACAGGGCCAAAAAAACAATGAAAAGAAGAATCTCTAAACATAGTGAAGTTCAATAACCCTTGCAGACTATCAGAGCTCTTGATTTATGATCTATTTGTAAGTAAAATCTTAAACAGGATTCAGCAAATTGTCTAAAGTAATCTAAGTGATTTAAAGGTAGTGTGTATGAAATGTAGCAGCATCTAGTGGTGAGACGTACATGATTTTAGAACGAAAATCTTCTTTACGGTGTCGGTTTGACTGCATTTCTAAGAAAAATTATATTGACATCTGACCTATCGGTATAGTGAAAACTTTTGGTAAAAACATTGATAATCTTATCGCAGTGTTGATGTTTGCATGGAATTGCGCATTTGTTTAAGTATTATAATTATAAAGGAAAAACAAAACAAAATAAACATAATAAACATGCGGCTGAGTCTGTCTGTGCACATGCTGCCCATGAAAATAAAGCAGGACAATAAAAAGGGGAGTGGCTCCCTCCCTCATCTGGCCAACTCATTTGGCTTGAAATGATTAACTGGATGAGCTCTGCTTCTGGGCTTTTCTTCTGTCACTATATTCTAGGTCAGCAAGAACGCTGCAGTTAATGCCACATGAGAAAAAAATACGGCTCTGCAGAATCAGGCAGACAGAGATGAAACCTTACAGTACCCCAGAGTAACCCGGACAGGCAGGAAACTGCTTCAAACAAGCATTTTATCTGCCACTTTGACGCAATGTTAGTCTAGCATTAGTCTAAAGCACTTCCATCGCAATTTTGATCAAGCGATTAAGCTCTTTTAATAAATCGAAACAGTGCAAGTTTAATCACCTGGCAATTTTGGTTTCAACTCAAGTACTAATTGCGTCTGTGTTTACGACCCATAATCAAGTTCAATCCAAGCGCGGATGTACAGACTTTCAGCATTCATTTTCTAAATCAAATATACACTTTATATAAAAAATAAAGGCTCTTTCTACAGTCCTTATAGGTATGTCAAACATAGGGGTAAATAAGATGAGTAATGAAGATGATCGCTTAATACCAGTGTGTGTTTTAATTTGCATAGTGCAGAGGCGATTCTTAATGAAACTCATTCAGGCATCCCAAAAAGGAGGTAGGAGACAGATGCTCTACCAGACACAGACCCCGTGCCACCCAGATACTCAACAGCAGCGCCCCTGCAGCAGCCAATCATCAAATAGGACATCAACCAATCACATGCGACCAGCACAAGACTATTGTCCAGTATGTCAGCAACTAGACTAGTGACATTTGCTGTGTCATGTTAATTGTAGCAAAAATGTGAATACACAGACTGCCTTTTACATACAAAAACACAATCAAGTGGTGCAAAGATATAATTGTTGACAAGGTAAATACAAAAAAAAATATTGTGTGAATTAGGTTTTGCCATTGTTATTTCTGAAATTCATATCAAGTATAGCACAACTACAGCCCATTCGGAGTGACCTGGATTTCAGAAATTATATGAGCGCATGAGGTGTCTGTAATAAACTACAATATAAAGGTTGAAAGGCATTAGCCTGTTCATTTTCAACTGATAAATAATTCATTATTGGTGATATTTAATAATTTAGTGATATAACAGGACAGAAATAAGAGCTGAATTCAGTGTGGTCTACAGTCTCTCTCTGGGGAGTGTCTGAAATGACAATTTCATAAAAATCAGCCAGAAACATTATATTCGCTACATCGTTAAGCCACACCAAAACATTAAAAAAGCTTATAAAAATAAAGTGTTGGATGTAGAAGCCAAAAAATATATAATGTGTTTCTAGGTAAATTCTGTAAATGCCCTCATATCCTAAATGATCCTTCTTGAGAAATTGAGAAATCCTGTCGGGAATCCTTCACAATAAATGATGAATTTTAGAGGAAAAAACACATTATACTTAGATTTACTTGAAAAATAAATTCACATCTACACATCAGTTCACATACGAAAATATAAAACATCCAGACATTTCAGATGTCCGTATACATTAAAAGAATGACACACAAAAATACACAACAGTAGAAAGATAGTTATCATTTCTGCAAACATCTACCAAATCTACAAAAATACTATTCGTAGGTCGTACAAATATTTATTGTCTCAACACACTCAGAGTTGGATCTCCATTCTGTAAAACTCAAAGTTCAATATAGCAATATTTAAATCAAAACTTGTAAACGGAGCCTTTTCTTGCTACTGCAAACATGAATTAGCATTTTCTCACCTCGGTTTCCAGATTCGTTTCCTAAGGCTGGCAACTGCCAGAGTGTTGTCAGAGTGCTTACAAATTAGTAACAGCAGTCGGGTTTCCTTACATATCACAAAGTGGAAGCAGGGAAGGTCACGTTAACACTAACGCACCTCTATGGTTGGCTCCTAGTAGCCATGGAGACTTGAGTACCTGCTAACACCTAGGAATAATGAACCATTCAGGCCCCTGATAATACTGGTGAGTGATGCGATAGGAAATGAGATAAGACAATCCCAAGCTATAGTTTAGTGGGATGAGCCAAGTGGGGTCATCGTCAACTCTTAGTAGATGTAAAAAGGAGATGTGTTTCGTTAATGGGGATAAGTTTGTTAGTACTAACATTAAACTGTTAAATAAATAAATAATGAAAAATGCTGTCTGCACATTTTTGACATTGTAGAAATCATAAAATTGTGACCACACATAAAACAGAATCCCACACAATCACAATTGTTAGTGATGACTTCATCAGTGATGATGAATTTACCTCGTTTAATGTGCTTGAGTTGCCTTTCAGCTTCATCTCTCTCTGCTGTCAGTCTCTGGCACTAAATAATAGAAAAGACGTCAACATATCAGACAGATAAAAACAAGACTCAAGTGTTCTGTTGAGAGGACCCGAATCACATAACAAATGTCATATACTGTAACCTATCATAACATGTATAAAATTCATATAGGCTGAAATATTTAGGCGTGTTTGTCATTATAAATCGTTATCTGAACCAAAACTAAGATGCTTTGTTGTACTCCTAAGCCAACTTAGAGTGGAGTGTAAGGAAGAAAATGCTTGTGTTGACAGTCATGTATTGATTTTCCTTGGACTCACAAAAAATATCTTAGACTCTGTAGCTCAATAGGTAGAGCATTGTGTTAGCAGTACAAAAGTCATGGGTTAAATCCCGAGGGAACACACTGACAAAATGTATACCTTGAATGTACTGTGCATAAATGTAGAATAAATTACTTCCATGTCATGCTATAGCACAAAAAAAACATAAAATGTTTATTTAAAATGAATGGAATTGAAGAATTTAAATATTATTTTAGAACATTTTAAAACATTATTTCAATTATAACATTAAAATAATATTTAAACATCGACAGTCGAGGACGATTAAGGAGGCCTGATGCATCTGCAACCATGTCGAGAGTGAATGTTATTTAAAAAATCTTTCATTTTAGGTCATTGATTGGATGATCTATTTACTCTCGTCAAAAATACAAAAGATGTTCCGACGCTGTCAGATGAAATGGTAGTCTCTGTCAACCTTCGAATAAATTAAATAGCCGGTTAAATCATACTGAAATTTCATCCGTTCCCTCTTTCTCTCCTGAGCTAAAGTATACTTATGTAATAAACGACGTTGTTAATAGAAGTGAGACAGCGAGATTTTTACATGCAGTACAGGTTTATTCTTGCACGCATGCATCTTCTCACCTCGCTGTTGTCCTCCAGTGCCTCTCCCTCTTCTGCTCTACCGGCCTCCATCTCTCTCACTGCTTACAAAGAACAAGGTGATCATTCACACAGCAATCAATATAAAAAAAAGCATTTATAACGTTTTTCGAAGTACAATTGTTAACAGCCTAGATGTTAGCGCAACAAAACAAATCAGTACCACAGCCAGTAGCATCCATACCATCCACACAGCAGACTCGGAGAGTGAATCAGCCGGGCGGCTGCAGCAGGAGTTTCCTCCTCCTCACCCAATTATCAATTCTACTATGGCGAAGGGTTGGCTCATGAATATTAATCAGCTTACGTGACGTTTGAGTAATATGCCTAGTTATTGCATATCACGTGACAGACCGCTTGCGGAGCCCCTCCCCTAGACACATCCTACAAACTTGCACAGAAGCTCTTTGTATTTGGTTAATGGTTGTTTAGGATATGATAAGTTAGCTGATTAGGGTTTTTGTGGGGTTTACTGGGCCATTTTAAGGTAGGCTAAGTCTGTCAGACACTAAAAAGGGTTATTTACAGCCACAATAACGCAAAACACGGTTTTATGTTTATAGTCCTTGTTCCCTTATGTTTGGTTATTTTATTTTTTGTACAAATGTAATCAATAGACTTCAAGAAATGGTACATTTTCGTTAGGGCTCAACTGTAGAAATGCTCTGTAACCTTTGTTCACCTGTAAAATTTTCTAGTAGCTTAAAGTAATTTTAACTCAGTTAACGCTACAGAAGTAACAGACTATATCTCACCATACCGTTCCCAGCTGTTCTGGACATGGGCATGTTTCTCATCTAGACTAGATTTTTATAAGCTCATGAACTAGAACAATCTTATTTTTCACCAACAGTGCTACCTGGTTTCACAATCTAGTCTAACTCTGTTTTAGAGTATATAACAATGCATGTTCCAAAAATAGTTTGGATAGTTCAGATTATCTATGATACTTTTGCGCGATGGAGACTGTTTTCGACGAAGCATTGCTTGTAGGGCTCCTATAAAATAATGAATGCAGTCATTCGAGCTGGGTATAAAGGGCGTTGTGACATGACCACTAGGTGGCCCAGACATTAAAGGGTTAGTTCACCCAACATTGAATGATTTTGCTCACCCTAATTTCCTTCTAAACCTAGATAACTAGGTTCTTTAGCACAGAACACAAATTAAATATTTTGAAGAATGTTGGTAATCGAACAACATCGGCCCTATTGACTTTTATGTTTCACATTTAGGGTGAGGGTGGATAACAGATAACAACATATTTTGGTCAGAACTATTCTTGTGGAATGGATTGAGGCTTTTATCTTAAAAGTTTGATTTTAATTTATATAGTAAAATAATGCATCTTATACAGATAATTGACATGATTCATGATCTGCATCCAAATTTATTTATATTTCTTGTTGTTTCTGTTTTACCATTATTGTATAGATTATTTGATTAATACTGCCCTGATACTCCCCTTTCTGCCTGACTTCTCATTAGTGGAAGAACTTCTTAATTCTAAATGTCAGTGCATTTGAGAATCTGTGCAATTTCCCATCTGTAATTAAATGAATACACTGACTTCATTCACAAAGTAACTTGCTTTCAATAGTGTCATTCATAAAGTCTGAGTACTGCAGTATGCCACACCGGGATAGTCTCTCAGGCATAGATGTAAATCAATCTAAACATGTCTCCATATTTCTCTATATAACACTGTCAAACAGGTATAGCAGATTCATATTTTGAGAAAACTTTAGTTTTTCCATCAGATTATAAACAATTGTATCAGGTTGACAAGTAGGCTGCATTAAATCCAAATATAATCAAGGTCTATGATCTGATCATGACCTTAAAATGCAATGACAAATCACTAGAAGCACATTTTGTTTGCTTTTATGTTTTTTTTTGTGCTGTGTAGTACAATTACATGTATGCATGACATATTGAAGTTGTCAGTGATTTACTGTATATAGTCAGACATCAGAGATTCTGCTCAAATTCCAATCACAAGTGGTCAAAGGTGACAAATGCAATACAAAGTGTGATCAATCTCTGTTGTACATGTGTAGTTAATGGATCACTGGAGTATAAAGTGAGGGAACGAAAGTATTAATGTTTCAATAGAATAATAGAAAATGCTCCAAAGTAGACGACGAGTATTACTTAGACAGTATCATGATATGTTACAAATACTTTACAAATGTAATTTATCATCTTGAAAATGCTGATGAAAATACAAAACAAAGTCGTGTCGCAGGAAAGAAATCCCTCCCTGTGTTCCAAGAAGGTTCATACACTGTGTTCTTTGTTTCTTCGCAGGGGGGCGTGGCTGAATTTCCTAAAGCCTGTGTAGAATGTGGAGGTTATATGGATTAAACCTGGGGTCTCACAGCAGTAACACAATTGTTTCTCTTCGGCTGTTGCTAGACTACAATGTAAACACATTTCTGTCTTAGGCGCTCAGTAAATCATTCAAGGAAATTACTAGCTTTTTTTAATCAACTAAAGTGACATTTTATTGAAAAATGCTGAAACTTTTGGTACGTATGATTTCACCGAGTGAAATCGTATCCAGGTATCTCACCCCAGAACAAAAAAACATTTGTTAAAAGAAAGATTTTGCTAAGTCTTAAATGTTCAGATTCATTCTAGTAATAGTTCACCACCCCTCCCCCCCAAAAATTGACTTTCCATAATAGGAATAAAAATTACTACTGTCAAGTAAAAATTTGGGTGAACTATTCCTTTCAGATGTTTTTGATTGATGGGTGATCGATCAGTTCATTTTGATTAATCATGTCAGATGTAAAAGTACAGAAGATTAGATCCAACCCTTGGCAGGGCGTTCTGTTTGACTGGAATGAATGTTGACTAATGCGTCAAATGCAAATCTATTGACGTGAAAGATTTTTTGAATATTTGTGCAAGATCTAAGTACATTCTTTAGAAACAAACAAACAAAAAAGTCACAATATTCTGATAATCCTGACATTGATAGATTGATTTCTTCATTGAAAATACCTCTAATCTCTGTTTAAGGCTCTTAACAGTTTGTTTTCTAAACAGTTTTTACCTTTCAGGTTTGATAACGCAATATATGCTGGTTGCTCTTTGATTGCGGAACTGCTAAGCAAATATTTGACATGTTACAGTGATTCAACAGTGAATTATGGCAATGCCAGATATTCTCTCCCTTTTAGAAAGGAATGGAATAGAGAAGTAGTCGTGGAACAAGTAAGTTATATATTACTTTGTTTAACATTAGAGGTTTTTACAGCAAGACTCATAAAATGTTTTTGGGGGATTTTCTTATCAGCAAGGAATAGTGTGATTAAACATGATTAACATATTGCCAAAGGTTTTTGTATTTATTGGTTTTATTTCTTTAGGTAAGTGTAGGAAATTCCCGATAAAAGGAAATATAGGGCATACAAAAATGATTTTAGACTGATCCATTATCCTTCGAAAAATACACCGTTCTTCTTCTTCCGTTAATTCTTTATCTGAAAGCAAAACGTACGAGTTTCTACAATAAAACAATTAATATGAAAAAAATGAAATGAAATGTTTTTTCAACTTCAGATGACGGACATGTAAGTTGAAGAAGTTTGGCTAATTAATATTAAATATGAAAGCAGACGTTATTTTGTTGATTTTCTCTCGTGCTTCGGAGGTTTGTATTTACTTTTTATTCATCCTGATTTTCACTAATCAGGTAGGTATATCTGACGATATAATTAAACATAAAACTCAGATTGTCACCGTAGTAGTGTATGGGTGCGATAGGCTCTTTCCAGCGTCGCATAGTCCCATCGGCTATGACATCCAAGTATCGCCAGAGCATTATGAAACCTATGTTTTGAGTCACTCTCGCGGTATTCTTATGTCATTCTTCAATCAATTTGCGCAGTACGGTGTGAAGTCGAACACACCTCTTTTTCTTGACCACGTGATCTGACAAACTTATCATGGCAGTTCATACGTGTCGCCACGGAACATATCCTGGAGTTAAGTAGCATTTGTGTACATGGCATGTTGTCAGTCCCGAGTCATTATTTGTTCTTTGGGATGGTCATGATGCAATGAAACGTTATCTCCGCGCACCCGGTCAGAGGTAAGTCACCTTATAGTGCAACTTATATTCTATAGGCGGATTCCTGTACACATTGTCGGTTGTAACGTACACGTCGCATCAATTTGTTTAACTGTAGTTCATCATAATTTATCAATAGTGCCATTCATACAGTACTGCAGTTCTTTATGAATCACGCCACCTTTACAGTTACACGACTGTTTTATTTAAACACTGTAGGCAGGTGTGAATTCTGCTGACCTTAAAACAATGTTGTGCCAGAAATGTATCATGTGTTGTAATTACTAACGTTAAATCTCATCTGATTAAGAGCAAAATCAGTTAATCGATTGGATGGAAATGTGTATTTGTCTATGTAAGTTAGTGCAAATCAAAAGCTTTGGATGCGCAGACCTTTACTACTGTGAGAACTGTCATTTGTCAACTCGATGCATATTTATATCAGAAGGAAAAGTGGTTCGTGTTTTGAATTGTGTAGTTATTTTGTTCAACAAGGTATGATAACTTTTTTAAGAAGAAATTAAAATACTCAATAGTGAAGAACAATTATTAAAAGAATGAACAGAAAAGAAACTAGATTATAGTATAAAAGCTTTTGGACCCCCTGTCTAAATGTTAAACTAACATCTCATTTGCTTCTTTAAAATAAATAGATAAAGATATTGTCAAATATCTATAAATATAATTATTTGGCTTAAGGACAGTTTATCTAAGTTATTTAAAAAACAAACAATTTACATATTTACATTGTTTTAGAATGTGAAACTGTGTGCAGACTTCGTGCACATATCTAAAAACATGTTTCTAATAGTTTTACTTTTATCATTTTCACTGCCTGATCCATTTTCACCTCCCGTAAAGCTAGTATCAGTTTGACTTTTTCTCAAAACCCTGCTTTATGTTACTTTGAGTTGCAGATCTTCTTTTCTGTGTCCTACAGTATGTGTTTGTGTTAAGTGCTTTTACTCTTTAACACTGAAAGTCAGTGTGTAGTACACTGTGAACTGTGCTGATACAAGTTTCCGTTGCTCTCTAACCAATCAGACAGCAAGGTCGCATTCAAAAGACCACTGTAACTTAAAAATAAAAAATGAGTCTCCATCTTTGACACGTTGACTACAGAACCTCAGAAAAAGTTTAGAGGTTACAAAAAAGTAATGCAATTAATGTATTTGTGTGTTCATAATTGCTTATTTTTGTCAATTCAGAATCCATTTTGATAGTGGTAAAATGGTAAAAAGTGGTACAAATTTTGTCATCTGTTACTTGCTCTCAAGTTGTTCAAGTGTCTTTGTTTCGTTGAACACAAAGAAAGATAATTTGGAAGAATGTTAGAAACTGAGATTTCTCGGACATCATGGACTATAATAGTAGGAAAAATGATTATCATTTTTTTGTTCTGTTGAACCCAAAAACGAGATTTTTAAGTATTTAGGAAAGGAAATAGTTCCAGTCACCTTTGTACGGAAGAGTATTAGGACCAAGCTAAAAAATAAAAATATGGAACCATATTGACATTAAAGTCATTACAATGCGAGATTAAACCTGGAGTTTTTCGAGAAAAAAAGTAGAAATAAAATGTGAAGAAACGAGAATAAAGTTGTTGTTTTTTGAGGAAAAAGCATAAAAAAAATGTAAAGAATAAACTCTCAATAAACTCTTTTTTTCCTCAAAAAAACAACAACTTTATTCTCTACATTTTATGAAGCTTTTTTCTTGAAAAACTGCGGGTATACCTTCGCATTGTAATGACTCTAAAGTTTTTTTCTGCTTTTACACAAATGTAATAAAAATCCAATAGGGGTACACAGAATGTGTCTGTGAAGTTTCAGCTCAAACCACAGATCTCTTTTTATACAATGCTCTTATTGCCCAGTTTTGCATGTGAGGAGAAACACGCTGTTTTGGTCTGTGTGTCTTTAAGTGTAATTTAGGGTTGGGCCTATAGACAAAAAAATAGTGTAATAACAAAACGGGAGGGTGGCGAGAACCCATGTAATCATGACAAACCCTGTGTGTGTTTACAAACCATACACACACTATAATATGCAAATATTATAATAAAAACTGCTACCTAAGAAAGTGAGCGAAATCTGAATTGCTCGCTTGATCCCAGTATTGCAGACATAGGCTGACACAAACAAAGTTACTGGATTGTAATTTTTCATGTTTTCTGGGTTGGCAGATGTACCAGAGACCAGATTTTAGCACTTAAACATGGATAAAGTCTGATTTTCGTGAAGTTACCCCTTTAATCTCGACACGATTCTATTATTTTTGTATTGCTTGGCCCTAATACTCTTCTGTACCTTTGACTTCTGACTATCATTTAATTTTTTCCTACTGACGTAGTCAATGATGTCCCAGAAATGTCAGTTGCTTAACGTTTTCCCAAAATCTTTATTTGTGTTCAACATAACAAAGAAATGAATACAGGTCAGTGAGTGACTATGACAGAAATTTTGGGTGGAGTATCTCTTTAAAGTTGCTTTATAGAAAGTAATGTTAATTAGTGTTGTAGTTCTTTAATCCGGTATTGATTCTACAGTTACTTTTGTTACTCTTAATGCTGGTAAGAGAAGAAAGAGGGGTTTGTCAACAAAATGAAACACACAAAGGCCCACAAAATCTGGAGCTGATTGCAAAAAGGGTACTTGTAAGAGATCTTGTGTTTTATTTTATAACATCTGATATTCATATATCAATAAGCCTTGAGTTAAGTGACTTAAGCTTTAGACACAATTAAAACACAAGTCTTTGCTCTATTTTGGCTAGTCCCAAACAAATCTAGATCAAATCTGAACTTTTGTGCATTTCTGAGCAACACAGCTATTTTGCTATTGTTTAGATAAAACAGCAATGAAACTAATTAAGTAACCGAATCTTTGGTTTTGTTGAACACCACCGACTTAAATTGATCTTCTGTATTTACTTTTTTATTTTTAGTTGTTGGATTTCCTACCTGGACAATTTTTTTTATATTTTACTGTAGGTGGGTGATAAAGCATGGAACATAAAACATCCTACACCTACATTTCTGCACAATAAATCACACAAGTTAATTCATACTATTATTTTATTATGACTTTTTAGTAGAGGTGCACTGATTGACCGGTCAAAAACCGGAATCGGACAGTTTCACATGATCGGCCGTGACTGGTGACTGGCCGGTCAGTCTCACGTCTTGCCGATTCGAAGCCGATTGTATGTTGCCAGCGACATGGGCAATAACATCAAATATGCAAGTTAACGTCCGTTCAAGACAGCTGTCTTTCACGGCTCATTTACGCTCTTGATTGCGTGGTTCCACACAACATGTAGTGCACAGACAATTTTTGACTGTCCAGTAGTTCACCTTCGTAGCTCCGTCTGCTTCGGGTATGTACTACTTGCTAACTGTGATGCTAAACTCTGACACATGCTAAACTTATGTTGAAGTCGTTCACTATGTGTAAAACAAATGTAAATTCCATTCAACCTGATTAATTGTCTTACGTTAAAACTGATGATTGATTTATTTACTAACACATAAAAGGGCAAATACATATACATATTTAGAGTGGAATTCACTTAAGATTTTTTTATTTTTATTGAAGTGGCAGCTAAAAGCAGCCCACTTCTTTTAGTACTACAGACCCAAGATAAAGACAAGTTATTTTACATTTCAGAAAAAATAAAATAAAGCAATGATAGTTTCATAAACAGAAACAGACAAGAATAAAGTTAAAGTATTTTATTGTTATCTTAGACTTTTTTGAGAGTACAAAAATGAAAAAGGTCGATTAAGTGATTAAGTTTAGTTATATATGATTATTTATACGTATTTTCAGTCACAGAGTTCTTCAGTTTGAGAGTTACTTTCGCAAGAGAAGATTCTGTAACTGAATGCAGGTTGTAGAACTGTATCTAGGGAAATTGTAATGTTCAATAATTTATGTAATGATAATAAAAAAATATGAAAAAATGTGTATTGAAGAAAAGTTTAAAAGTTTTTTTAAAATACTGTCAATTATAGTTTGTGGATATAAAACCGGAATCGGCAAAAATCGGAATCAGCAGGTTTCACTATTAATAAAACCGGAAATCGGAATAGGCAAAGAAAATTATAATCGGTTTATCTCTAAACCTAATATCTTTTTAGTGTTTTGTGGATCTTTTGAATTAATTTTGGGAGTGCTGGTCTTGATATTGTCTTGGTCTCAGCCCCTCAAAGTCTTGGTCTTGTCTTGGTGTCGACACCTTCTGGTCTTGTTCTTGTCTTGGTCTTGACTACAACACAAGTTTTAATTGAGCGAGTCAATGGTGACATTGGCAAAAAAAAATTATGTCTGAATGGGGCCTATACGAATTTGTTGTGGGGATTAATATATACCGGTAGTACATGCCCTACTGTACTTTGGGGAGATAAACCTGAACATTTAATCCATGTTGAACCTCAAAGTTTCTGCTGGGTATACAATTCAATCTACCAAATAATTGAATGGCTATAGTCAAGTACAGTGTTAAGAGCTGTTGCTTGCTGCTGAATGTTGTTGGTCACAGTGTACAATGGTGACATCATTTATACTGCCACCTTCCAATCAATCGAATCAAAAGACCACAATTGCTGCTGTCCCCTTCGAGTACTAGAGTGCATTGATACTTCTGCCCATACATTACTGCAATAAGTGCAGTTTTTAGTAACATCTATGATAAACATCTGTAAGTGCTATGTAAATTAATCCAACAGGAATATTAAGGAATAGAAAGGATGGTGAAATGAACAGTTTTATCTATAGGCACATTTATATATTAACGTGGTAATTATTTTAAATGACTAACATGAATAATGTCACATGAATCTACCTTTGTCAATTGAAAAGATTCCTTTCGAACTAATTTCAAAGTGTACTAGGTTCATCTGAACTTTTGACTCTTGGCAGTTAGCTAGAATGAAACCAAGTGCTTGAGAAAATCACTATTTAAATGCACTTTAGTCTGCACCAAAACCTTCTGTTTTAAAGCGCTCTTAGTATGATTTTTGGCTTCATTGAGTTTTACTGGTACATTATGTGCTCATGAGTAGTTTACAATAAAATCAAAGTGCAGTTGTGTACAACTGTATATAATCATTAATCCTTTATGGTCCTCATGTTAATAGAAACTATTGTTAGTCAAATAAAACTTAAAGGACTAGTTCACTCAAAAATAAAAATTCTGTCATCAATTACACAACCTAATGTCACAAAAAAACTGTATATGCTTCTTTTTTGAAACACAAACTTTTCCATACAATGGAAGTCAATGGGGGCCAGCGTTGTTTGGTTTGTTTTTCAAAATATCTTTTGTTTTCTGCAAAATTAAGAAAGTCATATAGGTGTTTGTAAAGAATTTGTATTTTTGGGCGAACTACAGTATAACTTTAAGTTGCAATATTGCCTCATTAATTATAGCATTTACATTTTAATTTGCCATGAATATTTGATCTTTGGAATTGGTAATGTTAATTCACTTTCAACCTTCCTCATTTAGAAAACAGAGAAGAACACAAGGTTGAGTAAATGATGTTGAAAGAAAAATATTTTGTTTTCATAAAAATTGTCTACCCATCTTATTGCAGTCATGCTTGTTCGCTTTATTGATTCATGCTGTTGTGTTGCCTTTTTTTAGCACAAGTTTCCTGGCGATATGGCAGTTAAGGAGGTCTGTGAAAGTGTTTCAGCAGAGGACACTGTGAAGACAGGGCCAGACACTCCCTTTCTTTTAGAAGAATGTGAGAAAGAGAAGGAGCCCTGGAAATCTTTGTTAAAAAGGAAGGTGGGAAAAAAGTGTTCCTGCACTCCCGATCGAGCCAAATCCCTGCTTGTAGATTCCATCCCAATTCTGAAATGGCTGCCACGCTACCATTTCAAAGACTGGATTATTGGAGACGCCATGTCAGGTTTAATCGTGGGCATCCTGTTGGTTCCCCAGTCCATCGCTTATTCTTTACTGGCAGAACAAGATCCTATTTATGGCCTCTATACCTCATTCTTTGCCAGCATTATCTATGCCCTACTTGGTTCCTCCAGGCATATCTCAGTAGGGATGTTTGGGGTGTTGTGTCTGCTGGTGGGGCAGGTAGTGGACAGGGAACTTATTCTGGCCGGATACCCCTCATCCACCAATCAGACCTTTCCTGTATATGTGGAAAACAGCACGGGTGCAGTCTGTGACAGAAGTTGCTATGCAATCATGGTGGGAGCGACGCTAACATTCACAGCAGGTGTCTATCAGGTTAGTTTGTTAAGTATTATAGCCCAAAGCAGCCACGATGCATATTTGTCTTAGCATACTCAAATTGACTTGCTCTTGTGTTGCAGGTGTTGATGGGTCTCCTACAGGTTGGATTTGTGTCAGTCTTCCTCTCTGACTCTCTGTTGAGCGGTTTTGCTACCGGCGCTTCTCTCACCATCCTCACATCCCAGATAAAGTATTTTTTGGGCCTTCATCTTCCCCGGGTCCAAGGCTGGGGCTCACTCATAAGAACCTGGATCAATCTTTTCAAGAATCTGGGTCATACCAATGTATGTGACCTCGTAACCAGTATCCTCTGCTTGCTCGTGCTTGTGCCTACCAAGGAGCTTAATGACCGCTTCAAGGCAAAACTCAAAGCTCCAATCCCCTTTGAGCTCTTTGTGGTCATTGCTGCTACTCTAGCTTCCCATTTTGGTCAGTTCAATGAAAAGTACGGGTCTGATGTAGCCGGGTACATTCCCACTGGGTTTATGACTCCACAGGTACCAAACTGGTCTCTCATACCCAACATAGCTGTCGACGCCTTCTCAATAGCCATTGTTGGTTTTGCCATTACCGTTTCTCTGTCTGAGATGTTTGCCAAGAAGCACGGTTATGTGGTGGATGCTAACCAGGAGATGTATGCTCTGGGGTTTTGTAATATCATCCCATCCTTCTTCCGTTGTTTCACAACCAGTGCTGCTTTGACCAAGACTTTGGTGAAGGAGTCAACTGGTTGCCAGACTCAGCTCTCAGGGTTGGTGACTGCTATAGTGCTGCTGCTTGTCCTGCTTGTTATTGCCCCTCTTTTCCACTCGTTGCAGAAGTACGTATGACTTGTTATTTTTGCTTTCATGATATCATTATAATTACAGCCAGGGTTGCCAGATCTGCATAACAAAACCAGCGCAAACTAGCCTGTCTGAAATATCTGTCTGATCTGTCTTCATATTCAAAATACAAAAAAGAAAGATAAGTGAATTAAAGTAAAACAAAGTAGTCCAAGTTGCCAGACTTGGCAACCCTGATTAACCTTGACTTTTTGTCAAAACTTGACAATATTCCAAACACTGACTGAAAGTATTCTTAGAATTTATTATTAACAGTCTTTTTGCTTTTATCTCTGCAGATGTGTGTTGGCCGTCATCATAGTCGTCAACCTCCGCGGAGCGCTGCGAAAGCTCGGAGACATTCTCCAAATGTGGCGTGTAAATCGCGTAGATGCGATCATCTGGGTGGTTACAATGGCTACCTCCGCATTAGTGAACACTGAGCTGGGCCTACTAGTTGGAGTTCTCTTATCTGCATTCTGCGTATTAGGCCGAACGCAGTGTGCACAGGTCCTTCAGCTTGGCCAAGCTGGAGATCGCGAGCTATTTGAGGACCTTGAGTCATATAAAGGCCTTCATACCCAACCAGGGGTGGCTGTTTTCCGCTACGAGGCTCCAATCTACTACGCCAACCAAGCTCTGTTTAAAAAGTCACTGTACCGAAAAGTAGGCCTGGATCCACTCAAAGAAAAGGCCAGGCGTAAGAAACTCGACAAGCAGAAAAAACAGGAACAGGGTGGAGAAGAACAAAAGCGAGAGATTGAAGTGTCCACCAATGTGTTTTTAATACAGCACACAACTTTTCATACATTAATCATAGACTGCAGTTCAATGCTGTTTCTGGACACTGCTGGAGTCAACGCTTTGAAAGAGGTTTGCAAGGACTACAAGGAGCTGGGTGTGTGTGTACTTTTGGTGCAGGTCAACACATCTGTCATTGATTCTTTGAGGAGGGGCGGCTACTATGACCCAAAGAATGATACCAAAGATGTACAGTTTTTCACTGTTGGCGATGCAATCTCATATGCCCAAAGCTTGAAGTCACAGAATGGTGATTGTGACACTGTTGTGTAATGCTCTGTATTGATTTATAAACAGTTTGCAATTAATATTGGTCTCTCTTGACATCATACAGAGATTTATATATACTAGAATAATATAAATTAATTTAATGATCTCTGTATAAATGGATGGACAATCTTGTGTTTACTCCACACTTGCAATTGAAAACCAAAGCATTATATGTTTCATTTATGCATTGTATAGTACTTTTACTTAAAGTAATTACAACTGTTATCCTTGAATTAAAGGTATTTTGTATCTCACGACCTTCCCCTAGTCCTAAGGATGAACAGAAAGAAGTTAACAAGAAGTTATGTGTAATGCTAAATAGTTGAACACATTTTATTTGTTTATGCTTTGTTTTCAATGGCCCATTCTCATGAATAGAATCTGTTTATGCTTAAGCTTCTATGTTTACTTTTATGATCCCCTCTCCCACATTCAGTTTGTTGCTCATCCTACAGCCAGAATTGTGTAATATAATTTCATTTGTGACATTTACTCAGCTTCATTGGTAATTTGTAATAGGTAATGCATGTTGAAGGGCTAAGCCTGGGTACACTAGAGATTGTAGCCTGGATGAAAGTTTAACTCTTTCACCCAGTCACCAGATATTTACTCAATTTTAGGAGCATCAGCGAGTGTGCCAATGTGCCTTATCACTATGGAAGCTTTTGGAAAATGTGGCTTTTGTTACTTAACGAAAGGCTTTTCTCAAGGCACGCCCAGCAAGTTTGGTGAGGACATATTTGACCCTGTGCTTTTGCATAGTAAGGTGGCCTCAGGTAGATCATATTTTTGCATTCATGTCTTACCGGTTCCACAAGTCTTAAGGAACAGGAAATACCACAGAATGATCAGTAGGGAGGTTTCCAACAGTTAATGCATACTTAACTCACGCTTAGGGAATTAAAGACAATCTGTCCCTCTGTTGAGTGAATTGGACATCAGGGTTATAAATATAGATGATAATTTCTAAAATGCTTGAATAAAGTTTGTACACAAATAGAAATATATGTATAATATTGTATTTCAACATATTTTATGCCTTATGTGCAGATTAGGAATAACAGTAATGTTATTATTTTATATTGTGGCTATGATGGAAGTTCAGGGCCTTTACATTTCTTCGAAGTGTTAATGCTTGGTACACTGTTTATTGTGGTGCGGAGCGATTTGTAACAAATTGCAGGGCCCTCACTCATCATTGTATGCTGTATGCTCGTGTTGGTTGGTCTGCTTTGTCCAGACTAAAACACTGGCATGTTTTAGTATATAATTCTATTTTGGGTCAGCTTCCCTATTATTTGCAGATAAAAAGCATGTAGGGGGTTATAATCTTAAATCAGAGGAACTTTTTTGCTGTCTGTTCCGTGTGTGCGAACTGAAATGGGGAAAAGGGCATTTAAATTTGCTACTCCCACTAAACTTGAAAAGCAAGTTGAAATTTAGTTAGCTGGTCTCGATAGATGTTTTTAAAGTGATGTTAAATGAACTAGAACAGAAACTGCTTGGAGGTGCTTTGTTTAATTTTTAATTTTAATGCGATTTAATTTGTTTGTGTTATGTGTGAATGGATGGATCTTGCTTATGCATCCAAATGTGCTATGTTGCTAAAATCTTGGCCAGGATGCTCTTGTAAAAGAGATTTTAAATCTCAATGTGCTTTTCCTGGTAAAATAAATGTATACCAATAATAATATTTATTGAAACTTTAAAGAATCTCAATGCTTTTAAAGATTGTTTCTATGCATCTTGAGTGTTGTAATCAGCTCTACTTGATTGTTACAGATGTATTTTGTATTCTTAAAATATCTATACACAAATTCAGGTATTCTCATAAATGCAACTTTTGTCAATGTGAAAACAAGACAACTTGTTGTATTTTTTTATAAAACAAGCAGGAAACAGTGGATTTGTTAATAACGAATGTGACTTTTTGTCTTTTAGTATGTAATGTGTATTTATTTTTACATTGTTAAATAAAGGGTTTGTCACGAAACTTGTTTTTTTTATCCATCTAATTTTACTTATTGCAATATTATTGCACTAAGTTTGTCACATCCTAACGTCTCTATTCGTCAAACAGCCAAAGGGGAAAAAATAGGAATAATAATATAGGCTAGGCCTTATATAAATATAATAACTATTTTATCTTCTAAGAGCTGTCCCTTCTTCATTTGTTTGGGAATTATTGTTACTGGTTTTTGTGTATTTTCATTAACAGTAATCTTACACAGTATGTCTTAAAACCTGTCTTTTCAAGTCACATTATGCTTGTTCTATTTTACGTTGAATAAAAACTTACATATACTGATATTTTCTGATGTAAAGACTATCAATAGGGGTTAAGGAAAACAAAATCGGATGGTTTGATATAAAGGTAATTAAAACATTCTCTAAGTGTTTATATTTCAAATTTTGACTGTCACATCCATGGCCCTAATCATACATTCTGACATTGAATATTTGAAGTAGTAGCCCATTTTAAGCACATAATAAAGTACTGTCTCAATGGTTTAGTTAAGTTATTATCAATACACTTTTATAATCTGTAATTCTGAGTGTGATGTAACCAGTCAGGACAAAATCCACTGTGTCCTTCACAATGCATGCAGGTCAATGACCCTGGGCCTAATACCAAAAGTCAAAATATAGCACCACTACCATATCTAAAATGCAGTCATGCATTAGCTAGACACAAAATTTTCTTGTCAAAAATCACAAATGCAGTCTGTTAAACAAACAAAACCATAAATGGCAATGCTGATACTGCAGTTGCAAAGCCATGTTAACTTTAAACCTCCACCAGGGTGCAACATTGTCTAGCAGCAGGTAGTGGGGCTCTAGTCTAGTCTATTAAAGCAACTGCCATCAGCACTGAGAAGTACTGAATTCAAGTAGGTGTACATTTCTCAAAATTACAGTTTCATGTAGACCTATAGCTGATGACAGGTCATATGTATTGGCAGCACTAACTTAAAATTTCTGAACGCACGCAAAAAATATGTACGAAAATCGACCGGGTTTCATAAACTAAATAAATCTAGTATCTAATGTTACCATGTCTATTTTTCTCCCACAATGTAAACACTTGCTGTTGTTAACCCAGTGGTCCTCAGGGAAACCTGATCCAGGTATTTAAAATGCATGTCTCTGATTGCCGATTTATATTTTCACAGCGACCTTTAAAGCTCTACCGTAGGAAGCGCTTGTATTTTGAACCTGCTGCGTGTGCTGTAGTAACGTAACTGAAGTGTGTTAGGTAAGACACTCACATTATTTCAACACTTTATTACCAAATGTTGTAATTACAAAAGTCTAGTTTATTTCAGTGTTTTACTAACTAGCAGATTGCTCCATAAAACGTTCTAATAAAATGCTAAAATAAGTCATTTTAAAAATAAAAAAGTTTGAAAGAAATCCATTTGAGCACCTACTACGCTATGCAATCATACAGATCACGTGATCATCTGCAATGCCCAGATGTAGAAGACACTTTCACCTGTGTAAAAAACACCAGTCCATCTGAAAGGGCTTATACTTAGAAGCTATGGCCAGTCTCCTGTCTCCTGTTTAAACTTATTTTATTCAAAAGTGGTCATAGTGATGCAGTCTACGTAATACTCAGGTATACGCCGTATACCCATTAGAAAAGATGGCTTAATTACACTACAATACTTTTGCTGCGAATTTCAGTCTGGACTTGTTGCAGAAAATCTGTGACAGTCTGCAGATTTGATCAGTTAGTATGTTTTTATCTGAAACTTTCAAAAAGTCTTCAAGTGTAAGACGTCTAGTTTAAATCTGTTCAGAGTTTAAAAGTCTTATAGTGTATTTCAGGGATAAATTATACCCACTTAAAAAAAAACGCAAGGATTTTCAACATCGCTTTGTGTCAGAAAAGTCAGATTACTGACTTTTGGACCATTTGTGCAACCGGGGGGTATCGCGAGGCTACACTGTCCCTCGCCGATAGTGTCTGCTGTGCACACTCTGTTCGCCGGTGTATTAAATTAAAAAAAGTACTATACACCAGGACGGTCCCCAAATTACCTCAGCAGAGATGAGATTCAACAATGCATCCACAGTACAGCAAATCAAGTTAAAGAAACCAAACGAAATAACACAGCATGACAATCACATAAAAAAACCTTGGTGAAGATACTCTATACATACAAATAATTAAGGTCTCATCTCTGCCTACAGCGCTTTACCTTCCGTCCTCGCGCCAGCCATGCAGGAAAGGAAAAGGCTTGACATAAAACAACAAATAAACAAACAAACAAAAAATAACTCTAGTCACGCCTGGGCCTCCTCTCTAGGCCGAGACACCCTCCGGTGTCATCGCAGACAAGGAGAGACTCAAGTGCGGGGCAAAAAACAAGGTTTTTATTGACAGTAAATTAACTCCACCACAGTCTGGTGAAGAAACACCACGGATGAACAGGATCCGGGGAGGAAGCTCGACCCGTAGCTCGCTAGGAGAGAGGATCTGTTGGGTCCAGAGACTGGCGGATTCCAGGAGCAGTGGTGGAGCTTGGTGAAGAGGGAGATCGCAGTCCGGGACGCCAACGGGATCTGTAGTGGTGCAGCGGAACAGGTTACAGGGCAGGGCAGCAGGAAAACACAGATAAGCAGGCTAACAGGGCTAATGCTATGATGAAAAGGCAAGGCTAATGGCTAAAGCTAAGGCTAAGGTTTTTAGAACGTCTAGCGCTTGCTAGATTGCAGACAGTCTGAGCTGGCAAAGTAACACGCAACGGTCAGACAAGGAACAAAGGAAAACAGAGGGGTTATAAGGGTAATTCTAAGGGGAGGTAATAGAAGTCAGGTGAATGTGATGATAGCAAATAAGTCACCGGTGAGGAGAAAGCCCTAACGGGGAAAACACGGGGGCGTGGTAAATGACGTAGACAACGAGCGCGTGCTAGCTGCTAAACAAGGATAGCACGTGCTCGACAAAAACAAACATGACATCTCCCAAGCCAGACAACACAAAGACAAGAGCGGGATCATGACACTCCGGTGTCAGGCGGACTAGAAAATGCGTCATCACACAAAAAGAAACGAAAAGAAACCCTAAACAAACATAAAAAATAACAAGAGCAATGGTTAGGCCTTGCAGAGCCAAAGTAGCCGTTGCCGTACCGCAAATGAAAACAAAACATCTTTATTATAATTACATTAAAAACCCTCATCCCACATTCCCCAATTAAACAACCCTCTGTACCAGTCTCAATTGTCCAATGAGACCCGCCTATGTGCACCCTCGCTCATGGTCACGAACAACAAACTCCTCCGATTCCGGCCTGACCATCCGTCCACTTCGGATAGCTATAATATACAACCATTAAAACCTTTTTGTACATATTAAAACCAACACCCTATTCACTATAATAAACAGGGGGGTTACCTTTCCGATATTCCCTTCCGGGTGTTTCACAGGACACGTACTATGGACCACAACATCCACATGCGAGTCGGTGTGTTACCTATTCCTGCCAGCCAGAAACATACACCTCTCCCAACTCTTTCCCACCTGGCACCTTTGTTCTTCTAGCCACACCCTTGTCTTCGGCACCTCCCTCGGTCGTACCCGCTACAGTTGATTATTATAGTTAACTATCAATGTCAATAATAGATGTAACTTGCACTCATAAGTGTGACCCACTATGTGAAAACTAGGCTAAAAATCTGGTTATTATATAGTAACGATCATCAGAGTATTGATTTTATCCATTCATTTCAATATGATTAACTTAATGTCTTTGACATTGTCACGGATACTGCAGGAGACAATGCCACAAATTTTAATACTATTTTGGATAGATAATCCAAAGGTACAAATTATATATTTCGTAAATTCAGAAAGCACGAGAAAATCATAACTTCTAGTTAAAAAACAGATACCAAGAAAAAACGTCAAATAACAGTAGAACCGACAAATGGATATAAACTAGTGGTGGGCCGTTAACGGCGTTAACGCAGTGAGACTCTTATCGCGCGATAAAAAAAATGTCGCCGTTAATCTATTCTCAAAGTCGGGTTGGGAGCTGGGTCTATACTACACAAGCTATGATGACTTTCACTTTGATATTTTAGCGCGGATGTATACATAGATTAATGTCACTGTAGGGGAAGAGAACGAGATTTATCAACTCGCGTGATTCGCGTCATTCTCGCCGCCTCATCATCTCATAACCAGGGCTTCATTCGCGCGATTCGCGCAGCAAGTAGGTCTATCGCCTCTTTGCATTCACTTAACATGTAAATCACTCGTGTTTGGTCTGAACACAACATAACGTTACTGTGAAATGACCAGATCAAACGTGACGTGCTAACATGGATGCAGCTATGAAGCCGCCGGGTTTGCTTCAGGGAACATTTATTTTTAAGACGCTTCCCAATGGAAACCTCGACAAGACTAAGCTTGTTTGCACCTTGTGCAATGTGGAATTGGTTTACTGTACGAAATTGGTTTACATACAGTTAGTTTAAAAAAAACCAGTAACTTTGTATTGGCACCTAATGTATTATGGCTCCTGTATGACATATCGCTTGTTGCTCCCTAACTCTTTGTAAGTCGCTTTGGATAAAAGCGTCTGCTAAATGACTGAATTTAAATGTAAATGTACTGTAGGAGCTCTTCCAGTCTCAAGTACCACCTAAACACAAAGCATCCCTTAGCTAATGCGGAAGTAAACACAAGTACATCTTATAGAACATAATTTAATTTTCATCACAAATTATCATAGTAGAACAGCTTTCTCAAGTAGTTTGTGATGCATTTTGGAAACAGGAGATGAGCCCCTTCTCTAATGCGCCACCTGGCTTGAGAAACCCGTTCTCAAAGACTTACTTTTAGTCATTATTTGGGTAACACACATATTCTGAATGCCTTCGGCAGAATTCAAATGAGCCATTTTAATCTAGATTAATCTAGATTAATTCCAAGATTAATCTAGATTAATCTAGATTAAAAAAATTAATCTATGCCCACCACTAATATAAACAAAGATGAAACTTAAATAGTGTCAAATTAATGAGTCAAATGGGAAACAGGTGCATGTGAAATCAACAATGTCAGGTGTGCATGCAGGGAATTGTGGGAATTGGAGTCCGGTGAGGAACGTGCAGGAAGAGAGTGTTACAGACATGGCCTTCGTCAAACTAAATTAAAATCTAAAGATTATACTTTCACATGTATTCTTTACATTATATTGGTTGCCCTGCTGAAAAATAATAAAACCCTGACCCAAACACATACAATGGATGCAGGTGGGAATCAATAGAACAGCCATTAATGCCAAAGACATTATTTCATTTATGAATAGAAAAAATTGTGGTTCTTTATGGTATTTTAATGTAAACCACTAGAATTTATGTAATACTATTTTTAGCAGCGTGGGTTTGTGTAGAAATAGTATAGGACAAAAAAATTACTTTATAGCGGGATTTTCACATTGATGACAAATGTGCATTGATTATTGGATAGCTGGATGAACATTTACATCCAGCTGATAAAACCTGTGTCTTAGAGATTGTATGCATATACCATAAGGCGAAATAAAACTCTTAACTGACTGATTTAGACAGTGATTAACAAAACCAGCAAGTCCCCCCAACTGTCATTGAAATCTTGCTTACAATAAATGTTTCAGAATGCTCTTGATTGCATACAGAGGCATACTCTACGTATTTGTGAGTGTGGTGTTGATCATGGGTTGTCGATCTGGGATGGATGTGTAGGCTGGGGGGATCAGAGTATACTCACTACAAAGACTAGACTACTCCACTGGCCACAACTCAGACAGTTTCTGCACATGTCATGTTAATCTTGAGTCCTTACAAAATGGTATTGTACCCTTTAAATATCCGTAGGGTCTTTAGTTTGATCACACTTATAAAAGACAGATAAAGCTGTACGATTATTGAGCACGTGCGCAGCCATTGCCAACAAATTACAGACATATGATTCAGTTTCACCTACAGAGTACGGCATCTTTTAGCCCCAAGACCACTCCATCTATCAGTTTCAAACGATCTTCAAATCCAGTGTTTTATCCAACATTTATCTAACACCTGACTAAAATTATGTGAACAAACAAACACACACCTCTCACTATTACAAGAGCAGGCACACAAATTGACGCAGCCAATCTTGATAGTGAGCGGGTCTCGCTTGGCGGTTGACGGATGGGCGGACTATTTCTTTCGCCGTGCCGAGAATTGCCCAATAAGGGACTAAGAAAAGTTGTTACAAAACTGATTTTCATGTTCAAAAAAACTTTCCGAAACCTATACGAATGCTGGCGGAGTGTATCGAGCACAGAAATACTATGTCATACGCCCAGCTCGTTTTTTGAGAAGTTGACCATGTCAAGCATGAGAAGACGTTTAACATTGTAAATAAGTAAGAATGCATGAAACACTGTTGTATGCCCCTTTTAAAAGTATTTCATTGCCAATCAACAAGGGAATCATGATGCCTTAAGACTTTGAGCATTTGAAATACATCAAAGTATGTTGAGATGGCAGACTTACTTATATCAGGATTTTCAAAAGACATACAATGCTTCTATATACACGTGTTCTAAAGACATTGCAGATCTGCTACAATTCTGTATACATTACTGTAAAGTTTGCATTGTAAAATATTTTAAAAGACGATATCTTCAGTTGTGCCTGCATGTTTTAAGTTTAAAAACCGACGGGTTCATGCTAAGGTTATACTATTGAAGGTAGGAATTCATACCAAAAGTTCTACCTGTTGTGCTATTTGAAGATTTCAGTATACAAGTAACATAATATATTAACTGTTATAATCAAGTATGAACAGATATGCTGGATGACATTTATTTATAGCATTTCGAATATACAATATGTACGGTATAATACATTATAAAAGATTCAATGAAAGTGTAACCAATAAGTGTCAATACTGACATTCATTCTTTTGTTTTTTTGGTGTTGCTTCCAGCCTTCCACAAAGAGGAAAAGGGGGGGGACAAAATAAAACGGACAGAGTGTTAATTGCTAGTACAAACTGTGTTTTGAAGAAGTATCTCTGTTTCAATTGGTATTTGGTGGGCTGTTAATCTTCTCCCTTTAATGAAGTGTAATTGTGTCGTTAATTATCGGCCATCAGTTCTGCATCCCTACAGATCTGCCCCCTCAAGGCAGTGAATGAAAGCATCTGCATCTCCAATTCAGATCATCTCACATTTACTCGTGTGGACGATCTGCTCTCTAGGCCTCATTAAATTCAGTCAATAAAAAACATTCTCTATAATACTAAATAAACTATAGGAAAGATCCAGTTTTTCTGGCAGTTTAAAATGCATTGCAACAGTTCTTTGATTTCATGTATATTTTATCCTGTTTGCATAGTGTACATAGTTTAGAATAGAAGCAAAGCAGGTTGTTGACATAAGCAAAGCTTATTGGCATCTCAATTTATCTCCCTTTGTAAAATGCTGCATCTGCATAATCCTCCTTGGAAAACCAGCAACCTATATGAGCCTCTTTGTGATGTGGCTTTACAGCAAGACCAAATTTATTTTTGTGAGAGAGCTACTGTATATGAGAAACATTCTATTTTCACAATGCACTAACATATTTTTTAATGTCACTGATGATGTAGAAAAAGCCAAATTTGCGTTTTGGAACAAGTGGCGCTTTACAATATTGTAGTGCTGGAAACTGTTTTTCCGGGTCATTATCAAACGCCTTAAAATCTGAAACTTTTATATAAAATGATGACAAAAAAGTATTTATTTGAAAGCTTTCTTAACCACGCATTGAGAAACATGCTTTTGTTAAGTTGACATATGACTATTAATTGTTTGAAAATGTTTGATTATTCACATTAGGGCAAGAAAATTAACAACATGCCAAAAAACAGGATGAAAATAAAGAGCAACATTTGCCATTATGACAAAATTTCCAAGAAATTATGTTTAGAACATTTTGATTTAGAGAAAGATGGAAGTTTTCAAATTAAGTAATAAGTTGAAGCTTTTCATTTTAGAAGTGGTCACTTAGGGACATGGCAGAAAAACAGCAACATCTGTTAAAAACTATAGTGAATTGATTTAAATGTTTAAAAAAATTAATTGCGATGTTGTGATGGAAAGAAAACAAACTACTATTCTAATGTTTATAATAGGAGTATCATATAAATAGGATTCTGGTGAGCCAAATTTTTTTGTGTATTTAATCTCATTTATTAGGACTTTTATGTCATTATGCCGACACTAAAATAAACTGCAAAGTAAAAATGACCACTCACCAGAGAAAATGTTTCTTTGTCTTTGAAGCGATTACGAGCAACTTTTTGACCTTAGATTAATGTCTCTAAAATTATTTTAGTGGTAGGAAACTTTTAAACTGAATCTTACTGCCATTGCTCCTATCGGCTGAAATTGCAAGGACAGCTTGAGGATGAGTAATTCATGACAGAATTTTCAGAATCAGAAGAGCTTTATTGCCAAGCGTGTTTGCACACACAAGGCATTTTCTTTGGTGTTGGAAGCTTCTAGGACAGACATTCAACACAATAACAATACAATACAATAAGTTTTACAATCTAAAAGAATCTAAAATATGCTTATATAAAATAAGAGACTATTGTACAGAAAATGGGGGATACTTACACATAAGAAACATTGTGCAGGGTAGTATATACATATTAACAGATTGTATGTACACTTGTGCAAATGGATAATGTAGTAAGTAAAGGTAGTGTCATATACATGTATATAAAAAATGTAATATAATAAGGCACTACAGTGAACACTATAGGAGAAGTGAAAGTGGAATATTGCTCTTAAGGAGCATTTAGCTGTTTATGTGTCATGAACGTGGGGGGTGAGGACAAGGACAGAGGACAAAAGTGCAGACAGCGAGGTAAGGTTAAACAAGACTTTAATAAACTAAAAATACAAAACAAAACACCCACGAGGTGGGTAACATAGCAAGACTAGGGAAATAACTAGGGGAAAGAAGCTGCTTCTGTGTCTAGAAGTCCTTGTGTTTGGTGCTCTAAAGCGCCAGCCAGAGGGCAACAGTTCAAATAGTTTGTGCGTAGGGGGTGTGGTTTCAATAAGGTTTTTTTGCCCTGTTTTTCAATCTGAAATCGTACACGGGTCCTGAAGTGTGGGCAGAGGAGCAATAACGATCCATGAGTTTTCATTTTTGGGTGAATATCCCTTTACCACAATTTTTTTTCCTTTATGCACCCTGGCTGGCTTCACTCATGGTGACAGATGCTAAGTGACCATCCCACTGCCAATTAGTCTGTTTATCCCGCCGGTGAGGGCCAACTGATGAACTTGTTTTTTATTGGCCAGATCCCTTTGGGATCTCACACAGACTGTCCATGTCAAAGTTCAATATGAGATCCCCTTCTATTCCTTCGTTTCTCTCCATCAGATAAAGAAGACTGCATCAGGCACAGCACAGCCGGCTTATGTGACCTCTTATATTTCCAGCTGGCATGCTTTTGGCACTGACTTTAGCAAACAGCTGCTGGAGTAAAGATGGAACGAGTATAGTGAGACATATTTAAACAAAGTGAATTTGTGAAATAATGTAATCATTTGTTCATAATTTAAATGTTTGAGTTTAGGGAAAAGGAAAGGTGGAAGAGTTAACATCAGAAAATGCAAAAATCAAGCATCAGCGTTAGTTCTGGCAGGCCTTGTAGTCAAGCTCGGCTATCAGCTGTCACCAGCCGATCACAACCCTAACCCAGCCCATCAGCTGATCCGATACGGTCTCTCAATTGGGCGCTGTAATGTATTCTATATGTGTAATACGTGATGACGTAAGTTGTACGTGATGATGTAAGGGAACGGGAAGACGAGACACGTGTGATATAGCAAATAAAGGACATCAGTTCAGTTGTCATCTGTTGCAGTCTCAATTTATTACAAGACAAAACAACAATACAGGCGCCCTATTTAAATATCGGTTCAATCGAGCCTGCCTCACTGCTTCTAATGCTCGCTGCTTTAAAAAACCCACCACCTCCCCAGCTCCTCCTTAAGGTTTACTCGATCGAGGGACTCTGCTGTCCTCTTTCTCTTTTTTTTTCTGCACACTCTGTTCTCAGGGGGGTTGAGCTGCTCTCCCAGCTAAACCTGGAGAGTCACCCCAGATGCTGCTGCTGCTTCCCCATCTTACTTCTCATGGAGCTCATGAGAAGGATGGGGAATTTAGAACAGAGCCATACCACCAAAAGTAAATTGAGCAAATCTGCCAAATAAAAGATTACTTGTCTTAAATATTCTCTTGTTTTTCTTGACTAGAAAGGTCCTGACAGAAATGCTATTTTTTTGTGACTGCCTCAGGTGTTTTTTAATATTATGTGAAGAAAAAAGCACAGTGAGGCTCTGTAGGTCCCAGATGCTCTGAAGGGCATTGGCCAATCTTATATTAGGATGAGATATTCATTTTATTTGAACGGTCGTCATCCGGCAGATTTGCACGTCACTTCATTTCTTCCAGGAAAAGTGATGCACTCATATCTACACAGGTTAAGGTTTGTGCTATAAAGGGATTGTTGGGTGGAGAAGACTTGGCGTTTTAGCTATTATCATTAGGTGACGATGTTCAACAGCAGCTGTTGGGCAGTTTGTTACAGTATCATCACACTTCTAACCATTTACTGGTATTTGGTGTTCGTATAATAGGAATTTGTGTGACGACTCCGGGACAACACGTCCTAATACGTTTTTTAAAGAAATAAAACGTCTCGGTTACGTCCGTAACCTTCGTTCCCTGATGGAGGGAACGAGACGTTGTGTTGAGAGACAGACTGGGGTTTGGTTCTGAGAACCTATCATCTCCGAGATAAAACGCCAATGGGGATTGGCCAATGACCCGCCCACGCCAGTCTCCGCCCCGTACATACGGGTATAAAAGGAAGATGGCGGCGGTCATTCATCACCCTTTGTGCTGAGGAACCTTAGAAGTGCTCCTTGCAGCGGATCGGCAAAGCGTTGTGGCATGAAGACACAACGTCTCGTTCCCTCCATCAGGGAACGAAGGTTACGGACGTAACCGAGACGTTCCCCTTCAGTCGGTCTCTCGACGTTGTGTTGAGAGACAGACTGGGGATATATCTAACACGCCACGGCGCTGAGCCGTATTACGACCTCGAGCTGAGCGACACTGACTAGGCTAGCGAGTCACAAGTGAGCGGTGCAGCGAGATGTAACCTTCCAGTGAATAGTAGTGGACCTACTGCGAAGCCTAAAACAGGCGATGTACAGACAGTCATCACGGACAGGGCGTTCGCCTTGTAAGTGAGGCGCCGTCCGGAGCCGTCGCACTGGGAAAGAACACTGCTCTCCTCTTGGAGAGTATGTTACGGAGACCACATCCTGCCGTACGGGAGGTAACATGTGGAAAACTGACATGGTCTCCCGAAGGAGATCACATGCAAAAATGTTTGGCCGTAGGGGGCCAGCCAAGGTGGTTGTGCCACCGGAGGGGAGGTCACAGATTCGCCAACAGGGGAACCAGGAGTGAAGAATCAACATACGGGACTACCCAACGGGGGAGTTCCTACGTATGGGGCAATAGTCCTAGTATAGGGGTCCACCTAAGTAGGGGCGACACTGCCAGTACTGGACTTGGTTCAAACAGACCGCTCCGCCCGGCCCGTTACCAGATTGCTAGTGATGGATAGAATGCCTATACTTCACCCAATGAGGGGGAAGTAGGGAGACTACATAGCGCACTGAACTTACCTAATAGGGAAGAAGGCGCTTTCGCAGGCGTACGCCCAGCCCAGATGCCTGTCCTACATATTAGGTGTAGGACACTGGTTCCTTTCGGAGGTTGTAAAGCTCACGAAGGTACTGGGTGTAGCCCAACCTGTAGCTACACATGTCTGCCAGAGGGGCGCCTTGGGCCGGTGTCCACGAGGAGGCCCTGCTCCGGTGGAGTGGGCTCTCACTGCGAGTGGGCACGGGTGATCCAGGGATCGGTACGCCGTGGCGCCCACAATCCAATGCGCCAGCCTCTGTCTGAGACAGCCCTCCCTGGTGCCGTCTTCTGAACAGACAAGAGCTGCTCAGAGCTAATGCTCTGAGTGCGGTCCAATTAGAGGCGCAGTGCGCTGGACACAACACTAGGAGGTTGGGTCTTCTCTCTCCCGAGGGGAGCGCCTGCAGGTTCACCACCTGAACCCGGAAGGGAGTGTGGGAACCTTGGGCACGTAACCAGGCCGGTATCTCAGAAGACTACCGCCCAATTTCCAGGCACCCATGAGACACGAAGAATACTAGAGGTCCCTACCCTCTTGCAGAGGCAAGCGCCATCAAGAGCGGCCTTCATCGTAACAAGGACGAGAGGCGTCTCCGAGGGGCTCACAGGCCCAAAGGCCATGTAGGACCTACGGTCCTAAGAGGGTACGGAGCGCAGCCGGAGTCGCGCTCCTGAGAACCTGGTGACCAGGTTATGTTAACCAAGAAACTTACCCTCCAGGCGATTGTGATGAGCGGCCATAGCGGCTGCATACACTAACGCGGAAGGGGAGAGATTACTCTCTAGTCTCTAAAAGGTCAACACTGACCGGATCAAGCAACTCCGTGGGTTCTCACTGAGGGAGAACACTAGAGGGAGGGGCGCCACTTATAAGCGTGCACATGCAAGTGGTGGGGCTTTAGGCAGCGTACTGCAAGCCACTCCAGGCCTCCTCGTCCCATCTGGAGGTCAGGCATGGAGATACCAGAGGCCTGGCCTGGGGTGCCAACCGTGTCCTTCCCCTGTGACGTCAGGGGAATCGGCAAGAGGGGGCTATCAGAACTGAGAAGTCTGAAAATCAAGCCTGGTTGGGCCAGTAAGGCGCAACAACAGTACATGAAGCCACTCTAGTCCGACTTTGCACAGGCCCTGTGCAAGGAGGCTCCTGGGGGAAGTCGTACTTCCGCTTGTCCCGCGGCCAGCTGTGTGCTAAGGTACCCGTAGGGTACAAAGCAGGAATAAATGGGACTCTGGGGGCAACAGGATCTGATCCTGGCCACACCGGTCCCCTGAGAGCTGGACTGCGCGAGGATGGAGTGGCCACTCTCCGAGGCGTTTCACTGACGAGAGAGCGCAACGGCTGTCGGGTTCAGTTTGCCAAGGATAACCTGGCCCGCAGGGATAGATCATCCTGCTGACTCCAAAATAGGAGGCATGGGGCGAGTTGTGGCATCTGCTGTGAGCGTTTGCCGCCACAGCAGTCGTGCTGCCCGACAGGACTAGCACGTAGTCCTGCACTAGAGGTCTAGTGCCAAGGGGACTGCCAAAAACTCTAGGCAGTAGGGAACCCGTCACTGCCCGCTACTGCCCATTGCACACTACACCCTACCCCGCAGGGAGACGCTTGACGCGCCTCATACCTGCCCGAGCGGGCCTGCTCGGAGAAGGGTCAGATCTGACCAGGGTTTGGGGTGTGTAGACACTGAGGCGTAGCCTAACCCACCTGGTGCCCGTGTGCCGCCATGCCAGGAACCTGACTCTGCCAGTGCTGAAGTGGCTGTGTGCATCAACTCAAGGGATTATCCGTCGAGGACGCCACGTGTCCAGGAGCCTATGAAGTGATCAGCGGGACCCGGAGTCCGGCTGACCAATTCATCCAGTTCAACGCCTACTGCAGAAACTCGTTTAGTGAGCATGCTGCATAAGGGCAGAGTCAGTTCCACACCGAGATAAGAGGAGCTCCCGCTCTTTTGGGGAGAGCTTGCTCTTTCTCAGTTAACCCGTAGGCCAGAAGGTCTAGGTGCCGAAGCACAAGGTCCCATGACCGTTATAGGAAACAGGGACCAACCTAGTACTGATACGTTCTACCTTCAACACGAATATCGCAGAAGGAAGGAGACGTAAGAGTAAGGGTCCTACGGGTCGATTGCCACAACCAATCTTGTCGCCAAGATGCGCTTCTGTAGCAACTCGATACAGAGAGGGGCGCAGCCTCCCCCCCCTTAAAGGCACTGTGAAGTCCGGCCCGGAAAACATCTCGGTTAGAGGGACAGGTTCGACCGCACTTCCCGCCATAAGCAGCAACCTCGGCCTGAGCACGGGAGCTTCCCCCTTACGAGAATGCCCCGAACCTGGCGGGTGCCTGGCGAAAAATGGATCGCATAACCGAGATGGATCGTCCTCTAGCCCTTCGTACGGCAGGTGCTGTATGAAACCGGAGGATGATCTGCTTCACTGTGCCAGGGAGGCTGGTTAGTGGCTGACAGAGCGGTCACCTTACACAGGGTGAGAACCCGGAGAGGTTTGACTGCTCTGCCTACTTACCTGCTTAGTGTTGCCGCCGGCCAACGCAACGTCACGTGGAGATTGCAGAAGGCAGCTACCACAGGGGGAAGCCCGGAGAGAGAGTGTACTCTCCATCTCCACGGCTCTCCTGTCAGGGCCGCCCTGAGGCGGTTACCCAACAGGGTAAAGGCCTCCTCCTGCGTGGCTCCACATTTCTGACGGCCATCATGGGAGGGCCCAGTCTCAAAGGGGCCACCGCGGGGAGGCGGGACTGATGGAGGGCAGGCTGTGCAGGACCTAAGCATCCATAGATGGTCGGGTCACAGAACCGTCCGCTTCTTTACCCATCCAGCCCAGGTTGAGCCACAGATCCTTGGACCACTATTGTGGACATCGTCCAACCCAGGGCACACACCCTGACCTTCGTCGCTCGATGCGCGAGGCCTGTGGCGGTGCGCAGCCGGGTCGACCTTTCCATCAACCAGATCTAAACGCTCTGGCATATGACCCAATGGGTCGCCATAACACTTTGGACCCTATTGACCGCCATAGCGTGGAGCGTGAAAGCAGCTTGGGAGACCTTGTCGATTCCTCCAAGTGGCAGCGTCCGTGGAGTACCACGGGCGCTAGACCACCTGGGTGATCAACACAGCCCCCAGCTTACCTCACTGTCCAGGAAAGTAATAACTCCCTGAGCCCTTCAGACAGGAACACGCCGCGGACGGCATACCGACGTCTAATGAGCTCCACGTGGATCTCCAGGGCAGTCCGGGGAAGCACGGCCCTCACTTTGCGTAGCTTCCTGAGCTCGACCGCCCAGAGGCGGGAGCTCTAAGGGGCTTCGCGTCAGACAGGAGCAAGCCGCGAACGGCATGCTCCACGTCTAGTGAGCTCAACATGCATCTCCGGCCCGGGGAAGCACGGCCGTCATCTCTGCGTTGCCTCTTCTTGGGCTCGACCTCCCGAGGGCGGGAGCTCCAAGGGGCTTCGCATCTGATGACCGGAGGTAGCTATCAGATGTTATGACAGAGCACGTTGTCGGATCTTGCCCGATATGGGACGGTCATCCCGCCCATCGGGGACGAGCTAGGTGAGCGTGTTGGGGCATGAATGACCCGCGAGCCGAAGCTGGCGGAGTAACAAACACGGGAATCCCCGATCACCACCGACGTTCGCCGAAGCGTTCAACCTCGCCGTGGCGGCGGTCACGCACAGGGAACAGACGGGGTTTGCGGCAACATTCCGGAGAACGTAGCCGCTGTGACCGCCACACCTGAGGACAACCCATACTTGCAGTATAGGCGTCGTGCCCGTCAGACCCGAAGATGGGTCTGTCATACCCAGGAACACAGCTTGCAGCATCTCATCATCACCACACACCGTTTCCGGTGCGTGGTGTAGGAACAAGACGGTGGGACCGTCTCTTGGGGAACGGTCAGACGAGGGAAGGTGCGGACGATCCGCCAGCCAGGGCTGACGAAAACGTTCACATCCTCACATCACCCTCGCCCCTCCCCGCCGCGGACGGCAAGGCCGTAGCCAATGCCGTCACGAAACGGGAAGCAGTGAGTTGGCGGCTGAGTCCCGTGGGAACACAGCCGCCCGTGACGCAACGTCTTAATCATACACCGTCCGCAGTGCGGACAGAACTGATCCACAACGCTCACATCACCCTCCCCCCTCCCCGCCGCGGACGGCAAGGCCGTAGCCAATGCCGTCACGAAACGGGAAGCAGCGAGTTGGCGGCTGAGTCCCGTGGGAAGACAGCCGCCCGTGACGCAACGTCTGAATCATACACCGCCCGCAGTGCGGACGGAACTGATCCACAACGGCCGGCCCAGATGCCGGAAGCCCAACATCCGGGCTAGCCGCTATGTCCGTCCTCCCTCCTGGATGAGAGTGGAAACTGTGAGAATATTGGTCCTGAAAAGGACCTGCTCTTTTAAATCTGTAGCTCGCTGCCGAGACGCCCAGGGGAAGTCCGCGCTCCGGAGGAGAATCCGCCACCGAGGGAGAGTCCACTCGCCGAGGGGGATCCGCCATCAGAAGTGAGAAGTCCGCTGCTCTGCGTCAAATATCCAGCAGGAACTCGAAGAGATAAACTCGACATATACGCCGAGAAGGTTCCGAAGAACAAAGGATGATGAATGACCGCCGCCATCTTCCTTTTATACCCGTATGTACGGGGCGGAGACTGGCGTGGGCGGGTCATTGGCCAATCCCCATTGGCGTTTTATCTCGGAGATGATAGGTTCTCAGAACCAAACCCCAGTCTGTCTCTCAACACAACGTCGAGAGACCGACTGAAGGGGAACTTTATATTGCACAGCATAGATTCTCTGGAATATTTTGTGCAGGACATCTGGTATTGTATTTTAGGTTTAAATTGTTGCATAAATAGAGAAATACATTAATATATAGGCCTATATGTATAATTTAACATATTTGGGTAAATTACATATAACGACCACTTATCATGATGTGGTGCGACCAAGAATTGTAACAAAAGTTTATTAAGACAGGGCAAAAACAACAGCAAAACAAGAGTCCGACAGTCACTGGGGGGCCAAGCAAAGGAGACAGTCCGTGGGGTGGGCACAGCAGGCATGAGCGCTCGGCCACAGGGGGAGAGGTGGCTATGGGAGGGGGGCGTTGGTGGTGAGGGACTGGGACGTCCAGGGAGAGCAGCGGAGACAGCCAAGAATTGTTTGTGCCAAAGCTAAAGCCACTTAACACTTGTGTTATTGTATGAGTCCTGTACTGTCCATTAGACTGCCAGCGATCTGATGTAAAACATCATTACGCAGTCCCATCTCACTGGCTCGTATAAGCCACATCCTGTGAAATGAATCCAACTTTAACAGGTGGTCTGAGTTGCCAGATCGGAGGCAAATCTTTCTAGAAGCTGTGAAAGATACCAGCAGTCTCTGGCTTTGAGACTACAAAACAGGCCTCAGAGAGCTAAGATGACGTGGAAATAATGAAATGACTAGTTCCCTCAACAAGGCTGATTCGATACTGACAGCTAAAGCCATATCTGTCACAGCACTTTTAGTGTATCACAGTGATTGGAAATGAGGGCTTGCTCTTTGCAAAAAATTTAATCACAAGGTAATCGCAGCGTTAATGGTGGCCAGATAAGGATTAAGTCGATGCAAATGCAGCGTGACAGTCTGGTTCAAAAACATAATTATTATGGAATTTTTCAGCTGATAACGTCATAACGTCTGCTCCACTGTACTGTACTTTAGAGAAACCAGTTCAAGCGTTGCATTATCATGCCCTTTAAGAAGTGAATGTTCATGATATTAGCTGTCATGAAATATCAGGTATGACGATTTCAGAAAGTTCTTTGCAGTGAGGTCTTATTGAGGGCATTTGAAGAGCTTTATAACTAACTTTTACACCAGGTAAATTGGTGTCAGACATGTTTCTGATCTGCAATAATGAGAAATTATTCTGGTAGCAATGACTCAGCTCACCATGGTCAATAAATGGTGGTAAAGCACATGAATTTTAAGGTTAATCGCCAGATTTTGTCTAAGCAAATCGTGTTTGTTTTTATCGGAGTTGGGACATTTCATTTCAATTTTTGCAATGTTTTTGTTCAGTCATTATTAAGTTACCCCTAATGCCACAAATCCAATTCCGATTTAATTTTCTTTCTTTAATAAAACACAAAGAATGGATAATTAAGGAATATACACATTCTTGAATGTATAATCAAAGTGAATGAAGTTTAGACCAAAATTTTCAATAAAAAATGCTATTTTCGGTATTCCAGCTCTTCTGAAGTTTTTGTGAGAAACATGCTGAAATTGAAGTCATTATCTACTAGGGTTGGATGAAAGGTTTGGGATAGCATAAGGGTGACAGTTTTTTGTCAGTTTTTTTGTTTTAAATTTTAACAATTATTTAACTTTAATCTTTTAAAGGTGATTTATTTTTTAATAAATGAACATTTTATTTCAAAGCTGGAGTCTGTTATTTTTGTCTTAAATATAACCATATTTGTTTGTATGAAATGGTATTTCTGATTTCTTGAAATGGTTGAAATTTGATGTGGTTGGCATCAATTCAGTTGAAATCGATTCTTATCTAACAGAAAATTATCTTCTTATAGTAAGTATCATTGATATACAACAAATTATACATTTAATATACACACTTGCTTAATAGCAATATAAATATACCGTTTTATTGCAAACCTGCAATACAGACAATTACTGTATTAGCAGTTAGTTGTGTCAATGTAATTGTAATGAAAAATTCTACAGTGTAAAATAAAATACCCGTCAAAAACGTATAGCAAACAGTGAAATTACACGTTTTTTATGTTATTTTACAACCAACGTTTACAACAACAGTCTATTTCTGTTATTTTACATTTAAAAAACATTCTGTAGAATAAAGAAGTTAAGAATTTTTACAGCATATTTATTCTGTGTATTTTATAATTTCCTTTTTTACTTATGTCTGTGCTAGATTAATATGTATTTTCTGTGAAGCAGCTTGTGAAAGTTTGCATTACATTTGAATTGAACTATAAAATTGCAGGATACTTTACATAGCCTGCTTATATTTACGTGGGTTGAAGTCAGAAGATTTTAAACTGGCATTTCCCGTGAATATCATACCTAAAAGCTCATATTCGAATTCATGTCATTGTTAATGTTGAGACTCAAAATAAGTAGTAACTTCTGAACACTAATCTTTAATGTATTCCATCACATCTGTTTTTCGTATTTTTATCCAAAAGAGATTTTTTTTTTAATGCAGAGAATGTAAAGCAACATAAATAAAAGCACCTGCAAACTGATGGTTTGGAAATCATGTCCTGTTTGCTATTGTTGATGTGTTTTCTAAGTAACACATGTTTATTCTCAATAGGCTGCAGGTCTACTTGTCCACAATGAGGCCTCATTACACAGCATAATTCCCTGCTTGACATTTTAATTAGACTAACTGTGCTTGAGTGAATCAGTCATGAAGGAAGTTGTAAATGTAACCTTTGCTTCTGTTTCCAGAGGGAACGGGTAGATTCCACTTCTAGTACATATGAGTTGTTTTCAGCACAGCATGTTCACGAAACAAACTAGAACCTGTTTACTCAATAGCTGTATTGCCCTTCTGATAGTTTGTTGTCTCCCGTCTCAAAAAAGTCATCACACTCCACTTTCTACAAAGTGCACTTTATTAATGCTGGCCCCCCAACTATTTCGATCCACTCCAGGAACAAATAGTGCATTCTGTTGCTCCCTAAATGTGTCGGAATAGGTTCCTGAAGTGATGCAATTTCCTTTTTGTGAAATGACACGTCACTTCTTGAGTTATGTGTTGAATTGCTGCTGGGATTGTCTGTATACCCATGGCTTAACCCCAGTACACAGTGGAATAGATCTGGTTAAAGCTCAAATGAAAGGGACACAGTGATCATTAGCAGTCAGCTCAAAGCTGTTTCATTATGCCTCTCTTCTGAAGCTGGTTTCAGGGTTAAGTGGCTTTCTATTACACAGAACAGATATCTGTACTCTATTACTCCTCAGCATCTTTCAGAATCCTGAACATCATCATCCATATGGTTTAGAACATCATGTCTGTTACAGATTTGAAAACATCCATTTACATTTACATTTAGTCATTTGGCAGACGCTTTTATCCAAAGCGACTTACAGTGCACTTCTTACAGGGACAACATGGAGTAAAGTGTCTTGCTCAAGGACACACTGGTGGTGGCTGCGGGGATCGAACCAGCAACCTTTTGATTACCAGTTCAGTGGTTTAACCCACTAGACCACCATCTCCATCTCCATCTCCATCCAAACCTCTCCAAGGACCGGCACCTTCCCAAAATTAACCAAGAAGTGTCGCAATAATGGATGCATTTTTAGAAGATCATGTTCCATGGGTGCATCAAACTCAGGACATGATGAAATTTTTTTTTTGCATTCATCCTAAATCCAAGATGTTATAACATGTATGCGATTCAAATGGTCTCAAAGTTAAAGTTACTCCCTCGACTCTTCTGCATGATAATTCAATTCAGTTTAATTCAAATTACTTTTCACACTTTTTGTATTGTTGCAAAGCAGCTTTCCCGTAAGTATATAGTAAAACAGATAGTAGTGACAGTAGTAATAAGGCTGTGATATCCCATTACTTAAGCTAAAAACAAATCTGAAACAGACTATAAAAATGATTTAAAAATGAGTTGATTTGTTCATTTGCTGCTATGCCACACAATCTATTGTTATAAATCTATCTATTGTTATTTTTCTGTCTGATTTGTGAGCCATCCCTTTAATGTGTTATATTGTCCTCGGCTCCGCATGCCAAGGGTAAACACAGCAAAATTGTCCGTGCGTCATCCCCCTTTTTCCATCACAACTAAGATTTGATAATAAGAGAAACATCCCGGGTAGACTTTCTAACAAAGCGGCAGATAACATCATCTCTGGTATTCCACAGAGAAGAGAAGGCATTCCACAATATTTTGGGCGAAACAACAGGGTGTCAGATCTCCCTCCCTAGAGTGTTTGCCACTCCATCACAATTCCCTGCTGTTTACAGGCAATAGTATTATCCTGTTGTGAATTGGGCACATACAGGTTTCTACTCAGGCAATTTGTAGGGTGATTTGGTGAGGTGAAGTCATTTGTAGATGATTCACCATCGTTTCCATGGATGTGTTCATATCTTGATCCTCCAGAACCGCAGTCCCATCAAGCGATCACATACTCGCTGCGGTGTGTCTCTGATGATAGAGACAAACAGACCAGGCCAGCCTGATCTGGTCTTTTGCTTTCATCAGTTGCTTCAAAGCGTGGACAGGTTTCCAAATCTTTTAGCTCTATTACCATTTAAAGGTATAGTTCACCCAAAAATGTAAATTTTGTCATCATTTACTCACCCTCTTGTCATTTCAAACCTGAATGACTTTCTTTACACAAAGAAGATATTTTAAAGAATGTCGATTTGGTATTTTATTTTCATCAGTTCCTTCAAAGCATGGACAGGCTTCCAAATCTTTTAGCTCTACTACCATTTAAAGGTATAGTACACCCAAAAATGACTTTCTTTACACAAAGAAGATATTTTAAAGAATTTAGGTAACCGAACAACAGCAGTACCCATATTTTATGGTTGTTTGGTTACCTACATTCTTTAAAACATCTTCTTTGTGTAAAGAAAGTCCTACAGATTTGAAATAGCAAAAGGGTGAGTAAATAATGACAGAATTTACCTTTTTGGGGGAACTATCACTTTATCAGAATTAGCCTACACACAATTTCACAGTCACTTTTTCATTTCATTATTAACCTGCTTGTTTATTTGTCTTTGTGTGTTTAACGTGCATTTTTTGGTGGGGGTTATTTAAAAAAGTACAGATTCAGAAATCGAGTGTTTTGTTTAGTGGTGGGCATAGATTAATTTTTTTAATCTAGATTAATCTAGATTAATCTTGGAATTAATCTAGATTAATCTAGATTAAAATGGCTCATTTGAATTCTGCCGAAGGCATTCAGAATATGTGTGTTACCCAAATAATGACTAAAAGTAAGTCTTTGAGAACGGGTTTCTCAAGCCAGGTGGCGCATTAGAGAAGGGGCTCATCTCCTGTTTCCAAAATGCATCACAAACTACTTGAGAAAGCTGTTCTACTATGATAATTTGTGATGAAAATTAAATTATGTTCTATAAGATGTACTTGTGTTTACTTCCGCATTAGCTAAGGGATGCTTTGTGTTTAGGTGGTACTTGAGACTGGAAGAGCTCCTACAGTACATTTACATTTAAATTCAGTCATTTAGCAGACGCTTTTATCCAAAGCGACTTACAAAGAGTTAGGGAGCAACAAGCGATATGTCATACAGGAGCCATAATACATTAGGTGCCAATACAAAGTTACTGGTTTTTTTTAAACTAACTGTATGTAAACCAATTTCGTACAGTAAACCAATTCCACATTGCACAAGGTGCAAACAAGCTTAGTCTTGTCGAGGTTTCCATTGGGAAGCGTCTTAAAAATAAATGTTCCCTGAAGCAAACCCGGCGGCTTCATAGCTGCATCCATGTTAGCACGTCACGTTTGATCTGGTCATTTCACAGTAACGTTATGTTGTGTTCAGACCAAACACGAGTGATTTACATGTTAAGTGAATGCAAAGAGGCGATAGACCTACTTGCTGCGCGAATCGCGCGAATGAAGCCCTGGTTATGAGATGATGAGGCGGCGAGAATGACGCGAATCACGCGAGTTGATAAATCTCGTTCTCTTCCCCTACAGTGACATTAATCTATGTATACATCCGCGCTAAAATATCAAAGTGAAAGTCATCATAGCTTGTGTAGTATAGACCCAGCTCCCAACCCGACTTTGAGAATAGATTAACGGCGACATTTTTTTTATCGCGCGATAAGAGTCTCACTGCGTTAACGCCGTTAACGCCGTTAACGGCCCACCACTAGTTTTGTTTAATTTGTTGTCTTTTGTCAAGCTGTTGTGAATGTCAATAATGCGTGTATGAGTACTACCTTTGAGTCAAAAGCGTGCATCTTGTTATTAAACTTCCTTATTTCCATTTTCATTTACAACTTCCTTAAACAACTTCCTAACTTTTCTCATGTTTAAAGCCCTACATTCAGATATGTTGTTTTTAGATTCAAGTAAAGATTAACAGATGTACTTTGGTTTTAATCTTGTTCACGGCGACCATGTCGTGTTTCTCCTAAAAACTAAATGTTCATGTCCTCTGGGAAATTAAATCCTGTTTGAATAAACTTGTTTGGCATTGCTGTATTTTATTTTTTGACAGTGCATCTCGTTTATTTTGACCTTCTGTAAATAACGAAAGGATCTAATGTTCTTGTAGCCCTGCCTGGTCCAGCATTATGGATTTAAATCTTTCTGACAACTTGCTATGTAAAATAACAGCTGCTGGTTCAAGCACTGCTGGCGTCCATAAACAGAGAAGGCAATCAATACAGACAATCTTCCACACATATAATTACAGATACTTCAATCCCATCCAGATCAGTACATGAAAGCACAGATGGTTACAACCTTCAGTTGTAAACAAATCCTGTGTGAATATTGTGTCATTTCATTTACGCTACAGAGGTTTGTTCATTAAATATTGTCATTCCTTTTCAACTTTCAGTTTGCTTGAGTGCCATTAGGTGCTATTTACAGCTGTGCTATCGTCATATATATCAAGTCAGACTTGAAGGCAACAGTTTTTTTCAAATTGATTTGACATAAAATCATCCACCAAGTTAAAATATACGTAATATATCACATCAGGAACAAATCACAGTGATCCCTTTTTTTGTGCTGGTTCAGCTGTCCAATGTTCTTGTCTGGTTCAATGGAAGATCACAACATTAAATTTTATAACTGACGCAATTACACTCCAAACTTCTTTCACATTAATTGTTCAAAATTTCTGTGACAGGGAGCATATGGGAAGTGCAACTGTTGAAGTCAGGGTCCATCCACTGGTCCGTTTGAATGGTCTTCATTTAAAGGAAGATTGAGTCTGTTTTTTGGATGCTCAAATGTTGCTGATGTTTTGAAAAGTTATTGCTCAACATGATGTCATCCTGTATTTAAGCCCTGATTTCTTACAATGTGTCGCATGGGATTTGGGGCTGCTAAAATGAATCCTTAAAATAATTAAAAGCTTTGATAGATGAACAATAAAGCCTTTTCTCAGCATGTGATTTACAACAAAACCCGTTCCCAATCTGTCCAAAATAACAATTAAATGACTTGGGGATGTAATGACATCTCTTTAGATTTCACAAATTCAACCTGATTTTGACACGATTAGTGTGTCGTAGGGTGTCGTAGTGATTCGTAAAGGACGTGGGGCGTCTGTGAGGCTTCAAGTAATGATATATGTGCTGCCAAGTGGAATTATGTGATGGAGATTCATGGATCTGTGCAACAATGCTTCTGTCAATCATTCTGACGATGCAACAGCCAGCACAAAACATACCGCATTGATAGACACTGTTTGTTTATGCTCTTGTTTGCGCAAGTCACTTGCTAATTCTACCATCATAAGGTGTACATAGGGTCTGACATTGTTTCTTTACCAGAGCAAAACTTTTGGAGCCTAAATCACGTATTGTCTCATACAAATTCCTACAAATTAGCACCTAAAATACTGTAGTTACGAACAGTTAAAGTAACGGTTCTTCTCAGTGGCGGACTGGGACTTTTTTTGCCAAGAGCACCCCACTACACAACCATCGCGATTGCATTAATGTTCACCCTCTGCCTGGTCTGTCAATGTTGTGGTGGTGTCCCCCTCCATCCGTTCACAATGGTGTTCTGGTTCCCCCGGTCTGTTTGCAATTGGGTTCCTCAGGGTGCCCAAATGAAACCACCTTTAACTAACTCCATTCAAACCTTATTACTGTATTTTTTACCTTAAGCCAGACATATACTGCGAAATTTAAGTAATATTTTTGTTAAATACCATCTCTCGCTGTACAAGTAAATCACATGTAATGTAAAGCCAAAACTCATGATTTATGTACTCTCACTATACTGTCCCATATTTTTCCCTACGTGTAAAATAAACACATAGGAGTCCTCTGAAACTGGAAAACCAACGTTTTGGTCAGAAAATCATCCCACCATCCAACTGTGGGTTGAGATGGTGTAATTGCCTCTTGCTTTCCCCCTACACTGCACAACAAATGATGCACAACAAAGCTGAAATTCCGCCCGACTAATTCTGCCGGACCCTCTGCTTTTTTGGTGTGAATCTTCTGGCCTTTTAATGTTTTCACTCTTTGGGGATCATTGGTTTTGATCAATAGACACTGTCCTGCTCCAGGATGCAACACTTAGTCCTTTGTTCGTTTGTTTTGTTCCAACTTCTAACGCCTGGATCCTATAATTACGTTTAATTGAGTTCAACTGCTCATTGACACTACGTGCAGAAGTGTGCATAAGCTACCGCATGGCTGAACCTGACATTTGACATTACGTTTGGTCTCTGGTTTTCTTAAGTTATCTGTACATGACATAACAAATAGCCAAGGGCTCAGAGATACCGTAACAATGTAATGCTACTTCCAAATATCTCATTTATTCCTAAGATCACATATAGCTTCTTGTTTCCCCCGTGGAAAAGAATTTGGAGCGGATATTGGGACTGATTTCACATTTAAGCTCATCAGTGATTTTCCATTAAAGCAAAAATCAATGCCTCTTAATTACAAACCGATTTGTGGGGCATAATTAATGGCAGATATGAGTAACAGGTTTAAGGATTGATCTGTGAGGACCCACATTTTAGCCGGGCATCCATGGTACGATGCCTTGGAGTCAGAGAGAGACACAAATAGAACGCAAGCACATCGATCTGGAGACTGCAAACCACTGCATCCCCCTTTTTCCTGAGACTACTGTAGTGCCACAACAGATGTTTTCTCAACCCTTGGAAAAGTACTGCCTGAATCATTTCAAGATGGCACAAAAATAGATTCCCGTGAGAGCTGCTGTAAGGGTCTGTCTGAATGTTACTATGTGACACAGCTTGATTTGGATCACAGATGTGCATAGTTTACATGAAGAAAGATTGAGGCAGAACGACTTTTCCTGTCTATTTTATACAAGTGTTTTCAATTAGGGTGCCCCTTAGCTTGAGATAACACAAAAAGTCACAGATGGAACAAGACAACTTAGTGACACATTGAATCAAGGTCATTCATGTGCTTAGAGCATGTTGTAATGTTAGGCTTTGCATTTGTGAGAACATCATTTTATTCTTGAGGTATATCAAACTCTGAATTTGTTATTTAAGGAACCTATTCATGTTAAACTTCTGCTCTTCTATCTTAGTCAGATTTACGTATCATTAATAATTAGCATTGAATCTCCATGCCGTAGATGCCTCATCATAATGTTTCTGCGAAAGACAATACCCTTTCCGATAAATCTAAGCCGAGGCGGGCCTTGAAAAACCCCTCGTTTCACTTGATAACTTTTAAATAGGAACATTTGCCAACAATTATCTTGAGAGACAGACCGTCTTGAGTTCGCCAGCAATTATCCATTGAGCTGAAATCCAGACCTCAGAATCAACTGTGTAAACACTCCCAAACCCATATACTTGACTCAAAAGTCAGATAAATCTATTTCCAAACATCTTATAATTGTTTTTGTTATTTCTTCAGTTAAAATGTTAAACCAACACTATAAAAAATGGCATTAGCAAAAATCAGTTTCAACAACCCAGCATTATTTGTTAAAACAAGGGGCAGTTCTAAGTTGAGTGAATATTCATTCTTTATATTACTTACTTTATATTACTGCAAAACAAGGCAAAAATACTGAGAAAGTTAACTTTGTAGTGTACTCCATTGAGTAAACTGTACAAAAATTCCCAGCACACTAATTCAGGCCCGACGAAATGGATATTAGCTCAAAAGGTTACAGCTGTGTCTGTGTGGAACATGTTTGCTTGGTAGCATGTTATGACCTCCAAAAGTGGGGGCGGTAGACCAAGTCATAGTGGATTTAAGAGCATCCAGAATGAGGTTTTGCTTTTCTTTCCCTTCAGATTATGGTTCTTTCTTTTTTGCCATTCTATAACTCAATCACATAAACAAAGCCATTATTCCCCCCTGCGGATTCCATATAAAACCAGCCATCACAGCTGCTTTATTCAAAACGCGATCATTAACGCTGATGCCTATCAAATCAATATCTCAGAATTTGCAAGACTCACTTCAGAAATCACTTCACATACTCAAGCTTCAAAACAGCCCATGTTATTTTTACTCTCCGCATGCAGAGTAGTGTGAAAAACGTGAATAAAAGAAATGGAAAGGGTTAAATACGGAACAGCTGTGCCAATCAGAACACTCCAACTGTGAGGCAGCCGGGTGCTGCTTTCAGAATAGACACCTACAACTCGGTCTTTTGGAGAACCTCACCCCTTCATTTATCAATGCTGTGCGCTGAGATCCCGTCTCATATTGCTAATAGACAGACTAGGATATTTATCCACTGGAGGCCATCAGCTGCTGAATAATGGGCCGGTCATTAATGGACGTCTTTGAAACACACGCTCATAATCTCAATGAATGCAAAATGTGGGGAAAAAATGTATTCCAATATACATTCAAAGGCTCCCATACATCCTATCTGTGAGGTCACCGGAGGATCACGTTTTTATTCTCAATGGTGTGAATCTGGAGAGTTATTAACATCTGGCTGTGATTTATTGTCAAAGCAAGATTTATTTTGCTGGAACATATCTCACTTAATGATCATAATCATGTTATTACAGCTTCTCTAAAGTGAGTATGAACTCCTCAAAGGGCTTTGATGAAATGTTTGCTGATGAGGTTCTACTCAATATGAAACTGCTTAGATACCTGCCTCCCTGCAGTGACTCTGACAACACTGAAATTGGCTTCAAAGAAATGTATCTGAAAAATGGTATGACGGATCGAGATTTTTTTAAGCTATCAGACTGTTTTGCCCTTCAAAGGTGGTATGGATCTATTTGATTGACTGTTTTGTTTTGTATCTGCGAACTTACCCTGAAAGCTTAGAGGAACTGTTAACCCCAAAAATTTAAATTCTGTCATCATTTAGTCATGAGCCAAATCATTATAAATGTATTTGTTCCGACGAACACAGAGAAAGATATTTGGAAGAATGCTTGTAACCAAACAGTTCTTGGAAAATGACAATAGTAGTCAAAAGTGCCCCAGATGTTTTCTCTCCTACATTCTTCAAAATATCTCATTTTGTGTTCAATAGAACAAAATACATTTATGAAGCAATTTTTCCTGCTGGAAGCCAATGCTAGCCAAGTACTGTTTGCTTCCACACATCTTCCGATATTCTTCCACATAAACTTTCTCTGTGATCATAAGAACAAATACATTTATAAAGATTTGGAACAACTTGAGGGTGAGTAAATGAAGACAGAATGTTTATTTCTGATTAACTATTCCTTTAAAAATTGCACCGCACTGAATTGATTGAGTCCAGATATGTCCCTCGATTTCATTGCGTAGTGGGTATCCTAAAACTTGTATATTTCATGTAAAGTGAACATTTTTGTAACTTTTTTGTAACTTTCCCTAACTTTTTTGGTCACAATTCAGTGACACAAATTACATAAACAAATCAATGTTTAAACCTGCTCTACTGGCATATCTCACCCCCAATTCATAACACTAAGCTTATACCAGTGTTTGATTGTTTGCGTGATCAAGTCAGTTTTCATGGGGAGTTTAAGTTTGCAGCAGTTCCTCTTTGCAACTAGATGCAACTCTATGCAACAGAAAGAGAAGGAACCGGCTACTTCATCACGTGTGTGGATGCTGGTGTCAGAGATTTGTTTGTTCTTACAGCAATCTCTTAGAAGGAAAATTGGCGTCTAGATTGCTGGGTTTAATTAGAAAGTTTGGAACAGCGATCATCTGTGGACTGCCACGTTATTAATTCAATATAGAGGAACAACCTATGTATTTTCTTTCTTTCTGTCGCTCAGCTGAAAGAACATAGGACTAGCAAGGTCATGGTTTTGATTCCCAAGGAACGCACAGTGATACGCTGTCTGCTTTCAAGGTAAATGCTTTCTATGGATAAATATTCCAGAGGGTCTATATATTGTTAAGTTTAATTCTAATATTTTAAGGACAGGCGTCAGTGCAACTCTAGTCCGATAAGAGGATGTGATTGATAGGGTTATGAAACGCCTATGAATGCCACAGGCTGATGCTAATTGTCCCTGATGGTGTTGACAGAGAAGAGGCTTTACAAATCAGTGCTCGCTGATGGACATCACCCTCAGATCAGAGATAAAGTCTGACTTGTCATTGTCATTTAACAAGAGATAAATCATAATGAAAATGACAAGTCAGTCCTACCTGTAACATCACAGGTAACATTAATGTAATGCTCAATGCAAAGCAAAGCAATTAATGTCAATTCAGTTCTGAAATAACACTGTTTCTTCTTCTTATTTTTTTTTTTTTTAAAAAGATTATATTTATTTGTCGAAGGCAAATGTTAAACATGTTATCTGCCACAATAAATAATGTACTCTTAAAGTTAAAACTACCCACCACTGTGATCTGTGATCAGGCGGCAGAGGTCCCTTTCCCACCCTGGTTAAAAACGTTTGTTTGAGAATCTAGAAAGTGTTTTAAAGAGCTCCAAAACACCAGAAATAATTTGATCTGAGTGAAATAGGTTCTCACCCCCCTTGAAAAGCATGAGCGTATGCAAACAGATAAGTATTATGTTCGCAGCGTAAAGTAAAGTGGGCTTTAAACCCCAAACGAAATCTGTAAAAGCGTTAGCAGGCCTCTGGCACGATGTGGGGTGGTGTTGGGTTTTGGGCTGTGGTTTTAAAAGGAGCTGTGGTTTTAATCACTTATACATGATTTTTCCAGGAAAACAACAGAGAACAGTGTGATTTTTAATCAACCTACCAGAGACAGTTGGTGAAAACATCTCCTGATATGTATATTTAAGAATAAATAAACTGTTACCCTTTGGTGAAAACAAATGAGAGATGATTGCTTTATTTCGATCACAGCTTGTAATAAATCCATTTATCATATAATGTTATGAGTTTAAAGCTGTAATATGTAACTTCTGCCTCTCCATCGCCATCTCTGTTTGAACCATAAAATTACAGGTCACTTGCAGAGCTATTTATTAATCCTACCCAACAGCTAAATTTATAAATCACACTGTATATGCTTGCACTGTGAATCAGGGTAAGATTAGGACACAGTTCTAAACACTGATGTTTTATGTACTTTCTCGATAACTGTTTTTGTTAATTTATTGAACTTTTTGAAAGTTACGGATTAAAGTTTTAGAGGTCCAGTGTATGAAATTTATCGGCATCTTGTGGAGAGGTCGAGATTGGTTTCCATGGCTCACTGCTCCCCTCCCTTTTGAAGGACTATGGAGGCTGACACAGGACTAAGATGTTGTCATATTTTCTGCTTTGCCGAAGCAGATAAGGTTGTCACGAAACACGCTCTGTAGAGAAGTTTGTTCTTTTAGGGCTTCTGTAGAAACAACATTGTGAATTATATTAGGGGCCATTCACATTTTGCGTCTGTGCCACATTCTCTTGTCACATGACCCGCAGTGCGCGCACGGCAGTCTAAAAAAGTGACTTGCCAAGAAAAATGTGGGCACTGTGCTGTATGCACCTGTGTACTGTATATTATATTTTGTTTCTCTCAATAGAACTCTCAAAAAATTATACAGTCAGGTGTTGAACTAACATTGTTTTCTGTCATCATAATCCTATTGCCCTCTCCAGACAACCTTTCTCCTCTAAACAGAAAACTTCCACCGTGATGGTGATCTCTTTGATCTTGACCCTGTCTCTCTTATCTCCAATGAAACATGCCATTGGTCTGGAATAAAACCAAAGGCTAGGTTTCTCCAGCTGTTGATATAATATAAAAGGCTTCAAAGTGTTTCAAGGTTCAGCTAGATGCGCATACAAATAGTTGGTTTGTTATAAATAAATAGCAGGGCTCTTAAAGAGAGGTTATGAACAGTATACCAGGCCTTACTGGAAGATCATTAAGTTATGCATGCATTTGTTTGTTTCCCGACTACAGATCTGAGCCATTAACTGGTGCATATGTAATCGGCCATCAATAGGGCGAGGATCCCAACTAGAAGATGGTAGCAAAAAAAAGATTGAATAAAACAAAGTATCATCAGAATCGTGTCGGCCCGGTGGTTAGGTCATGTATACCGACATATCGACATAGCAGAAGTGGACAAAATTCAAATCTGACTCTGACATTTCAGAGTCCCCTGCTGCCCTCTTGTGCCACGTAATAAAAACTCAACATCTAAACATTGATCTAGATCTAGAAGATCTATGAACTTACAATGGGAATTTTGAAGTGACCCTTCATTCCCTGAGCACTTTTTACTGAAACATTCGTGTGTAAAAGGCTGATGATGTTGGGACCTAGCAGACAATCTGCTTTTGGCGAAGCTGCTTTTTAAAGCGGAAGTATGTCATTTTGTGATGTTAAAGGATTTTCTCTTTTTCAAGCTTAATATGCAGAGACAAATTTAAGTATCCCATTTGAAGGCTGATTTCTTTCCCAATAAAGTGTGAACAACATGCTCACAGAACGAGGTACAGTTCAAACAAGTAAAAGTCTGGTTTATACTTTTAGAAAATAACCAAGTTTTTAATAATAAGTATAATATAATAATAAGTCTTTGTTTAATGAAGAGCTATTGTATTTGGCTCAAAACATAACCTACGTAAGAATACAAAATATTTGCTTATTTTTGAAGCTGTGGTGTGACAACTTTTCCTTTTTTCTTAGTGGTCATTAATGGTGGTCACAAAAAAAATTCAGGAAATATTGTAGACCCGGCCATGGAAAGACTGTAGAACTATCAAAACACTGCTCTGTTTGTTTGAACAACCCAACCTTACTCGACAAAAACAATATTGACTGACCCAACCAATAACATGAGCTGACGCCACAACTATGCTCTATGATTTCAACCAGTAGTATTTGGTGAGAGTGTTTGGTCATCCTCTTTGAAAACAATCCAAATTTGATTTATAAGCTTTTTTGCCCATGGGGACCTCAATTTTGGTCCCCACGGTGACACGAGTCCCCATATGTTAGTGTGCATTCAGGTTTAGGTCCCCACCGGGATATAAGAACAAGACACACACTCACTATAGTGGAGTAGGCAGGGCAAGACCGTGGTTCGAGACAGGTGAGTAATTGTTTAAGAGCGCCAGCTGTGCGCGCACCGGTCTCGAATCACGTAGGAGATCTGGAGCATATAAGAGAACGAGCAGCCGGACCGTCGAAGAGAGAGGACCGGGCCCGAACATGTTTTATGGTTGTATGTATGTTTTACTTTCGTGTTTTTGTTTTGTTCGCCGGCGGTCGGCCGTGAGGGGCTGCCGGCTGTTATTAATTATATTAAAACTTTATTTTAATGTCTGCCGGTTCCCGCCTCCTTCCATCCTTTTAATGAACCTTGCTACATTGGTGCCCAAACCCGGCAGGAAGGAGAGACATGCTGTCGGAGAGTCCTCGCCGCTGAGTTGCCTTGCGGTGGCGGAGAGTTCGGGCAGGGCGGACGAAGGGCGTAAAAAAAATAGTCTCTCTCCACATAAAACATGGGGTTCTGTCATGATCTCAACGCTAGGCCAAGAGAAACATTACATGATGCGGGAGAATCATAACAGGCAGAGGTATTACAGAATCAGTCGATCTCATTAGAAGGTAAAACCATATTATCTATGGTTATGTAAATTTAAAGGTCCAGTGTATACAATTTAGCGGCATCAAGTGGTGAGGTTGCGAATTGCAACCAACGACTCACTCCTCCCCTTTCTTGCGAAGCACTACGGTGGCTGACACAGGACTAAGATGTTGTTACTTTTCGCTTCTTTGCCGAATGAGATAACGTATTTATGAAACATGCTCTGTAGAGCAGTTTGTCTGTTTAGGGCTACTGTAGAAACAACATGGCGAAATCCATGCAAGGAGAACGTAGTGTATGTAGATAGAAATAGCTAATTTTAAGTAACAAAAACATAACGCTTCATTATGTAAGGTAATAATGCACCTCTGAAGACATAGTTATGTATATTATATTGCATTTCTGTCAATAGATCCTTCAAAAAATTACACACATCATATTTAAAGCAGAAATCTAAGTATTTCAGAAAGAAGTTTTGAGTCTGTCCAGCCAAAGATTACACAAATTACACAGACCAATTCTGTAAACATTATGCAGTTATCATAATTGCATGAGGTCTACATTCACAAACAATACTTGAGTTGTATTCATCATAGTATTCATATTAATGTTTGAAATTTTCCAATAAGCCAGTGTCAGTTTCACTGTTTTTATACCATCAATAGTTGTACTTTCTCCATTTTTTTCTTTGTTATTTTGTCATTTCTGCACATCTTACATCACATGTGACCAAACAGCGTATCATTGTGTGCCGTCTATGGCTATTCACCATGATTCATGATACAAAAACACTGACGATTTAATGTCTGCAAACAATGTCTGAAAGAGGAACAACATTTTGATCGCCTATAAACGCACTATTGTGTCCAAACACATTATTCATTTTAGTAGCTGCTGTCAAGTGTGAGGTTTTATCACCATCTGCTTATCTGGATTGATCCCTTCAACTTTTCCTGCAAATGTTTGTCAGCCACATCCTCAAGTATTCGCAGCTAATAATTAACCCGCCCTCCTAATTGCATTCGCTACGCTGTTGACAAATGCATCAGTCTTCCGAAATGATTCATCTGTTGAACCGTCCCTAACGGTGTACAGCCAATTCATATTTAAAAAACCCTGTCACCCGTGACCTTCCAGATTCATCTGATAGTCCATGACTGGCAGTTATGACACATCAGGCAAATGATAATGATAGCGTTTTTTCTGTTCAAGGCAAGGAATCAGATTCTAATCCTCTCACTTTTCTACAAACCCACTCTAGACGTTCCTCTCCCTCCAAACCATTTAATGAGACAAACACTGCAAATAAAAGGTGGGAAAGTAAATTAAACTGAAATCTCCTTCATATGAAGACCTTTAAAGGGTAATTATGTGGTTGATCTTGTTTGTTTGATAGAGCAAGGCTTTTTGAGGAGTATGTGTTTGCCAACTGTGGATATTAAACACAACATTTCAAAGCCACTGCAACATGTTTGTTTAATGCCTGGCATATTAATTGCCTCCCACAATTCGTTTTTACTGTTGCTATTTCGGGCTGACTAAAGGTTTGAGACTCTAGTGGGCTGCCCTTTGCCAAGTCTCCCCACCACGGTAGCAACTGCCATATTGTTCACCGAGCAATCCAATAGTGTTCATCTCCCTGATGCACTGCAGAACGTCATGTTAATTCGTGAGTGGGTCATTCATAAAAACCAAGCATCACAGATTTGCTCTGAATTGCATCCCGTCATTCTCCGGGAGAAAGAATGAGTAGTTGTGCTTTATATTACGAGGTCACGGTGGAGAACTGTGGGAGCCCGGGTTGAACTAACTGCATGATCAACCTTTCTGCCAAACTGTCCCTCATCTGCGATAATGAAATTCTGGTCTAAGTGGGGCCGTCAGATTAAACCCAGAAGGAGGATTTGATGTGAGACCCTTCACATTTAGGCTTGTCTAGTCACGAACATACTCCCACATCAAAGGCACCTTGTCGTATCTTTGAACATCTTATGTTGGCCTTTCCTGTGCCTTGAAGTGTCCGTGTTTACTTTTAAAGACACAAAACTGGCCATTGTTTGTGTCTTTGTGCCATGTGCTCTCCTGTCTTTCGGCTTAGACATGCCACTTTATTTCCTTATTCATAATCCCGTCAATAATTTACGCCCTACACTACAGTTGTCTCCCTCGTTACCTCACCTTTGGACCGAGGACCAAAAGTGTGACTTTTTGATTAGGACCATTTAGCTTTTTGAAATATGTTAATAGAATTTCATATAAAAATTAACTGTAAAATTACATTTAAGAATAGTTGGATGTAGCAAAGTTCACAGCAGGGAAGGAAGGAGGTGAGAAACGGCTCTCGTCCAGCCTTCCTAGTTACATACCCCCATCGGCCCTGACAGCCCGGGGGATACCACCAAAACTGTGCTTACTCCCACCCGGGGAGCCAGTCTCGGTGTCTGCAGCCCCTGGGGGTATGCACTGAAGAGACGAGAGAATGGAGACGGAACCACCAGGAGCGACAGAAAAAAATCTGGTCAGGTTCCCCCACATGCTGTCGCTTAGTCCTCAGCCCAGAGGCTCTTACTCGCGATGCTATGCGGTGGTGCTGGACGTTCGGTGGACGCCTCGATCCGTCTCCTGGTGGTTGGCGATGGCTTCTCTGGCTGAGGGCAGCCGGCAGCGAGTTTCCCGTTCCCTGCTCCTCCCATTTTCATGGCAGACGGCAGAAGGCTCCGGCCCACGGCAAACGAAGACAACCCCTCCACTCCCTCTTCTAACGCCGCCTTCCCACCTTGGCCCAGGAGCACAGGGAGAGCTCTCCGTCCCAGCTGATTCATCTAGCTCCAGCACCACCGCCTCGGGAAGCCGCTGGCGGACGTCCATCGTCCACGCTGCCCGAACTTCCCAGCACCGCGATGCCGCTCGGCGGCGAGGGCTCTTCCACAGCATGTCCCTCCTTCCTCCCGAGTTTGGGCACCAATGTAATGCGGTTCAAAGTAGGGAAGGAAGGAGGCGGGAACCAGCGAACATTAAACAAACTTTAATCAAAAATAAACAAACAATTACACTGAAATAAAAGGTTGACAGCCACCTCACGGTCTGCCGGCTGCAAGAACATAAATACAAACTTAACATATGTACGGGCCTGGTCCTCTCTCATCATACAATCGGCTGCTCGTCCTTTTATGCTTCCGATCTCCCCGCGTCATTCCCTTATGGCTCGCTTCCCACCTTGCACGTCACATAGGGTTTGTCCTAATTTGACCCAACCATGTGCAGAAGCAACCCAACATTCTTTCGAATGCAGTAATACACAAAATTTAAATGACAATTTTTTATTATAAAAAAATTATATAGACAATTTATAAATTTGATCAACTTCAAAATGAAACGTGAAGTATTGGACACTTTAAACATCCAACGGCCATGTGAGACGCAGTGAGGGACTCATCAGATTAAAACAGTTTACACAGGTTACTCATTTTAATTTGGACCCAAAGGTATGAGACGTTAGAACTTAACTGGTCTGTATGTAACCCTGCATCAGTGACATTTGGCTACGACACTATGAATAGCAGTGTCTCAAGGGCTCGGCATACATTAGAAACACTCTTTGTTTTTCCCAGCCCCGTAGGAGTGGACGCGAGTAGCTTGTGTAAAGACATGACCCTTGTTCAGGTGTTTGTAGTTTTACCCTCATCTTATAAAACACACATGTATAAATGCATACTGCTACTCTCCTGTGTGCCTCCTAGCAAGGTTGTTTCCTCCATTTTTGCAGAGTCCATATTCATATCAGACGGATGAGATTATAGACAATTTGTACAGTAGGTGATGAAATCAAAAACATTCCTATATGAGCGAAAACTGACAAGATCTCTTTTATATCTGTTATTTCTATTTAATGAGTTGAAATGTGGAGAAAATGGAAAGTTTTGCTTTAGTCGTTTGCATCTCAGATAATTCTCCTGAGAGAAAGACAGAAATGTCTCTATTAAAGTTTCACTTATTTGTGGTTTTGTGGGAAGAAGAAGCTATGGTGAATTTGCTCAAGGACAGATGAAGTGCAGCGTGTGAATGAAGTGTGAAAAACGAGTGTCTAGCGCTTCCCACAGAGCTCATGATTTAACTTTTCCATTTTTTTAAATCTGGGTAGAATGATATCTACAGGTGGTGGCATTTCATTCTGCTCTGTCCACCTACATAGCAACTTACATGCAAACTTTCTGATTTTCACAGGTTTCTTATGTTCGGAAGTCTGCCAAATAATTGTCGGTTCACCAAGGGAAATCAGCTGCTTTATGCCATTTAATCCGATGTAAAATGTATACATGTTTAATTAAACTTTGAAAATGTTTGATTTCCTGCAATTCTTTGAAAACGACTGTTTCTGAATATTAAAAAATTTGTTTACTGGAAGAAGAGGAGCGAATGAGAGGAGGTGAGGAAACTGTATCCCCTGGAGAGGATGGAGTGGGTGGTTTAAACTTTGCGATGGAGAGGCACAAATAATTAGTGGAGAGTGAAAAGACGGCTTTGTACAGTTTATAATTATGGGAAGTTTGGTCATTCCATTAAAATTCTGCATTAACATTTCTTCTGAGGGTAACTGTTCTTCACATTAAGTGTGGGTGGACAGGATGTCTCATCAGAAAATCATGGATAATACATAGGATTCCAAAACTAGTAATTGGGCTCATCGAGGAAAATGAGTGCCATGTTAAATTGTGTCTTTTTCAGAGCTCAGAATTGACTCCTTTGGCACTGATCTGTTAACATATAATTTATACAGTATTACAGCCAAACCTGCTTCTTTCTTTATATCAATGACCAGATGAAAACCACCAGATGAAAAACCTTTAAGTGTATTTAAGGGTTATTATATATTGTACCTTGTGTCTTCCCAAGGAAAATGTTACCTTTGGTAGACATGTGTGGGGTTTCTGGGTCACTTTCTGAGATGCAGAAGACTTAACTAAAAGGTACCAATTGCTCTCATTTAATCTCAAGAGAAACAACATATATTACAAAGAGATGTCATATCTATTTATTTCTTATGGGTTTATTTAGATTTTTATTAGGTTTATTTAGACAATTATTCAAAGCCTGTTAACCGCAGGCCTGCTGTGGAGAAAATGCTGTCTGCTGGCAGGTTCCGAAGAAATGCCTCCTCAGGTTAGATTAAACCATCAAAATGATGTTAAAGGTGGGCTCGTTGATTTGGAAGAGTGCTAACTTTTGCATGCTAGCACTGAAATTCAGAGGTGGGTAACGCGCTACATTTACTTTGTTACATTTACTTAAGTAACATATTGGAAAATATGTACTTTTAAAATAAAATTGTAGGGTAGGCAACTTTTACTCTACTTCCATTTACATTTATATTTAGTCATTTAGCAGACGCTTTTATCCAAAGCGACTTACATGTGGGGTAAGAAATGGAAGTAGTTGGAACAGTATAAGTACAACAAAAGCATAAGTGCAATAAAAAAGAAGAAGACAGGTCTCACATAATCTAACACAGTGTACAGAGCTAAGTGAGAGTTTTTTTTAAGAGTAGAGAAGAAATAGAAGTCAGAACTGATCAGTCAGTTGTTGATGGAAGAGATGTGTTTTCAGACTTTTCTTAAAGATGGCTGCAGAATCTGCAGATCTTGTAGCAGCGGGCTGATCATTCCACATACAGTCAGGTCCATAAATATTGGGACATCGACACAATTCTTACATTCTCTATACACCACCGCAATGGATTTCAAATGAAACGAACAAGATGTGCCTTAACTGCAGACTGTCAGCTTTATTTTGCTTCCAAATCAGGTGAATGGTGTAGGAATTACAACCGTCTTCAGTTCCTGCTTGTTCTTGGGGCATTTTCCCTTCAGTTTTGTCTTCAGCAAGTGAAATGCATGCTCAATCGGATTCAGGTCAGGTGATTGACTTGGCAATTGCATAACAGTCCACTTCTTTTCCTTCAAAAACTCTTTGGTTGCTTTTGCAGTATGCTTTGGGTCATAGTCCATCTGCACTGTGAAGCGCCGTCCAATGAGATCTATAGCATTTGGCTGAATATGAGTAGATAATATTGCCCAAAACACTCCAGAATTCATCCTGCTGCTTTTGTCAGCAGACACATCATCAATAAATACAAGAGAACCAGTTCCACTGGCAGCCATACATGCCCTCGCCATGACACTTCCACAACCATGCTTCACTGATGAGGTGGTATGCTTAGGATCATGAGCAGTTCCTTTTGTTCTCCAAACTCTTCTCTTCCCATCACTCTGGTACAAGTTGATCTTCGTCTCATCTGTCCATAGGATGTTGTTCCAGAACTGTGAAGGCTTTTTTAGATGTTGTTTGGCAAACTCTAATCTGGCCTTCCTGTTTTTGAGGCTCACCAATGGTTAACATCTTGTGGTGAACCCTCTGTATTCACTCTGATGAACTTCTCTTGATTGTTGACTTTGACACACATACACCTACCTCCTGGAGAGTGTTCTTGATCTGGCCAACTGTTGTGAAGGGTATTTTCCTCATCAGGGAAAGAATTCTTCGGTCATCCACCACAGTTGTTTTCCTGGGTCTTCCGGGTCTTTTGGTGTTGGTGAGCTCACCGGTGCGTTCCTTCTTTTTAAGAATGTTCCAAACAGTTGTTTTGGCCACGCCTAATGTTTTTAATATCTTTCTGATGCGTTTGTTTTGTTTTTTCAGCCTAATGATGGCTTACTTCACTGATAGTGACAGCTCTTTGGATATCATCTTGACAGTTCACAGCAACATATTCCAAATGCAAATAGAACACTTTAAATGAACTCTGGACCTTTTATCTGCTCATTGCAATTGGGATAGTGAGGGAATAACACACAAATTAAATACACTTAAATACACTCAAATTAAAGCTGACAGTCTGCAGTTAAAGCAAATCTTGTTCGTTTCATTTGAAATCCATTGTGGTGGTGTGTAGAGCCAAAAATGATAGGATTGTTGTCCCAATATTTATGGACCTGACTCTAGGTGGAACCGATCTGGCGGGCACATGTTAGCGAGTGAAGATAAAGGGGTGCCGAACCACTGGTGGTCTTGTAGGCCAGGAGCAGAGTCTTGAATTTGATGCGAGCGACTATAGGGAGCCAATGTAGCTTAATGAACAGAGGAGTCATGTATGCTCTCTTCTGTAAATAAAAGATAACACTTGCCGCAGCATTCTGGATCATCTATGGAGGTCTTGTTGTGCAAGCTGGAAGTCCACCCAGTAGTGCATTGCAGTAGTCCAGTCTGGACAGGACAAGAGCCTGTACGAGGACTTGAGCAGCATGCTCTGATAGGAAGGGTCTAATTTTCCTAATATTATAGAGGATGAATCTACAGGTTGGGCAGTGCTGGCAACTTGATCTGTGAAGTTAAGCTGATCATCGATCACCAGAGCCCAGTTGAATGGAGAGGTTGTGATGAGTCTTTGTGTCGGCCTGTTTACAGAACTACTGCTTAATACGCCCAACTCGTTTTTTGACAAGTTGACCATGTTAAGCATGAAAGACAGCATGTTTAACATTGTAAAGAAGTCTGAATGCATGACACATCATTGCAGCACCCCTTTAAGAACACTTAGAACACAAATAGCATTGGATGAAGTGGATATGAATCTATAACTATCCAATCACCCGCGTACCCGTTCATCAGACACAGCAACATGCGCGCGACCTGTTCGACATAGAGATGTGTGCAGATCAGAAGGAACTTGTTGATGGTCGTATGGTTCACTGCTCACTGTATGTTTTCAAGTAGGAGCTTTTCACAACACACACACATGTGACTCAACATGAGAAAACAAGAGTTTGCTCTAAAATCAGTTTGTATTTCATATAAGAGAGCACTGCAGATGTTCTAGATCATCTTAGGAAATGCTCTGTGTTTAGTTAAATGTGTCTTAAATGCAAAACTTTGCAGGTTCACTTTAGTTTGAAATGGTCTATATTATCATAAATAAGTTGTAATTGTGTAGGCTTCATTGACATTGGGACTAACATTGACAGAAATGCTTGTCTCTTCAGTGTTTGTCTATTCTTTAGTCTCTGTGTGTATTTTGTAAAGATATCTGCTTATATAATAATATTGATTAAAACATAATATTAAACTATTGGCGTTAATATAAATTTTATGAATGTAGGCCTTTATAATCATAAGTAACCATCTTAGTAGTTTTTTCATTTTATACTTTTTTACTTTAATTAGAGTCATTTTTAAAATAATACTTTTCCTTTTAGTTGAGTAACATTTTCTCTAGTAACTTGTACTTTTATTTGAGTAAAGATTTTGGCTACTCTACCCACCTCTGCTGAAATTAGAATCCCACCCTCTATGCGATTCAGCGTCCAAAGCCACGTCTACTCCAAAAACATGTATTTCGTAAATCCATATAAAACTGTGGTGAGGAAGGCGGGACGAGACCCGTGAGGCGAGGCCTGTGGCGTGAGTGATAGTTGGAATCAGCTCGCATATCTCATGGAGGAAGTTGGGAGCATAGGAGGAAGAGCGACGGGACTGCTGACGAGTGAGGACCCGGCCCGGAGATATGTTTTAAGTTTGTATTTATGTTCTTGTGGCTGGCAGTTGACCGTGAGGTGGCTGCCAACCTTTTACTTCCGTGTTATTGTTTGTTTATTTTCACCTGTTCCAGCCTCGTTCCTTCCCAACTATTTACCGTACTACATTGGTGCCGAAACCTGGGAGGAAGGAGAGACTTGCTTTCGGAGAGCCCTCGCAGCTGAGGGGGATCGCGGTGCTGAGGAGTTTGGGCAGCACGGACGAGGGAAGTCCGCCAGCGGCTGCCCGAGGCGGTGGTTCTGGAGCGAGGATTCGGCTTGGACGGAGAGCTTTACACATGACCAGTCACAGCGTTCGGCCAGAACGTTTTGAATGGGCGAATGTATTTTGGTCCTATGCCTTTCACAGATAATATAAAATATACAACTATGAGTTGACCATTATGCTTCTTTATTGCTATCAGGATGTAAAGAGATTTCCAACCAACATGGCAAAAAAGATATTCTGTACAGGATCACCCACCCTGCCTAATACTAAACTTTTGTCCAAGGTATTATTTGTCAAATTATCTGAATATCCATTTTTTTAATGTAAATTTCAAAGAAAAAAGCTCACAAACATAAACCAAACATTAACATCAGATGTATCCCTTTTTTTTATCAATTCAATTCAATTCAAGTTTATTTATATAGCGCTTTTCACAATGTGTATTGTTTCAAAGCAGCTTTACAGGGCAAACAGGAAAAACAGAAAAGGTAAAACACAGCACAGTGCATTGTATTTATACAACGAGTAAGATCATACTAATAAGCAATATATAATTTCTAAATAAATAAATAAATGCAGTCTCCCGGTGAGCAGGCCAACACTGCCCTGCTGTGGCGAGGAACCCAAACTCCAATGATTGATTAATGGAGAAAAAAACCTCGGGAGAAACCAGGCTCAACCGGGAGGGCCAGATCCCCTCTGACGTGTCATAGCTGCACTCAAACTGCTGACATGTGATTTAAGTTTAGCATTCAATACCAAATATTGTAACTTCAGCATTAATGAGACAAATAGTCCGTCTTTGCTCTTTGTTGGGGGTGTATTGGTCTGAGCTGGGATGGTCCGATGGTCATATTTCTCTTGGCTGGTGGTGGAATTGCCTTAGATGGGGCTGGGATGCTCAGTCAGTCTGCAGCTGTAGCTGGCGTTATCTCAAATTGGGGATGGGCATCTGTCGGTCGTCTGGACATGGTGGAACTTCTTCCTACCTCGGGATGGGCATCCCGAAGCAGAGGCGGAAAGAGAATAAAGAGAATAATTAGCGTAGCTGCTGTTCATTAACTATGCATTAAGTGAAAGCTTGGCTGAAAAGATGTGTCTTTAATCTAGATTTAAATTGGGAGAGTGTGTCTGACCCTCGAATAGTATCAGGAAGGCTATTCCAGAGTTTAGGTGCTACGTATGAGAAAGCTCGACCCCCTTTGGTGGATTTAGTTATTCTAGGTGTTGTCAAAAGTCCTAAGTTTTGAGATCTTAGAGAGCGTGTTGGGTTGTAACGTGATAAAAGCTCGGTTAAGTAAATAGGGGCTAAACCGTTTAAGGCTTTGTATGTAATTAAAAGAATTTTAAAATCAATACGATACTTAATGGGTAGCCAGTGAAGAGATGATAAAACTGGGGTTATGTGATCGTATTTTCTTGACCTAGTAAGAACTCTGGCAGCTGCATTCTGAACTAACTGTAGTTTGTTTATCGATGATGCAGGACAACCACTAAGTAGAGCATTACAATAGTCAAGTCGTGAGGTCACAAATGCATGAATAAGCTTTTCTGCGTCAGCAAAACATAAAATATTTCGTAACTTGGAAACATTTCTAAGGTGGAAGAAGGCTGTTTTTGTGATATTTGAGATGTGATTTTTAAATGATAGGTTGCCGTCTAATATAACGCCTAGGTCTTTAACTGTATTTGTTGGAGTAACAGTGCAGCCTTCAATTTGCAGGCTGTAATCGGAGATATTCTGTTTACCGGTTTTTGGTGCTATAAGTAATATTTCCGTTTTGTTAGAGTTTAAAAGAAGGAAATTACTAGTCATCCAATGTTTTATGTCCTCGATGCACTCTGCCAGTTTGGATAGTTTGAAGGAATCATCTGGTCTTGATGAGATATATAGCTGAGTATCATCTGCGTAACAGTGGAAGCTAATTTCATGTTTTCTAATAATGTTGCCGAGGGGCAGCATGTATATGGAGAAAAGCAAGGGTCCTAAAACCGATCCATGAGGTAATCCATAATTTACTTGCGTAAGATATGACGATTTCCCTTTTAAATGGACATATTGATATCTGTCTGTTAAGTAAGATCTGAACCATTGTAGTGCCTGTCCCTGAATACCAATATAATTGTGTAAACGATCTAATAGTATTTTATGGTCTACAGTATCGAAAGCAGCACTAAGGTCAAGCAGGACTAAGAGTGAGATGTTACCTTTATCTGATGCAATAAGAAGGTCATTTGTAATTCTAACGAGCGCAGTTTCAGTGCTATGATACGGTCTAAAGCCGGACTGAAACTTTTCGTGCATGTCATTATTTTGTAGGAAGGTACACAGTTGAGTTGACACTACTTTTTCTAGTATTTTAGACAAGTACGGGAGATTTGAAATCGGTCTATAGCTTCCAAGTTCATTGGGATCTAAGTTTGGTTTTTTGATAAGAGGCTTAATTACAGCCAGCTTAAAGGGTCCTGGGACATGTCCTAGATTAATTGACGAGTTGATTATGTTACAAATGGGCTCAATTGCAGCAGGTAGTAACTCTTTTAATAAAGTAGTCGGAATGGGGTCTAATAAGCATGTCGTCGGTTTGGATGTTGCAATAATTTTAATTAAATCTTCCTGATTTATAGGAGAAAAACACTGTAGCTTTTCTTTTTGGTTGACGGGTGAGACTAATTCTTCCGTCACACTTTGAGGTTTGGTTTTAGCTATGTGGTCTCGTATTATTTCGATTTTCTCAGTAAAAAACTTCATGAATTCATTGCTACCAAGGTGCGGCGGAATACCCAGGTCAGGTGGAGTCTGTTTGTTTGTTAGTTTAGCAATTGTACTAAATAAAAACCTTGGATTGTTTTTGTTATTTTCTATGAGGTTACGGAAGTGCTCGGCTTTTGCTGCTTTTAGTGCCTTTTTGTAACAGCTTGCACTCTCTTTCCATGCAATTTTAAAGACCTCTAATTGGGTTTGTTTACATTTTCGCTCCAGTTTACGCGTTTCTCTTTTTAGGGCGCGAGTGGTGTTATTATACCATGGTGCTATGATCTTTTCATTAATCCTTTTTGACTTCATAGGTGCGACCGCTTCTAATGTATTAGAGAAAATGGTGCCCATGTTGCTGGTCATGTCATCGAGCGATTCTATATTAGTTGGAAAGGTTATTAGAGGAGTCAGATCTGGCAAGTTCTTTACGAAACTATCTTTAGTAGTTGAGGTGATTGTTCTACCCTGTCGATAACGAGATATACAACTGATTTCTGCAGTGCGCAGTGTACATGTTATAAGATGGTGATCGGAAACATCGTCGCTTTGAGGTATAATATCGATATTGGTTAGATCGGCTCCGTGAGATATAATCAAGTCTAGGGTATGATTAAGTCGATGAGTAGGTCTGTTGATATATTGTGTTACACAACAAGAGTCTAGTAGTTCCTTAAACGCCACAGCTAATGGATCGTTAGGACTATCTACGTGGATATTAAAATCTCCAACAATCAGTACTTTATCGACGTTAACCAACAGATCCGATAAGAAGTCTGCGAACTCTATCAGAAAATTAGTGTAAGGCCCAGGGGGTCTATACACAGTAACCAATGTAAGAGAGACCAATGATTTTTTACTTTTGTTTGGAACTGTTATGTTCAAATGATTTAAATGTATGCATTGTTCTCCGAGTAACGGTAAGATAGTCTCTAAAGATTGCTGCGACACCACCACCTCGACCAACCGGACGTGGCTCATGAATATAACCGTAGCTTGGTGGAGTAGACTCATTTAGACCAAAGTAATCATTTGGCTTAAGCCAGGTTTCAGTAAGGCAAAGTATATCAAAACTGTTCTCTGTGATCATTTCATTTACAATAACTGCCTTTGGATTTAGTGATCTAATATTAGCCCAAACTTTAGGCGTTGGTTTTGCAAATTAAATATATTGTCTTTTGGTTTAATCATGATAAGATTTTTTCTCTGACTTTTAAATAAATTATTATTTGGTTGTATTATTCGGGGGACGGACACAGTCTCTATGCATTTTATCCTTTCCTACGGCATATTTTTGAAGATATATGGTTCCCCTGGGCCTTGAATCTGTAAACTTCTCAAATGTGTTTCATCTCAAAGCTGAGCTTCAGTGTACCCTCCAAGCACAACAACACCGCACACATACAAGATTTTTATAATACCTTTATTAGAATACTTGAATAAAGAGATAAGTTGTCAACTGTCCAAAGCTAGACCTGAGGCAGATGAAGTACACAACTTCCTTACTTGATTGAAAGAAAATTTCCTTTATGTCAGTGGTGCATTGTTTTATTGTCGTATACCTTATGCCTCTGAAGCAACCTACTGAATACACCAAGTAGCTCACAGTACCAGTGGTATTAAAGGAGGCATGAATTAAAATCACCAATTTAACCCAAGCTTTTGTTATATAAGAGGTAATTATGTATTCACGCAAACATCATGTAAGTGTTAGAACTGAAAAGGCCCTTGTTACTGAGATTACATCAGTTATTGACACCAGGCCCAGCGAACGGCAGGATCTGGAATGCACCTATACATGACGACATTGATAGGTTAAGAACCACCTCCACAGAAAAATATCAATGACTACTTCTCTAGTCCCGCCTACCAGTTCGCGTATGACAATTGTGAAGTAACACAGGTGGCACGGAACCAGACACAGATAGCACAATCCATCTGGCTTACAGCTATTTGACGTCTGCATTTACAGCTTACAGACATCTGCAATACGCAGTTTGCTCATCTGTAATACGTCTCAGTGACGTTTGAATGTCTGTAATATGTCTCCTAAAGATCTTGAGATTTGCTGCGTAAAAACATCTGCTAAACATCTTAGAAAGAGCAGATTTACATCCATTCTAAATCATTGACATCTTACAGATGTCTTCAAGATGTCTATATAACGTCTGACAGCAGACATCTCCGAGACGTATTGCAGATGAGCAAACTATGTATTGTAGATGTCTGTAAGATGTAAATTCAGACGTCATATAGACGTAAGCCAGATGTATGCGTGCTATCAGGGGATAGAGCAAGCAAGCAATAATCAAACATGCCGTTAAAGATAGCTAAATATTGTGCAACCCCTGGTTGTGGAAGAATTCAGTCGCTGCATAACCTTTCTTCGGATTCCGACATTGGTGATGCGTGGTGAAAGTTTATTTTTAAATACGTTCCAGGTCATGTGGGAAAAACAAGGAGCGTTTCAATTCTTCAGGTCCTACTCACCTTAATGGACCCACTCAACAAATAATGGTGAAGATCTTGACATTCAATTCAATTCAATTCAAGTTTATTTATATAGCGCTTTTCACAATGTGTATTGTTTCAAAGCAGCTTTACAGGGCAAACAGGAAAAACAGAAAAGGTAAAACACAGCACAGTGCATTGTATTTATACAACGTGTAAGATCATACTAATAAATAATATATAATTTCTAAATAAATAAATAAATGCAGTCTCCCGGTGAGCAGGCCAACACTGCCCTGCTGTGGCGAGGAACCCAAACTCCAATGATTGATTGACATTACTATTGAAAATTTGAACTCCACCTTCTCGGAAACACTCGACACAGATGCTCCTCTGGGTTTAAAGATAATTAAAAAAGGCAGCCCAAAACGCTGGTATAATGAATACACTCAGACTCTAAAGAAAGTGACCAGAAAAATGGAGCGCAACTTTAAAGAGTAGGTAGCATATGGTTTTTAAGGTCCTACTTTGGTTTATGGAGTGTCCAACAACAAGTTTATGTAAATAAAGTGTGTAAAAACACTATAACCTCGTAATAATAGCCAGTTATTCGTACCTTACTTCTTGACTGACTCTCAAATGATTATTTCCGCGATTCATCCGTCTTGGCCCCGCCTACCCGCTAACATTGTGTCATTTGATTGGTCAGATGGTGTAGTCTGTTGTGATTGGTCAAACGCGTTCATCATTTGTCGCAAATGGAACCCCGCTACCATCATTACAGGATTACGGTTTACATGTGGTTGGATGTCATTTATATTAAATGTGTAGCTAGAGATGGAGGCGATTTTACCAATTTGAGCCCGAGTCTGACAATGAAGCATCAGAAGTCGCTAATCAACAACAAACTCCACCATGACTGGAGCAGGATATTTGTCATTGACGAGTGACAACTCTTGTCATAAAAACTCCCAGTGTGACAACATGCATGTTGTGCCCTTGCTCATCAATGAAATATAATATATTTTTTTCTTTAAATAGTGTTAATACTAGTGGTGGGCCGTTATCGGCGTTAACGTGCTGCGTTAACGTGAGACTCTTATCGCACGATAAGCAAAATGTCGCCGTTAATCTATTCTCAAAGTTGTTGGGAGCTGGGTCTATACTACTTAAGCTATGATGACTTTCACCTTGATATTTTAGCGCGGATGTATACCTAGCCGAATTGCACTGTAGGGGGCGAGAACGAAATTTTTCAACTCGCGTGATTCGCTTCATTCGCGCCGCCTCATCATCTCATAACCAGGGCTTCATTCGCGTGATTCGCGCAGCAAGTAGGTCTATCGCGTCTTTGCATTGACTTAACATGTAAATCACTCGCGCTTGACGCGCCATTCGCGTTTGGTCTGAACACAACATAACGTTACTGTGAAATTACCACATCAAACATGACGTGCTAACATGGATGCAGCTATGAAGCCGCTGGGTTTGCTTCAGGGAAATTTTTTTTTAAGAATTTTCCCAATGGAAACCTCGACAAGACTAGGTTTTTTGCGCCTTGTTCAATGTGGAATTGGTTTACTGTATGGAATTGGTTTACATACAGTTGGTTTAAAAAAAAAATTCTCTCAACAGGTTGTGGTCTAGCTTTAGTTGAAACCAGTAACTTTCTATTGGCACCTAATGTATTATGGCTCCTGTATGACATATCGCTTGTGGCTCCCTAACTCTTTGTAAGTCGCTTTGGATGAAAGCGTCTGCTAAATGACTAAATGTAAATGTACTGTAGGAGCTCTTCCAGTCTCAAGAACCACCTAAACGCAAAGCATACCTTAGCTAATGCGGAAGTAAACACAAGTACATTTTATTGAACATAATTTATGTTGATCACCAATTATCAAAGTAGAACAGCTTTCTCAAGCAGTTTGTGATGCATTTTGGAAACAGAAGATGAGCCCCTGGTCTAATGGGCCACCTGGCTTGAGAAAGCCGTTCTCAAAGACTTACTTTTATTCATTATTTGGGTAGCACACATATTCTGAATGCCTTCCGCAGAATTCAAATGAGCCATTTTAATCTAGATTAATCAAGATTAATTCAAAGATTAATCTAGATTAATCTAGATTAAAAAAAATAATCTATGCCCACCACGAGTTAATACGTTAGCAGTACTTTTAATTCGATTTCGCGTTGTCATGGTACATAGAGCATTTCAGGAAGTCGAAGTTATGAAAAATTGTATATATGAAACCCAAATATATCTATATATGTGTAAAAATGCAAAGTTAATAGCAATATAAACAAACTGTAACACCCCAGAAACCACGGTACATGCTAATGTTAGCGTTATATGCATTAGCTAAACACAGATATAAGGTGTGAAAATATTTCTTGAAGTTAAGACAAAATTCAAAAGTCACAGGTTGGGATTCGTTGGAGCTAACAGGTTGGTGTAGAGTTGGTATTGCCCCCTCTTTCAATGAAAGTCGTTTCACATATCCTGCAGTGAACGCGCCAAGATTATTAAACCAATCTTGGGTGAAATAACGCGTGCACAGTTAAACCCTGGGGTTATACTCCTTTGAATCCTTTTATCATTTGAAAAATGAATTGTAACCATTTTTGCCACAGACGTTCTTCCTTTGGTAGTTGAAATAAGACCGACTTATTGTCACACCGTCAAACACAAGCTCTAGACATGATACACACGCATCACGAACGAGCGACAGTGTTTGGGGGAGGAGAAATACGTTTTCGCGTCAGTCTCAGCAAAACGTAGACGGGGACTATGAATAGTGACCTAGATATATGTCCACAACTCGTTTGTGTGTGAGTCGGCTCCTATTTTTACAAGCAAATAACTCTGTCTGCTTGAAACGTCATTTTCATGATCTCATGCTACATACTCTTTAAGAAACTAAATCAGAGGTATCTCGTACAGCATAGAAGGATAGTACTCGAAAATACAGGAAAGCCATAAAGACGACTAGATCCGCCTACTTTTAATACCAAATATAAGAAAACCAAGCACAACCCTAGGTTTTTAGGGTTACACGGTGGCAAAATTAACAAAAAAGGAATTTTCAGCGACTTCAGATTCTGGTTTTCAGCATAAGAGTGAAGAATTTATTAACTGCTTCACAAGTAAAATCCAAGATATTAGAGAAAAAATTATAACAATTGCAACCAGAAGTCAAACCGGCTGAACAAACTAATTACAGCACCCTAAGGAAAAATAGCAATTATTTTCTACAGTAGATCACGATGAACTGTCTAAAATCATTATATCTTCTAAATCAACAACATACATGCTAGACCCTTTACCTACAAAATAACTGAAAGAGATGCAACCAGAAATTATAGATCCTCTTCTAATTAATATTAACACATCTCTGACATTGGGACATGTGCCTAAAGCATATAAGGTGGGTGTTATAAGGTCCCTTGCCAAACTAGGGAATTACAGGCCTGTATCGAATCTCCCTTTCATATCTAGAGTTCTGGACAAAGTAGTTTTAACTGAATTATGCTCCTTCCTTCCTTCAAAGGAGTGACATCAATGAAGAGTTACAAATGATCTGCTTTTTGCGTCTGACCGAGTTTGTATTTCGTTATTGGTTCTGCTCGACCTTAGTGCTGCATTTGACACCTTTGACCACAGCACACTCCTACATAGACTCGAAAAATTATGTCGGCATTGACAGAATAACATTGAAATGGTTTAAGTCTTATTTTTCCAACCATTTTCAATTTGTAACATAAACAATGAGGTGTCATGCAAATCGCAAGTCCAGTAAGGTGAACCACAGAGCTCAGTCTGATAGCCGCTTAAAGCGACACTGAATTTGCTTTCTCTGTTTTGCTGATGATACTCAACGTTATGTTTCCTCGAAGCCTCATGAAGCAGAGCAGTTCCATCGAATCATGGAATGCATAGTGCAATACAATAAAAAAAGCTGGATGAGAAGCCATTTTATAATACTGACCTCGGACAAAACAGAAGTGTTACTTATTGGACCGAAAACCTGTTGATACTGGCGCCTCTGTTTCGGTCCTGCCTAAACATATTGATGATGATTACTTTGGGGAAGTACCTCTACAGCCACCTGCAGCATTCTTAGTCCCTTATTCTCGTACCCCAATCAATGTGATTGTCTGCTTGAAAGCAAAGGTAATAAAAGAGAGCTGCAAGTGCTCGGCAAACTTTTATGTGGTGGAAAAAGGAGTCTGTTACAGTCTTCACATCTGGATCTTCAAAACCAGTGCTACATCTTTCTATTCAAGAGGTGTTGCAGGATTTAAGCATAAAGTCAAAGTGAAAGACTCAATTTTTCCAGTACGTCAGAAATTATTCTGCCTTCCCTTTTCTGTGAGAACAGCTGTGTCCTCTGAACTGGACAGATTACTCTCTATGGGAGAGTATCTATAGAGTTGATTGATGCATTTCTGTGGGTGTCACCGATTGTGGTTACCATGAAAAAGACGGTGGCATAAGGATGTGCGATGACCTCAGGGAACCAAACAAGGCTGTAAAATTGACAGTTACCCGTACCTAACATGGAGGAATTATTGACTGCTTTTGTAAGACAGACAACCTGGTGCTTTGGGGTTCACGTTTGGTGGTGCCGGTGGCACTGCGCAGAACCATGGTCACACATGGTTTGCACATGAGAATCATCAGGGCATAGTGAGGACCAAGCAACAGTAGCGTGAGCTTTACTGGTTCCCAGGCATTTGAGGGATGCTCCATAAAACCCACATGATGTGTGTTAAGGGCTGTTAATAAAATCAACAATGTAACCTGTTAATTGGAGTCTTGGCTTCTCATTCCTCGCACTACACGTCAAGATTAATTTCCCCCATTTCATTATCCCTTTTTAAGGCTTAGTATTCTCCGTCCCGTGCCGGTTCGTCATAGATTGTTCATGTGCGTTTCTAGTCTTGTGAAGATTTCCTTGTTCCAGTCTTCCCTTGTCGTGGCAGAGTACTTAATATTCGGATTATTTGCACTTCCTTGCTTTGTCCCCTTGTGGGAAGTATTTGTTTATTGAGTCTTGTTTAATTAAGTGTTTGCCCCCCATTGTGTATTTTTGTGTTGCTGCATTTGGGTTCTTCTGCCATTATCGTGACACCCCTGAATTGGACGGCGCTTTCAGCCAGTAATTTTACTGACTTTTACTGTTTTAACAGATTTCTCGTGTATAATCTTTAGTGCCTAAAACCGATCAGACAAGAAATAACCACTTATATTTCTTAAATATAACAACAACACCCCTCACCCAACCAGCAAGCCTCCAATCTGCAACTCACACCTAGGCAGGACCAGACCTCTGGTGACCATAGCAACCCACAGAAAACTATCAAGATAAGAGTATTTTACGATTTTTTCGTGGGAATCACCACTGGCTGTCCATCAGCCACTTACAGCATCATCCTATGCGACACACAGGTGCAGATCTGAGACCTCACAAAGAGAGCCGGACTTACCCACGCTTGAGTCACAGGAGGTGCTGAAACTAGTTAGAGAGCTCTCCACAAAGCTCTCACCCAACTTCTGATGATGTCTTGACACCTCCTTTCCCACTACTCCATGAAGCACCGATGGCCAAGAAGTCGCTCGTCGCCATTAGGTCAGAAAAAACGTGTGAAAGGGGGATTAGTTGTGACTGAGACACGTGTAACAGAGTCAAACCAGTGAAGTGCTGAGCAAATATGTAAACCTCACTCCTCTGCGTCAAGGACTCTCTAGCGACAGACGCTAGAGACTGCGGTCTTTAGCCTCCTCGCTAGAGAGCCCGACTCCCGTGCAGAACCGATCCGGTTCGAAGCCCGCCTGGAGCAGGTGTGGTTCAGTGAAGTGCTGAGCAAGTATGTAAACCTCACTCCTCTGCCTCAAGGACTCTCTAGCGACAGACGCTGGAGACTGCGGTCTTTAGCCTCCTCGCTAGAGCGCCCGACTCCCATGCTGAACCGACCTGGTTCGAAGCCCGCCTGGAGCAGGAGGGGTTCGTTCTGTCACATTGGTGCCGTGATCCGGATTGGGAGTGAGGTTTAGGGCGGTGAATGTAACAGAGTCAAACCAGTGAAGTGCTTAGCAAGTATGTAAACCTCACTCCTCTGCCTCAAGGACTCTCTAGTGTCCTCGCTAGAGCGACCGGTTCGAAGCCCGCCTGGAGCAGGTGTGGTTCGTTCCGTCACACACGCAATAGCTAATTATTTTTCTTAAATATAACAAAAACACCCCTCACCTACACTGCAAGAAAAATGTCTTTCTTACTTACTCTTTTTTTCTTGTTTTCAAGTTAAAATGTCTAAACATTGTTGAATGAAGAAGCATGTTCTTGATGAGCAAACTGACCTGAGAAAATAAGTGTTGTTTTTAGTTTAAAACCATGAAATTTCATCAATTTGTGATTAAAACAAGCAAAAAATATGCCAATGGTGTATGGAAAATAATCTTGAATTGAGTGACTAAGAAAAAGGTAGACTTGAATTTAAGAGTATTTTACTTACCCCATTGGCAGATGTTTTTGGAATTTGGAAATCAGACTCCCCGCCTTTAAGAGAGTATCGCATAATCTGAATGTTTTTGGAGTGTGGGCTAGTGCTGTTCCTGAGGTTGTGTAAACTGGAAGATAGACTGCAGAACCTCGCCAACTAAATGTTTTATTTTCCACCTTGGTGTCACCTGATGCTTTACTTCTAGTCAAAGATTCACACAGTATACAAATCACAAATTGGAGTCATTAAAGCAGCCGCTCCACTAAGATTGCAAGTTTAAAGTTATTTCACTGTTAATCAAGTTCATACCCAGCTAACAGAAGCTTTTCATGTTTTTGAAAAAGTTTATAAACAAACAAAATGTCCAGTTTGATTCCCAGCCAACAAAAAGTCACCATGATGGTGAAGAGTGTCCCTTGAGTTGGGCTCTTGACTCTGATAAGACAGATTCTTTGATGTGCTGTAATTGTGTGCATGTGATTTACTGTTTTTATGGCAACGCAATAAGATTGATCAATGAGGTTTGTTGGAGTGCATTAAGAACACCATCATGTTGATGTTTGATTCACTAAACACATATTATGTATACTTTGTTCTTGATCCTGAAGGAACATTGTAATATCAGGGAGTTTAATTGTATTGATTTGTTAAAACAGGATTAAAAAATAGTACAATGGAATTTAGACAAACACAGACATCAAGAATAAGTGTATGAATCTCAACAATAGTGACAATCAACAAATTCATTCTGATAAACAGATCAACTGCAATGCATGCAGTTTTGTAATGAGATGTACTGAGATGTTATTTTTTTTTTTAAACAAACTATGTAAACCATTTCCACATTGAACAAGGTGCAAACAACCCTAGTCTTGTCGAGGTTTCCATTGGGAAGCTTCTTAAAAATAAATTTTCCCAGAAGCAAACCCTGCTGCTTCATTGCTGCGTCCATGTTAGCACGTCACGTTTGATGTTATGGTGTGTTCAGACCAAACGCGAATGACGCGTCAAGTATGGGATCAGATTTGTTTCATTATTCTGGATAAATAAACTACGATTCGCAAATAAATAAATATAGACAATTTCACAAACATTTTTTAAATCCACATATGCACAAAAAGCGAACCATAAATACATGTTAGACCATCCACAAAAATAAATGGAATTCGGTCTAAAATGTGTGTTATACTAAGAAATGATAATGGCCTCATCTTTATACTATGTAATGATTGCTTGTGTTCATATACATTGTCCGCATTGTTACATATATGCTGTATATAAACGTTTATGACTTGATAACAGTATGCACGGACTGGAGTGGAAAATCCTGGTGATGGAGTCGGGACTAATTTAGTCTGCTGCAAGCCGTTTTATTGTGTTTATGTACCAAGGGGCTAAATTCCGATTTTTTGCAACTGTCGGTGTACTACCAGTATAACGATGGCAGAATTAATGTGGGGGAAATCATCAGCATTTTGAATTTCTATGTCATTCATAATTCAATATTAAACGTAATTTCATCTAGGTTATCCCATTCCTGAATGATCTCTGCTGCAATGGCTAAACTGTTCTGTTTACTGTCGAACTCTCTGCCATGACAAAGGATGTCGATTCTTTTACTATGATCTTGTGCACACAATATATTCTTAAATTCAACCCCAAAAGTTAAAGATGTACAATTTGTGTTTTCGAACCTTACCATAGTAAATATTGGTATAGGCTACAACTGCAGATAATCAATTTACTGTAGTTAATAATAATGGATGTGGCAGTGCTCTCAGTAGCGTGTTATACGATAGACGTCTCCATTTTACCTGGTGCTAAATAAATAATTATTGTTGGGTTATAATTATGTATATATTGCTGCCTTTTAAATTACATATAGGACAGTTTTAAAATACTGTTTATTTCCATTATTTAATGGTAAATAAAAAACAACGGGGCATTAAGAATGCAAGGGAGGCAACACAACTTTTTCTTCGATGAAAAAAGTATGAAGCAAAATATGAAATTGTCAAATAAAAATAAATTGAAGCCAATTGTACAAATGAATGAGTTCTCCATACAAATGAACAAAAGGCACCGGATATTACTGGGCATTTCAGTAAAGCCCTTTTCATACAGAGATCCCCGAAAATATGCGGAAGTGTGTCCCGGGATGACGGGATCGGTTGATTTTGGTTTACAATGCCAGTGACCTGCAATAAAAAGGCAATTATTTTGTTTTACTTGTTTTTGTTTAGAAAAAACAAGCATGCTAAGGTAGGCTCGAATCAGTCTGTTAACAAAAAATGGCTTTTCCGGGTTGTGTACATCAAGAGACGTACTTTTAAAAATTGCTAAACGTTCAAGTTAATTGAAGTGCTCAAGCATTTTAATTTTGTGTTGATCAATGAAGTCATTTAAAACTTGCTGCATTTAGAGGCTACATAGCCTATTCTCTCTCAATTTCAGTAAACATGCTCGGGACACATACAAACTCTGAATACTACAGCGTATATTTCAGATTGCTGAGCGAATCACTGGTAGACTACTACCAAGACGTGATTTCTTTAAGACTGCAAGGGAAGCTCAGCTTCCCCTATAATTGTCAAAAACTGAATGGTCAAATATATGTACTATTATGTTAACATTTTATTGACTAAAAATGCGTTAAACACGTTCATCTCGAACGAAAACAATTTCGTTCAGAATCAGCTACTTAGGTCGGCTGACTCAATTTCCTTCTCATTCATCCCCGTAGCGTACAGTGCATTACTCTGTTGAAGCCCAGCGTCCATTGACTTCAATGGGGCTGCTTTAAACAGTTTTTTTCAGTGCTTAGAAACAAGACGGTCATTGGATAATGCTGCGATTATGTCCCGCCCACGGACGCTCAGCGTCTCTGGGATGAATGGAGGAGTGGGCTGGCCCGGACTCCGAGCGTCTGCGTGATGATTGGAGGGTCTGTCATCTCTTTTTAATCCATTTTTATGTCCTAAAACGCTCGTCTTTTGGGGTCGACAGCTTATAAAATCGTATTTCTTGTTTTTTTTTTTAGCTTGTTTGCTATACACATTGTCACATATCAGCTTTTAGACATTATTTTTTTTTTGTTATAAATTAATGACAAGGAGGCGGCAGCTTCTCGCAATGCAAAGAGACGGTTGGTGTGGGCGTGGTCTTCAGATTATGACGCGTATCACTCTGTGTCTCCATTTCCAACTCAGTCTCATCGCGGATTTTGCATGTGTAGTCGAAAGACAAACTGCTGCAACCTTCATCGTATATTTCACACAATTTCACACCACATTCATTGTTTCAGTTTAACATGATTCCCAAATTTCCTCCCGTTGAGTTAAATACATATATATATATATATATTAGATCGTTTGTTCATTAATTCATATAGTCTGAACTAGCCAGCTAGCAAACTGCACACGATGGCAGACAGTGCTAATATTGTCGACCTGATTTTGGCAAAGCCATTAGAAAGTCTTCCTTACGAGGAGAAACTTAGAATTAAACGGCAGGGCAGATCAACACCTAAGATTGATTTAGTGCAAATGATAGGGAAAAGTAACAGGTCTTTTCAGCTCTCCTGGTATGATAAAGTTAGCTGGCTGACTGGAAGTGCTGTGAAAAAGAAAATGTACTGCTGGCCATGTCTCTTGATGAAACCATCTCATGGATGTGTTGTTTGGTCAAAATTGGGGTTTGGAGATCTGTCAAACTTTGACAGGGCATATAAAAGGCATGAAAATAGCAATGAACATGTGAGTGCATGTGCAAGATTAAGTTGCATGGGCAGGATCAGGGTTGAGCATGCAATCAATGGAGGTGCTCGCATTCAAGTGGCTAAACATAATGAAACTGCCTTCCTAAACCGCCTTATTGATGTGACATCCTTGCTTGGCCGGCAGGAGCTGTCATTTAGGGGACATGATGAGAGTAGTGAATTATCTGCGGCTCAACATCTCTCCAGAGGACAATTTGAAGAACCACCTCAGCCAGGACGGCCGTCCTCTGGAGAGATATGTGGAGGACTTCCTCATTTTGAGTCGCGAGGTGAGTTGGAATGATTGCTCGATCAACACGTGTTTTTTGATGGGATTGGATGATGACTCCCTTCGGTGTCTGTGTCCTGAGCTCAGAGACAGACCCGTTGTGGAGTTTATCGATCTCATCATCCAACAAGGGGAATTACAGAGAGTTCACAGAAACATTAGCTAAATATGACTCTGTCCTGTCCACACAATTCGAGTCCTCATCTGTGTTTTCTGGTATGTCACACACTAATCAAAATGACTTGATCTCTGCTCTTGCAGCCACCATTTCTGATCAGATCAGAGTTGAAATTCAGGATGCTCCCTTTTTTGGATGGCAGGTGGATGAAACCACTGATATATCCTGCAGTGCCCAACTCTCTGTCATTGTTCGCTATGTGGATAGTGCAGGTAAAATTCAGGAGCGCTTCATTGGATTTTTTGATGTTTCTGGGGGGCGAGATGCTCAGTCCGTTTTTGATGTTTAAAATGAGAACATGCAGGGCTACAATTTTAAGGATAAGCTTGTGGCACAGACCTATGATGGGGCTGCTGTCATGGCTTCAGCTCTCAATGGTCTGCAGGCCAAAGTGAAAGCAATAGCCCCCAGTGCAATGTTTGTGCATTGCTATGCACACAGACTGAATCTGGTGCTGTCACAGGGGGCCAAATGCTTGCCTGAGTGCAGAATTTTTTTGCATCACTCTCTGGGTTTGCCACATTTTTCTCAAAATCCACAAAGAGGACGTCTTTTCTGGAGTCTGCAGGCTGCTCAAGGTTGCCCAGAAACGCTCCTACTCGATGGAATTTCACATCACGGATAGTGAGCACTGTGGCAAACAATTATGATGGCCTCCTGCAGACATTTGATAACATCATTGCAGATACGACAATGGATGATGATACACTGGATTGTATCATCATTTAATCAATTTTATTGCTGTTTTATTGTTTTAAATAATTTGCATTTTAAAGATACATTTTATTCTTTCTGTCAATCATTTTATGTAAAGCACTTTGAATTGCACTTGTGTATGAAATGTGCTATATAAATAAACTTGCCTTGCCTTGCCTTGCCTTGCCTTGCCTTGGATTGTGTCAAAGGCTTCGTGAGGAAACTGGAAGATTTTGAGTTTGTGTTCATGTTGTACACATATGAACAAATCTTCTCTGAGACTGATGTGGTCTTTGATATTGTCCAGCAGAGAGCAATGGATGTTCTTTACTGCAAGAAAAGAATTGAGTCTCTTCTTGCATTTGTCAAAGAGAAGAGGTCAGAGTGTATTCTAAAGTGTATTCCTTGTCTGCTGTTGTTTAATGTCAACGTGTGTTCTTGTTCCTGGTTTTCTGTTGGTTGTAGTTTTTGTTATTAAATCACCTTTTGGATTATACCCTTTGTCGTACGCTCTTGTCTGCATGTAACACCCGTGACAGAATAGCAGACCTTAAAATATGGATTATCTGCGGCTCAACATCTCTCCAGAGGACAATTTGAAGAACCACCTCAGCCAGGACGGCCGTCCTCTGGAGAGATATGTGGAGGACTTCCTCATTTTGAGTCGCGAGGTGAGTTGGAATGATTGCTCGATCAACACGTGTTTTTTGATGGGATTGGATGATGACTCCCTTCGGTGTCTGTGTCCTGAGCTCAGAGACAGACCCGTTGTGGAGTTTATCGATCTCATCCGGAGGTTATTGGGTGCTCAACCCCGTTTGGGCAAGACCATCCCGGATGAGATCGATCATCATCCAGTCCCCTCTGGACACACGGCGAGCAATCAGACTCACCTCGCGATCTCTCCGAAGTCCTCCACCGGAGAAAGAGCACGCAGAAATCCGAAGCTTCAAGAGCCGGCTAAACAACCGCCGACGAGCCCTGCCAAGCTGACAGACTCCGCCCCCAGTCAGCGGCCAGAGCAGGTTAAAGGGGACCTGCTCTCAGAGCCGGTCCCGGCCGACCTTCCGCAGGCTCTCCAGCCGGTCCCGTCCGGCCTTCCAGGGCCTCTCCAGCCGGTCCCTCCCATCCCACGTTGTCTTGTGTTCCCTGCACTGGCCTCCAGGGGGGTAATGTCACATTTGTGTTATGTTTTGTTGGGATTTTTCCTCCAATTGTTCATTTCATCAAGTGAATTAGTTTTCACTCGTGTCTCGTTATTAGTTTATCCCCAGCACCTGTTGATCTTTCATTATATGTTGTATTTAAGTTCTCCACTAAAGTGTATTCCTTGTCTGCTATTGTTTAATGTCAACGTGTGTTCTTGTTCCTGGTTTTCTGTTAGTTGTAGTTTTTGTTATTAATTCACCTTTTGGATTATACCCTTTGTCGTACGCTCTTGTCTGCCTGTAACACCCATGACATAAACGTTTATATACAGCATATATGTAGCAATGGGGACAATGTATATGAACACGGGCAATCTTACATAGTATAAAGATGAGGCCATTATCATTTCTTAGTGTAACACACATTTTAGACCGCCGCTAGTCGCCATATTAACTCCCTGAAGCTTAATGCAGAGGGAAACGTGATTGGCTGAAGTAAGAAAGTGGCCTATTGGACAACAAAAGCGGAAGTTAACCGATTGGCTTGTATAGATACTTGGCGGAGTCCACCTATTTGTGGATTGCACGCCGATTTCACGTTAGAAATGTTTCAAAATCAACAAATGCACAAATGCGTGCACTGATCCACAAATGCGTGCAGCGATTCACAAATAAGCAGAAAGCGATCCACAAATGTGAAGGCGATCTACAAATAAAATACATTTGTAAATAATTTTTATTTGCAAATCTCATTGTATTTATTTGTGAATTCCATTTATTTTTGTGGAACGTCTAACATGTATTTATGGTTCGCCTTTTGTGCATATGTGGATTTAAAAATGTTTGTGAAATTGTCTATATTTATTTGCGAATCGTAGTTTATTTATCCAGAATAATGAAACAAATCTGATCCCATAGTCAAGCGCGAGTGATTTACGTGTTAAGTCAATGCAAAGACGCGATAGACCTACTTGCTGCGCGAATCGCGTGAATGAAGCCCTGGTTATGAGATGATGAGGCGGCCCGAATGACGCGAATCACGCGAGTTGAAAAATCTCGTTCTCGCCCCCTGCAGTGCAATTAAGCTATGTATACATCCGCGCATGAATATCAAGGTGAAAGTCATCATAGCTTGCGTAGTATAGACCCAGCTCCCAACCCAACTTTGAGAATAGATTAACGGCGACATTTTTTTATCGCGCAATAAGAGTCTCACGTTAACGCAGCACGTTAACGCCGATAACGGCCCACCACTAGTTTTTATTAATGTGAGACAGGTAAAAGGGAAGATAATTTGAATAGTTTTTCCCCCTCTATTTCGTTTGATGTCTATAATTCAAATTGATAAGGAGACGTGCTCAGCCCTCCAGTATTTGACCATTCATTGTTATAAAAGAGGCTGGTGGCTTTGGGTTAATGAGTTTGACAAAGCTTACAATAAAGGCGTAAACACTGTCTTTTGACACCAGTTCAGTTCACGCTGCGTAATTAGCTTGAGATCTCAACCACAGGCTCTCATTTGGGTTTAAATGACGGATGTGCGTATTAATTAAATTCAATTCAATATTCAATTTATTTATGTAGCGCTTTTCACAATGTGCATTGTTCCAAAGCAGCTTTACAGGGCAAACAGGAAAAAAAGAAAAGGTAAAACACAGCACAGTGCATTGTGTTTATACAACGAGCAAGATCATTCTAAAAAAAAAATATTATATCCTGTTTGCCCCTTCCCTTGTTTTCCACGTTTTTCCCCATTGACTATCTTCACATGTTCTTCATTATTAGTTAATCCCCAGCACCTGTTGATCCCTTGTGCTCCGTTGTATTTAAATTCTCCCCTTCATTGAATTCCTTGTCGAGAGTCCTATTATACTCTGTTATACTTCCCCTGACTTACGCGTTTATATATTTCTAGTTCCCGTGTATGTTCTATGTATTCCTGGCTGTTATATGTTTCCTGTGGATGTTTGTCATTACCCCGTTTATTAAGTAAATCAGTTTCACTTAACCCCCGTGTTGGATCGTGTCTGTCTTCAGTGGATGTGGATTGTTACAAATATCGAATTAATAAATAAAGAAATGCAGTCTGTGAGCAAGCCAACGGTGCCCTGCTATGGCGAGGAACCCAAACTCCAATGATTGATTAATGGAGAAAAAAAAAAACTCGCGAGAAACCAGGTTCAGCCGGGAGGGCCAGATCCCCTCTGACGTGTAAAAGCTGCACTCAGTGACCCCGATCAAAAGCCACCGAGCAAATATCCATGATGAAGAGGGAGAGCCCACCTTCCTCTCCCAGAAAGTCCCACCCTCCGAAAACGGTTCAGGTTCAACCCGGTCCACTGAATGCAGCTATAACTTCAAACTGCTGACATATGATGTGAGTTTAGCATTAAATACCAAGTGTTAAACCCGGGTACAAAGTGTTAAATCCGGTACCCGGATTCTGCAACATTCAGTAATCTGAGTTGACATTTCAGACCACTTTCGTTAATCCTTTCATCAATCTTTCAGCCCTGTCGGCTGAAATTTAAAAGGCTAATATTCGCGCCGTCGGTTGTCCAAACAACAGACACACAACTTGAAGCAATAGCCTAAAGCCAGGTTAAAAGACAAAATTGCAACAGCATTGTTGCAAAGTGCTTAAAAGGTTGGCTACATTTTGACAGCGTTGTGTGTTTGCTGGGCAGCTGCAGGAACTCTAAGTATTTATCAGAATATTTCAATGCCTTACATGTTTGTCGGATACACTCTTAACCAATGCTGTGTTATTTTCAACCCATGACTGGGTCAAAAGGGGAAAAACACACCTGTTAAGCATTTTGGGTTGACTCTACGAATTAGAATGTTTAATGTTAATTCGATACTGGGCAAATATTCAGCTATGTCAGATTGTGTTTTCTCATTAGCCAAATGATTACATAAATCCATCAACTTCTTACTTTGGTGTTAAAAGCTCCTCTGCTGAACCAATTTTGATGTCTGGACACGGCTCGTGAATGTGAATTTGATCAATCTCTTTGTGTGTCTTTTGGCACGACTGTGCACTTGTTATATCAGACCAGTTGTTTGTCCACGGTTGATGACTGACACCCAATTAACTCAGCAGAACAAAACACCTTGTCGCCCGGATAATTTCATAGATAAAAAATTTGTTCTGCTTTTCTAACCAAATTCACCCCACTCGAGATGGCATTTGTCACTCCTCAGAGTATCTACATTGTCCAAAAATGTTGTCTATTTTCAGAGAGTGTGAAAAATAGTTTTAGACCAGCAAGTATCTTAAATGCTCTAAGGATAATGAGTGGTTTGCCCTCAAAGAAAAGTGAAAGGCCAATGAATTGCGCATAGAGAAAGAATAATACACGCACACAGATTTACAACCATCATCAGTCCATGAACAAAACAATTTGGGTTGGGTGAATAGCTTAAGTATATAGGTTTACAACACATCTCTGTGGAATACTTAATTCTGATTGGTTACTTTTTTACCCATCATAACACCACTAAAACTGATAACACACCACTCATAAGGATGCTCGGAGTCATCTTGATAATATTATCAAGATACGGCACTGTCATTACAATGATTGGGGAGGAATGAAAAACAATCGTTTAAGACTGATTATTCTCTGGGTAGGGACTTTCGTGAGGTACTTGCCAACCTGTGCAATTTCGAAAAAGTTCCTTTGTACCACAGTTAAAAACTTTAAGTAATGGTAAAGTTCACATCAAGTTTAATTAATGAACTGAAATCTGCTTTATAATTGTGATTTTTTTTTGCCAGAGATTTAAGAAATATCTGTCTTCCCCATTCAAGTAAATATAGGACCGTGGTCTAGCTGACTGAAGGGTTGCAAACATGGCCGGTGAGTAGCAAGACTTCTGTAACCGGATGCTTAATGTATCACTCCACTGTCTATTTTCTCATGCTTGCATGAATTTGTTACAAATTACCAACTAAATTATTTTATATTTATATTTTGTGCCCAGTTGTTTACCCATGTGGCGAGTAGTGTTATAAGAGGGACAATCTATATCCAGCTGGTTGTTATTGCTAAAGCCGAAAGGGTGATCAAAACCTCAACGTGAAGCAATCTTTAGATCTGCCAGTGTGATAGCTAGAATTGTTTGAAGAATTATGTAAACTCACTATGCAACTAACAGGCCTCAAAAGAAAATGCATTTCTACAGATTTCAGTCATTCTTGCACAGATAGCTCATTTAGGTAATTATTATCCTTATGTATTGCTGCCCACCAACAGTATCTGCCAATGAAGTGACTGTAGAGAGTCTGGGCTGCTTTGACAAGCTTGTACACGTTGTACTCCAGATACTTAGACGGCTCATGCAGCGAGCACACTGGGCTTTTTTGGAATGGATTGCATAGTACCCATTGAACTGCCAGCTATAATTACAAATTTTTATAATTACAGCAATTTGGAATATATGCACATACGTGTTACATATGCTATGTGTGTTACGATTAAATAATCAGTAAGGCATTTGGTAGATTTCTGAAGCATCTCAGCTTTAGAAAGACAGGCTTTTTTGTCATAGATTTTATAAAACACAACGAACACTTTGCAGCTGCAGTGAATGAGTAATCAGTCTCTTCGCATATTAATCGTGTTGTTATTTTTGTCGGCGGTTATGAATGAACACAGTTTATTAATTCGAACAGAGATGGATTTCTCACTCTTATTGTCTAATCGACATCAAGTGCTGTAAAGATAAAGTTAAAGATGAGATTGAACTAGTTTCTGCCAGCGATTGATTGACAATGTCTTGACAACCAAATTTTGCAAGAATTTTTTATTTCACAGTGAAACGACTGGTTGTTGACAAATTAAATGTAAGAGCTGTCCCAGAGGAGATCTCTGTAATATCATTTTTATTTTTCTTGGAAAGCTGCAAGATTAAATAGAGAACAGAGAATGGAGAAATGAAGAGAAAATGACTGTAAAGAGAGGTTACTTGAGATTTAAATAATTTTTAGACCGTGTTTTGTTTAAATACAAGTGAATAGAAAGGACTTGTACAGTACAGCCAATTTAATTATGCTTCAACATCTTCATTTAGACGCTGCCCTTTATATTTAAATTGAATTCTGTGGAACTTTTTTCAGTGTGATCTCAGTCTCTGAGATTCCTTTACAAAAGAAGTTGAAGAATTCTATTCGTTTACTTCATATAAACTAAAAATAAGTCATGTGTTCTGAAATGTACGCATATTGTAAAAGTTGAAAGCTGGTGAAGTTTTTAAGTAAAATGACACTTGCATAAACTTAAATGTAGGCCAATTTAGTCCCCAGTAGTATTGAAACAGGACCATTAGAAGAAAAATATCAGTATTTACCACTTATGCATACTTTAAAATAGATTTGAACTTTGCTGTATACTTATAATGAACTTAAAGCGGCCCTAACACATATTAATCTTGAGTAGTATTGCATACTTTGTATATTCGAAGACTATTTAGTTTGATCACATTAATAAAAGATAGATACAGCTGTACGATTTTTTCTGAAATCATATGGCGCGTGCAACAACTAAAGCAAATTGCAACAAACTCAGACATCAGTTTCACTCACCGCATGCGGTTCATTTACGGCATCTTTTAGCACTGGACAACTCCATATATCAGTATCAAACGATCTCCAAATCCAGCGTTATATCCACCATTTATATAACATTCATCACCCAAATCCAGTAAACAAAAAAACACCTGTTAAGACTTTTATACGTTCGATAAAAAATTCTGAAACCTATACGATCGCTGGGGGAGTGTATCGAGCACAGAAATACTACATAATACACCCAACTCGTTTTTTGAAAAATTGACCATGTCAAGCATGAGAAGACAGCACGTTAAACATTGTAAAGAGGTCAGAATGCATGACACATCGTTGCTTCAACCCTTTGAGGTAAACTTGTAAGGGGTTCCATAGGACTCAATAATGTCACAGAGTGAACTATTGTTATATATATATAGTTTTTTTTTGAGAATTGTTTAGTGGTGTTTTTAGATGTGAAAAAGCAATAACCAGGGTTGTTAAGTCTACTGGTCATTCTGGTCTTTCTCTCTTAGCACTTACTTAAACCTGGATCAAACCAGAGGACACTGCCACACCGGCTGCCCTCTCCAATAATTACACTTTCTCCCACAGCCCACGCATATCAGGGAGGGGGGAGGAACCGGTCTACTTATTCCTAACGACTGGAAATTTAAACAGCTGGCACCCTCATGCAACAACACCGCCTTTGAGTTTCATGCTGTCACTGTCATCCACCCTGTTAAAACACATTCTGTAGTTATCTATCGCCCCCCAGGGCACCTTGGACTCTTCTTGGAGGAATTGGATACACTTCTGTCATCATTCCCCGAGGATGGTACTCCTCTGGTGGTACTTGGAGACTTCAACATCCCCCTGGAAAAAACACAGGCTGCTGACTTCAACAACCTGACTGCGTCGTTTGACCGCAAGCGACTCCCCACTTCAGCAACCCATAAATCTGGTAATCAACTTAATCTCATCTACACATGCTATTGCTTCACCCATCACTCCCAGGTCACCCGCTGCACACGTCGGATCATTTCCTAATCACTCTTGATCTCGACTTAAGTTCTCCAGACACTACACATGCTTCCCCACTGGTCACATTCCAACGCAACCTACGATCACTCTCTCCCTCCCGCTTATCCTCTGCAGTCTCTGCTACTCTCCCACCCCCTAAACAGTTCTCTCTCCTTGATGCTAACACCGCCACCCACACCCTTTGCTCCACTAACCTCCTGCTTAGACATCTTATGCCCTCTTAGATCTAGGCCATCTCGTGCATCTCCTTCTGCCCCCTGGTTATCTGATGTTCTCCGTGAGCATCGCGCCTTTCTCAGGTCTGCTGAGAGAAAGTGGCGCAAATCAAAAGAACCGACTGACCTCTCTCTCTACCAGTCTATTCTCACTTCCTTCTCTGCGGATGTCTCCTCTGCGAAAACCCAATACTACCACACTAAAATCAACCACTCTCCTGACCCTCGTACTCTCTTTAAAACCTTTTCTGCTCTCCTTTGCCCGCCTACCCCCTCACCTCCATCACACTTAACAGCTGACGATTTTGCATCACTCTTTGTAAAGAAAACGAGGACCATCAGCAATCAATTCTCTGCGCCACCGCCTCTTGACCACAGTCAATCCCCAGACACATGCTTGTTCCCCTCGTTCTCTCTCCTATCTGAAGAGGACGTTTCCAAGGTAATTTCTTCTAACCACCCGACTACCTGCCCTCTAGATCCCATCCCGACTCATCTCCTCCAGGCCATCTCTCCATCGGTTGTTCCCTCTCTGACTCGCATTATCAACTCATCTCTCACCACTGGCACATTTCCTACACTCTTCAAAGAGGCCCGTATTACCCCACTACTAAAGAAGCCTATTCTTAATCCTGCACTGTTAGAAACCTACAGACCGTTATCCCTACTCCCCTTCGCTGCTAAAACTCTAGAACTTGTTGTATGTAACCAGTTCTCATCCTTCCTCACCCAGAACAAACTCCTGGATAGCAACCAGTCTGGGTTCAAGAGCGGTCATTCCACTGAGACTGCGCTGCTCTCTGTTATTGAAGCCCTGAGACTGGAAAGAGCTTCCTCCAACTCATCTGTTCTCATCCTACTGGATCTATCTGCCGCCTTTGACACTGTTAACCATCACATCCTCCTTTCCACTCTCAAGGCTATGGGGGTCTCCGGAATGGTGCTACAATAGTTCAGGTCTTACCTCTCAGGTAGGTTATTTAGAGTATCTTGCAGGGTTGAGGTATCTGAGTCCCAACATCTCGACACAGGTGTGCCTCAGGGCTCAGTGCTTGGTCCGTTGCTATTCTGTATACATGACATCCCTTGGCTCTGTCATTCGGAAACATGGCTTTTCCTATCACTGCTATGCGGATGATACACAACTCTACCTGTCTTTTCGCCCTGACGATCCGACTGTCTCTGCATGCATCTCAGCTTGCCTAGCCGACATCTCACTCTGGATGAACGGCCATCACCTGCAGCTGAACCTTTCAAAAACAGAAATGCTTGTAATCCCGGCTGATACAAAGACTTATCACAACCTTTCCATTCAACTATGCTCATCATCCATCACATCTTCCAGAAAGGCAAGAAACCTGGGAGTGGTGATCGATGATCAGCTCAACATCACAGATCAAGTTGCCAGCACCGCCCGGTCCTGTAGATTCATCCTCTACAATATCAGAAAAATTAGACTCTTCCTATCAGAGCATGCTACGCAAGTCCTAGTACAGGCTCTGGTCCTGTCCAGACTTACTACTGCAATGCACTACTGGGAGGACTTCCAGCTTGCACAACCGAACCTCTACAGATGATCCAGAATGCTGCGGCAAGAGTTATCTCTAATGAACCGAAGAGAGCACACGTCACTCCTCTACTCATTAAGCTACATTGGCTCCCTATAGTCGCTCGCATCAAATTCAAGACTCTGCTCCTGGCCTACAAGACCACCACTGGTTCGGCACCACCTTATCTTCACTCGCTAATGCAGACATATGTACCCGCCAGATCCCTACGCTCTGCAAACGAACGGGGTCTTGTGGTGCCATCCCACAAAGGTAAAAAATCTCTCTCGCGCACCTTCTCCAGATCTGTTCCACCTATGTGGAATTATCTGCCCGCTGCTACAAGATCTGCAGATTCTATAGCCATCTTTAAGAAACGCCTGAAAAACACATCTCTTCCGCCAACATCTGACTGATCTGTTCTTACTCTATTTTCTTCTCTACTCTTTTCTTCTCTACTCTTTTCTTCTCTACTCTACTCTAAATAAATAAAAAATGCATGAATGAATGGTTCTGTATACGGTGTTAGGCTATATGAGACCAGTCTTCTTTTTGATTGTTTTGATTGACACTTATGCTTTTGTTGTGCTTGTGCTGTCCCAATTGCTTCCATTACTTACCCCACTTGTAAGTCCCTTTGGATAAAAGCGTCTGCTAAATGACTAAATGTAGTGTAAATGTAAGTCTACGATTTTCAAACTGAATTAGGCTAGTTTTAAACCGCTGCCCTGGGTTATTTTGGGATTCTGTGGGTTAAAAGTAATCAGCTCTAATTATTTTAAGGTCAAATTAAGTTTATTATGAAAACAGGCTATTTTCGATAAAGTGATTTTAAAGAACAGGGGCATATGTTTATCTCGGAACCTTGTTGACAAAAAGGAGACATAAATAAGGTGTTCGAATTAGGTGAAATAAATTATCTTTTCATCCTTCACACGGTGTTAAGTTTTCATAGAAAGAACATTCTGACACAGAAGTTTAAATGAGACAACCTCAACACGCAGCTTACAAAACAAATCAAGTCACATTTCTGTTACTATGGCAGAAAACCTTTTTATACCTCTTTCACTGAGGCTCGTCAGACCACATTTGCATAAATAATTTTGTTTTTGAAACCTTAATTAGGCCTTTAGTCTTACCTGCCTAGACATACCGCATCTGACAATGGCAAAAAGCAAAATAGTATGCCAGGCACTCTCCTGGAAGTCTAAAGAATGACAAGTCCAGTAATCTTAGTTCATCCAAAGCTGTATTTATTCCCCCCATCAGTTTACTAAAAGGTCTATTTGGAATCAGACACACGCTGCATGTGCAATCACATCAATTTGGATCAGACGGACGAACAAACAAAAGCAAAACTGCTTTGTGGGGGTGGATGCCGAGAAGCCAGGTCATTCGAAATAAAAAGTACAAGTTAGTTTCTTTCTGTCATTTGTTTGATGTTGATCAGCTGTGAGCATCAGAAAAATATGATCAAAGCCAACTAGGCTTCCAGAGAAACATTCAAAATCAGAGTCGACAGTATGTGAACATCTTAAGGTGGGTTCGTGTATGTCATGAATTTAGAGCTCATGCATATCATTTTACTTCTGTGCTACAAAGACATTTAATCTGAGAGACATCATTATAACCACCGATTTCAGTAATGAGCTAGTCCTCATGTAAACCTTCTTGCACTGCTTGCTTGCAATCAGAGAAACAACGCATCCAGAAGTTTCAGACCCTGTAGAATAGAATTGCAGCACATATTCAAAGTAAGGTCTATAGGAAGGAAATGAACCATGTAAAAAGGCTACGGTTGTCATCTAGATAAGGTAAACGCCAATATCCACTTATCCAAATGCATATGTCTGGATGAGATAATAAATATCATTAAGTATAAGCTACTTGGTGTCTAAATGGTGAGGGCAAATATATACAAACACATTATCCGGTTTGGTCTTCACTTTGTGCCGCGTATGCGTCATGGGCAAAGAGCTCATAAATAACAGGGAGATGGAAAATGTTGGCAGTCTAAGTGAATTTATAAGTCCTTGTTTATAGGGATCTCTCTGCTGGGACACCTAAAGCCAATAATATTGCACCGCATAACTTCTGAATCAGACTTTACAGCAAACACTCATGGTTCAGGAGTAATATTTGCTGGCTTTAGCACCGTGGATAATAGTATGGTGGGCAGAGGTGCCTAAGAAGTGTGCAGCGGTTCCGCACACTCCAAACCTCTCAGACTCATCTCCTCTCCTGACCTTTCACTCTCAGGTTGGAGAATTACTAACTTCCCTTATCTCTACCGAATCACGGGCTTCTGATTATATCCATCAAAGAAATTACGCTGACCTAGACCAATGTGCTCTGTCACCAGACTCGCTTGGAAGGGCATGACCGTGCAGGCTGCCATCAATATTGACATTTTGAACTAGCAGCCAGTGAAACATCTGGGTCAAGTGCCAAGTGTTGTCTGGAAGCAGCTAAAGACGGAGCCCTTTCCAATATGAGAGTCATTATGATATCCATTAAGAATCTGGACTAAAAAAGCTTTGGGTTTGGAGATTACATTAACTATACTGTAAAAAATTATTCTGTGTCGTAGTAGATTTCATGAAATGAATTGAGTAAACTTTACTTAATACAATTGTGATATTGTTTTTTTAACCAAAATTTAAATTAAAAATATAGAAATATCTTGGAATTCTAAATACACAAATAATTGAGTGAATTCAACTTAATTTCATGTTCAAACCCCCATAAAATTGTATAAAGAATCTTAACTTATTTACTTCTGGTGGAACTACATGAATTATTTAAGTTAATTTCCCTAACTTAGCAGTGAATTTTGAGTTCCCAGCATGCTCTGCATGCGACAGGAGAGTCATTTTTGTGAAAACGTGCTATTTCATGTGCTATAGAATAAAATGAAAGACTAGATAGTGTTTATTGTTCAGTTGTCTTTAAGATTTAGAAGATATTCTGTTTGTATTTCTCAGTTTCATGGATACCATCTTTCTGAAGAGTGGTGCTTGTGCTCATGTTGTGGGAGAGCACATGATGCGTGTTTATTCACACAGTGAACTGTAATGCTGCTAATGTCAGTACTGAGTCAACTCTCAGCTAACTTGTACATCATATATGTTGTAAACAATAATAAATATTAAACTGGAGTTAAATAAGATCAATGAGTTTATCAACTTCAAATTAGTATCTCATCTTGATTTTTTAAAGTTTATCATGTGACGTGCTTAAATAATTTAGGTAGTTTTACTTGATTTATTTGTGGAATATTGCTTTAAAAATCTGCTTTAAAGTACTTAAAAATACTTTGTGTAATACTGTCACCTTATTTTTTTTAAGTAAATTTCTGTGTCATTTTTTACAGTTTAGAAATTCACATAAGGACAGAGATTATTGACCTAAAATTAAACCAGAAGATAACAAAATTTTATTTATGAACAGTGTCTGCAGTCCTTAACTCTGTAATGGTTTTCATGTTTCTGTTACTACGGCAATGTTTGCGGGTCAAGTCAAGTATTTATGTAAAAAGCCATAAAGGTTGATGGAAAATTACTTTACATTTTTACATTATCCCACTGGCATTAATGAATGAGTGTTCCAAAAAATTTAACCCCAAAAATTCTGTCATATTTACTCCAGCTAACCTGCTGTGACCATTGTGTTTTGTATTTAGAGGGTTGGCAATGTGCCAACCACCAAACAAGAAAAAATATATGATTCATCAGATTTTGTGTCACCTAGCTACTAACATCAAACCAAATATGATGTGAAGGGGTAGAAGAGATACAGTCAGGTCCATAAATATTGGGACATCGACACAATTCTAACATTTTTGGCTCTATACAACACCACAATGTATTTCAAGTGAAACGCACAAGATGTGCTTTAACAGCAGACTGTCAGCTTTAATTTGAGGGTATTTACATCCAAATCAAGTGAACAGTGTAGGAATAACTACAGTTTGCATATTTGCCTCCCACTTGTTAAGGGACCAAAAGAAATGGAACAATTGGCTTCTCAGCTGTTCCATGGCCAGGTGTGTGTTATTTCTTCACTATCCCAATTACAATGAGCAGATAAAAGCTCCAGAGATAATTTCAATGTGCTATTTGCATTTGGAGTCTGTTGCTGTCAACTGTCAAGATGAGATCCAAAGAGCTGTCACTATCAGTGAAGCAAGCCTTCATTAGGCTGAAAAAACATTAGGCGTGGCCAAAACAACTGTTTGGAACATTCTTAAAAAGAAGGAACGCACTGGTGAGCTGAGCAACACCAAAAGACCCAGGAAGACAACGGAGACAACTGTGGTGGATGACCAAAGAATTCTTTCCCTGGTGAAGAAAACACCCTTCACAACAGTTGGCCAGATTAAGAACACTCTCCAGGAGGTAGGTGTATGTGTGTCAAGGTCAACAATCAAGAGAAGTCTTCACCATTTGAATACAGAGGGTTCACCACAAGATGTAAACCATTGGTGAGCCTCGAAAACAGGAAAGCCAGATTAGAGTTTGCCAAACAACATCTAAAAAAGCCTTCACAGTTCTTGAACAACATCCTATGGACAGATGAGACCAAGATCAACTTGTACCAGAGTGATGGGAAGAGAAGAGTATGGAGAAGGAAAGGAACTGCTCATGATCCTAAGCATACCACCTCATCAGTGAAGCATGGTGGTGGTAGTGTCATGGTGCGGGCATGTATGGCTGCCAGTGGAACTGGTTCTCTTGTATTTATTGATGATGTGACTGCTGACAAAAGCAGCAGGATGAATTCTGAAGTGTTCGGGCAATATTATCTGCTCATATTCAGCCAAATGCTTCAAAACTCATTGAACGGCGCTTCACAGTGCAGATGGACAATGACCCAAAGCATACTGCAAAAGCAACCAAAGAGTTTTTGAAGGGAATTAAGTGGACTGCTATGCAATGGCAAAGTCAATCACCTGACCTGAATCCGATGGAGCATGCATTTCACTTGCTGAAGACAAAACTGAAGGGAAAATGCCCCAAGAACAAGCAGAAACTGAAGACGGTTGCAGTAGAGGCCTGGGAGAGCATCACCAGGAATGAAACCCAGCGTCTGGTGATGTATATGCGTTCCAGACTGTAGACTGTAATTTGCAACCAAGTATTAAAAAGTGAAAGTTTGATTTATGATTCTTATTCTGTCCCATTACTTTTTGTCCCTTAACAAGTGGGAGGCATTTATGCAAACTGTTGTAATTCCTACACCATTCACCTGCTTTGGATGTAAATACCCTCAAATTAAAACTGACAGTCTGCAGTTAAAGCACATTTTGTTTCATTTGAAATCCATTGTGGTGGTGTATAGAGCCAAAAATGTTAGAATTGTGTCGATGTCCGAATATTTATGGACCTGACTGAATGACCCACTTATACACTCACCTTCGTACAGAACAGCCACTGTGAAACATTGTGTGCATGCTTACATTTGAAAATGTTTTATATAGCATTGCATGTCATTTATTAAATACATATTTTATAACAGGTGGGGAAGTAACATCTGTCCCCGATTCATCATTTCTCTGAAGAGTATGAAACGTCTTACTCCACTCAATCAAAACGGAGACAGGGGGATGATTAAAAGCTTTCAAACAGATGCATTTTACTTCAACATTTCTAAAATATTCAGCTAATAAAATTGTAAACATGTCATGTTTCTCTTTGGCATTTATCGCTCACACGACAGCATTTACTCTGGTAAATCTCGGTTAAGCCAACGGTGGCACGCATGCTTGAAAGATTGCTGATGCACAATTTCATTAATTCAATAACAGTAAAAGCAATTTAATGTATCCACCTGGTCGTGTTTGCTTTGCTTGGGGCATGATAATGGTTCAAGTACAAACCTTGAAATATTAGCTGAACAGATGGATACACATTCACATGAAAGATGTATGACTAAAATTTGAATGTACAGTAGCTGTTCTCTCACCCATTTACATATAGCTACCGGGAAGCGGATGACCTCTTTTTCATAATAAAGAAAAATTCCAGGATTTGCACATTTCGGTAGTAACGCAAGTAGGATTGTGCCAGGATGCAGAAGAGCAAAGTGACTGTTTTGAAGATGACTTTTTCAATTATTTTAACAATCCCATGCAGATGGAGTGGGAGTTATATTTCACAGGAACAATGAAGAGGTGCCCAAGTCATTTGGCTCTTTGCACAAAGCAGCATAGAGATCTCTGCTTCTTTGTATGTAAATGTGTTTAGGTTTGTCATGTCTGAAACCTTTCCAACTCTTATGCAAGACAATTGTTTAGATGGAGCATCTGAGGTAAAGGCATGCTCATGGTTCCATTCAATCCTTTAAGAAACCAAATGCAAATATAATAATCTTGATGGCTGAGATGGCTGTTTTCCCTCTTTCTGTTTATTTTCTACACAAGTGCTATCCAGATTATACAAGACCAAGCTTGACAATGGATCTGTCTGGCCAGTGCTGCTGGTCTGGATCTTTTGAAAAACAATACAGGTTTTGCAGAAAGAATGGACGTTGGGACAAGAGACAAGGAAAACTTGTGCATGAAAAGAATATGGTGCTGTAAGGAAGTCTGTAGAAAAATATCATTCATTCTGTACACCACAAATGAAATAATTCAGGGAAACCTCTAGTTCTCATGCTCCCTTGACTTTTTAGAGCATAGCCTATCACCAGGCACTGCGGACATTCAGGAGTCTTCGTGGTTGTCAAAACATGTATTTATTTATTTATTTTGCTTATCTTTTTATTTTGCGGAAGGTGGCCTTTCTCTGTTGAAACCAACAAGAAATTCCACAATACTATAAGCTGGTTTATGTCGGCTTGGTGCTATGGTGCACAAGATGAAACAGTTGACCAGCATGATCTATTTGACAATGCTGATTTGCAAGTAAATGTTAACCAGTACACAAGCACAACCCGACCTGCTGATCTGCAGGGATGGTTTCCTAACAGCAATCTTTTTCGAGTGATTTATAGAGCTTAGCTTTTTGTTGTTTGGCTACTTAATATTTTCATGGTTTATGTAAATGCATTTACTGATGCCAGAAAAATTGACAGAGGTTGTAGATTGAGACATAAAGATTAAAATTGATAGATATAATGGAAGAAAAGAGGGTAAAGCCCTGTTGAATTAAGTAATGAAAAATGAAACATGAAAATGACTGCCAGGGATTTATTGTGTCCAGTTTGTCCGATCATAATTCATAATTTCACAAACGTATTAATTTGTTATCTTGAAAGGGATGTTTGTATTACCTCTAGTTTATTCTTGTTGGCCAACATGTTTTTTTTTTCTTTTTCATTACGTTTGTAATAAACGTGTTCGTGTTTATATTTATTTATTAGTAAATATAGCAGATTGTAATGCACCAGATGCTTATTATTTTACATCTAAATTAGTACTGACATTTATTTTCATTGACAAATTGGGCATCGTTTTTACTGCAGAGGCTATCCAGTAGTCTAGTCTTAATAAAGAAGCTAGGGCTCATAAGAGAAATGTCTATGCGTACAGTGCGCGTAAAGGCACGCGCTCGCATACAATATGAGCTGGACGGAGCTGGATTACAACTGAGCTGGACGGAACAAGCACGCGAGTGTCTTGAAAAGGGCAAAAGACACACTGGAGGTGGAAGTGGTGTGAAAGAGGAGGGACTTGAGACTTCAGTTCGCGTCTCACTGTGCAAACTGTAGGGCGCTCGGTTCTGCCGGATTGACCACGGAACTGCCCAAGCGCGTGTCTGCTCTGAGAGGGTTTAAACTCCCGCACGTTCGTCCACCGCAAACACCGGCTGTTTGGTGAAACCGGTTAAGCCCAGAAGTTACCCGTTTATTTCCACGCGTCTCTCTTTCATGCGAGGATATGAATTTGCAGACGATTATTTAGATCTGTGCCATGGTTTTGACCCTCGCGCTCCAAACAGAAATGGTGAGTTATTCATTTACCTTTATAATAGCGCTGACAACTCATCGTATGGTTCTTAACTTATTCATTTATTTTTCCCTTTCTTAACGCTGAAATTTTTGGACTGCTGTGTTTCATTGAGAAAAAAAGTTCCCTTATATCTATGAATTTTAGAAATGTAATGCTGCTTATTTGCCAATCTGTCACATGAACTGGAATGACGTGCATGAATGTGTGTGAAATTATATATTAGACTACATGCTCTTGTCAGAATTCATATTGCACTTTTAAAAACGTACTTTTGACCATTTCTACGATTAAAAAAATAGAATGAACGTTACAATATGTTTTATATGTATTATTATATCTCTGTCATTCATGTTTTAAACAACTTCAAAATATATTCATAATGAACACAACCATCAATCCAACCGATTTCAGACCCAGTTAAGACCCAGTTTTGTTGTTATTTACATTAGCAAGCAATTCTTTTCAACAAGTGGTTTGGAAGAAACATGATCTTTGTTAATGCTTCCCATGGCTTTGAAGATCATTTATTATTTATAAAAACAAATGTCATGACAGGCCAAGACATTCCTCACATTTGTCGAAGCATTATATAATCTACATAACCTGCACCATGTAGCTATCTCTTAGGACAGAGTAGATCTGTGTACTTTGCCCAAAGGTGCAAACAAGCATATTGACTGACATAGATGGTAAGAATAGCAAGTGCAAGTTAAGACGCTTTAAGACTTGCATTAAATATGTATATTTTTAAATATAAAGATGCTGTAATGATATAACAGGCACTTAGAACCTGTTCTGTTGTGATTATTCTGGCATAAGGACACCTGAGCTCTGAAATATTGCATAGCACTTCTTTTCATAGCACCAATTTCATAGCAAATGTGTTTTTAACATTTCTGTTCAATATGTTTTTGTTGAGCTAAGAGAATTTACAATGAACATTTCAAAATCAGCTTTGCTCTCTTGATGCCGTCAGCTCAGTAAATTTAACGGGAGGTAATTTAATGATTGTCACATTTGGAGAGTACTCTCTCTATTACCGTGTAATCCTTCTCAATGATTTGCAATGATGAAGTTCTCCAGTGATGCGGAAAGACAGCGAAAGTAGAAGGTAGAGAGAGGGATAATGTATGTGTTAGATATGAAAACTTTATTTGTCAGTTTTTGATCTGTGTACACAGTATTTTTGTAATTTGGTAAAGTTTGGTAAAGTTTTATTAATATTTTTTTTTAAAATATTATGTGACACAATGTGAGCTTGTTTAAAGACACCAGTTTTGTCTTTAGTGAACACATTCATTATACATGCGTAATGTGTCTTAATCTTACCAGAAAAGGTGTAAGGTGTAGGATAATCAGCTCTATTAAGAGCGTCAATTGAGTCAAGATGTTTCAATCAATGAGACAATCAGGTGTGAGTTTGAGTGCCGTTCCCCATAAAACAAACACAGACTTTGGCTGTTGCTATTTCAGACTACCTCAGATGAGTTTATGAAGTCAATCATTTCCTGATACAGTATAATAAACTGTAAAAAATAATTCAATCTATATCAATATTAATAAAGCTAGAAAATAGTTCCTGGAGCCAATTGCATGATGTTTTATGAGCTTGAAGAAAAGAGGTTCTCACAATTCACAGCTAAAAGTCGTCTTTCTTTTGCAAATTTAGGAAATCGAGTTTGAGTTTCAAAGAGCGTACATCGAATTAATAACTAAAAAGATTGCATTTGCCTTTTGTATCAAAGACTAGCTGTTTTTTGGTTTTCTGATATAAATTTCTTTCAATGTCTTTCAACAGAAAAGCTAGGATAGCTATTGGTATGTACTGAAAGCTCTTTGTAGTACTTTTTTAGGACAATGGGTCATTACTGAATTGTAGAGAGACTATGTGCTTGCTATTCAGGCGGTTTTTGCTTTTTATTATTCGTTTCCACTATTGCTTTTTTGAAACCGGCAAGAGCAGCATGCATTTTTTTTGCACATTATGGGTTTGGAACAATGTACGGGAAGGTCAATATATACCAAATTTCATTTTGCAAATTATTTAACACAGATGGATTATACATATAGTAGTCAAAGTATTTATTCTTTCTCCTTTGTTCAGTTAAGTCCTTGTTTTGTGTCATAAAATAAGGAAGAGCTCCTAAATACCAGACCTCAATGCTCCTATACTGAGGATCATCAAAACGAAGAGTTAATCACCTATCCAGAGAGCTACTAGGTCAATTTGTGTTTATTCAATATTGAGTACAGAAGTCAATATTGTCGTGACGTGCGTGGAATGAATGTGTTTTGAAAGATTGCTTAGTAGGGGGCACTGGCCAGAGGATCGATCAGCTCTTTTTTACATTGCATTAGGGTCCTCAGCTTCAATGCAAAGGTATGCTCAGTGTGTCTGATGCCAACATGCAGCTTTCTCTACATTTTCTGAAGCTCCGCAATCAATTTCATCTTTTGTGTCATCGCTTTCTATGGATCCGAGGTGTAAATCCATTGTTGAAATAGAATGTAGTTATAGGTGGAACTTGAGCTGTCCATTTTCAATGGAAGCTATATTGGCCGATTTTGGCGTTAGGGATTAATGAGTTTGAGACACCGCAATTGACTGGGGTGATTTGTTTTCAGTCCCTTGTGTTGCTTTGAAAGTCGAGTGGCTTATTGAGAAAACGTCATACGCATGAAGGAACTTGAAAAACCAACTTCTGTAAGTCATGATATTAATACAGTCACCTCTGAAGGTTTACGTCTTGAGGAGGCATCCCATAAAGGTAAAAAATCTCTCTCACGTACCTTTTCGGGATCAATTCCACATCTATGGAATGATCTGCCTGCTGCTACAAGATCAGCAGATCCTGTAGCCATCTTTAAGAATCGTCTGAAAACACATCTCTTCCGTCAAAACCTGACTGATCAGTTCTGACTCCCATCTCTTTTCTACTCAAAAAATAAAAACGTACCTATGTGAACTGTTGTGGGCTATATGAGACTAGTTTTCTTTTATTGCACTTATGAATTTTGTTGTCCTTATGTTGTTCCAATTGCTTCCATTGATTCCCTCATCTGTAAGTCGCTTTGGATAAAAACGTCCGCTAAATGACTAAATGTAAATGTATATCCTTAAAATTTTGGATAACAGCAGTAATAGAAAGTGATTTAGAAATCACATATTTTTTAAATGAGGCACAGATACGGTTCCCTCAATGTGTACCAGGGCTTTTGTTCTGTCTCACTTGTCTGAAAATAGGCACCCACCACAGAGACAAACTGTGTTATGAATGCTGTGTGCAGTGTTACCCTGCCTGTTTTCACCTCTGATGAACCTTTTAGATTTTATCATGCTTGTCATTTGGTATTGTACTGACATCATAAGACAACGAGGGGATTATTCATAACATGGTAAGAATGAAATCCTGTGTAAATCCAATTTCACAGAAATCGTCGCATTGAATTAAATGTGGAAATTTATGTAAGAATGGTTTCACAAACAATTGACCATATGACCATTTTCATAACTACTTAAAAATACACATGAGGATGTTTTTTGGATGCATGGAAAATTTAGATTATTTCTGCCCAAAGGGGTTGCTACTGCTAAAAATAAATCATTGCAACTATTTAACCATTTGCCCAGAAATTAGCAAATTTAGTGCATGTTTTGTCATGTGGTCTATATATAATTTATATAAAAAGATATATGTTTAATAAAATATAATGTAAGCAAAAATCAATAACGGTCACTAGAAGGCTAAAGGTTTAGTTCACCAAAAAATGAGAATTATTTCCTCATTTAATAACCTTCATGTCATTTGATAACCTGTATGAATTTGCTGGACACAAAAGAAGATATTTTGAAGAATGTTTGATGAGTCAAACAACATTGGATCCTATTGACTTCCGGGACCATTTAAACATTTCTCAAGATATCTTAATTTGTGTTTAACAGAAGAAAGAGTAATTTGCAGGTTTTGATGAGAATTATGGGGAATTAATTATGACAGAAACTGTGGTGTAACACATTTTATGAGAGTATTCCGCTAGGTTTTGTTGTATTAAATAAATGACCTATTCATTTAGCTAAATACAAAAATTGAAAGCGTGTTTGGATGGCTTGACAACCTTTTACTTTAGTACACCCCCCAAAAAACTCTGATGCCTGAGCTTTCAGAGGATTGATGACCACAGTATTAGAGCGAGTCTCACAGAAGGCATGAACCCAGAAAAACACCTGGCTTTCTCCTCATTAGCCTCATGATGTGCACTAGTATTATAGTGCATCTGAGGGAAGATCACAGCAGTCAACATCCAGGAGCCATGAGAGCGCTGTTATTAGAACCACTGCAGATTCAGTGGAGCTAAAAGGCTTTCGTTGAGAAAGTACATTTTAACAGTGGCTCAGAGACATGGCAGTGGTACGCAGTGAACTGTGTTTGTTAACTTGCCTCTTTTACGGAGGCAATTACACAATTATTTTAACTATTTCAAATTGTTCTTTTTCTTCACCAATTGTTTGTCGCATGTCGTCATATGTTTCACTTTTGGAGTGCTTGTTTGAAAACTTGCGCTCCAATATGTCTGTGAACCAGAACGACTGGACATATTTGGTCGCTTCTGGGCCATTTTCCAAGAAAAGGGCTTGAGTTTGTTCTAAATGTGTGGTAATGGAAATAAATAACAACAAATATCCTAAACTGCACAATTAAATTCATTGATTTCCTTTAAGACGTGTGCATATTAGCTCAGGAAATTTACTTGATTTATAAACCACTCTAGTTTCCCCAGCAAATATTTTGTTGATGCTCTACATAAACCATAGGCATTACATTGGAGAACTGGCTGCTCTGCCGCGAGGGACCCGTGACATGATTGTACTTCGAAGATGTGAAAAAATAAAAGCTTGCTGTGGTCAGCTGTCGCATGCTCGCGGTCAAAAAACTAACTCAAGACCGGCAGCACTCTTCCACATGCACCTCTGGCTTGCGTAAATGTGACCGACTCAGTCGCTGATTCATCTCTGTCACTTTTCTCTGGACTCGAGTAAAGAAATTTACATTTTGTAAGTGTGTTCTGGAATGTTAAAGCTTTCAACGTATTGTAGGTCAGACGAGTTTGTCTTACGGTAATTAACAAAAAGCTAAATTTTGATAACCATTTTGGCGGCTGGGTTGCAGACGTATGTGAGATGACCTATTGAATTTGAATGTTTGAATCTTTGAGTGTTTGGCGTAAGGATAATATTTACAATATGAGTAATATTTGTTCTGCACGTACTAGCTGTATACCTTAATAATGAGGCTGGTTGTTTTTATTGCTAGTAGTTTTACTGCTCACTTATCGAGTTCTCTGTTTAGTTGCCTTTCTCTCCAAAGCAAACAAACTTGATATTCCAATCAGGTTTTTGTTATTTTTATTTCCACACGAGAGAAGGTTTGAGTTCACAAGTGCGCCAAATAATCAATTAAACTCATTCAAGCAACTTACAAATTGGCCCATCTGAAAGATGAATTTTCTGTCATAGTTTAATAGTGGGGTGTAATATAATAATAGTGTTATTTCCTATTCTGTGCACCGCTACCGAAGAAAATGCCAAGGAACGTGTCACTTGTATCTAAGCTAATTTCAAGAAATGTCATCATTTCGAGCTGATATTTAAATCAGTGCTAGAGGGTATTATCATGGATGAGAGGGTAAAAGCTGAAGAAAAGCGTCCCTGTCCTGTCCCTCTTACTCCCGTTGCTGTCATGTCCCTGTCCTGCAACATTGTACCTCCAACAAACCAGGGCTATCGCACAGCCCTGTTTTTCCACCTCCCCTTGTTACTGCAGTCCTACTCGCCTCCGATAAGGGAGACCTGCTTTAACACTAACAAAAACAGAGCTCCACAATCCATCCAAGTCCTTTCACGGCATCTGCTTTCTGCATGAGTTTGCACAGTGTCTGAATTCCAAGTCTGGTGCAATCCAAAAAGCCCCACATCTAAAACTTAGACCAGGACTGCATGAAACCCAGACAGCAAACTGTGAAGTATTTACTCTACGGAATGGCATGAAAAATCATCATAGTTTATTCTGGCAGTGGGGCCGGGCTTTATGGGATGCCACCGCGTCCTCCACACCTGCTGACTCTAGAAAATAAACACTTAGAGGTGCTGCCCACTTCACAACGTGAAAATGGATTCCCTCTTATTTTTGTGCCCACTGGGATTCATCCATTACATTATTTTCAATGTGTCGCACAATTGTTTTTTTGTCATGCTTCTTGCAAATTTGGTTTAATGAAATGTTTAATGCTTACAAATATGATCCCTTGGAACATGGTAATGATTTGTTTTTCAGGGGAGGGGGATAAAGTACTCAAAGCAACACAAAAAGAAAGATATTACTGTTTTATGGTTCCAGACATTGCTATTACACCATTGTTATTCAAAGAAAATGTTAGGAAGGGTAACTGCAAGTGCTGTCTCGGCGTGATATATCGAGGCATTACAGTTAGCGGATTTTTCACTGTTGTTTTTAATATAGAGCAGAATGATGGTTGTTTTCTGTAGCTCAGTGGTAAGAGCATTGCGTTAACAACGCAAGGTTGTGGGTTTGATCCCAGGGGATTGCAAATACCTATGTAAAATGTATAGGATAAAGCAATGTAAGTCGCTTTGGATAAAAGCGTCTGCAAAATGCCTAAATGTAAATGTAAATGTAAATGAAGCCACTACCATTAGTTCTGTACACCACTACTTTCCTTGTATTTATGCCATTCATTACATCATTTCCCAGTCTGCTTTATCATCTTTTGCTTATTTTACAGAAAGAGGTTGACTTATATACTAAGTATAACACATAAATCTAAAGCACTTGAAATGGATCATCTTTGACCAGTTAGAGTGCTGTATGGATTGCTTTCGCCTTATTTACTGAAATGACTGAAATATGGATTGTATTAAAAATAATGGCAGAGTATGAATTTATATTGACACATTCATTTTAAAGGGGTCATTTGACACGGCTAAAACAAATATTAGCGTTCGTTTTATATGTTATGCAATGTGTATACATGATTTAAGGTTAAAAAACGCAGTATTTTCCACACACCGTGCGTGATTGTATCTCCTCTTTGCCCCGCCTCTGAAAAGCGAGGGGTGCTATGAATGGCCAGTTAACCAGTGCGTAGTGATTGGTCGAATACTGCAAGCTTGTGACGGCAGGTCTGGGTGAGCATTCGCCTTTAGATAGAATGCTTCTTTTGTTCCGACACTTTTGCAATTTTACTTTTCAAATACATGCACACAAAAAAAGACACAGATAAACACGTATTCGTGGCATATGACGGCATATGATCCATATGAAAACACATTTTACAAGTATATGTGATAACAGCAACTTCTTGGATGAGCTTTAAGAATATGTGTACTTCTTTATAAGGAGTTTAGCAATTAAATATGTTTGTTTTTATAGCTGCATTAATAGTGTTTATGAGATTAATATAAATGCCATTTTGAAATGCATCACTAAACGTCACTGATGACTCCTGTGGTAGTCTACCATGTCAGCCCAGACAGACTATCTGGAGCAATATCTATACTGACGTCAGTGGTCCCCCACACTCACTGATGTATGAAACTGGCAAGAGCTCACCTCGAATGCCTACCAAATGATATCTGAGGCTTTCAAGAAATACACCAATGCTAGAATAAAACAATGTTTTTAAATTTTGAAAGGAATATTGACTTTGCAAATATGAGCTCAGTTTGTGACATTGTTGAGGTCTCCTCTGACACCCTAAGGGTAAAATTTGGGAAGATTTTGGGGGAACTGAGATGTAGAAGTCTTTCTATTTGCTCTCTCAATTAAATCTGATATCCATCAAAATAATTGAGATATTAAAGAGATTGATCTGTTAATGTTTTTGGGGGTTTATGCCAAAGTTGTAATGTTTTAAAAATGTTATTGTTGTCAATGGTAATCAGCTTGTGTCCGGCTTTGCGTGAGAAAACGCAAAAATAGAACAATCATTAATACAAACATTCAGACATGTCTCGCAATACTGATTCCTGTGTAAATACATGTATACAATCTTCTGTCTGCCAATGAACCTTTTAATTATCTCACCATAGGAGTGTGGCACTTGTTGCAAAATATCCTGCTACTTAAAATAAATGATGTTACTGTACATAATTAGATACTTAAATGGGAATAAGAGTGCTTTTAAAATATGATTTATCACACAAGGAGTTCTCACTTAGAGATGCAGTGTGTAATTATTTGGAGGATCTATTGACAGAATTGCAATATAACACACATAATGAAGTGTTGTTTTTATTGCCTTTGAATGAGCTATTTCTATCTACATACACCGCTGGTCCACTTGCATGAATTTTCCCATGTTGTTTCTACAGTAGCCCTTAACAGACAAACTTCTCTACAGAGTACGTTTCATAAATACATTATCTCCTTAGCCATAGAAACAAAAACCTGAAGACATCTTTGCCCTGTGTCAGCCACTGTAGTGTTTCTAACGGGAGGGGCGGAGTGAGCCGTTGGTTACAGTGTGCAACCTCTCCACTACGTGCCGCTAAATTCCATAGACTTGACCTTTAAACTGTACTGTAAAAATATAAAATTTAGGATCTTTTAGACTGCAAGTTATTTTGTAGGTGTGGAGCAGACAAATGCACCTAAACATGTACAGTAAATTTCACAGTAAGCCATACAGTTGCTAATGTTTATTTGTGAGATTGCTGACACATGTCCGTGGTCACATTTTTTTATTCAGACACATTGATGTCTGCAAACATATGGACTATATGAGACTTAAATCTTGATAAATGCAGTTATTTACGGTTTCACATACACAGTTGGACAACTGGAACGGAACGGAAACTTGATGAGTCATTCAGTCTCATATTTTGCAAGGTCTTAATCTGACCAGAGGGCTGTTCGAGAGCACGTTGGGTACATCTTATCCATTTAATTTAAGACGGAAGGCAATCTGCATCCTTTTCTGCCAGTCTGCCTAAGGCAGTCATTGCTGCAATGGAACAATCCATTTGCCTGCGCTTATAATTTTATTACAGAGGCTATTACTTTGTGGCCCATTTGGAGAATCTGCCAAATTGTTATCTTTAGCTATGAAAGTAGATAGCCCACTTTAACCTTGACGTTATAATAACAGAAGAACAGTCGTATTTCGCTTTTATTATTTTGTTTCTCTGTTTGGCACTTGAGAGTCAGATCTGCCTTATTTGCACTCCCTTGTAGGTGAAAAATGGAAAAACATTAGGATCTTTAGAAGAATATTTTAGCTTTTCCCTTTAATTTATTAATAACGCAAGTACACTTATAAAACATTAATTCATTGAACTATGAGTTTCATTGAGCTTCATGACATGGTGTACCAAAACTTTCTGGACATTGAAAGGCCTAGAACACACTTATCTAAATGGATGTGGGGCAAAATAAACAGCTTGCATCCCATGGTGCACTGGTGAATCGGTCACATCATGGACACCTTTATTTTGACTACTTTTAGCCACCTGAACCATGAAGCAATTGCAAGACACAAGGTACCGTGTATTTTACTGCTGAAATGCTTTTACAGGGCTTTTGAGGGCAGTCTTACAGTCCATCTTAGTCAAATCCCTCCGAGGGAACATGCTTTCAGCATGAGTCACAATCGTGATGAATAATTTGTCAACTAGAGTCCCTAATTTTCTTCATTTCTTTGGTCACTCACATTGGAATTCACTGGGCCTGCAGACATATGCTGGTTTTCAGAACCTATTGTGCAATTTTAGGCAAACCAAGCATACTTTGTTTGGATGATTCAGACATGCCTTTGATTCCAAAAATGCTGTTTAGGTCGGTAGTTCACTTGGTTTGAAAGATCCACACATACACATGATGACCACGCAAGTTTTCTCAAAGTGCAATTTGATTTGGCCCACAATGCCTTAAAATGTTGTGTTAGGTGGGTAGCTGTCTAGGGTCAAATGATTCAAAGTGCCCATGATGTCCAAAAATGCATGTTGTTTTACAGTGGCTGTGGTTTGAACAAAACCACAACAAAATGTTGTGCAGGTTGGTTTCTCATAAGGGTAAAATGATTCACGCATGCTCAGAAATGCTATGGTAGCTGTATTGGTGGATAGGGATTTGACAAGCAGCCAGATATTCTGTTTTCGATAAAGTTGTAGCATATGTGGTTAGCTCAGAAAACACAATATACACAATATGGGAGTCCTTGGACTCTGCTCTCATTTTCAGATATACTGTAGAGAGGAACCCAGACAGGCGGTAATGGGTCGTAAAATACCAGGGGTGCTTAGATTGTAAAAACATGGTGTCTGCTATCGAATTAGACACAGAGACTTATTGTTCTCAGATAAATGATTTTGGCACAAGCCAGGGATATATTAACAGGCGCTGTTGCGTCTCGACAAAACTGTAAGATGTGTGAAATCATTACAATAATTTACTACATGTAACATGTCTGATAATAGGAGAGATTTGTATCCAATCAGAACTTTCCTGCAAGTTTAATGGAGGCTTGAGAAATTAGCTGGTTCACTGCAACGTTCAGCTCTGGGCTGTATGTACTGTTGGCATCATTAAGAGACTGATTACTATCTGCTGTGTGCTGTTCCTTACTAAAATATGTTTTTTATTGGTTATCACTTCAGTGATACGTGTGGTATTTGTTTTTCTTAAACACAACTGTTCTTTATTTAAAAGGTTTTCAAAGGCTTTTATCTTTTTGTATATTTATTTTGTATTATTGAATTATATTCTTGCCTTTATTAATGCACCTGCAATCTTTTATTTATCTTCTCATCATAGTTTATGAAAGCTCTCTAGGAGTCGAGAGTCTTAATGGAGTTCAGATTTATGTTTCAGTGAATGTAAGTTTTATCTCATTTTCCTTAGAAAATAATTTCACAATTGTTGACATTTATATAAGTATGTAATGCATATATAAATGAAATGTAGATTCCATTGCCCAGATTTTCTGTTCTTGAATGATTTTGATGAGAATTGGTTGAGTTGGAATCAAGACACTGAGGGGTGTGCAAGATAAGTGTTGTCGCCCCCAAACCCCTTATAATTTTAGCAAACTGTCTTTTCCCCACATTTTCGCTATATATTAGCCTGTAAACATTTATAAATATTATGTTTAAGCAATTTTCGAGGCCGTAACACCCTCACATACTCGCCATAGACATAATAGATTTTCTAGACTTCAAACTCTATATTTATTGGTTTTTGGCAATAATAGGTAATTAAATGTAATCATTAAATTATTTTCTTAACTATAGATGGTAGCGGCATCAAACGTTAAAAATATTATGTGGCACAGCTTAACTTCCGGTAGAACTCTGCAAAGAATTAATAACTTTTGAGTAGTTTTAATGTAATTTAATACAAAAATATACAGCGAAATAAAATAATAAATGAATAGTAATGTAATTAAATATCCAATGAACATTGTGCTTAAATAACAATACACAGAGAAAATTATATTCTATGTTAATACTCAACACATCTCCATCCACAATGCTGTGGAAAGGTTTTCACTCAACGGCTCTTGCATGTTGCTTTCTTGAACATCCGTGAATCTTTGGTTCCAACATCTCAAAATTTAAGAAGTAGAAGACTTACAGTAAACAAATGTTTCCATTAGCTCTCCAATTTAGCTGCTGTCAGAAGAAACGATTAAAGAGATATTGAACAAATCTCATGGGTGATCTTTCTGTCCTCTGGCGTTCTGCGATTCAAAGAGCAGGCGGTCACTGCACAGTCATTTTCTTTCTAAAATAGATTCATTTTTCCTCATAAAGACAATGGCTAGAGTGTTTTTTGAGTGCAGTTTAAGTTCCACCTGCTATTGTTGCCAATTTATTGTCCATCATCTATTTCCTGTTACAGCACTCGCAGCTATTGATTGACTTCAATGAGATATTCCTTAACAGACAGATGTGATAAAAATACATCACACATTGTAAAAAAACAACCAATTGAAATGAAATGTTAAGTTAAAGCTTTGTACACGCTTTTTAGATGACAATTAAGAGTTCAGTGTGATTTACTGTAATAGTCACTCATTACTGAAACTATGGCATTAAATTACAAGCAGTTAGTGGTTTACAATAGTGAAAAGGACACATGATTCAACAGTTTGGATGAGGCTCATTAGAGTGAAAAATGAACACAGCAAATCTGAATATACCTGCGTAGTCTAAAGCCCCCCTTTTTTTCCCCTTACACAGAAATGGAGTAATGTAAACGGGAGGCATAACCGTAGCAAGACTTATGCATTTTTTAAAGGAAACGCACTGGTAAAAACGCAGCCTAAGACACTGTGGATGCACAGGTTTAAAGTGCAGATAACCCAGATCGTCATTAACCCCAAATTTGCATTTAAATGAAATGTGAAACTCCTCCGAGCGTTGCAGTACCTCGTCCATTACAATGACGCTCTTTTGGAAGAAGTAACTTTCTCTCATTACTCTCTCTATTACTCTCAGAAGGCTGTACCGGGGGAATCTTAGGTGCTGAGGACCCTCCTCACATTTGGGAGACGGTCTCAAGTGTTAATTCAATCTTTTGCCCGAGAGACTGACTCAGCGAGGCTTGTTTAATTACATTTACATTTATCCAAAGCGACTTACAGTGCTTTATCCTATACATTTTACATAGGCATTTGCAATCCCCTGGGATAGAACCCACAACACCACAGAGCTACAGGAAAGCTGCGATGAGGGAGCATTCAAAAAGCCCGCTCAGTTTTCACTGGGTGGCTGAGTTTCTAGTCTTATTGTGAATGATTCATTGGTTGTTCCAAAGGTGTTTTACACATTCTGTTATATAACGGCCATTTGTTTACCCCAAAGATTTTCTTAATGAATGAAATCGAGTCATGTCCTACATTTTTCCTAATTTAATATCCTGTTATACTCATAAATATGTCCGATTATATGTGATACATCTTGATCATTTTAGTTTAAATATGTTAAAGCACAAAATAAGAATTGCGAGCTATTAATCAGTGAATGATTTTCTGTGACTTGACTAAGAACTTAAAGTGATAGTTCTGAAAGTTCTGTCATCATTTACTCGCCCTTCCGCAGAAATCAAGAGGATATATTTTATGAAAGTTGGTAACCGAACAGTGGCTCACCTATTCACTTCTATTGTATGGACACAAAACCAATGGAAGTGAATGGGGGCAGTTAACGACATTCTTCAAAAGATCTTCTTTTATGTTTTGCAGAAGAAAGAGTCAAAAGCAGGTATCAAATGACAAGAGGGTGAGTAAATGTTGACATCATTTTCATCTTTGGGTGAACTATCACTGCGTAATTTTAGTGTATAAATTGAACATTTTTTGCATTTCTTTATTCCTATTTCATTTGGCATATATCTTCTTCAGACGCCCTTATTGTATCAGCCTTGAACTTGTTAAACCACATTAAACCTCACAAACCTGCTGCCATTTCTTTCTGTGTACAATATTTAAACCCAAGATAAAGGCAGACAGAATAAAGGTTTCGCCACCACGATGGTCCTCCTCCATATCTGTACGGATAGAAAATTGATCACAGTAAAAATCTGAAATATTCTTCTTCTCCAGTATCATCTAACAGTACCAGTGACACCTCTACCTCTTACATCCTGTATATGAATCACCCGCACGTCCTTTCTGTTCTATGGCTGTTTGAAGGTTGAAACGAATGAGGAATCTTAAATTAAATTGTTAAATGTGATATGCACGCATATTTCCGAATCAAGTACTTGGTCTGCTTAGATGCTGAGTCTTTCTGTTCTATTAATTTATACATTCTACTCGGAAATTACAAAGACCCTTGTGGGCCAAACACATTTTGTAGCTTTTCAGATTTCATAAACATCAGGTTCATTTAACAGGTTTAGATGTTAAATGGTTTTTGAAGTCACCTAATTTCACACATAATTTTATGACTTTGGCTGGTCATGTCATCAATGAAAAGTAATGGCATTTGGCAAGCTAGTTTAGGTGCAGTTAGCTGTAGTAATTTGTTCTCGTCTGTCATGTTTATTTGATTATGTCAGTACTCATATCCTGTTTGTGTATACTATGTACCGATCGAAGCCTTCTCATTTAAATCTGACTGTGATTGTTGCACTTGCGGTCTTAAATAGATGTTGTTTTAATGACGTTAAGACGGTCTGCTGAATTTGTGTTGAAGTGAGAGTTTGAAAGGCTGTGGACTCCTGGAATTTGCCTCCCAGACAGAACTGAGGGTGACCACCAGTCCAGCTACGTTTCCTGCAAGCCTTTAACAGCCCCTTCTCTCGCTCGGCTTCAAGTGGGCATGAAGCCTAACTGCACCATTGCTTTTCTTGTGCCAACAATGCTTTAAATGTCTGTGCATGTGCCGAACCTAAATGGTTATTGCTTTCGTAGCTGAAAATATGTATAGATTATATCAATTATATGTTCCTTGGGTCAGGTTAAAATAATAACAAAATGTATTTGAAGACACTTAAAGTGATAGTTCACCCAAATATTAAAATTCTGTCATTAATTATTCACCTTCGAGTAGTTCAAAATCTGTATATATTTCTTAATTCTGATGAACACTGAGAAAGATATTTGGATGAATTCTTGTCACTAAACAGTTCTTGGAACCCATTGACTTCAATAAAAATGACAACGGTAGTCAAAATAGGCCCAGAATTGTGTGCTGTCCTACATTCTTTAAAATATCTCATTTTGTGTTCATCAGGAAAAAAATGATAAAGTAATGATAGTCAATGGGGTCCAAGAACTATTTGGTTATTAGCATTCACCCAAATATCTTTCTCCATGTTCATCAGTACAAAGAAATATACAGATTTAGAACAACTTGTAGGTGAGTAAATAATCAGGTATAATGTCAGGTTAAATAAACTGCAAAGAGCATATTTCTTCTTACCCTACGCTCTTACACATCACATTCAACAACAGTAATAAATTTCCCCTGCCACTTTACAGCCACTCTCTCACATTGTTCCTGGGGTTAATAGATAACACACATCACGCACTGAGTGTGTTTTCCTCTCTTAAATTTAAGATGACCCAATTTCTTTGTGCAGCTATTTTAGTCATCTATACAAAGGAAACAAACAACACAGCTTACCATTTCATGGGAACAGCCTTTGTACAATGAACGGGTGGGTCGGGTTAAGACGGACTGTCAACATTAAAACATGCAATACATTAAATGTGTACCAGCATAAGATAAAAAACACAATTAAAGCATTTGTTTAGCATGACATATTGTGAGTTTTCGGAGTCTCTCTCTTTCTATTGCCATTAATCAGTAAATTATAGAGAAAAACCCTCTTAAACACAGTATCTTAATTGTAGCATCGCGTTGCATCCATTGCACAATGTAAAATTATAATGGGTTCTAATGCGTTTCCAATGTCTTTTGGAATGTAGTGTCGCGCGTCCGGTGTAGACACGGTTTTAGACTAATGTATTTATAAATCCAACCCGACAGGATGTTTAACAAAACAAAAGTAATTTGCAATTGGATGCAATTATGCCCAAAGCTGATGAAGTGAAATATTACCCATGAGTGAAGTTGAGGCCATCATCTGTACACTTGTACAGCAACATTCCATCTAAATGCTAAGGAAAGTTTTGTCACACTTCAGTATAGGGGGCATTTCTCGCCATTAACAAACTATTAACTACCACTTTTTCCACAATAAACTCAAACCTCAAAAAATGTGTTGCTTATTAATAGTCAATAAGGTAGTTATTAGGTTTAGGTATTGGGTAGGATTAGGGATGTAAAGTATGGTCAGGCAGAATATTTGCTTTATAAGGACTAATAAACAGCCAATGTGCCAATAAAAGGCATGCTGAAAATAACTATATTTGTTAATACATTTAGCAAACACTTATTAATATTAATAATACGTGCCTATTTTACACAAGTAACTTGCAAACGCTACCCAAATATACAATAATATGAGCATTTAATTTAATTTTGGATGAAATGATATTGCATGTCATGTATCACAAATGGGACATCCAAAACCATTAAAGAATACACTTATTTCAAATTATATGAAAAATGATGGGAAAATTCACAACACACATGAAATCAATCTAATTGGCAGACTATGATGACAGCCATAAACGGGTATCGATATCTTAAGCAAAATGGCGATGCATTGTATTGTTAGAAATATGACCGATGTATTGACCCATATCTGATGTAAAATTTTGCCATGAGAAAGTGTAAAACAAGTACTGTAAGCGGACACTAGCAACATTAAAATGACCATTTACAGAATGTGCCTTGGTTTGTTTAGCATTCATGTTATTTCATTTTATTAAATTGACAATCTAGGTGAGGATCTAAATGAAAAGACCCAAGTAAAGATCAAAACAGACACTCCAACCTGAACAGGCCATCACTGTAACCTGTTTCTTCTTCATTTGCAGGATCTCTCTTCTTCTACGGGTACATGAATCTGAGTTCCACCGGCCAGATGCCTGAGATGGAGGAAGTTGACACCAATGAGAGGTCAGAGCCCCACCAATGTCATTTTTCTTCTCCTTTCATGTATTTTGCATGAATTCCCCCAGATGTCATTACAGTATCGCAGTGCAAGATGTTCACCTCAGTGACCACCATTGTGAAATATCACTGTTGTAAAAGCGTCTGTTTCGCTCTAAAATCAAGAGATATTCAAGCTCTCTGGGAATGTGTAGGAATTTGTTTTAGAATCAGGAGAATTTGAAGGTCTCCTAAGTGTTGGGTCTGTTCACTCAGCAGAACAGATACCGGCATCACCTTTCCCTGTTCCCGTATCTGCTTACTTTTTCCTCAATCTGACTCCGTATCCCGTAACATCAGAGAATTTTTACAGCACTAAACAGAGCAGTAAAGAGGCTTATAAATAGACTTGAGGTGCAGTGCTCACGGATCGGCATCCAGGAGTCTTTCTGTTGTTGTTTTCAGGGTCTGCTGCTATTAGTGAAATGTTATGCCACTCAACAATATTGCTGTTAATACTTGTTTGACTTTTTACTTTATTGGGTGATACGATTGATTTGATCTTAATATTTAGCTTTTCTGTGCCCTATGACGAATGGTTTGTGATGTTTAGAAAAAAAATCATTTGAAATACTGCGTTAATAAAAAGTTCTTTATTAAAAAATTTCCGTTGCCGTAAAAAAGATTAAATTATATTGCATTTCCATGACAATTCCATGAATTACATGTGACCTGTCACAGTGCTAACCACACTTTTTAAAAAGTTCAGCCAAAACAAAAATTCTGTCATTATTATTACATCCTCGCTTTTTTTCATATTTTGAACACAAAAGAAGACATTTTAGGAAATGTTTTTTGTCCATACGATGGATTTCAATTGGTAACCGTGTTGTTAGGTTCCCAAAGTTCTTTCAAATATCTTATTTTTTTTGTTCTGCAGAAGATCATAGATCAAATCATACTTCAATCTAAAAGCTGTGTCATTTCATTGAGTTGAAGCATCCCTTTAAATTAATTTATTTGCAAGGTCAACATGTATTGAAATGAACAGTGATCCTAAATACAGTATATATATAAAAGTTCTGGCACACCTTTATCAGGACCATAGGCAGCCTTGTCGAAGGGGTGGTTCTTTTTCTCATAAAGTCCAAACTTTGGACCAGCTTTGGATCAGTGTTGTTTACGTCATCCAAAGGTCTATTGCATTTAGATTTCTTTTATAATTCAGTTATTGCATAACATGGGGATATTTATATTGCGATATGCACATTTCGATCATTTCGATATATTGCGCAGCCCTAATATAAATTTTAATTCCACCCCTGACTGTGAAATACTAGGAAAGAAAAAAAAATGTGTTCAGGGACAGTGTAATTCTTCCAAACCCTCAATAGAAGTGTTGGAACGCAGCCATCCAGCTCTTGGAAATTCTAGCACGTCTAACAAAGCCCTCAGATCTCCCATTGAGGAAACACAACATCGCAGTCTGATTGTGTGATCATCACTGATCCCACAGAGCCACACTTCATCTTGGAGTACAATTTGTCCCTCCGAACATTCAATCATGCCGTTATGGATCAAAGATATTACAAAGTTCCACATCAAACCAAACCACATGGTAACATTCTGTCCTTTTAGTTGCTTATCAGTAGAATGTCCCTCTCTTCATAAAATGCCGCTCTGCTTAACCCTGTCACTGTAAACTGCTCTGGATTTTGAAGAATCCGTCCAATTGAAGTCATTACAGTTTATACCGAGAAGACATCAGAGGTTATTCTAGGTCTGTGACGTGCTTAGACAAGAAGTTTTTAATGTCGTATTTTGAGACTATCATCATGGGATAACATTGTCCAGAGCAGTCTTACATTAGAAAAGAATGATGGGTACCTGTCATGAGTCTGCCTCATCATGTCATGTCTATTCTTGGTCTTGTGCCAGATTCATGGCGAAGCCTTAGGTTTTATGTGCAGGAAGAGATTTTGAATCTTTTGACCTTCTACACGCTCTCTCTGGTCCTCGTCTCTGTTCCCGCCATCTCCTTTCCTCGTTAGCTTTCCTTGAGTGTTTGATTCCCTACACATGCCCCTTGCCCCTATATAAGTTACTCATGTCTATTGTCCTTGTAGAAGATTCAGAGTAGGGAAGGAAGGAGTCGGGAACCGGAAGACATTTTAAAACATTTAATAAAGTAATATAACAGCCGGCGGCCCCTCACGGACGACCGCCGGCTAACAAACAAACCAAAACATAACAGCCGGCGGCCCCTCACGGACGACCGCCGGCGAACAACAACACAGTAAAACATAAATACAAATACAAACATGTTCGGGCCCGGTCCTCTCTCATCGACGGTCCGGTCGCTCGTTTCTTTATACGCTCCGAATTCTCCTTCGTGATTCCTCGAACCATGGTTTCGCCCCGCCTACTCTACTACAGTCCTGTGCTCGTTCGTTGACTTACCTGTGCCTTTGTGATTGTGTTTGTATGCTATCATGTCTTGCTGTATTCGTACTTATATTGTTTACCTTGCTTGTATATAAGTTCCTCATGTCCTATATAAGCCCTATATAAGTTCCTCATTTCTATTGTCCTGTGCTCGTTCGTTGACTTACCTGTGCCTTTGTGCTTGTGTTTGTATGCTATCATGTCTTGCTGTATTCGTACATATATTGTTTACCTTGCTCGTGTTCTCGCTACCCTTCATTTTGGATTACCTTGTCTGAACGTTAGAGTTTTTGTTTTGACCCGGTCAGTGTTTTATATGATCAATTGTTAAATATCTTTAGCTATAGTGCTTTCAAACAAATATTTGACCTAAAAGCATTGACCTATTCCAAAAGTCAAATTACAATTTACCAATCAGTTATTGGTATTGTGGGGACATATTTAATTGACATTTTGTCCGTTGCCCCAAATACAGCCACAGAAAAGTAAGAGAACATTCCAGTCCACTGTCTGTTGAATTTCAACAAAATCAAAACACATTAGATTGACAGATTGAAAGACTTGCTGTCACAGATTGCTGTAAGATTTTTAAACGGATGAATATTGAGGTTATCAGATAAAAAAATATCTGAACCTTTTCCAAATACATTTACGAATAGTACTGTTGTGTTGCTTAAACGTGAATATGATCATGCTTTCTCTATTTGAGGTCTGAAAAAATACAGAGCAATTTTCTGTTATTTTGTTCTGTTTCACCAGTTTTCATTTTTATGCAAATAAATGCAAATAGAAACAATATTTTTATTTGAGATTTGAAATATTTGATATATTGTTTGTAGTTCACAGAATGGAACAAAATGATCCCTTTACTGAAAAACAGATTTTAAAATTGTCTAAATTTTTTTTCTTGGCTGTATATTTATCTGATCATTTTTATTTTAGTAGTTTACTTTTATATGTGTAATAGAGGGGTACACTGTAACAAAAATGATTTCCCGCGTAAAATGTACAAAACGGAATTATACTTTGTTTTTACAGATTTTTTTAATGTACATTTAAAATACGGTTACAGAAAAAGGACCGCAAATTTACAAGAAAACATGAGGAAATTTTATTTTACTGGGGAAAACCGGCGCCCCAGCTGTTTTTTTAACAAGATTTCTTTTTTTACAGTTTATTTTTTTAAATATGGTCAAAAACTATGAAATAACAGAACAAGAAAACACATGTACAATAAAAATGTGTAAAACGATTTAATACATATCCTCATATCCTCTCATTTTAGAGGGGGGGAATATTTTGCGGAATATTTTCGAAAATTGCGAAACTTTCAGTTTTTACAGATTTTTTTGTTGCAATGTACAGTGATAAAAAGATGAAGGCAGGTGGATTTCAGTAACATGTCTGTCCTTAAACTCTCTCTTTCTCTCTCTCTCTCTCTCTCTCTCTCTCTCTCTCTCTGCTTTAACACATTCAGACATGCTATTTTAGAGATGTCACAGCGTTTTGATCCCAGCAACTCAACCTGCAAATCTCCCTGATGCTGTGAACTTTATTATTGAACCGACTTGTAAACCGCTGCTATGAGCAGGGCAGCGAGTCTCTTTGATATAGATGACCTTTCTTCCTCTTAAATGAGACGAAGTTGAAACAAGTCATCCACAATTTATGTCCACTTTGTAAACGAGCACATAAACCCCTGTATTCTGTATAAATTTCTGTATAAATTGTATAAATACAATTTAATTTTGCCACAAAAAGTGCACTGCTTCCTATTTCATCTCTCTCTAACTGTTGGCCCTGTAACCATTACGAAGACGTTTACGTCAATAAGAGGTGATTTATGATTCTGCATCAGACCTGCGCATTAGCCACTAGCTACTTTATACTTGTATGTTGTTGTTCGCGCCAATGTGCAATTACACATGCTGACCCTAGTAGGCAGTGTCCACAGGCAGTATCCGGCAAACGCCAAAGAAGACGTGGCTTGTTGCGTACATTCTCGGTTAGGCATTTAGTAGTGATTGCTGAAAATAGACGATGCCTTTTGTTGCATCTTGAATGGTTAAATAAAGAACAAATCGTCACACTTTATTTTAAGGTCCAATTCTCGGTATTGATAAAACCATTAACTATGACTTTTGCCTCAGTTAACTACTAGCTTGTTGCTTGTTTATAGTTAGTGAGGTAGTTGTTAGGTTTAGGTATTAGGTTGGATTAGGGAAGTAGAATATGGTCATGTTGAATATGTGCTTTATAAGTACTAATAAAAAGCCAATAGGCTAATAATAGGTATCTATTACGCAACTAAGTAATTGTTAGAATTGGTCCCTTTACTAAAGTGTTACCGATAATTAATTCAGAAATGTTTATCAGTGAAACGCAACGGTATCGCAAAGGTATTAGACCTGACGGAGGGGTTCAAGCAGACCAATCACAGTGTTTGCGGTCCGCATCGAGTTGACACATTGTTCCATTTTTGAGATGCATGTAATCCTACACTCTTGACAGAGGAACGATGCCACAACCAGACAGTGAGGTAAAAAGGTTTAATCTAAAAAACTAGGCAAAATCCAAAAGTGTAATCCTGGGTGTAACAGATGACATGGAAAAACAGGTAATAATGGCATGAGGAACTGACTAGGAATTTAAACCGGATACATGGGGTCGAGACTAGACTGTATAACATACAACTAGACCTGACAAAGGACACAAGACAAGGCTGGGTATATATACAGTATATATAGTCCAGGTGATGAAGTTCAGGTGAGGGTGCAATCATGATGGGTGCAAAGGATAATAGGTAATGGAGTTTGGTATTGTCAAAAGTCCGTGGAAAGAGAACGGGAAAATCTGGGAAGCTGCGATGATGGAGAGGGCGTGGGCACAGTCCGCTGGGCACAGTCTGCTCCTGTGTTCCTCACAGCGTCCTCACAATCCACCCAAGATTTTTCTGGACTCTGGAGTAGGGGAACGTTGGGTGTCAGCAAACCTTTTTTGCCTGTGGACAGCTTGTTGCAGGTGTTGGTGTGCTGAGTCCCATACCCTCTCGCTTTCCTGAAACCAGTGGTCCCCAACTGGCACTGTAGAAGGATCTCCTATCCAAGGAAACATGGGAGGTTGATTGCCAAATTTACACTGAAAGGGAGTGAGTCCAGTGGAACCCTGACGAGGGAGTTCTGAGCATATTCGGCCCAGGCTAGGTAACGGTGCCAGCCTTGCTGTTGGTCGTGGCAGTAGAACCTCAGATACCTCGCAATGTCTTGTATCGTCCGCTCAGCTTGGCCGTTGGCTTGAGGATGAAACACAGAGATTAGGCTGACGGTGATGTTCAAATGTTGAAAGAAGGCTCTCCAGACTTGTGAGATGAACTGAGGGCCCCTGTCCAAGGCGATATCCTCTGGCAACCCGCAGTTACGAAAAATGTGATTAAACAGTGCTTCTGCTGTTTAAAAGACTGCCGGTAGAGGGGATAATCAATTTGCATGCCTTGGAGAATCGATCAATGGCCATGAGTATGCAAGTGTATTTGTGAGATGGCACAAACTGAGGTCCCGAGTCAGGAGATCCCCATTCCAAAGGTGTCAAGCCCCAAAGATTTTTTGGGGGGGCGCCGAAGGGAGGTGACTGTCCGGGCGGCCGGCCTGGCTGCAGATTCCTCCCAGGAGCCGGAACCCAGCCCGGTCCAGGAGCCGGAACCCAGCCCGGTCCAGGAGCCGGAACCAAGCCCGGCCCAGCAGCCGGCGTCAAGCCCTGTCCAGCCGGCCCAGCAGTCGGCGTCAAGCCCTGTCCTGCCGGCCCAGCAGCCGGCGTCAAGCCCTGTCCAGCCGGCCCAGCAGCCGGCGTCAAGCCCTTTCCAGCCGGCCCAGCAGCCGGCGCCATGCCCCGTTAAACCCCCTGGGCTCCGCGCTCTGGCGCGTCCCCCAGGGCTAGGACTTCCCCTCCCAGCCCTGCCCCTTCTGGACTCCCCATGTATTCTTGTTTGTCCCCACCCAGCCCTACCCCTTCTGGACTTCCCATGCTCTCTTGTTTTCCCCCACCCCCCCTACCTTGTCTGTTATTTTTATTGTCCCAACCTAATCCACTTATTGTTCTTGCCTGTCTGCCCCTAGTCTTGTTCTCCATGTTTTGTTTAGTCTCGTCTTTGTCCCAGTCTGCCTTGTCTTGTTCGTGCCTTTGAGGAGCATCAGGTTGCTGCTCCTTAAGGCGGGGGTTCTGTCATGGTTTCACCTCTCCTTGTCAGGTATTTCTTGGTTTAGAGGTGGAACCATACAGAATCTCTTGTTTCATGTGGGGAGAGATGTGTTTGACCCTTGTGGCCTTCCATACTCTCCCCGAGTCGCGTCATCGTTCCTACCCTCCTGTTTCCTAGTTTGTGTTAATTACCCTCCCTATAAAGAGTCCTCACGCTCATTGTCTTGTGCGCGTTCATTGTATGTGATACCTGGTCGTTGAAGCTGTACCTGCTTGATGTTGCTGGTTCATGCCTGTTCCATGCTAAGCTGCTGTTCCTGTTTCCTGTTCCCCGTGTGTAGTAAGTCTAGTTTAGTTAATGTTAGTGTTGTTGAAGTGTTTGCTTTCTTATAGTCTAGTTAGTCAGTGTTCCCGTCCTTGTTTAAGATTATTGTTTATCCTGTATTGTTTTCCCCCTCGTGGATTTTGTTTTGCCTGTTTTTGTAGTGTTCTTTGTTGTTATTAAAATACCTGTTAACCCCTCAACCATCGTCTCTGCCTGCAATTGGGTTCTGTGTGAGATTCATGACAGCTCATCTGCGAGAAATTATACGGCACCCTGGATGTATGGAAGCTCATTTGGCGTTTTGTACTTGTGAAAGTGCATCTTTAAAATGGCACGTTTTCTCATTTTGCCTGACATACTTCGCCCAAGGAATTCAGCAAATGGAAGCAATGCTCCAGTGACACCAGATACATATCATTTTAACAACAACCTTGAAGGAAGCGAATTTATAACCTTTGCTTTAAAAGATTTTGAATCTTCACTGATTTACTGCACATCAAGAGCATTTCAAGGTCACGGTAGTTGTGTTCATGATGGACCCTTCTTTGCTAAACCAGAATGAGGTTTGAAGCTCAACTATCTATGGAGAAATTCTAATATCGCCATAGAAGCGTCTGTACAGGAGATAGCCGAATAAAGACTCATGGTTGATTCATTTAGGATGGTCATCGCTGCCTTCTCTCGTTCTGCAGTGTGTCTGGTGTTGGAGAGCACAGGCGCTATTGTGAAATAAAGAAAAGTATGAATGTCAGGAAAGGATAACAAGAAATAAAACACCAAAGGGTTATTCTTTCTAACATATCGCCAAAGTTTTTTATCGAACTAAAAGTAACTCGAATGTAATGGATTGCTATCATATTAAGCCTTAAAAGCATATTTAGAATTGCAAATGCCTGCTTCTGCAAGGGTAAAATGTTCATTGATCCTAGTAAATTCACAACATGCACTTTGTGCTTTTAATCAGCATGTTTGTTCTTCACGATTGGCCGTGAAATCAGGGCTGGCTGATGTCTGCTTGCATAGAGAATTAATGAAAATGAAGTGTCTTAGTTCAAGTTTGGATTTGACTCTTGGATGGTTTCCCAGCAATTGAGGGCAAATTTCCTTCAAGCTTTAGATCACTAAAAATTGAATAAAAACAGATACAAATTAATGTGTTACGTTGTAGTCGATAGGAATGCTCAGAGCCGTTGAAAAACAGAGCTGTGACACTCTTTGATCTCGCCGCCCCATGGTCACGTGGATATAGTTCCAAACTTTTAATCTGTTTAAGGGTAAGCAGTTTAATGGGGTTAAGTGGGAGAGACAGTTGAAGCAGCTGTATTTGCAACACATTACACTAAAAACCAACACAATATATGCACTAATTTCTTTGTTTATTATATTAATAATAACATTTTGTCCGACGAGTTTTAGTGGGACAGTATTAATCAGTTTTGTGCATTTTAGTTTACTAGGAAGGATGCATAATGTGCAATATATTAACAGTATGCATGCATTAAAGTTTCTTATGCTTCTATTATCATCAGTACAAACTGTACATACCAATGTTAGATGATGTTTAACATTAAGACATTCATTTAAAACTGCAGTAATTTATCATTAAATTATCTATGATTGCAATTAAATTCACTAGAAAGAATGCTGAAAATGAACAAGACAAAAAAAATTAAGTCAGTAAGAGATTTTATTGGATTATTTATTCAAGGAGAGGGTGGATTATATATTGAACAGTCTTTATAGAAAATCAAATTCAACCACACATACAGACACACAGAAAAGCCATTTTTATTTTGGAAAACAATAGTTTTGTTTCAAAAACATCCTTATAATAAAACACCACTTTAACAGAGGTGTGCTGTATCAACTTACCTGCGAATGTGTTTGGGAAACAGTGAAAGGAATGGGCTTCATTGCAGAGTATGGAAATAGAGGCCTCCATGACATGAGTTACTTCCGCATTCCATTCTTCCAACAAACATTTCTGGGAGTGTCGCAACTCTGTTTTCCTACAGCTCTGGGAATGCTCAAACCGACCACAATACAATGCTGGGGAATGAAACACCTGGTTTATTTCACCAGCACTGTTTGTTCCATTTTTTTTGTGTTTTTTTAAAATAATATGTAATATATATTTAAAAATATACAGGACTGCTGAGCTTCACTTTTTTTTAATGTCTCTCTGTATAATAAATAAAACATTTGAAAGGTTTGAATTATAAAACTTCCCCCAATTTTTGCTGTTGATTCCTTTATATGTCAGACATGTTTTATTTTAGCAGAGAGAGTAATGGGATATAAAAATAGTATTTGTGACTCTTATAATTATCATTCATTACATAAAAAGTACATTTGAGAGGACCTCCGTTTAACTTGAGATGCTGTCATCCTTTTCACGACAAAGCATGTTTTCACTCAGTTTGGAGTTTGGAATTTTCAACACTAAATGAAAACATGAAGGACTCGAGTAGTGATTGACCTGGTTGACATCATTTTACAGGTAGACTTCCCTTCTTCATAACAGTGGTGCTGTATGGAGCTGTCACTTTATCAGCTGTTCACTTTTCCGTCATTTGTCTAAACCTGTGTTGCAGTGGGTATGTGTTGTCTGTTTGTTTTATTTAAACACCCGAAGAACTTCAGGGAAGCATCAGACATTCCGTGGTTGATCAAATGAATCTTCATACTGTATCTAAAATGCCCTGCTTTTCATTGTCTGTATCATGCAGCAGGGGGTTACCTCTGACAAATGCCTGGGGTAATAATTACAGGATTTAACTTCCAAACACATAGTTGGTGTCAATCTTGAGGAAAAACATTGTGTCTGTCAGATATGAATTACTTTAGAAATCAATGGGTAAGCAAGACGTTTGTCGCGAGGCAAATTTTTACTCTTAACTTTAAACTACAATGCATGTTGGGCTAATATTGTGTCTAAATCACGGTTTCAATGACAGGCATATTCAAAAGTGGATGAAGAATACATTAATAGAAATTATAATAGCAGCCCTGAGGAGAAATAATGCTATATGTTGTTGAGATTCACGTTATCAGTGTGACAAAAAATAATCATGGCATGAAAGAAACATTTTTTGCTAGAAGGAATTGTTCGGCCACGCTGTGTGGGCAATGTTCTTTCTATTTCTGGCCAGACATCAACCCCTCTGTTTCCATGGGAATTGAGGTGGCGAAACCTTTCTTAAATGTCAACTTTAATAATTAGCACGTCAAACTTAGATCATACGCGTTTATACAACTAAAGGGATGTTTCGGTCACCATTTTGCTTCAAATATTAAAATGCATTTGGTGGTCTTGATGGTCTCGTTCAATTTCTTCACACTGAAACAGACATACTATTCAAAGACTTACTATCTCAAGTGTTTTTTTAATATGATCATCTAGTTGTCAATAAGTCTGTCTTCTCTCTGTTGCCACAGCAACTGGTTGGCGAAGAGGGTTGCTCTCATCAGCTTCTTGTCACTGGTCATGCTCATGAGTGTCTTGGGCAACCTGTTGGTTATGGTGGCCGTCTGCAAGGACCGACAGCTCAGGTCAGAAACCCTGCCCTCTTTCTCTTTTCTCTTCACCCACTGCTCTCCACTTTCCTCTCATCCTGGGAAAAAACATCCTGGTTAAGCATGTTTTCATGGTAAATCTAGTCAGTATAAAATAGTTATTTTTAGATGCATTTACACTATACAGTATAATAATAAACTTAAACCTATATTTTATAGCATAATTAAAGATACATTACAAATGATACAAGTGACAAATGCCAAGAAGAGATTCATTTTTAAAGATTAATAAATAATTAAATAAAGAGGTAGAGTTATTCATTGGTTGTTCATTGAGTGTAAGCTTACACCAACTTAAGTTAATTTAAGTGTCATCAACTTTTAATAATATATTTAAATGTAATATTAATATGAAAGTTTATTATTATGATATCATGACACATAAATAGTAGGAATCCATGAATCTCTTTCACAGACAATATCAAGGTTAATAGTTCATTGCAAGACTTAAGTCATTGCAGGACAAGTTAAATCTCTTTGTAGAATTTTTTTTTAAGGAAAAAAATATTTAGTAATTGCCTCGGCACTCTTAATAAGCATCATGTCAATTACTATATCGGGAACCTGGGTTCTTAAAAAAAACTATGCAGCAATTGTTTCTACATCAGTGGAAACTGAATGAAGCTCAGTCCTTTATTAACAGAAATATTCCCCGTCTGTTAGGGAACTGCGCTTCAGATTTCCACCCACACTGCATCAAAATCTCTTTCTCATCATCATCTTAGTCTGTCTAGAAAGTGTCAACACCATCACGAAGGTAAAATACTGAGAAAGCCATCAGTGACTCCCTCTATTACAACAGTGAAGAAATAAGTTTTAGATCATGTGGATAATCTTTAAAAAATTACCTTTCAGATGGTGTTGTTTGCTAACCGAAACCTCGGATATGTTTAGGAAGTATACGTAACTGATTAAATTCTATGGTGTCAAATTTGACAAGTACTTTTTATTGGTTAGATCAGTGGTTCTCAAACTTTTCAGATCAAGTACACTCTAAAAATGGCTGGGTTATTTTTAAACCCATACCGCTGGGTTGAGTCCGTTGGGTTGTTTTGTTGGGTTATTTTTTCACATGTTAAACACTTTTTGGGTAGTTTTAGTTTTCAAGGTGTTGGGTTAAACCCGCTGGGTTAATGTGCTGGGTTGTTTCTGCTCATCGCTGGGTTATTTGAAGAGTCTCGCGCGCTTACCGCCCTGAAGTCGTTGAGTGTACTTCGCAACTTTCATTTTTATAAAGAACAAAGGGGCAAAGTCATTGGCTGGAGCAATTTAAAGCTACGTTTTTTACGTTTTAAGTGAATATTTATTGAAAGAAGCATAATTTGTAACGTTTTACAAGGCAACAGTGTATTAACTAACATTAGTGTTGTAATTTAGACGAGCAGCAACTGTTACCTCAGATCACCATTACATAAATTGACTCGCATAGTCCTGTGAAGATGCGCGAAAATGCGAATTAATACAATTTTAGTGAACCCCATCACATGTAAGCTAAGTTTATGAGCTTTAGTGAGAATTTAACAAAATTTGAGTCAAACCGGTTCAGGAACCCCTCTCTCGGTGTCCACTCTGGGTATTAAAAGCGGCCTGTCAATTATGTTGCTCCCTCTTTTTTAAACCAAACATTTCAAGGTTTGTGCATATATTAAAGAAAGACGAGTGTGGTATAGCCTGTATTTAATGAGTTGATTTGCTGCACGTGTGGTTTCTTAGTGTATTAAGTGGTGTAATTCATAACGTATTATACATAATTTATATGTCTTTAGTTATTTTTATTAATTGACATTTGTTGCTACATATTGTGCAGTATGTTTATTAGTCATTTATAATGTTATTTATAATGCTTGTTAATGTTTGATTTGAAACATTTTTATTTATTATAATTAAACTGTTTTCTTTTAATTATGCAAATCTTAAAATATTGCTGTTACTGGATGTAAAAGTTAAAATTTTTATTAACAATTATTTTTACAGTCAAATAAAAATGTATTTTTTAAAAATAAATGTCAATTATCTTGATTGCCAATAAAGTACAGAATGAATTAAGAATAACCCAGCAAGAATAACCCAGAAGTAAACACATGAATAGTTAAAATGACTACATTTTGGTTTTTTTCAATAACCCAGCATGCTGGGTCATCATGTGTGTATGATTCATGGCAAAAAATTAAAATCATGAAAAATGGCGATACAAGGTTTCAGAAGGACAGCCTACCAGTACAGGATATATAACACTAGATAATTTAGTCTATAAATCTGTTGCCTAAGCTAGTGGATGGTGAATGCACTCTCAAAGTGTGGGGGAAGTACTGTATATAGCCAACTTTGGTAATTCAACAAGCAAAAAGAAGTGCCATGTATTTTATACACTGGTATCTGAGTGCATCGTGACTTTTTATTTGGAGTAACATGCACAGAAGTATCTTGTACATGCATCAAAAAGGTTAAAATGATCCATTTCATGTTGATGTAAATTAATCTAAAATCATCCACAATGTTGTCTTCATTTTTAATTCTTATAAATATTTCATTATATTGAATCACAAAAGGTAGCATTGCAGTAAAATAACCCTGTCAATTGAAAAAAAATGGATGAGAATATCAGAGCAGCTATCAACTATAAATGCTAAAAGTTTCCTTCAGCTCTCCAGCTTGGAGGCATCAGCACGCGTCTTGCCCTCTCAAACTTTACTACAGATTATTTAAATACTGTTCATCTGATTTATGACTTGCTTATTGTGTTTCTCACACACCTAGATGCTCTCACTCGAGCGGCATGTTTCCACTCAACCACCTGCATAATGTTCATATGATAATACTGTAGGAGTCACGAGAAAAATTATCTCCAAGGCGTCATCTACCGCACGTTAGGTCATGACGGTAATAACAAATATCTTTAAAAACAGGCTGTCCGAAATGCTATTGGTGCAGGGGCAAAATGAAACATCTGGTGTTATTTTGCTTCAATGTAAAGGGGACACGCTATCAGATGGAATAATTGTCAGATGTCTGTTGCTTTTCATTCTTTTGATTGGCAGCAGATTTGAATGAAAGCCAATCAGTGCCGCGCTCTGTATTCTTTCAAAGATGTATATTGTCGGCAGGCAGCTGGTATGCTGCTTTTATGCCATGTTATGGTTAAGTGCCAGAATGATTTGAACCCATTAATGGTTCTCAGTTAGCTATATATAGAGTTGTGAGTTCAGACACTCCAGTAGGACTTTTATTACTCATTAATAGGATTCACAGAGCTCTGGACATTCTCAGTGGGTTGAACATTATGACAGCAATGAACCACACACATCGCCATTGATGCACATGTGCTTGATGCAAACGCAAATCAGATTTTAGTGAATACCCAAACATCTTTAAATAAGAGTGTCAATGTGTTTCCCCTGTAGGAAAATAAAAACCAACTACTTCATCGTGTCACTGGCATTTGCTGACCTGCTGGTGTCAGTGCTGGTGATGCCATTCGGTGCCATAGAACTGATCCATCTGAACTGGATCTACGGAGAGACCTTCTGCCTAGTCCGCACCTCTCTGGATGTGCTGCTGACCACCGCCTCCATCTTACACCTGTGTTGCATATCCCTAGACAGGTAAAAATTTGTTTTTTAGAACCGTGGAATCATAATTCTTGGTTGTGTATAGCTCAATTTGTATTAATTGAAATTCTGCAAACGTATCAACCTGACACATGACTGCAGATGCTGTTGTCATGGCACCCATAAATTGTTTCGCCAGAAAGGACAATGAATTCAGAGTTGAGTTCCGCACGTTATGTAGTGATGCTGTTTCCATGGCGATAAGTGGGGCCACATGAAGTCATTTTCAAATAAGGAGTCCACCAACACTGAGGTTGCCAATTATGTTAAATCTTACAGACGATTGACAGGCAAACAGTCAAGAAGCCATTTAAGGCATAGTTTATTCAAAAATAAAAATACTGTCATCACTTATTATCCCTCATGTTGTTTAAAACATGTTTATGAAGGTTTCTTCTGTGAAACACAAAAGAAGATATTTAGAAAAATGTTTTGTCCTTACAATGGAAGTCAATTGTGTTCAACATTCTTCAAAATATAATTATTTCGGTTTAAAATTACATTTTGGGTGGATCTATCACTTTAAATCGTAAAATTATGAAGGCTGCTTAAACAGTAGGTAGAATATGGTTTTAAAGGTCCTACTTTGGTTTATGGAATGTCCATCAACAAGTTTATATAAATACAATGTGTAAAAACACTATAATCTCGTAATAATAGCCAGTTATTCGTACCTTACTTCTTGACTGCTTCGATTCATCCGTCTTGGCCCCGCCTACCCGCTAACATTGTGTCATTTGATTGGTCAGATGGTGTAGTCTATTGTGATTGGTCAAACGCGTGCCTCATTTGTCGCAAATGGAACCCCACTACCATCATTTCAGGATTACGGTTTACATGTGGTTGGATGTCATGTATATTACATGTGTAGCTAGAGATGGCGGCGATTTTACCAATTTGAGCCCGAGTCTGACGAGGAAGTATCAGAAGACGCTAATCCACAACAAACTCCGCCACGACTGGAGCAGGATGTTTGTCAGTGGCAAGTGACAACTCCTGTCATAAAAACTCCCAGTGTGACAACATGCATGTTGTGCTGTTGCTCATCAATGAAATAAAATAAAAAAATTTCTTAAAATTATGTTAATACATTAGCAGTACTATTATTTCGATTTTGCGTTGTCATGGTACATAGAGCATTTGAGGAAGTCGACGTTATGAAAAATGATTTATATATAACCCAAATATATCTATTTAGGTGCACGTGCGGCAAATGTGTCAAAATGCAAAGTAAATAGCAATATAAACAAACCGTAACACCCCAGAAATAACGATACATGTTAATGTTAACGTTATATGCATTAGCTAAACACAGATATAAGGTGCGAAAATATTTCTCGAAGTTAAGACAAAAATCAAAAGTCACACTTACAGGTTGTGATTCGGTGGAGCTAACAGGTCCAAATAGAGTTGGTATTCCCCCTCTTTCATTGATAGTCGTTTCACATACCCTGCAGTGAATGAGCCAAGATTTTTAAACCAATCTTCGGTGAAATGACGCGCGCGCAGTAAAACCTTGGGGTTATACTCCTTTTTGGTATCGTTTGAAAAATGAATTGTAACCATTTTTCCCACAGACGTCTCCCTTTTGTAGTTGAAATAAGACGGACTTAGTATCACACCGTAGAACACAGGCTCTAGACATAATGCACACGCATCACGAATGAGCGACAGTGTTTGGGGGAGGATAAACACGTTTTCGCGTCAGTCTCAGCAAAACGTAGACGGGGACTATGTATAATTTAATTTAATCTGAATGTACATTGTATATGCTTATTATTTAACAAATAATTTTGTGTGTGTACTTCATCTGATTAGTAATCCTGATGTTCCTGAACACGTCCTCTGACGAGGTCACAGGCAGCTCGCAGTCTAGCCCGCAGCTTTTAGCCAATCACGAGTGATAGTTTGCCACTGCCAAAGATAGTTTTGCAACTGCCAAAAAAGAAGAAGCAGCCAGGACTCAGCGGGAAACATGAACAATCAATATGCCGAAGTCCAAGTAGGTTTTGGCTGGAGGTAGAGTTTTTTCAAGAAGCTGGAGGAACTACTGCTTTCAGGATTTAGCGCTCCCCTTGAAAGAGCTTTTTCGCAAGTGTTATTATGTGAATGATCTTTAAACTAAATCTACACTGTAAAAGTCCATTGTGTGTGGTATGAGGGCGGGTCCATGGGACAGAGATTTGAACGTCTTATGATGTCATTTTGTTACTGAGGTTCCGTTGCTGCTAGTGTATGTCGCTATGACATTAATATTTGGTTAAATTTGATCAATATTTAGCCATTTTAAAGACCAGAATGAATCAAATATTTGTGGAGTTTCTGTGTGCGTTTGCGAGGGTTTTGGACCGTTTTTGGGCTGGAAACGGTCCACTCTATCTGGCAACACTGTTCATCCAAACCCCTTGAGTGTACATTTGACTAGAATCCATTCTGTGCTTTGACATCTTACTTAGTTTCTGTCTTTGTTCCCATCAGAAGCAAGCGTTCAATTGTGAATGATAAATGAAGTAAACAAGAAGGACTCAAAGACTGTTTATTGTCATGACTTTCTTTCTTCTTTCTTTCTTGGTCTTGTGGTAGAATCATGGAAGAGCCTCAGGTTTTGTGTGGAGAGAGGCATGTTATTGTTGGTTCTGAAATAACATGCGCTCTCTCCGGTCTCGTCTTTTAGCCCCGTCCCTATCGTTTCCTCATTTAGCTTCCCTTCAGTGTTTCATCCCCGACACCTGTCCCTTTTTAATTATCCTTTGTTAGTCTCCCTATATATTGCCTTGGTGTCTGCTGTCCTGTGATTGTTAGTTTTTCTAGTTTTGCTATGTTTGCCTTGCCTTGCCTGACCTACCCTTGCTGTATTGCAGACGTTGAGTCGCTGTTTGTATTTAGATTATTTCTGATTCATCGTGGGAAGTGTTTGTTTTCAGTTTGTGTTTTGTTCTGGGTTTTTTTGGGCCCCTATTTGTTTTTTATTTTTCATTTACTAAATCAGTGTCTGGAATTGGGTTCTCTTCCCGAAAACACTCCTGACAGTTAAGTATCGTGAGCATCTTGTTTGACACCGACACATTGTAAAGTTAGTTGGTTGTGAATGAAGCCACTTCCAGTAAAGCACCAGTTTTTAAAAGCACTAAGCTTTAGTTTGTACTTCCTTTTGGGTTAAACCATAATTTTAGTTCTGGCCTTTTACCCTGGAGTGATGCATTTGACCAAAAGTTTTATATTCAAGATGAGCGTTGAGTGCAACCCATGAAGCCACTCAGAATGTCTTTCAGGTCCTCGCTTGTAAAAGGTGTCATGAGGGCAAACCAGGATGATCATTTTGGCTTGCTTTAAAATTAATGACTGACGTTCTTTCTCTTTAATAAAGGAATAGTTCTGCCAGAAATAAAAAAACTGTCAATATTATTCATCCTCATGTCATTCAAAACCTGTATATTACTCGGTGAAACACGAAAGAAGACATCTAAGTCAATGGGGGCCAGTGTAGTTTGGTTGCCAAGATTCATTAAAATATCTTCTTTCGTATTCTGCAAAAGAAAGACAGTGGAATGACATGAGGGTGAGAAAACGATATAAGTATTTTCATTTTTGGGTGAACTATCCCTTTAAAGGTTCTGTGTGTAAGTTTCAGAGGCCACTATTGGCGATGTAGGAAATTGCAACCTACTGCTCCGCCACCGCCCTCCCCCTCCCATTAGAGAAGCTACGTTGCCGTCACAGGACAAAAGGGCTCCGTAAATGATCCACCCATATTTGTGGATAAAAGAGTCCGCAGCTACAGTTAAAAAGTAGCTTAATTCCATTGGAAAACCGCAGACTTGGCAACACAGACCGCCTCGCACCGTTCCAATATGCCAGACAACCTAGGTATAGTGGCTCATAGAAACAGATGCTAATGCAGCGTCTAGTTATTTATATCTATGGTTAGTGAGCTGTATTTTCTTGTTAATATTACTTAATTAAAACAACCCAACTACAGTTTGACTAATATAAATTGGACTGTATATTAAAAAAACATGATTATTTGAATTGTTTGAAGTTATCTTGTTTTGCAAATGAACTCTTCAATTAAGTGTCATTAAAAATAAATAAAGTGTTTCAAAGCAACAACATAAATAAACATTTCTGTGCATGCATGCTTTTTTTAGCACAAATTTCATTTCTGGTACACATCCGCAAAGAGTAGAATTCCTGTAGACCATTTCTGAAAACAAGCAAAAGATATGTAATAAGTAAATTAGATTAGCTATGAAGCATTATGTACCTTAGACTTTCAACAGGTTACTTACAATATAATCTTATTGGTTACTATAATTATTTGTATAGGTTAATTAAACCTAATTTGATAATTTATGCATTTGGGAGACATTTATCCAAAGTCAATTATTTAAACTCAGTATTCAGTAATTCAGTATCGTTTATAAAGTATATATTATGTTTACTTTTTCAACATGTGTGTTCCCTGGTGTTCGAATCCCTAAGCTTTGCATGGCGGACACAACTTGCAGAGCTCTTGCTAACCACCAGATAACTGATACATTTCATGCTTTGGACAGAATGACAGTATAATCAGCCAATTCAAGAGAAGTGGAGTCACTGCCTACTCTCACATGACCTATTTCCCTTTATTTGATTCATCAAACCCCTCACATTCATCTCACGCTTAAGAAAGCTCAGTGACAACACAAAGACTTTTTTCATTTTTCTCTGCAACTGGTTTTGCCGTTGGGCTGGGATTCTTTACATTCTCAAAGTAGTTTACAGTGCATAACAAGGTATAGATTAAATCTTTATGCATTTTCTCACGGTTGTTTATCACTAATATTATTATATTTGACTGTATGTTTTGTTTTTGTTTTATGTTTTAATACTTCTCTCAGTGTCCGAATGTTTTATAGACGCACTGCCTCGCAATTTCCTCTCCTTCCTCGCGTTTCTATCAACGTGTTTAGTGTCTCCGATAGCACACAAGTCCCTTCAGATGATTCACAGTCTCACTGTTGATTTAATGCTTAATTTAGTCCTCTCTATTATGCCTCCTCTCATCTGACTCATTCCAGTTGAATGCTAATTGTAGGTGCTCATTAGCGGCGCTGTATGTGCGTCATGAGCGACAACTTGTATATGTTTCTGTAATTTTACTTGATATACACTATATACACACTATATTTGTGTTATGGAGACTTATGACATATCCAAAAAAATATGTTGTTGTGAAAAGATATGATTGAAACCTCTTCAGCTCTGGTGCATATTTTTTCATTTTTTTCATTGAATTTAAAAGAGTGCCCTACCTACATAAATTGGACTGAATTGATAAAAAATGTCTTATTTTACAGAAAACCTTATCGTTTTAACAATTTGACATAATTTGACATTAATGTTATTTTATTCACTCTAAAGTGTAAGATCACTGTAATGTATAAGGATAATGTACAGGCAGCTGGTTGTTATTGCAGAAATAAGCCCAGACAGTGTGATCAGGAACCGGCGCGAAGAGGAGGGTCTTGTATCACAGCGAAGGGGCTTATTTTGTGATAGTAGCCGGGCGCTTGTACAAAATCCCACTTATTACACGGCTACTTGCCACATCAACATGAAAAAACTGGACATGAAATGTGATTTTTAAATATACTATTAGCTCATTTTTAACAAATGCGGACCTTCCGTGAGGAAAAGCCGTTTACTTTCAGTTTTAGTGTAAGAAACAACATTCAGATGTCACGAACAGGAAATTGAATTCAATCATTAGTATATATAATGTCATATATGTTATCAGAAACATATTTATAAACCCCCAAAAAAACATAAAAATGGTTTGTCGCATCCGGGTTACCGTGTGTTGTTAGTTTTGAGAGGTTGTTATCTGGGAATTACAAACCTGCAAATGTCGAGACGGGGCAATCAAAATCAAGCATTGCAATGAGCCATGTAATCAACAGTGGTGTTCTTAATAGTGTGAGCTTTCATTTGTTATATGAATGGTATATGAAAATATCTGCCAAGTCGAATTGCTTAAGGTTTCCAAAAAAGGAAGATATTTTCACAGAAAACAGAAATTTTCATAAATCTGAAATTAACAATAACCCTGTGCCTTGGAACACAGATAGGGTAATTGGCGGGACATCTCAACACACACTCCAAGCGGTAGACCAATCACAAAAGACAGTCACAGCTTGACCAATCAGAGAGTTTCGGAATGAGGGACTTCATAGAACATAGAACTCAACCAGTGTTGCCAACTTGGCAACTTTGTCGCTTATTTAGCGACTTTGAGACCCCTTTACTGACTTATTTTAAAATCTAGCTAAGTCTTGGCGAAACATTCAGCTTCACTTCTACTGCCTTGCCAGAGCGAGTTTTTGCCTTCCCAGCGCAACACCGCCTCTGTCGATTCTGTGCAGTGGGACTGTCCACCAGAGAGAAGCAGCTGAAGACCGCACGGACGCGTGAATGAGATTCACAGTTTGCCTTTACAAACAGTGTTTCCAAGAACTAGTCACTTATTGACCTTTTTTGAGCATTTATGATTACGAAACGTGATGAAACGCCATGACTATGGACGTGTAAACATGAACACAGACGGATTTTAGCTGTTCGATGAGAATTACTGCTGGTGTGTAGTTTTAAGGGGTCGAGTTCATTCAATATTACGTAGTTTTTGGTGTCTGCATACAGAAACACAAAAATAATTTAGTAAAAAACATTATAGAACATAAGAAACTATTTATTGTGCATTTGAATTGTTTTAATATAATACTTTATACGACAGCTCAGAGAGTAGAGATGTGAAGCAGACCGGAAGCGCTTAGCTTGTCAGAGACTTTGTGATGACATCGCTGATATGCAAATTTGCGCGTGGTGTCATCTTGCGACATTTATCGACTTTTTGGGCAGGCCTTAGCTACTTTCCACTGAAAAGAGTTGGCAACACTGAACTCAAAAGCCTGTTTTCTGAGAATCGAGATGACGGTGTAAAACACAGGTAAAATATGTCAAATGTAAAGAAATTTTTACAATTTGTAACCTTTTGTTTAGCACATCATAAACACAATAAAGACATAAAAAAACTTCAGATGCGGAAGCTCTGAGCGAGCAGGAAGAGAATATCAGCTTTCAAAGAATCCCGGAGCTTTTGCTGTCATGATTATTTTTACACTTCAGCAGCCAAGAGGAGAGAGGCCCAGGTGGCTCTTCAGAGATTAAATCTAGAGTACCGCACCTGATCAGCCTCCACACAGGGAACAAAAGAGCAACCGGTGAGCTATCAGCCAGGCCTTCAGCCCTTTTGGCCGTGCCTTTGAAATGTCATGACTGGAATGTTGTTCCTCATTAAACTGTTGTCCTTCTGTACCATTTCTTTAGAGATTGTAATCGTTCAAAATAATACACCATTAAGCACCTCATTTTTATGGCCGATGAGCTCCCTGGACTCGGCTTCTAAATATAACCAGCTGTAACACGAAGACCTTTGCACTTTTCCATCATATACGTACTTTATATGACAACAATAAAGAGCATGACTGCCTGACACACCCTGCAAGAATACACTGGTTGATTCTGTGGACACATCACTTGAGATTTATCTAAAACTATTCTGTCAGCTCACATGCAAGCACAGAGGTTTGTGTTCAATTCACAAATTCTTTTCAGCTCCTTTCTGTGCAGTTTTTTTGCTTGAAAACCTGCAAACTGCACTGAAATTGCATTCTTTTGCACCCATTTTAAAGATGTTGCCTCCTATTTATGTAAATTTGGACCTATTCATAAAACTCAATGCAATTTACGCCGCAACGCTATTATCCAGGCTTGTCATGCAATCATGTGCAAGTTCAGCACGTTGAAGAGTTGATTGGATGACAATGGTGCCGTGATGCTTTACAGTCCCAGTACTGCATTCAGCAGAAATCTTAGGAGGATGTTTGCGCACTTACCTGATTTCCATCATTTACATAGTAAATGGGATTCTAAAACTATTTATTCACAATTTATCTGCAATTTATTTCCTTTTGTGTGGTGGGGGATTTCTTGTAGATCAATTCATAAAACCCACCAAAAATACCTACATTCTCAGACCAATAAATCTAGCGCAGCATTAATATTTCTCCACATATCAATGAAAGGCGTTAATGAGAGCTCTAGATGATTCAACAGAGGCATTAGCCTGTGAAAACCGTGATATAGGTGGCTCTCGCTCACAAGCTTAGAGTCATTAGAACTAGGCGTCTGCCCACTCAACCCATACGTCAGCTTTTCATTTGGTTGGAGGTCAATTTCTTCACAGAACGTGCTTGTCCAATGGCAGCCAAGCCTGGAATTGGATTTCTCTCTCTGACTTTCACGACACCCCGATAGCGCGCTACATCTGGCAGACGTCTACTGTTAGATGTCGTATAGATGTCTGTAAGATATTTATGATTTAGAATGGAAGTAAAACAACTCTTTCTAAGATGTTTAGAAGATGTTTTTACACAGCAGATGTTTTCCAGATCTTTAGCAGACGTATTACAGACGTATGTGTGCTAGCTGGGACTATCTCCCAACCGGGCCTCAGAGAAACGGGTTTGCATTACGATCGTTCATATATGCCCCTGGAACTCTGCGAAGCCTGCTCTTCTCATGCCTTTTATTCTGATCACAGTTATGATTTCATGTTGGTCTTTAAATTTAAAGGCTATGGACACCACAGCATTCAGTACTGTAGTTTAGTAAGAGACTGATACAGGGAACATGTTGCATTAACAGAAATTTACCATAGCTGACAATCAACCCATTTCTCTATCCACAACATTTATTTCACAACAGACTATCTGTAGGTGTGAAAGAATAAAGCGTATTAATGATGTCACTAGCTAACAAATATGGAAGTGAATAAGACCTTGATCTAAGAAATAAGAACATCTTGGAGATATGATGAATAATTTCAGTACTGACATATTCTGAGTTACACTCTAAAACAATTTGTAATGGGGTCACATTTTGCTTATTATGTTTGATCTAGAGCCTGAGTAGATCTTAGAGTCGACTGGCGACCAAGATGGCGGCGCGTGAACATCGCGAGGCTCAGCGTCTCTCCAGTTTTAGCAATTATATAGTGTTTTTCTTGCTCATCTCGGGCCTGTTCGTACAGAACAGTTGTGCCTTCACATCGTACACCCGGCAGGAGCTTTTGGATATCGGTTTGCGCATTCCCGGAAGTTATATCAGCAACATTCAACTTGTCCCTGAGATCATCAAAACATCCGATGCTACGCACCCCACACGGCCGGGCGGAAGTGCTCGTCGGCGGCGTCGAGATCGTAAACAAAGGCAGGGAACGCGCGGAGGGCTAAGAGCTAAGCTAAAGCTAACACCACACCGGCTCTCTTTACCCAGCATTTTCCTTGCTAATGTACGATCATTAGTGAACAAAATGGATGAGATTCGACTCCGCATCATCAACAACAAAAGACTTTTAAACTGCAATGTCATAATCTTAACGGAAACATGGCTACACAGCGGCATACCGGACAACGCTATTGAGTTAGCAGGCTACAACACACACCGGGCGGATAGAACGGCAGAGGAATCCGGTAAGACAAGAGGAGGTGGACTGTGCATTTATGTCAATAAAGCTTGGTGCACGAACTCTGTTATTGTCGGGAGACACTGCTCGGCTAACCTTGAGTTTCTCATGGTTAAATGTAGACCGTTTTATCTGCCACGGGAATTCACTTCCACCATTATAACGGCAGCTTATATTCCACCGGATGCTGATGCCAAGCTTGCTATGAAAGAACTTCATGCAGCCATCAGTAAACATCAGACTGCTCACCCGGAGGCTGCATTTATTGTTGCGGGAGATTTTAATCACTCTAACTTAAAGACAGTGCTCCCTAAATTTCACCAGCATGTTTCCTGCCACACAAGAGGAAACAAAACTTTGGATCATGTCTACACAAACATGGCTGAAGCTTACGCCGCGACACCCCTCCCCCACCTGGGTCAATCTGATCACCTTTCTTTGTTCCTCACCCCCAAGTACTCACCTCTCATTAATCGTGTGAAGCCATCAGTGAAGACCATCAAGGTGTGGCCTGCGGGGGCAGACTTCACACTCCAGGAAAGGTTTCTACACACAGACTGGAGTATGTTTGCTTCTCAGGCCACCAGTGGCTCTCACATGGACATAGACAGCTACACCTCTTCTGTATTGGACTACATCAATACCACCATTGATAGTGTCACAACTCAGAAGCAGATCACCATATACCCTAATCAGAAGCCATGGATGAACAAGGAAGTGCGCCTCCTGTTGAAAGCACGCAACACCGCCTTCAGATCAGGTGATGCACAGGCCTATAGTACTTCCAGGGCAAATCTGAAGAGGGGCATCAGAAAGGCCAAGCACTGCTACAAGTTGAAGCTAGAGGAGCATTTTATCAACTCTGACCCTCGACGCATGTGGCAGGGCATCCAGGCCATTAGTGACTACAAACCCAACCACTCCATCCCCATAGCCACAGATGCTGCCTTTCTGAACGAGCTTAATGACTTTTATGCACGCTTTGAGAGAGACAATAAGGAACCCGCCACCAGGCTCACACCTTCTACTGACCACCCAATCATCACACTAAACTCCACAGATGTTTACACTGCACTAAGCCGGATAAACGCACGTAAGGCTGCTGGCCCTGATGGCATCCCTGGTCGCGTACTCCGGGCATGTGCGGAGCAGCTCGCTGGGGTCTTCACGGATATCTTCAACCTGTCCCTCGCCCAAGCAGTTGTTCCAGAATGTTTCAAATCCACCTCCATTGTTCCAATTCCAAAACATTCCAGCCCGACATGTCTGAATGACTACCGCCCTGTAGCACTCACACCCATTGTTATGAAGTGCTTCGAGCGGCTGGTCTTGTCACACCTAAAAGACTCTCTACCATCCACACTGGACCCATACCAATTTGCCTACCGCAGCAATAGGAGCGTAGATGATGCAGTGTCAATGGCGCTGCACTCCGTGCTCACACATCTGGATAATAAGGACACTTATGCACGCATGCTGTTTGTAGACTTTAGCTCTGCATTCAATACCGTCATCCCTTCCAAGCTAATCAGCAAACTTGGAAACCTAGGCATTAACAACTCAACCTGCAACTGGATTATGGATTTCCTGACGAACAGGCCTCAGCTTGTTAGGTTAGGCCACATCTGCTCCACCACCATCACCCTCAACACTGGTGTACCACAGGGCTGCGTACTGAGCCCCTTTCTCTACTCCCTTTTCACACTCGACTGCAGGCCTGTGAATGGATCTAACTCCTTCATCAAGTTCGCAGACGATACAACAGTGATTGGTCTCATCAGCAACAACGATGAGACTGCTTACAGGGAGGAGGTACGGCACCTGGCCATATGGTGCTCAGACAACAACCTGCTCCTTAACACCTCCAAGACAAAGGAGATCATCGTGGACTTCAGGAAGGCGAAAGGAGGCACACACGACCCCATCCACATTAACGGGATGGCTGTTGAACGTGTTTCCAGTTTTAAGTTCCTGGGGACCCATAATTCGGAGGACCTGTCCTGGACCACCAACACCTCATGCCTGGTCAAGAAGGCTCACCAGCGTCTCTTCTTTCTGAGGACACTGAAGAAGAACCAACTGTCTTCAACTATCCTGGTGAACTTCTATCGCTGCACGATAGAGAGCATCCTGACCAACTGTGTCACAGTCTGGTACGGGAACTGTTCTGTTGCTGAGCGCAAGGCACTGCAGCGGGTGGTGAAAACAGCCCAGCGCATCACAGGGACTACACTCCCTTCCATTGAGGACATCCAGGGGAAACGCTGTCTGCGTCGAGCTCGCAGCATTCTCAAGGACTCCTCTCACCCCGCTCATAGACTGTTTACTCTCCTGCCTTCCGGTAGGCGCTACAGGTGCCTCCGGACAAGAACCAGCAGACTAGGAAACAGCTTTTTTCCCAGAGCTGTTTCATTATTGAACTCTGCTCCCCACTGATTCCACTAAACCTCATAACTTTAACGCTGCTACTACACTGTTTACATTGCATAACAGGGCTGCATCCATGACTGAACTGTACACACCAGTACTTCATGTTATCTGCTCTACCGGACTGTTTACACACACATAGCATCATTTCCACTCTATACTGCTCACTTGCACACCAGGAATATTACACTGAATGCTCATTTGCACTAATAAACTACTTCCATAACTGAATTAACTCATCTACTGCACTGTAACTCATCTATTGCATTTATTGCATAACTAACTGCATCCACTCATCTATTGCACTGTAACTTCAATAACTGCATTAACTCATCTACTGCACTGTAACCTTAATAACCGCATTAACGCATATACTGCACTGTAACTTCAATAACTGCACTAACTCATTTAATACACTGTAACTGTATTATCTGCATCTACTCATGTATTGCACTATAACTTCAACAACTGCATTAACTCATGTACTGCACTGTATCTTTAATAACCGCATTAACTCATCTACTGCACTGTAACTTTAATAGCTAATGTCTGTAATTAATGCACACTCAAGTCACTTGCACTATTGTATTGTCTATATTGTTATCTGTTCATAACCACCTGTACATTAATGTTCACAGTATATAGCCTTCTGTATATATTGTTCATAGTACATACCGACTGTCATATTTTTCGTACAACATTTGTATAGTATTTCCCTAAAATTGTATTCTGTATTTATTCACATTGTATATCTGCACTTGCTAATTGCACTTCTGGTTAGACCTAAACTACATTTCGTTACACTGTACTTGTATATGTGTAATGACAATAAAGTTGAATCTAATCTAAAAAAAAAAAAAAAATCTAATCTGAGTAAACACGGGCAATTATGCAGACAAATTAGCCTATTGTGCTTATGCATAGCCTTGTTTACTGTCGCAATTCAGCTGTTACTCTGAGACATTATAGAGCATTTACTGTGGCCCAATTTAATTCCATTCAGCACAGATGCTATACAATTAAATGCAAAAAGCTGCTATATGCACTCTTCAAAGTTTAATTACACAGCATGAAGACAAATGTAAACTGTACAGCGTGTTTAAAAAGCACAGAACTGTGATCTCGGATAACTGACCAATGCAGCGTGCTAGAAAATTACATACAGGTCCAATTAGGAAAGTGGCCTTGTCTGATCACAGCGGAGAGTGCTTTGACACTTTAACTGAGAATGATTTAAGACACGTGCTGGAAGTCAGGGCTTCAGTCAGAGATTCTGCTGACCCACTTGCAAACACTTGTTCTCGCTGATGTAATTCTCCTGAGATTGAACCTTTCCAAACTTGTTACATAAGAATGATGTGAGACCCCCATAAAAATTCTATCAGTTGCATCCGGATGCTTATTTCTTGGTAGACAGGCCCATACATAAATTAAATTCCTCAATTTAAATGTACCTCAGAATTATATAGAATACATCTACAGTAAACTCTCTTGGAGCTTATAAGAAAGAATTTTATGCTAACATTGAATTCATCTGTATACCGGCTGCAAGGGTTACATTCCTCAGGCTTTAGACTCAGCTTTTACCCATGCCCTGTTCAGGTGCATTAAGGCCCAGAATCTGAACCGGAGGGGCAGAGGTCACATTGTCGCATTGCACTTTTAATGACATGGAGCGGAGTTTCACTCTCTTTGCCAGCAGTAAACATGCTGTTGTGAACACATGGTTAGAATGGCAGACTTTGTGGCCAGAGGCATAGATATAAACAGGAACCTCGGCACAGACATCTGGGTCAAAGAGAGACAGAATTTATTCTAAGGAAAGGCAGTGGTTTTGAGCTCCGGTCACATCATAATTTTTCATGTCTGCCTTATTTAACACACCTGATTCAAATTATCAGACAGTTTGCAGACACACATGAACTAAACTGAGTGTGTAAGATAAACAAGACAATACATACATGTTTGTATTGGGGATTGTTGGTAGATGACCTGTCCAACCACACATCCTTGACAGCCACAAGGCACAAATTCACATTCTCTGGATGGCAATGGCTGAAGGTTGGAGAATCTAATGGGATGTGATGGGAGAATTGTACAAGAATACCAGGTTCTCAAGGTGTCAGAACAAGCAAGCATATGCCTTCTTATCAAGCAATATATTAGGTACATATTTGTATCTTGATTCATTGTCCTAACATAAAGCAAACAGGTTTAAGCCTTCACATGGAATTACATTTTGATGTGCATTCATTTCTTGAAATGCTTAACGTTGACACTGTTGACAATTTCTGTCATCCTTCTATTAAAAAATTAAAGAGTAAGTAGGGATCTGACATTTTCTGACACTTGGCATGCATGAATATGCCCGTTATGTGCTATGAATACAGCAGTGCGCTTATTATCCCATAAACATGTATTTTTACCGACACAATCTGACGGCAAAACATAAATATTTTACAATGTGCCTATCATACATTTTTGAACGTTCATAACGTATGAATTTATCCAAATAAGCAACCTCGTAAAAAAGGTATGAATTCCTGTGAGATCAGGTGGATTACATTAGTATTGATAATCTAGTGCAAAATTAGCAAAAAACACCATCCATTCTATGTATTTCAGAAACTTTCCCATGTTTTATTGTTGCTTTGCAGCAATGCAGAATTGAGGAAACCCACTATAAAAATACAATTGAATTGAGTTTAGTTAATTATATTAGTGCTTTTGTATCAAGTACATTATTAAATCAACAACACAACTGATAGTATATAGAATCACTCTTTTCTACTTGTTGTCACTTAGTGACTTAGTGTCCTATACTTTATTTCAGCAAAACTTTATTTGCAGCAGTTGAGGTGAGTTATTGGTTTCTCGATTCTCAAATGAAGAGCGTGAAAATCCACCGCTTGTCTTTTCTCTGGGAAAATAAAAGAAATGAAATCCAAATATTCCATTTAGGGTTTGTATTTTGTTAGTTGTTTTTAGAAATCTTTGTTCTCTCAGAATGCTGGGGGTTAAAGTCAGAGGACCTGCGTCACATACTGCATACTGTCAAATCTGGAAGGTAAAGCAGATCTTGCAGGTTGACAAGAACCTCTGTTTCATGAAGCTTAAAGATTTCTAAAATGTTTTGATGTTTTTTTACAGTCCGGGGCATTGACTGGTCATGTCCCTTCATGTTTTTTAAAGGTTGCATTTTTCACAAGAGTTAAAAAACAAAACAAAACAACATGGATATTTACAAAGATTTTCTGTATGTTTACTGTATGTATAATGTTTTTTAACCATTTCTTTCAGGTATTACGCCATATGTTGCCAACCGCTGGTCTACGGGAATAAAATGACACCGATGAGAGTGGCTCTAATGATCGGCGGATGCTGGATAATCCCAACCGTTATTTCCTTTTTACCCATAATGCAGGGCTGGAACAGTATTGGAATAAATGATTTGGTGAGTGACTTCAGATGTTACAGACAGTTCCCTTTCTGTCGGTCTCTCGACGTTGTGCCTAACCGACAGATGGGGTTCACCCTTGAGATCCTATCAACTGCGACTAGCTTAGAAAAGGCCAATGAAATTGGAGAATGAAATTTGCATGCCGGAATCCACCCCCCCGGATATCCGGCTATAAAAGGGAGACGGCGTGGTGCATTCATTCATCTTTTGTTCTTCGGAGCCTTCACACAGCATCGACTTCGAGACTTCAAACTCTACGCCGAATTACTGCTGGATTCTAACGATGTGATGCAGCGGACTGTCCCTTCCTGCGGCGACTTCCCCTTGGCGTCTCGGCAGTTCCAGAAGTGTTCAAGTTTTTCTCTAAAAGAGCAAATTTCTCCAGTGTGCCATGTCCAGCTGTTCTCAGGGGTACAATACACTCATCGAGGAGGGAAGACAGACACGATGGCTGCCTAAAGTGTTAGGTCTCCAGCATGCTGGGGCAGCCGCTTAGACAGAGGCTATCAAGCATATCCTCCCCACTGCGACTCGGCCGCCCTCCAGCCGTCGAGATCCCGTGCATTGTCTGCTTGCCCTGGTCCTCTTAGACACCCTACGGTGCGGCCCTTGGAAGGAGACGTCGAAGAGGAGACCACCACTCCGTCAGCAGCCATGGCGGAAGTAGAACCGGCCCTCATGGGAAGACCCAAGGGAGATCGAGAATACCTTTGGGCCCGACCCCAGCCATTCCGTCATGGCGAGAGGCAACGTCGAGTATACTCAGCAGCCCTCAGCACTCTCAAATCGAAGCTGCGTTGAGCTGCATCGCCAGGCAGGTAAGTCACCAGAGCCGATCTCCTCCCCGGGGCCTCTCCATGGCGAGAGATCCACACTGCCAGCCATTGAACCACCTCCCGGGCGCACGATGAAGCAGATCGTACCCCTAGTCCCCCTGCCACGGCTTGGCTCGAGCTTTCCACACCATCACCGTGGATACTTGATCCATTTCGCCAGACCTCCGCCCAAGTTTAGAGGCATCCTCTCGATCAGAGGCAGGGAGGCTCCCTTCCTTCGCCATCCTGCTGGCGAAGGAAGCGATCGAGCCCGTCCTTCTAGCCGAGATGCTCAATCGTCCCCAAAAAGGATGGGGCATTGCGCCCCATTCTAGATCTGCGTAGCCTGAACAAGCACCTGCACAAGCTGCCATCCAGGATGCTGCCGCAGAGGCGCATCCTGGCATCTATAAGATGTCAGGATTGGTTAATGGCAATCGACCTGAAGGACGCTTACTTTCATGTCTCGATTCCCCCTTGTCATGGCCTGTTCCTATAGTTCGCTTTCTAGGGTCCCCTCAGGGAGAGAGGTGTGCAGGTACTAAACTATCTGGATGACTGGCTTATCTTGGCACACTCTCGAGATCTGCTATGTACATACAGGGACCTAGTTATCCACATACGGCTCTAACCGGACCTAGTGCTACCGGGCGTTGTAACTCCCCCAGTTGGTTTCGTCTGATGTATCCTCATGATTGGTTCCCACCTTGGTAACCCATGACCTTCCCTAGGTGGACCTCCACCTCGCATTTCACTACTGCACTTATGGCACTGGGCGGCTTCACGCTGTTAAAAGAAATAAGGCTGCCCCCCATTAGGACCGAAGGCAGAATCTTCCCACCTTTTCAAAACTTTGGGAGCCCCTACCTACCCAACCACTGGAAGATTACAATTACCCCATCTGTGCTGTGTCCAGTACGTGCCGTCCTCTACTTGGACAGCACGCAGAGCTTCAGGAGGTCTGATCAGGTATTTGTCTGTTTTGGAGGTCAGCAGACGGGGAGGGCTGTCTCAAAACAAGAGTAGTGCACTGGATTGTGGACACCGTCATGATGGTGTGCCGATCTCAAGATCACTGGCTCAGGGTGCCTCTCTGGCAGACATCTGCAGAGCTGCGGGTTGGGCTACACCCAACACCTTTGGGAGGTTTTACGACCTCCGCGTAGAACCGGTCTCAGCCCGCGTCTTGCATGGCAATATGTAAGACCGGCAGTCGTTAGGGCATATGACGGCGAAAGCACCTTCCCCTTCTTCCATAGGCGGGTCCGTGTGCTATTTAGCCTCCCTTCTTCCCCCCACAGGCATCCCATCCATCACTAAGCAAGCACCCCCTGCGGGCAGGGTGGGAGAGCAGCCCTGCCCCTTCGGCCTGGTACCTTAGTAGTTATCCACATACGGCTCTAACCGGACCTAGTGCTACCGGGCGTTGTAACTCCCCCAGTTGGTTTCGTCTGATGTATCCTCATGATTGGTTCCCACCTTGGTAACCCATGACCTTCCCTAGGTGGACCTCCAACTCGCGTTTCACTACTGCAGTCCGCATATTTTTCCCATAAGCTCTCCCCTGACGGGGAGACCATCCGGTTGTCCCCACTAGAAATACTCCCGATGGTAGGAAGTGGCCTCTGTAGTGTGTTCCCCATTCAAGGAAGTGCAATCACCCAGTGGCCTTATGGCACTGGGCGGCTTCACGCTGTTAAAAGAAATAAGGCCGCCGCCCATTAGGACCAAAGGCGGAATCTTCCCACCTGTTCAAAACTTTGGGAGCCCCTACCTACCTAACCACTGGAAGAATACAATTTAGCAAAAGCTCTCACGTCTGACACGCCAGGCCAGTCAACGTCTCTTCGCCAGTGATTGTGATACTGCACAGCACTGTGGCGTTTTCAATAGGAACCCCATCTGTCGGTTCATCAAAACGTCGAGAGATTGACAGAAAGGGAACGTCTTGGTCACGGATGTAACCTGAGTTCCCTGATGGAGGGAACGAGATGTTGTGTCCTTTTTGCCACAAACGCGTGAGAGGCTCTCAGGCACCTCAGAACTAAAGATGAATGAATGCAGCACGCCGTCTCCCTTTTATACTCGGGTATCTGGGGGTGGATTCTTACCTGCAAATTTCATTCGCCAATTTCCTTGGCCTTTTCTAAACTAGTCGAAGTTGATAGGTTCTCAGGGGCGAACCCCATCTGTCGGTTCGACACAACGTCTCGTTCCCATCAGAGAAATGAGGTTGTATCCGTAACCAATACGTTTGTGTTGATAAAGTTTTCGATTCTGAATTTTTTTAATAATGATGTTTGCTTTGTTCCTCAATCCACCTGTATGTGGTCAGGGCGAGCTAGACTATTAAAGTGCTCAATGAAAAGTGCAGCGAGGCCAGCAAACTTGAGAGGCATATGTTTTTGCATCATTTTTCAACCATTTCACATTTCTACTCTGTATGCAGTTTGGAAAAGCAATTATTCATCCATGCACCTAAGTCAAGCCACTGTCTGGGTATGAAAGAAAGAAATTGCAGTACGAAGAGGCTCTCATTAAGTTCCTCTTTGAAAGCTGTGATGATTGAGTAGAAAATGTAATGCCAACGTCTCAGGTAGGGAAGTTAATCCATTGCTTTCCTGCAAACAAACAAAACAGGTCCCCGAGTGGAGATTGATGCGCCGTAAATAAAGTCACGCTGGAGAGAAAGAAATGTAATTCCAGTGTGACCTGGGAAGGGATACTCTCTAGTTTTGACATCCATGGAAATGTAATATTTCAGTAGAGGGTTTCATAGACTTTCAACTTCCATCAATTGATCTAACACTAGAACGTAGGCAAATATATGTATGCGTTTGGGATTACATTGTTCTTCAATTTAATTTGAGCTGACACAATACCTCTATCAAGCTTTTTGCACTTTTAATGACTAGACATTTAATTGGATCTATTGTTCATTTGAATATCATCAGTGCAATGAACCACAATGTGACATGAGTTTTTTTCCGTATTTAGTTGTAATGAATTAATGTCATTAAATAGAATAACACTGCTAATTGGAACATGGCTGTGTTTTTTTAGGTTTAAATAGTTTCCCACAGTTGAGAAAGGCCTCATACATTCATAGACAGGAAATGTATGTGAAATGTCAATTGTACATATTAGATGAACATTATAAATCTTGTGGTGCCAACATCTAACCCTGTACGGGAGAAACAAATTACAGTCCAAGTGATGTGGACGTAGATCACAATTTTACATAATTGGAATATAGAATAATAAAAATTGAGGGTGTGGCATGTTATTTTCTACCCCGAATTGATTGGATCCAGAAAAGTAGGCATTTTATTTTGAAATGCAGGGGAGCGCGGGGCGACACAAAATCCGGTTTAATTGTAACACAGATCTGCCTTTTTCTTTTATTTGCAGATAATCTGTCAATTTTTTTTAAGTTTTGATGTGTTTTTTTGGAGATATTGGACGTGGAGCATGGAAGTAAATTTCTTCATTTTAATTTTTTTTTCAATTTCTCACTTGGCTGTGTAAATCACCAAATCCAACCTTTTATTATCTTAATGAGTGTCCTGTTGCCTAAAACATACTTCTAGCAATTTGATAACTAGGCTTCGAATTTTTTTTCACAAAGTAGGTTTAGTTGTAACAAAGTGTTACAATTAATCCCAATGTGTGAAAATCTGAAAATATTTTACTTTTATCAAATTTCATGGCATTGCGTGTTGTAAGCATTTATAATGAATTACATAACTAACAATTTAGTTCATTAAATAATATTGGAACTTAAATTTTGTTAAAACGTACCTTAATACTGTTAATCCCAAACAGTTGTTTAGCTGAACCATCATCATACCTGGAATGGTTAAAACATTTTTTTGAAGATTAGAGTTGATATTTTGCATTGATGGCTCTGACATTTCTCACCGCATTTGATTAAGTGTTAACTGTAATTTGAATACTGTAGAGTTTCACGCAACAGGACTTTAATGTTAAGCATGATCCATTAACAGTGAACAAATGACCTTCTTTCTAAATCAAGCTATTTATGAGCAGCCCATTAAAAGATAGAAGGCTTCATTGAAAGTTCATCATTTGTCAGTGTTTGAAAAAGATGAATGTGTCACGTCTCCTCTCGACAGATAGAGAAACGGAAGTTCCTCGGCAACTCCACGGTGTGTGTTTTCATGGTGAACAAGCCTTACGCTCTGACCTGCTCAGTTGTGGCCTTCTACTTACCACTGATCCTGATGGTTCTGGCCTACCAGCGCATCTACGTCACGGCCCGGGAACACGCCCGGCAGATCAACCTGCTTAAGCGGGCTGGGAACGCGGCCTCGGACAGTGCGGACCACCAACGCAACCACCGCATGCGCATCGAGACAAAGGCAGCCAAGACTCTGTGCATAATCATGGGCTGCTTCTGTCTGTGCTGGGCTCCTTTCTTCATCACGAATGTGGTGGACCCCTTCATAGACTACAGTGTTCCTGAGCAGTTGTGGGCGGCCTGTCTCTGGCTTGGCTACATCAACTCCATGCTCAACCCCATCCTCTACGCATTCCTCAACAAGTCCTTCCGTCGTGCCTTCCTCATCATTCTCTGCTGCGGACACAAGCGTTACCGAAGACCTTCCATCCTGGGTCCTGGAACGCCCTGCCCGGCCACACAGATCAATGGCTCTACACATGTCTTGAAGTAAGTCCTAGTTACTCTCTATTCTGTGGTTCTGGTGTGGTCTCTAAAATGGAATTTTGTTATTTGAAGTAAAGATGGATTATTTATTGAATAAGCACAAGCCTCATTCTTGGGGCAACTGCGAATTGGATTTTTACAGAAGGCCTAGGGCATTGAGGTCCATAATCTGTGCTTGACTTAAGAGTTTCTCTTTCAGCAGACTAGATGAAGAATTTATTGTAATGTGCTAATGCTTTCTTTTAGCTTTTTTTTTGCTTGACATGGTTTTTCATGATTTGAGCAAGTTCCAGCATTCTTGGGGCAACGGGCAGCAAAAATCAAGTCAATTTGTGCACACCAGGACATAATGATCACTGTCGGGTGTAGTTTTCTTCCATGGTATTACTTCATGTGACCTTTCTAGATGGTTCACCTGTTGACCTAACAACATTTACTCAGAAAGAGCACACAAGGAACATCCGTATATTGGAACTTCAAAATCAAAAGAAATGTTAAACCTCATTCTATCGTATCTTATAGCATCAACTTGAACATTTTAACACTAGTTAAAATATTAAAATTCCTTAAAGGCTGATAATGTGTTTTTTGGATTTTGTTGGATCAGTCTGAAATCCCTGTCGGCATTGGCTGGATCAATTTCAATGAGAATTTAGAATGTTGGGGTTTGTTGAATCAGTTTGAATTATCTTAAATACAACATTAAAAATGCGCTGGCATAAATAAACTGTAATATAACATTAATATGACATTTTCAGCCTCTGTCAGATCTTGCTGCTGTGTTAAAAAACAAAGCTATTGTTTTGAAAAGTAAGTATTGAGTATTGAAAGATGTAGTACAAGGAGTGGACAAGACAATGTCAGATTAGCTTCATTTTACACATTCTGCTGCTGACTGTTGTTAGTGATGTTCCGCACTGCAAGGGGTTTATGGAGGAAACTGGAGATTTAAGCCAGCTGGTCTGTTTGAACTCACATCCCTTAATGGTAATCTAGAATGCAGGGATCTGTCTGTAGCTATTAATGCAACAAGACATAGAGAAATAATGTACCATATGCCGAGCGATGGAAAAAAATGAACGATGTATTCGTGTGAACGACCTCCATTTAGACCATGTCTTTGTGTTTGGCCATCTCACATTACTGTTTGGTATGGAGATAAAATCATACGGCATTTGTTAATCTATGATTTAGTTTTTGCACTTTAGAAAGGAGTCAAATGGAACACATTGTGCTGTTGAAGGGCATAAATAATGGCAGTGTGAATTTCAATTGTTTCTTGTGAGTGCATTGCTTTTCTTTACGGCAGACTTTTTGGTTCAAGTAATGGCTATTTCTTACATAAGAATTTCTTGTTTATTGTGCTCTGCGAATACTAAATTTGCATTTTGGGTGTCAAATATAGTGTTCCACAAGTGCTTAATTGCGATGCTAGATGTGTTTTTAGACGCACCCCTTAATTTATTTATTATAAATAAATATTATAAATATAAATGCTGTAACTGGAGCTCTAGTGGAATTATTCATTTTGATGTGTGGCTCTTGAGTCTGTCTAAGCCATATTTCAAGACAGTGAGGAGCATTAAAGCAAACTGTTACCAAAAATGAATGAGTTGGTTATTATTTCAATTATTTAAACTTGAGTGCTTTTATGAATGTTGTGTTGTTGACATTTAGTGTCGGGCCTGCTATGAAGAGAAGAGTACTTTCAAAGAGGCAAAATTAGAATAATCTGATGTTAGTAGCTCTTGTTTTCATAGCGTCACATTGCCGCATCTCTCTGCTGTAATGCTTTTGCTTTGATCTGTTGTATTCTGCTCGAGTTTCTCCATTGTCTTCACATTATGAAGCACTGCCAGTCCTGCAAATGATAAAACACAAAGGTAAGATTAAAACCTAAGAAATGCACAGTTTTTTGAGAAATTGTATTTGGAGGACCCAATGTTTAATTTGAAGCTGTTTTGGCTGTTCCTCACAGTTCTGACCGTTTGTTCTGGTAATATTAAGCGCAGAGTGAATGTTTCTATGCTGTTGGTTCTCATTCTAATCATATGTTGTGCATCTTTAAAAACACTTTTTCAAAAGAGATCTGTGGAGTTTGTTTCCATGGAAACACCAATAGTTTACCTCCATTTAGACCATGTCTTTGTGTTTGGCCATCTCACACTACAGCTTGGTATAGAGATAAAGTAATAATGCCTTTTTTTATCTATGATTTAGATTTTCACTTTAGAAGGGAGTCAAATGGAAGCTCTTTCTACATTTGAAATGCCTGCTGCATGTCAACTAAGACGTCAACTAAGATGATTTTACCATGAATGTAATTTTTCTAACAATTCTTTTCCTTAACCCAAATCAAATTTTAATAACTGTAACGCAATAAATTGTTGTTATTGTTAATTGACTAAATAAATATTGCCTGACAAGATAGGAATGAGTTTTTCACATAATCACAATGAGAGCAGTAGCAGAAAATATGCTTTATATTAATGTCACAAATAAAATAAAACAAAACCTTTGCAAAAAATTATTCATTTTGATTTGGGGATGATATTTCATTAGATTCACCCCCACAGTGTATGTCCAGAAAAGTAATTTTCATATCTTATCTGAGAATCTAATATTATTTTCTAATTTTCAATATAATTATATTATATATATTCATATAATATATATAGTATAATATATATTTATAAAACGTGTTTTTTTTTTTGCTTCAGAATGCTCCATGTATTCAAGCCAAATGATTCAGAATGAGACTCATGACAGTGTTGGTCTTGGAGTGACAGTAATTATGCAGTGGCTTGTCACTGTCCTTTTGATGTCACAACACACACGGCCCAGTTTAATTGTGTCTGAATACCTAAATGCAAGGATTATTTTTGCAAAATTAGGAAATTGTTATTGCTGAAAAGTTTAAAGTTGTGTCAGTCTCCCGTATGGTGTCCACCAAATTGAGACCACATAATCGGATAAATAAGTTAACCTTTCTTTAACAACCAAAATGCTGTGTTATTTTCAACCCCAAATGCTGTGTTGTTTTTACTCATTGTTGGGTCAAATATAAAACATTTTCAGGGTTAGTTTAACTAAGTGGTTGGGGTTGTTCCTTTTTGACCCGTTATCTCGCCCTTTATTCCCCTCGCCAAGTGTCATTATCCCTTGTTAGTTTTCCCCATTTAAGGCCCTTGTGTTCTCTGTCCCTTGTCGGTTCGTTATAGTTTGTTTGTATTGTAAACTCTAGTCTGAGTGGAGTTTTCCCCAAATAATTATACCTTGTTCCTTGTTCTTGCCTCGTGTGTTTTGTGGACATATTATTTTGACTTTTGGACTTTGCTTGTTTTGCCCCCTCGTGGGAAGTTATGTGTGGTAAACCTTGTTTTGATTTGTTGTTTGCCCCATCGCAGGTTTATTTTTTAGATCTTTTCCCTTCCTTTGCTGTCTGAGTTCTGTGTGTGTATCGTGGCAGTAAATAGTCTGCCATCAATAACTGAACATTTTTACATAATACTGCATTGATGCTAATAGAAAAGATTGAAAAAGGTTTCTTCTTATGCCTCACATGCTGGCAAACCTTGTCCATGTCTTTATTAAACTAAACTGAATGAATAAAAGAACGAATTAAATAATAGATGCATGAAATTCTTGCCTGGTAACTCTTAAATATTTCAATCACATACTTTGCTTTTGAATTGCTTGTCCTTTACAATAAAAGAAAAAAATGCCTGAGCTTTTATAAATTAACCTACGATAAAGATATTAATTTATCGTAGGCTACATTTTTCTCTACAAAAGCAAACAAGCTCATCAGCATTATTGCTTATTTACATAAAATGTTTACCAATGTTAAGAAAACCACAAACCAATATACTCCACAGACCTCCACAGTATAAAAACACAAAAGATCAGAGATGCTGGCCTTTCACACACCTTGAGCAATCTTCAGATGTCTCAAAGGCCACAAAAGTTGTTGTGAAAACAGATGCAGACTGGGCTTCACAAATGGCAGTGAAGGCTTTTTACTGTGTCCTACCACTCTGTTTTCCACAGCCATTGGACATAAATCAGGGATCTGTTTCCAAATGGTGGGGCTGTCAGCGTGTTAATCTGCCTGATAAACATTGCAGTGAAGTATGTTGGGATCCTGGGGCAGCTGCTTGGAAGAGGCACAGCTAGGCCGGAGACACTCGAGGCACGAGCGGTGGGACAGGCAAATGAGTTTGGGGGATCCAGGCAGATTAACACAGACGGCACAGATCTAAACACAGGCCTGCTGTCTTCCGTCTTAATTATTTAGTTGTTCAGCCACCAGTAAAGGAGTTAAACCCATCTGAGCATTGTGTGCTCCTCTAGGTTCTGTCTGAATGTCTTCTTGTATTAGTTGTCGGATTTAGTGCAACATGTATCACAATGTTGCCAAGAAGTAATTGATTTATTCACTGATACACATCAGTAGTTTAGTGTCAGTGGATGACTGACCTGAGACTCATTGTTTTGTCCAGATCTCAAGATCGATTAGTTGAAGGGGTCATATGGCGCAAATATGTGTTTTTCTGTGTCTTTGGTGTGTTATAAGTTTCTCCATGTATGTATAAGAAAAATAATAATCATAATTCAATAAATACAATTGCTTTGGAACCTGATGTTCCAAATATGGTAAGAGCCGTTACATTTCCATCACACGCTTTCAGTAATCGAACAATCACTATGCACTGGTTATCATAGCACTCCTGTCTATTCAGAACGATGAGCTTTCTAAAGAATCTGCACATTATAGAGAGGCGGGGCAAAGAGTAGATACAAACATGCACGGTATGTGGAAAACACAGCGTATCTTGACCCTTAAATCATGTACACATATTGCATTACATCTAAAACAAATGATAATATTCCTTTTATACATGTCATATGACCCCCTTTAAAAATCTGATTTGATTTCATGATTTCTTTTATGATTTTTATGATTATGATTCAAGAATCCATTTTGTTGTCATGTGACAAGACCACCTTAAAACCGGAAATGACATAACAGAAAGAACCAATTGTATGTACTCTAACAGACGTCTTCACTGCCGATCAACATACTGTATGTCTACAAACCGAATGATGTAAAGCATCAAAGCACGGCATGCCTGTCTCAAAGTGCTCTTGTGCTTTGATGTCATCTGCGATTGGTCTGCGTAATGCCACATGAAGTCAAGCACAACTGATGTCATCCTATATTTGATCTGATTTGCTGTATATAATCCTTTTGTCTATATGACTTTGGTTGGCACATAGGGAAGACGTCACATGATTGACTTCAGAGTCTTTAGTGCTTGAGTGATTTTAAGGATTAACGGTCAGGGATTCAAATTCAAGTTTCATTATTTTGTCATTCCTCTGAGTATTTACATAAACACAGAAATGAAATGCTGTTCTTTGCCAGCATATTACAGCGCATAAATTCTACAATAAATCACATGAATTAAATTAAATATAAAAGCATTTCAAACAAACAATTTGGCATCCATAGTCAAACCAACTATTATGAACAGACTCTATTGTATAGAAGCCTAAAAAGGTCATTAAATGTATTAAGTGAAGTGCCTTAATAGAATAAAACCTTGGCTTGGTTTAGTTTGTAAATCCCATTCTAACCATTGCAGATATTTATCGTAGACTTTCAAAGATGCGGACGACGCAACCTCATTCACTTCCATTGAAGAAAACTTCAGCCAAAAATGTCAGAGTTATGGCCGCTGACGTCATTTGGAGCCAGAGTCTGCGCAGTAGTGAGTGCGATGTGGAACCACTGTATCAAGGTCCTGTACTTATTCCCCAATGACTCAATCGTAAACAAAGAAATTATCTTACCATGCCCATTTTTATAACGTCTTATAGCTAAAACTGCTTTTCAGCTGTCAGAGTACATCTTGCCAATCAGTTTTTTAATTTCACAGATAGCTATTACTCAGAATGAGAAAAAAATTGTAGTTAAAGGAGCATTGCGATAAGATGACTCTTAATCTTGAAGCTTACTTTTGAGCAATTTTAACATTCCCAACGAGCAAACATCAATAAAATTATTAAAGTTATTTAAAACAATTAATGTGTTTTAAGAAACGCAAGAAGAAAGCTGGATAAAGACATTTAGTTTGTAGAGACTTCACTTTGCTTTTGCAATAGTGTTTTAGTTGTGTAGGCTCATCCAAAGACAGTGTTGTACTGCAGGATCTGCATTTTGGTGGTCAAAGGTAACATCATTGGTCATAGTTTTTATCAATAAAAATGTTTTCCTAATAAGGCATTGCATAAATGCATTACCACTTAGCTACCCACAACACGTTTGACTAGCTGGTGTAAAAACTTTAAAGCCATTTTTCTCAGTTTCCGTGTTTGTGTAGTTACTGCACTTTGCCTTTGTAGGGCAGTATAGTCGACTGATGTTCAAATCGCACATGTGTGTGTGCATATGCGTGCATGTGGGGACAACACCAGGTGGTTGAAAAGCGCAACATAAAACATGCACCAAAAACCAATCAAAGATTAATGTACAGAATTTGTTTAGAACAGGATATACCTTTACAATAAATAAAAATAACAACCAGAATAAGCAAGTTTCAAGTCACAATGTGCAAAATAAATGTTTTTAGGCAAAATGTCTGAAAAAATGCAGGGGAACATATATTCAAAACACAAGCCACAAATAGTCAAATTAATGGACATTTTCTTTAAAAATCACTTTTCAATGCTATGACACTTACTAGACCAGATCTCGCCTCAAATCAATTTCTTTAAACTACTCAATAATAATGAATTATTTTTTACAAATAATTTTTTACAATTTTCAATACCAATGAACTACCAATTAACTTTATTTACAGCATCCAAATTAGGAATGCAATATACCATTTTACCATCTTACCATTTAAAAGTCAAAAAGTCTCTTTTTCCTGTGCTCTCTTTCTCCGTCCTCCTGACACAGAGAATGACAAGTTCCGAAACTCTGCTGTGTGCTTGCTATATGCGGATGAATTTGGTTATACAACTTTATTTTGATTATTTATTTTATCATTCCGAGCAAAGTTCAGTCTAAGTAACGAAATACGTGCTTTTACAGACAAAGTGTTAATTCATATTTATATGCCCAAACATTCAGTAAGTAACAAAGTTTGAAAACGGTGTACACATTCATTTGCGAGTCATCTGCGGGTGCCAGCGGAACGTGCTGCTTCTCTTTACCAGTCTAACAGCACAGAAGATGTGGAGAGATGTGTTCCTGCGCTAGGTTATAGCCAGACCTCGTGCTCATGTGCCGGGGGTCTCGGTACCCATCCCTAAAAATGTCCCATTTCTTTACATCATGAATAATGTTTTTAATCTGTAATCTGCTACGCCACTGCCCATATTACCAGAATGATTCCCATTGCATAACATGTTTAAACAAGATTTGAGTTTGAGAATGGTAGTCGAATCAGGCTCCCATAAAAGCAATGAACTTTCGACTTTTTGGGATCACCCCTAATTGATTAATTTTTTCAACCTACACTGTGGCTCTGGATATCAAACATGTCGACTTTTGGCTTAACTTGCGGTGTGTGTTTGGGATGGGACTATATGTTTTGAACAATGGAAGATGGAGTGCAGTGCACAAGTATGTGGCAGTTTTAGCTGTATGTTATAATAATGATGAGCTTAGCTCACCCAATGTGTTCTCCATGAAGCACCAAGATCACATCCATGAAATGAGTTATTAAAACAGAAATTTCAGTCAAGGAATTAGTTTAGCTCAAAGGAAAATACGTATAATAATCATCATTACCTATACATATTTTACAGTTTCTAATTAGCAGTATAGTGATACAAATCATGTATTCGTCCAGCAATTGCATCAATGATTTATACACTTTTACATTATCTTATGACAGTATGTCACTTGACTTTACCAAACAGAATTTAGAGCAGAGGTAGCAAAGATCGAAGCACAGTTTAAGTGACCGAATCCTTTGAGAAAAAGCCAAGGAACCATCATGAGGGAATACAAGGTTATTTATTGAACTTACTGTACTCTACAAACAATATATAAAATAAAAAAGAATATAATACTAAACGCAATGACATTTTATTTTTTAGAGTCTTTTGGTTTAGTTCAAGACTGATAGATATTTATTAAATATGTTTGACGTGAAACACAGATGGAATAATAAATGTATAAACAGATACTGTATCCTACCAACAAATATCTTGTGATATCATTCTGTCGCATTGAATTTGAATAACATCTGTATCAAGTTTAAACTGACCTTTCTGTCGCTGTCCCCTTTATTTTCATGACGTTCACCTTTTATTTTACTTATCAAGTATATGAAAGGTAGACATTTTCACAGAGTTTGCACTTGCTTCAGAAACTTAGTTTAGAAAAAGGCAGACTCTTTATGTAACATCAACACTATACAGTGTTTGATCTATCATTTTCTTAATTTTTGTGAACGTACGACTCAAAAAAGGTGTCTCCTGGCTTTAAATGAGCTGTGGAAGTGCAGAGACTTCGATGACATTTTTGCCAATGTGAGCGAGAGGCTGTTTATGTTGAATTGTGGTCTTTGGCTCTTCCAGTGGGTAATAAATGATTGCTATTAAGATTGATATGTGAAATGTATGGTCGTCTTAATGAGGAAGCCCGGCAATGTCTGTCATACTCTGTCCGTCTGTCAAAATCTAGTTAAAAATCCACCTGCAGAGAGATTGATAGTGTAAACACATCATGCACTCATCAAATAAGATGTTCTTGAGAGATGAGACTGTTTTTGAAATAAAGCCTGGGGCATGAAACCCAGTCATAACACAGGAGTTTACATGCTTTACACACTCTGTGGGGGTGCATTTGACAAACAACCCATTCCAACATCCAGGGTGCAGTAAACCAGTCAGCAAATTTCTACAGTAACTTTTCACAGTCTTCTTCCTGGGTAATGAGTCTTATCTTCACCCTGACACCTCATCTAGATGACAAATCCGGAACTTGGTCATTATAAACCATAAGCTGTCTAAACTACAAGCATGCGCCACTATTGCATATAATAGTTTCGGTAATTGATCTTGGACTGTTCGACGATTAATCCAGAATAAAAGGTTGTGTATACATACTGTTATATGTCTGTGCATATTAATTTTGAATTTATAAATACATACACATAGGGAAATATATTTAGGAAATATTTGCATGCATATATTATATTTATATACAATTTAAATTATATAAACACTTTCGGACCATGAGGATAGGTAAATGATGAGTGATTGTTTTGGGATAACTATATACTACACTCTTAATAAGAAACTAAAACTTACAGCAGGAGCCAGTAAATGTCCTTATTATTAAGTCATTAATTTATTTGTTTGTGCAATTTGTTTAAACGACTGGTTCATTCCAAAAAGAAACGTCACTGTGTGCGTTAAATGTGTTCATAAATTTACCGCTTTATTCTACTCTAATTATATCTAATTAATGCGTTAAATTGACTGCCCTAATAAAAACAATTGTTCATTTTTATAATTGTATGTGAATGTGTGACAAATATAAAATTATTATGCGCAGGGCACAGATATATTATATAAACATAAACATTTATTCTGGATGTGATTAATCATGATTAATCAGTTAAAAGCGCAGTTTTTGATTAACATCAGCCACAAGCGTTGTATTATAGATTTGAAACGAACCGCTCAGTCCAAACACGACGGTGGCCACCATAGTACAAAAATATGTTCTTCTCATGTTGACGCAGGGAGGAGACCATGCGGGCATTAGAACGACTGTAGAAAGAGTGATCTCTTATTTATTTCATAAATTAAAAAACGTATGTGGATTTTAAGTACAAAAGAAGGATAAAAGTCAGGTAGGAGCAAGGACCTGCGCTAATATTACAAAGACTTCCCAGCAGAGACGCATTAAGACCCAGGGTACTAAGGCTTTTAGCAGAGATCCTCATAGGTCTCTATGGAGATACTTTCCAGCAGAGAGACGTTGGAGAGAAAGATTGTCTAAAAATCACCCCCGAGCAGGTTGCTTTCATTCGGATAAGTATGGTTCTTCTGTTTGTTAGAACCAAGATATGTTGTTGTTTGTGTTCTAATATTAGATGTGTGATGGAGCAATTTTGTTTATCTGGAACTGCTTTTATATTCTACTGGTCCAGATACTGGAGAGAGAGAGACACATTGGTGCTAAAACTGTAGATAGAGCGTATTTTACTCCCTTACTCAATGATTAATAAACTTACAATTAATCCACGGGTCACATGCTTGCCAAACCATAGAGTACGATCCATACGTATCACGGATCATCCGCGAACGGTTCCACCACTATACCGCAGGGGACAGGAAGAGGAAACATGTTGGAGAGTTGTTTGTCCGTTTAGGGCTGCTGTACAAAACATGTCGCCAAATTGAATGTATGTAGGGCTGCTCTGTATGTAGATATAAACAGCTTATTCTAAGGTATTAGAAACATAACGGTTTATTATGTAAGGTATTCATACACCTCTAAAGAAATAGTTTTGCATATTATATTGCATTTCTGTCAATAGATCATCCTAAAAAACCCAGTATTCTTCCTTTAGATTGTCAAAATCAACTTTTTCAAAAGCCTATCTAGACAACATTTAACATCAAAGGAGTGCCCTTGATAGCCTTTAATGGAAAATTCTTCACTAGACAGCTAGTGCTTTCGTGCAGTTCTTGATATTTAAAAGCGTGCGTTATGATAGGCTGAGAAGCTGTTCCCTGTGCAAATGTTAACAAACTGAATTGCAAAATAACACTCAGGTGGTGTCGTTAAGACCAACATCAGGTTTGTGCATTAGCTGCGCATGAGCTGCGATGATATATGGGTGGAAACAGTTTGAGTTTATGATGTATCCAGTCTGAAAAGATTGACCTGGATTTTTTAGCACAGCACATAGCCATAGCGATGATAGCTGGCTTTTCTGTGTGCCATCAACCGTTACAAAGCAAAACCTGACACACGGTTTAATTGAGCGTTCTATTGAACAAATGCCAGTTGAAATTCATGCCTCATATTTTGAAGCCATGATTTGTGTCTCCAACCCCAAAAAAGCCGCCCAGCAGTGTTTTAGACTTTTTTAACATTATTGATACATGTTTTTATGACAGGAAGACATATTGATTACTTTCGCCATGGACTATGTAACAGATTATCAACAATGAGCACTGTAAAATCTGTGTACAATAAAGGTTGCAAGAGGTCACACAGTGTCAGCGGATATCGGCTTATCTTCAGTCCATCCTATTGGTTTTAATCTGATGTAGTATTTTCCCGCTTTTACCAGACTTGGCTTTGGATTTTGATGATAAGCATATGTTGTCTGGCATTAGCGATCCCTCAACACGGCTTCGCTAGGGACAGGATGTTTTCTTCAACAAACCTCAGACTGAAACAATACCATACATATGTCAGCTCTTACCATCGTTCGGATACGTTCGCGCAGAACGCCTCGAGTGTTTTGTTCTCAGAAAATAAACTTCCTCGAAATGAAACAGAGTCTGACAGAGGCAGATCAAACAAACTGCCCAGAGAGGCGGACAAAAATAATATCCGTCATTTTTATTAAGCTTTATTCTGATTGGTGATGTCAGAGGACCAAATAGATTGACTGTACACACACTTCATCAGACAGACACGGGTTATTATAGTGGATAATGAAACTGAACAGGTTTTACAATTGCAGTTCGGTTTGTGCTCTCACTTAAAATAAAATGGGAATGTTTTACTGGTAATTTCCAAAAGATATAATTTCAGATTATTTTTTTATTGAGATTTTATGGTGTCATGTTATAATGTCTGCTTAATGAAAGGAAAACAGCAACGGTGTCTGAAACCCAAAAGTTACCTAAAACTTTACCCCCTCAGCCTAGCACTCATATTTCTACAAAATTCAATACATTTGTCAACCTTTATCTTAAACTGGCATTGCTTTCTCTGTAGACGTGGTGATCTTAAAGTTTACTCATCCTGTGTGATGCCCTCTGTTTCAGCAGAGATTTTGGAATTGCAGTAGTATGTATCGATGGGGTTAGATTTTATTACGGGGGTTTCCAAGTCTACACAACAGCACCTTACTTCATAGCACACATACAAAGATGGTGTCCTTATTCAAAGCTTGGAGAGCAAATGTTGATCTGTAACCTTTATGGGAGATGGCACAGTGAGTCAGGCAATCATTCTTGGGTTTATTGCAAGCCTCTGTGTCTGAGTCATTTGTGTTATGAGGCTATTATGATGCCAACAAATGAGGATCGATATATACAGTGTATTTTAAGTGTCAACTACTTAAAACCAGGAAAAGAGCTCTGTTTACATGGTACATAATAGCTGAGCCAATCCATCGACAAAGGCGCTCGCAAAATACACCATTCAAAAAGAGACGTTTACATTGCACATAGTGGGATCTACTGTTCTAAGTTTGTTGAGTTTATATTTAGGGATATAATACCGTTCACATTTTTGTGAACATTCTCATATCCAGTGTTAAACTGTTTCCTGTTTGTTTTTGGTAACAGTTGAGTTTGTGAAAATGACTATGTTTTACAGCGAGATTGTGTGGCGTTGTCTGTTTAATTAGCATAATTAATTCGCGTAAAGCAACAGTAGGTCATCTACATCCATCTTTGTGACTGTAACTCAACCTTAAAATTCTCACCTGTTAATGTTATTATTACACTTATATAGTTATGTTTATTGTTATCATTATCGTTAATAGTGTGAACAGCCTTTAAAGGTCCAATGTGTATTTTTTTGAGTTCTGTTGACAGAAATGCATTATAATATACATAACCATGTTTTCAGAGGTGTATAAACAGGGGTGCACATACGTTTTTCTATCTGGTTCTCAATTGAGCACCTGGAGATTCGGTTTGCTGCTCACATTGCACATAGTGTGACAAATTATATTTACTTATTAAAAATAAAAGTAAAAAAGTAGTTACTTTTTAATGAACAATAAACTAAATAATAAAGTGGGATAATACCATATTTATACTATTTTAAAATACACTTAAAATACAATAATAATGTATTTCTTCTTGTTTCTTTTTACATTAGTAAATATTCATTTTCAACACCAATTTTGAAATCTAAAAGTACAACCTTTTTGGTTTTTGGCAGGTTGCTGGGAAGTCCACTTGCGAGCGCACATGGAGACTTGCTAGTGGAGCTAGGATCGAGTATAGCATAGAGAAACATAAGCTGGGTGCATGTGTCAAGTTTAAACAGCTTGTCCTTAAAGAAAGTTTAAGAGAGGCGGTGTTTTGGTAGAATAACAGCGCAGCGCAGTTCCAGACATTCACAGAGGTGTGCGTTCCTCGTGCTTCTCTAGTAACGGAAGCAAAATCAACAAAGGCGGAGCTACCAATACTCTGTTTTTCAATATTTACACCCTGGTCCTGTTAAACACCGGGAACAAATGAGATATCAGTAGTTTTAGCAGCATTCAATTCAAACGGAAATCTTATCCAGTATTACATTTAGTCGGTCTAAAACAGTGATTGTGCATAAAAAGGTTTCAACCATGTCAGTACGCAAATGAGCGGTCTAAACTTATTTACGAAGCACGTTTTTTATTTTGGTTGCGCATGGGCACTTTGTATAAAACCTTACGTAATGAAGTGTTAGGTTTTTATTACCTTAGACTGAGCTATTTCTGTCTACCCACACCACGGGTCCCCTTACATGGAATTCACCATGTTGTTTTTACAGTGGCCCTAAACAGACAAACGTCTCTACAGAGCACGTTTCGTAATACGTTATCTCCTTTGGCAAGGAAGCGAGAACTTGAAGACATCTTAGTCCTGTGACAGCTGCCGTAGTGCTTTGAAAGGGAGGGGTGGAATGAGTCATTGGTTCCAATTCGAAACCTCACTACTAGATGCTGCTTAATTCCATAAACTGGACCTTCATCAGTTTATTTTTATTTCGTTCTGTTACAGTGAAACAGATTTTCTTAATAGTGACATATTTCCTTTGTAATATGTATTTATTTATTGTTTTATGCTTATCGTGTTTTTACAAAAAACAACACATAGGGTTAAGCTTTGAGTTAACCCTAGACAAAGACTTTAACATGTCCAAAAACTTGTCAAGTTTTTCAAACCAGATCCTCAAACCGCTTTCAGACAGTTTAACCCGACCGCATTCATAGCTTATTTTAAAACTTTCCTTTTCGAGTTCTGCCTCTCACAGGATATCTGTTGATTGAATGTGCATTAAATCAATTAGGACTGAAATAACCTGCCTCTCCTCTTCTCTCCTTCTTCTCCTACTCTGCCTGGTTTTCTTCCTCTCTGTCCTCCACGTGTGCTGCCCTCTGTTCTCCCCCAGTGGCTGCTCCTCTGCCTCCAAACTGCTCCTCTGGTTCTGCAACACTAGGCCCGTTCCTGTCTAATGCTGTGTGGGGAGATCTCAAGTGAGTTCTTTCACACTCGCTCACTCACATGCACACACCTCTTCTTTTCCCATCACTGCGTGGAAATTCGGGTTCATAATTCAAATTCAAAAAGTGCCTTTCAGCATCAATGCTTAATTGTACATTTCAAAACACTAATGCAGTTAGTGTTAAAGAAAGTAATGCTCGTGCCCAGTAAAGCAAACACTGGTCATGATAATGGGGACTTAAAACCTAATGAAACCACAATGAACGAAGGCTAAACCTCTGTTTATTCTCAAAAAGATCTTAGACAGATGACAGAAATACAGTGAAAGTAGTGTCTGTAATAACGGAAGATGTTAATGATGTTTGTGTTTAATTCTCCTCTGTTGAGACCTTAACAGATTTATTGTGTTTATCTGTTATTAACACTTGATGTGCATTTAAGTGTTTTGCTTTAAGTGAGTTAATACATCTTTTTAATGACGCATTTTCATACAGTCAGTTTAATGTAAAACACCTAACTTAAGTAACTAGCTGCCAACGGTGTTGAGAACATTAGAAATGGCTGGTAAGGGATAGAGCTCTGCACAGCCTCAAATCTAGGCCCAAGCCCGTCCTGTTTGGAGTGTTTTTTTGTTTGTTAAATGTATTTTTTTTAAAGTGCCGACATCGACCACAAGCGGCTTCCAGCAGGCAGTAAGTTTACCACGTTTGATCAACTTAGCCTATATATATTATCACATCAACACTTGAGTAGTCTACAATAAAGCTACACAACAGTAGCATATATCACAATGTTAGATTAAAAGTTTATTATCAACATCTCAGAACAAAGGCCTTTCTAACAAAATTAGAGAGCAGGGCAGGCTGCTCTGCTTCACGAAACCGCGCATCGTCGTGGAAAAGCAAACGAATAATGAAGAAATAAATATAACCAAAAACCTGAAAAATCACAACTTCTCCACAGAACATGGCACAGCCGATTTTTCTCTTAATATTCTCCATTGCACGTGAAGTGAATGTCGTCTATGGCTGGAACCTTTGTGTGTGAATCACGCGTCGCTGTGTGCGTGCGTAAAATGCCCCATGGTTTTTGTGATAGGTCATAAAATGTATTTTACATATGAAACGTCTATGTGTGAGCTATGACGTGAAAATTGTCCCGAAGCCCAGACCTTGGGGCATACAGAAGTTGGGCCTCTACAGGGTCGGGCTGAAATGCAGGGCTCTGGTAAGGGCTAACAGGGCAGTTTAGTAATGACGTGATGTGTATATGGAGTTTTAGTTAATTATATTCTTTCTTTACTACAAACTTTTGAAGTCGAATGTCACCATTATATTTTATATGTGCAAAATGCTGTAGGTATATTTTATTGTCCTGTTTGATTTTGGGTACGTTTTACTTTTTGATTAACATTTGTGTTTTTTGACAATCTAGACTGAGGCAGCTATCACTTGTAGCAAAAAACAGCGGTAGCCGGTGGGTGGTGTTGTAGTTTTATCATCATTTGTATTGTTATCCCCAAAAATACCAGACAACATCATGATAGAGTTTTAGGGCCATATCACATCCTTGTGTATACTTTGCTTGTGTGTTTGTAAATGCTGATTTATTCTGTTGACTTTTCATGCTTCAGGGAGCCTGGAAAATAATGACACTTTATTCAGTTTACTGATGGCACTGTGAATGGAAATTAGTTCATTCAGTTTTTTATCTTATGTACTGAAGGTCATAAAGTGCAACTCAAAATGATTTAATAAAGGGTTAAAAGGACGTATTCATTTACTTTGGCTCTTTTATTAGTATTAGTTTTACGATAGGGGTTGAGGATTTATTGAAACTTCTACCTTAAACTTTGATGAATATCTTCCAGCACTGTGTACATGAATAATCCCTTAAATAATGTGGTTGGTAAAGGTCATCTATTACTTTTCTAGAAACCTGGGCAAACATAATACATCACACTAACCTAATATCAATGGCCCAAAGTTTTATATTGTAAAGCATTCAAATAAGTCTAGTATAAAACACTACTTGGCACCCAATGCTGTAGGTGGAATCTGTGTTTTATCAAGTCTGCTTTCTGTAATTAGAGTCATTAATTCTCTCTAACTGGATTTCATTAGTGACTAAACGGTCAACACTCAAAGGCACTTGGGGAATATTATTTAGTGACTTCACCAACTTGACCTGTAATGTTAGACCATGCTGTCAACCCACCCACATTTTTAGGTAAAGAGACCTTTCATGAGCATAGCACTTATCCTTATGAGCAGGAGCGGCTCCAATCCCTTGAAACTGTCCTGAATGTGAAGCGTGTTTCTCAGAATTAAACAATACTTGTGACTTGTGTCAGGATCTGCCACTCATAAAAGCATATAATTCATTCATTTATCAGTGCAGAGTTGCTGTTAAACGGAGTAAAGCACAAATATCCGATTTTGGTCTTACCACCTGCTGTTAGATCAGACCATTAAAGAGTAAGTAGCATACGATATTTAAGGTCCCACTTTGGTTTATGCAGTCTGACCAAGAAACATCCAAAGACGATAGAAGGTAATAGATGCACAATAATTAATTTAAATTACACTTAAATTAGCCGAGTTCATAGCTAAATAAAAACAACCTGTTATACCCCAGAAATAGCGGTACATGTTAATGTTAGCGTTAAATGCATTAGCTAAACACAGACATGAGGTACACAAATATTTCTTGAAATTCAGACAAAAATAAATAGTCACACTTACAGGATGTGATACGTGGAGCTAACCGGTCCAAATAAGGTTGGTATTTCCCCCTCTTTCAAGCATAGTCTTTTAACATACACTGCAGTGAACGTGCCAAGATTATTGAAGCAATCTTCGGTTATATGAAACTCGCACAATAAAACCCTGGGGTTATACTCCTTTGGTGTCATTTAAAAATGAATTGTAACCATTGTTGCCTCAGTGCGTCTTATTTAAACTACCAAAGGAAGAACTTCTTAGTTTCACAACGTAGAACACAGGTTCTAGACATCATGCACACGCATCACAAACAAGCAAAAGTGTTTTGGGGGAGGATATTGAAGTTTTCACGTCAGTCCCAGCAAAATGTAGGCGGGGAGTATGTCTAGTGATGTAGATACGCCGCAGTTCTAGTTCACGTCTCGTTTCCGTGATTCAGGGTCGTCTCCCTTTTTTACAAGCCAATAACTTTGTTTTTTATTCACCTTTCGGACTTACAACTTGGCAGACTGCTTACTTTCAAACACGGAAACATAATCATGATCTAATGCTACTTACTCTTTAAAAAGGGATGGAAGTATTATTATTGAAGTTCAGTCCGTTCAGATCTTGTTTGCATGAAACAGACTCACGCGTTCTTCCAAATGAGCACGAGATGGCCGAGTCCAGTGTGTTTGTATTTACACACATTTCAGTAAATATTTCAGTAAATAGTTCTTTGCTGGTAATTGGAGTTTTGCTCGTGTTTACATCTTATAAGGATCCCTCATCACCCCACCAACCAAAAGCCTTGCGGCTTTTCTTCTCAGTTCTCATGTTTTTGAAGATCAATCGGTGCCATGAATTGAAAAGAAAGTCACAGCAACAGCTATTAATGGATAATTATTATTCTTCATTGAAAGTGAAGGATTCTGCTTGTGCACTTTTACACACTTACCTCACAGACCTGAGGGTGAACAGACAACAGATGCCAATAGTACTTTATTTGTCTAGGATGATGTATCCAGACCTAGGAAACATTGCATAGCCTCGAGCTTGTCATAATTTGACTGTTATTATAGAAAATCAATGACTGAGATGTCTATGTTACCATAGACAAAGGATCTCAACCAAACTAGAGCCACGAGACCATAACTTGTAAAGAGATGCATGGTGGGGCAGATATCTTATTAGGAGTGATGTGGAAACATGGCAGGCACTGTGTCAATTGAGGTGTTGAGCTAAGTGGTTGGGACGAATGTAACTTTTCAATATTCAGCCACGTAAAATATAAAGAGAGGACTCAAAAATCATTTTCTAAATTTACCATTTATGTTTAGGTAAAATAATTTTTGTTTCATTCTGTAAACTACTGACACCATAAACGACACACACTTGTTAAAATAACAACAATTATGGAGTGTTTGTAGACCTTGAATACTCTTGAAGTGCATTGATCTTGAAGTTCATATTTATGCAAACAACACTAATGTTTTTACATGTATTTTAGGATAACTTCAAAAAAGATGGAAGACCACTGATTTTTTACAACTTTCGTAACAATGATGCATATTAGTTAAAAAATATCCAATTCCTATTATTGGATGGCTTCCTACAACAGTAAGGGACTTCATAATTTTTGTAGTAACTTCACTACATCGAAATTCATTAAACACTTGTGACGTTGGTTTGTTATAATCTTAATAAACACTGAATACTTTAAGTGCCGAGGAGCAGTGGCTTGTATGAAGTGAAGGAGATTTCAGATAATTTTCAGTAGTCTAAACAAAATCTAATTAATGCAATTAAAATCCTGTTCTGCCATCTCTGAAAAAATAACAGTTTTTATCTTCTGGGTCACAAAATCTGTCAATAGAAAGATATGTATACTCCTGATATAAAATAGTTAAAAGTGTTCACCTTTTTCAACATCAGTGTTTGGATGACTATTGTTTTTTGAATCGTAGTAAAACATGCTTGTAAGGAGGCAATACGATCTAATGAGATGCTGTTTCACAACCGCATTATCGTCATGACACATCAGCATATGTGTTGAATTTTAATTGTTTTTTTATTTTTCATAAATTATGGAAATGAAAAATGGTCTTAATTTACAAAATCTAAATTCAGTTCAATTCAAGTTTAATTAATATAGCGCTTTTCACAACGTGCTTTACAGGATCAAACAAGAAAAACACAAAGGTGAAACACAGCACAATGCATGGTGTTTATGGAACAAGCAAGATCATTTTAATAAATAATATAGAATAAATAAATGCAGTCTCCCGGTGAGCAAGCAAACACTACCTGCTGTGGCATGGAACCCAAACTCCAATGATTGATTAATGGAGAAAAAAAAACTTGGGGGAAACCAGGCTCAGCCGGGAGGGCCAGATCCCCTCTGACGTGTCATAGGTGCACTCAGTGACCCTGACCAAAAGCCACCGAGCAAACATCCACGAGGAATAGGGTGAGCCCACCTTCCGCAAACCAGGAAGTCCCACTCGCCGAAACCGAAAATATACTTAAGATATCAAAATATAATTTCCTTTTGTCATCTGACAAGTTTTTTTGTAGGATATACCCTTGTCATGGACAACACCTTATACATTCTATTGAACACATTGTTTGAATTATAAAAATGACTACATCCACATTACCATTCAATCAGCGGTACTTGATGGTTTCTTGTAAAATGATTGGATTTGTCGGATAAATAAACAGTGGTAAGTGAACATAAACGGTTTGATTATTTAACATTTGATTTATTTTAGTAAGAGTGGATTCTGGCAGGGGTAATTTTTCCACTTGAGAGAATGATCTCACTCGACTCGGTGCATTTACGTCTGTAAACAGCTGGATTACTGTGTGGATTTTGGATACTTGAGAGGGTGTAGATTGATAGAGTACAGCTATCTTCAACTTTGACTGCTGGCAATAGTTGCACTTTTATGACACATCCATATGTAATTTTGGTGTACAGTTTTGGATTTTGCTCATTTTTCAAAGGCTGTTAAATAGATTTCTTGCAGTCTAGATGCAGCAAAGGCCCACAGAGAGGATAAAGTCATATGGTGGAGATAGCAGCGCCATTTCCAGAGCTATAAGCATTATGGTTGTCATAGCTCTTTGAATGGTACTGCCATACACACCGAACTATCAGCATCACGCTTCAACATCTCTTCCAAAGGTTGTGTAAGTGAGTCCATTTGTTTGTCTGTCTATCGTAATTTGTTTATTTCTTAGTTGGTTGTTTGTTTCTTGTCTTTCATTTATTTAAAATTATTTTTTTATATACATACTAATCTAACATCACTCTCAGTGCAATGAGTTAATGGGTTTAAATAAAAAAGTCAGACCTTTCTAACTACATTTTAATAATCAGGCACGGTTAAGGGTTTTTTGGAGGAAAAATGGATCAGACCTTTAAAATGGGATTTCCAGCTTCAAGATTTGTTTACATTTATGGGAGAATCCAAACGTACCCACAAGGAAAACAGTTTAACAAGCATACTGGATAATATTAATAAAGATTTTATCGTCTTAAAGATCTGGGTTTGTCTAAAGGTTAAATTGGGGGACTGGGTTAAAAGGGTAGGAAATAGCATTAGCTCGGAATAAAGGCAATAGAGGTCAATGGAATTAAGCAGCCACAGCGATAGAATAACAAACATAAGTATGTGTTTTCTCCTTTCTCAGCTGTGTCCTAATACATACAAATGAGATTTCAAGAGGAACTGATCAATGTGGTTATTGTTAGGATCACTCACAGAAAACTTTGTGCAGGGGTCACTGCAGTTTTAAAGAGGAGTGACCTTTTGGTAAATGTCCAATCCTCTTCATCTCAACCTAATGCAGTATCTCAGAGTGGGATGAAACCTGATAGGCAGAGGGGACTTTCTGTGCCTAAGTGCTGTTTCTATAAAAGTTCATAAAATAAAAAAAATCTAAGAGCCAGCTCTATTATAAGCTCTTATTTGTTATGTAACAGCATTCGTTGCATGAGAATAACGGGACACTTAGAAGAGTTCAGCCATGCCCAGCATTCCTCGTTTTCATCGAGCAGTGCATTATCTCAGCGCAGTGACTTTCAGCCAAACTTTTAAGTTTGTTGATTGTTTGTTTGCTAAAAGCAGCATTATGGTTCATTCTCTTTGCTCTAATTTGTGCTCATAAAGGTTTGATTTTGCCTATTATTGAATTTCCTGTAATGACGCCACCAACCATTTTGCTTTTTATGATAAAGATGTTTGGGAGGATTTCTGCTTTTCATTTTCTCATTGCAAAACAAAGCTGAGAGAAAACTCACAGCATTACCAGAAAGGTATTTTATGGTACAAGACTCAAATGTACTATGAGTGCAGTTATGGTGGGGTGATCTTTTCAGTTTTATGTGTAGTGCAATTCAGGGATATAAATTAAACTACTCTTGTATTTATTAAAATGAGTTTGAAATGACTCTAATAGAAGCATTTAGCATCATGGTAGTTCTGTGGTGAAAGGTGAATCAACGAATGGGAAAATTTTTATCGAGAATCTTACTCTGCCGGTAATATGACTGTAACGTGAACTCTTCACATCAGGTTCTTAACATCATGTTAGAATCTAATTCCAAGGCTTTTGTAGATTTTTTTCATGGGTTATTAGATTAGGAATATTGTGCTCTGGGTTTAGTTTGACACCGATGTGTTAGTGGGGTCAATGGGTTTCACTCACAGTTTTTGCAAACAAAGCTTTTCGACAGCAAATTGTCTGTGTGTGGTCCAAACAGAAAAATAAGAAGGTTAAAGATTTTTACTGCTGTATACAATAGCATCTGCTCTTGTACTTATTAGACCACCAAATTCCACTGCAATGATGATATTAACATACTTGCAATCTAGCTTTAATTTTAAGAGGCATACATTTCCAAAAAATACCATCTTGAAAAAGATATTTGTCTAAAATATTCTTTACCATGCTTGTGGCCCTCGGAAATACATTAAAACATAGTATTCGACTCAATCATAAAAGCTTTTTAAAATATAAAATACTTGTACAATTGATGTTCAATAAAAAATTAATTGCTTGAAAACAATTTTATAGAGCTCGTTGTCCGGCATTTCAACCTTGACTAATGGGTTCAGAAAAACATAGCGTGAGCGGGTCATGCAAATGGACTTGTTTCTTTTAATTGCTTTCGAAATATTGAGCTGGTAGACAGAAACACTGTTTACTGTAATCATAATACCAGGAACTGATAGATTTGTTCTTTATCATACAAACCTGTGTTTGCTACCTCACATCTTAAAAACACTCTGTTCTTAAAAGGTTCTTCACAGTAATGCCATTGAAGAAACATTTTTGGTTTCACAAAGAACCATTTAGTGAAAGACTCTTTTAAGAACAACACTCAAAAAAAGTCATTGAACTACTTAATTCAATTAAAGAAGAGTTTTCCACGAAATTGAATTACATTTCTCCAAAAAAACCTAATTTGTTTGAAACTAATCTTTGTAATCTTATTGTATGAACTTATTTTTTTAAGATGAATTTGAATTTGTGTCATATACATGCATTTTTTACATAAAACATTTTACAAACATTTAACAACATGCCTGCACAATGGAGACAGTGTGTCTGAATATGGTTTCAAGAATTCACAAATGAAATATACCATTTCTACATAAAATGCAAGACAACACACAAATTGATTACAATCAGGTCTTGAAATACAAACACAATATAAATCAATATTGATCAACACACTCGACGTCAAACACGGCTTAACAGACATATCCAGTCAAAGATACGATCACAATAGAGCAATTATTTGGGTGTTTTGTACACTTATAAATGGTTATACTCAGACCACGAAAAACATGTCACTTACCAACAGCAATGCTTTGTTAAATATTCTGTAGGCGGCTCTCCCTACTCCCTATGCTAAATCACATCATCCGATTCATACAAAAGATGGTGCTGTCCCCATTAATACAGTCATTTAACATCTCTTTCCACTCGGTTTACATTGGCACTTTCGCTTCTAGTCTTGAACTGTCATATATTGTATTTAAGTTTACTCTCAAGTGGGGATATTTTTTTTTAAAAATAAACCGCTAAACTAATGTGTTAGTAGGCGAGGTAAAACGAAATGACGGAATTTCCGTTCAGCTATTATCTCATTGTTGGTTTGCAGGTCTTTACCCACTGATCAGAGATCAGGCCAACTAGTTCCATACTCTTAAATATTAATGATAATATGATGTCATGTGTTATTTGTTTAATAATTTCAACTGTAAACAAATCAACATTATTCTTCTTATTGTTTTTTCAACATAAAAGCCTTTTTGCAACATTTACTATTGCTGACTAACTCTCAGATGAACTTGACGACTAAGTATTTCAATTTGAAGTATGAGATGATAATGTTTTGGTAATTTTTACTTTGAGCTTAAGGAGTTACAGGTTGTAACTCACCATAACTATTACTCCAATTAAACAAAATTACATGGCACACCATGATTTGCATAGCGATTTGTGATTTCACTTGAACAGATATTTGGCTGTGAAAAAATTATCAACTGGAATAGTCATATTAAGGAAAGAACATTGCACTTCACTGATGACAACTGAACCAATGAAGAAATAAATGATATATAAAAAATATAAGTTTAGAATTGATGAGTGAATAATGGCAATTTTCATCTCCTTTCATCTCCATCGCCTTTGCGTCAGTCTGAGGAAAGAGGTGAAATTGTATTGACGTGAAATCTTTCTCTGGTTTATGTCATGGAAAATGAATCCAACACTGCGACCTGCGTTCCCTTCTGTTCTTGGTCCTTTGCCTAAGTTCCAACAGACAGAGAAACACAGAGACAGGTTGGGATTTTAAAGTAAACTCTATGAGACCTTCAGTATTGTCCTCTCTTTTTTTTACCCTTTGTCTCTTTCGGTCAATGTCATTGCTGCCTCGGCCGGCAACATATCTACCTTATTTCTGTTTAGAAAACAATCAGGTCATTTTCATTTTCAAGTGCCAGTCAGCCACATCGTTTTTAAAGTATTCTATCACACATACGCACACACGGTGGATTCACACCCCCTTGTGGCTAACAGGCCTATCTCAAGCTTTTGACAATCAACACAATGTTTGGTGAGCTTATTTGACCAAAACCATTGCACACAATATGCATCGTGCACATGTGTAAATGGGCTGAAGCTCAGACAATAGCACTTTCTCAACCAAAGGGATTGTCCAACCAAAAATGAAAATTCACCCTTAAGATGTTGCAAACCTGTACAATTTTTTTTGTATCTGTAATAATATTTGTAACCAAACATTAGTGGGGCTCCATTGACCACCATAGAAGGAAAAACACAGAAGGAAATCAATGGTGACCCAAAACTGTTTGGTTTCCCACATTTATCAAAATATCTTCTCTTGTGTTTAATAGAACAAAAGTGCACAGATTTGGAACAACTTTAGGGTGAGTAAATAATGGCACAATTTTCATTTTTGGGTGAACTGTCACTGAAAAACAGACAAAACTATGTTAGTTTTAGAGCTGCTATAATAATACAGTCTTTCTCAAGTATTATTTAGTAAATTTAGACGTTGCTTACTGAATGTCACTGTGATACTTCAGGCCCTGCTGAGTTTAGACTCATTTTGCAGTGCCCCGTCTGACCCCATGTGAACTGGAATATGTCTGAAAAGATAAGTTGGTAATAGATTGCCTACTAGCTTATTCGGTGAAGTGAGCCTGGAATTGCAGATGGTATCAGACAGCTAAGAAAGTTATCTTGACCTGCCTTTTGCTGGTAAATCCTAAGGGATGAGAGATTTTCCTGGATTGTCCCCTCTCTTTCTCTGAAATGATAGCGTGCAAGACGCAAACTATATCACGATGAGGTGTGTTTATCAGATCAGAAGGCTTGACAAACAGGGTTTAGTGCTGCTTGTAAATGAGCCTTCCGTTATCGTCACCTGTGTGAGACGAATGTGTTTCAAAGAGAAGAAGAATAGTTTGACTTTCAACTCTCCGCATGCAGTACAATGATTTATTAGATGGGTATTAGAAGCATAATTTTAAGTCTGTGCCCTTTTGAACTATTCTTATTCCGACAGGAGTTTTTATTCACTGGATGTGTTTCAACTGCAGGCCCATTTCTGTGATTTTTTTTTGTGGCAACATCTGCTTATGTAAACTCTACATGCTCTCAGATTTTAGCCTTGGGAAATGCCAAGTGTATCCTAAATTAGCTAAGCCTTTTGAAAATGTAACTTGATGTAACGAAATGATCAGAGTGCTCACAATGCCCACCTGATCACTGCCCTTCCATATGGCACCATGAGGAACAGGAAACGAACGCGGTTAAAAACAGATGCAAAAACATTGAGAGAGAGAATGTGTGTCAATATTTACTAGATAATTATTAAACTTGGAGAATTTATAAAACTATAAAATTGTATGTAAATAATAATAATAATGAAATAATGGACTACATTTCTGATGTTTATACATTGTGAAATTTAACTGTCTAAATATATAAAATAAATTGATGATATGAGAGGAAATAAGTGAAACTATTTTCAAGTGCAATGAGACAATAAGTTCGATATCTTGTTGAGACAAGAAACCATATCTAGGCTTTAGAAAAGTGAGAAATCGCTTGAAATAAGTGGTAAAACATGCAATGTTCTAAGTTTAAATACTTTAAAAAGAGTTACTTTTTTCACTATAGTTTAGAAAATGGTAATAAAATATGACAAGAACTCAGAGTTAAATGATGTCGGAACAAATTCATCCAGATAATGTCAGATAACTATGATAGAAATATATGTATTGGATTAGGTTGAATAGCTGTCTGGTGTTAAATTTAAGTACACTATTAGATAATACAAATTTAGGGCAACCAATTCCCAATGCTTGATTTTGATCAGTCTGTGGTGTTAAAAATTTGGATTAGCAATTAAAGAAAAAAACACAAACAACTGGTCAGGTAAGTGTCTAGTTCATTTTGGTTCCAAACTATTATTAGTTTTACTGGTAGTCGACAATATGAAGAATTAGATTACAGTACAAAATTACACTCTCCCAAAAGTACTTCCTTATAATTCCTTATTACTATTTACTTTCTTTTTCCTATATCAACCTTGATTTGTAAAGTGATTCAATGATAGACATGAAACACCTCTTTTTATTCATTCAAATAAATAATATAAAACTACATAAAGTATTAGTTATAAGTAGTAGTTATTGTTTTCACTCCACTACTGATGGCTATAGACCACTGTTACTGCGATTTACACACAGTAATCTACACAAATCCCAGAGGAAATGCTTATTGCTCGCAAAGTTATTGAAATGAAATAAAATATTGGCGTAAAAATGATTGAAAAACGTAAACTTAACAAAAAAGAGAAATAAAGAAATAAACTTAACTAGGGCACAACAATTATTATAATAAACACAAACTAAAATAAAAAAACATCTTCTATAGCAACTTAAAAATATGCAAATGAATAATAAAATGACAAAATCACATAATACATTTCCCCCCCAAATATCTACAATTTGTACAATTCTTCAAAAAATGTATACAATGAAACACAAGTTTCAAACAAAACAAACAAAAACCCAGAATGGGGAAAGCACAACTATAAAACAGGAATCAAAACCAAAAACTTTCACGAGGGGAAACAAAACAAACAAGATACAGAATATTTATAAATGATAAGTCCAAAACATGAATCCTTTGCAGGAACCAGTAAATCCTCGGAATCCGGCAAGGGCGAGTAAAACGAATGTACAAAGAACAATGCACCGACAAGGACTGAGAATTAAACAGGATTTATCAGGGGAAAGACTGACGAAGGATATAGGACAGGGACGGTAATGGGCATGTGAGAAGACTTAACGTTAAATGGAAACAGCAGGAAGATAATGTGACAGGTGAAGAAGATGAAACACTAAGGGAGAAACAAGGGGGTGGAGCTACACAAAAGACAGGAGGACACGTGGCGAAATGTCAAAACAAACCGCCAGGTGTCTCCACACAAGACGAAACATACACAAAAGACACGGTACTGTCAAGACCCTGTCCGGTCGAAAACATAGGACAGGAAGGACAGGATCCTGACAAAAGTGTTCTCCTCGGGAATGCTTACATACAAAATAAACATTGTGTAAAAAAGATTACATTTTTATTTCAAAAATCAATCCAGAACAAAGGCACATCCACAGAATCACAAAAAACAAACATCCAAAAAAGGTTAATTTACAAACCTAACTTCAACTCAATATGTGTAGTGTCATGATTCCACCTCACCTTGTCGGGTATTTCTTGTTCTAGAGGTGGAATCATACAGGATCCTCTGTTTCATGTGGGGAGAGATGTTTTTGACACTTGTGGCCTTCCATACTCTCCCCGAGTCTCGTCTGTGTTCCCGCTCTTTCAGTCTCGTTAGCCTCCCCTTAGTGTTTGATCTGTGTCACCTGGTCCCTATTAATTATCCTGAGTTTGTTCCCCATAAAGAGTCCTCTTGTTTCTTTGTCTTGTTGCTCGTGCATTGTAGCTGTTCTGTTCTTGCTCTTGCTTCATCTTGTATCTCCTGTTGCTGTTTGCTTGTTTCCTTGTTCCTGTTATCCCGAGTTCTAGTAAGTGTTAGTTTAGTTTTGTTTCAAGTGTTTGTGTTCTTAGTTTAGTAAGTCAGTGTCCTTGTCTTTAATTGTATATATTACCCTGTCTTGTTTTCCCCCTCGTGGGTTTTTGTTTTGCCTTTTTGTCTTGTTTTTGTATAATAAATTATCTGTTAACCCCGTCATCCCTGAGTCCTGCCTGCAATTGGGTTCTCCCTGCATTGTCTTCCTTGCAGTTTCTGACAGTGTAGATAAATATTCAACGTGAAATTCAGAACCGTTTCTTCAAGACTAAAACCAAAATGTGCTAATCAAACCTCTCCATTTTTATAACAGGATGCTTCATAAAACACTTTGGGAAGGAAGAGGTGGGAAAAATACTGTTGGAATATAAACTCCATATGATTCTAATTATCTTTGTGTGAATCAGAGTTTTTTCTCCTCCGTTTCTCTTCGGTCTGTTGAGTCTTGCTTGTGTGACAGGCACTGCATTTCCCTGATGTCAAGACATAGGCACATATTTTAACTTGAAGTCTCAGTATGTGGGATATACATCCCGCTTCTGTGTGTCTATGACCCAAAGCTCATGTTCATGTTAATGAATAAACTCTCTCTCTAATCCACACCAGATAGTGGCAAGACTGGATGTACCGGCATGATCAGCACATTAATACTCGAGTGTACTGAGTATTGTTTGTTTGCATCAGATCATATTCATTTTTTAGATGTCTTAGACTGTGTCCACTACAATGTGGCAGCAACTTTGGGTTGTGCTTCATTGAAAAGCTGTTTTCTTTGTCAATCCCTGAAAAACTTTTCAGAGGTTTCTCTTTTTGTTTTCCTTTTTTATTTCAGCTAAATTTCATACCCTCCGCAAGCAGTTTGATTGACAGGTTATCTGACCAATCATAACGGCAATATAATGTGCCCCCCTGACTGACTGAGATTTTGTCCGACAAACCTGGAGTAGCAGAACTTTGGTGATTCATGTGAAAAAAATATTGTAATAGTAAACAGAGAGATAATTATATAGCCAGCTTTAATGGACTTTCACACTATAATGATTAATGATAACGAAGTTATAACTGTACAAAATCCTTCTAAATGAAGGAGCATAGCAGAGTTCACATCACAACTAGACCAATACAGATACGAGACACGATATTGTTGGAATCAATAATGTACGAGTAACAGACGGAAGCGTTTGGATAGTGTTGTTTAATGCGAAAAATATAAATTATTGAAATATTACTCGCACATTACATGAACAGTATGAGTAAGCTGGCAAGGAATGCGTCCCTGTGATGTTATGAGCGCACCTTCAGATAGTAGCACTTGCAGTGACATTTTAAAGGAAAGACATTTCTAGCAATGAAGTTGTAAAGCAGCTGTACTGTGTTTGTTGTATTTAACACAAATAAAGACACTGATGGACTGTTATTCTCCACTGATATTTAAAAGCTTTTCGTTTTCACAAAGAAGGATCACGCCTGACTAAAGCTCTGCCCGAAGTTACTCTCCCTCTAAAATTGTTATTACTACAAATTTCGGAGTAATTATGAAAACTTAATACACCACATTTCAGGTTAGCTATACATTCATTTGCGTGACAATAGTAGCCTACTGCATCACGCAAGTTTAGAATAACGATAACGTGACGTTATCGTTTGCTGATGTGGACGCAAATATACGTAATTCAATCATTATACCTATAAAACAGTTACAGTTATCTCAAATCCTTAATGTATCTCACGAATAGGGATGGGTATTTGTTAAGGTTTTATCGATATCAATACACATTTACTTCTATTTAATAAAGTAAGTAAACTCTGTTGCCGAATTATTAAAAAACAATGTTATAACTTGTTCTTAAATAAAGGACTTTTATTTTGACAGGTTCCCGCAAAGGGGTGTTTGACGGAAGCTTCCTCGTTGTGAAACGCAGAAGCTGAAAGCTCCACAAGCGCAACCATGCCCCTCCTTCACTCATAAACAATATCAGATCACAAATACATTGATGAAATCATATGGCCCTAGATATCAAACATACGTCGAGCAAACTTCGGCCATCCAATTTATTCCTTCATTTAATACCCGAATACACAGAACAGATAAAACAACGCAATTATCGATAACAATATTGTTTGTTATGAAGCTTATCGGTACTCTGGTATCGACCCAATTATGTACAGGTCCGAAAAAGTACCGGTTGTCGGCAGTGTTTGAATTGTGTCAAAGCTCTTGGGGTGACCCTTAACCAGCGGTTTAAAAATTGCTATTGATCTTACTGTTATTTTCTATTTTGCATTGTACGTTTTTTATTCACAAAAACAAAAATCTTAAGATTTACTGTAGGTTTGATGTCTGTCTTGCTGAGATTTTGTCTTTTGCTAAATCTCTTGAATTTATTGATAACAGTAAGATTGACCATTTTTTTTCCAAATTTATGATAAAATCTTTCTTACCAATTCAGATTTTCCTATCCTCTATTTTTTTTATTCATTTTCTTGAATAAAGGGGGGGTGTTCACGACTATAGAGGAATACAGCATTGTGCAATAGTAAAGCAATATGTAGAAAACTAAGAAATGCATGTAATCATTTAGCACAAATGTATTTTTCAGGAGTTTTATTGACATGCGAAAGTGACGTCTATTTTTTCTTTTCAGGTATTCAGTACTTCACAATGGAAACCACGCTGAGCAGGAGAAACTGTCAGTACAGAATGACACAGAGTCCCAGGAATCATGTTTATGACACCGGTTACCCTCTAATGAGGACCATCACTGGAAGACGCCATGTGGCTCATACACAACCAGACCATTTCAGGACTCAAATACTGACAGACTGAACTATTTGCTCAAAGAGCTGATGAACAATGAAGGAAGGAACAATTTTGCCAAAGGTACTTTGGTATATATTTAGGTATTTCCGTTTGAGGAGGAGTGTTGGTAAGATTTCCCCAAAACTTTGTGTATTTCCTCTTTGGTTCTCTTGGGAATACTATTTCTACACCAAATAACATCTTGCGAGCTTTATGTGGAGAGGCTCCCTTCAGATCGGGAGTCAGAATAACAATTTTGTGGTATTAAGATGACACTTTTTTCAAAAGCATTTCTTTCCTTTAAATAAAGGAGAGTTAAAAACATTCACCCCACAGTATAACAAGCTGAAAACAAAGCTAAGGGAATTAAAAGGTTTCCTTTTAGGCATTTAAATCCCACAAGGGCCTGTGACGCTTTATAGTGATTTTTGAGGGAATAACAAACTTAAATGTGATATCAAAGAATTTAAGGATTATGTGTATATGAAAACAAAATGAATATGCACTGTACAAAGACATATACTGTATAATGTAAACGCAAACTTTCATTTTGGATTCAATTAATTGCGATTTATCGTTTGACAGCCATAATTTTCTTACTTTATAGGGATAGCTCACCCAAAAATGAAAATTCTTCAATTAATTACTCACTCTCCAGTTGTTCCAAACGTGTAAACATTTCTTTGTTTCGTTGAACACAGAGAAAGATAGTTTAAAGAATGCTTGTAACCAAACAGTTATTGGCCACCATTGAGTACCATAGTAGGAAAAGTGCCCCAGAAATGTTTGCTGTCCTACATTCTTCAAAATATGTTCTTTGCTGTTTAACAGAACAAAACAATTATACAGTCATTTTTCCTGCCATGGTAGTCCATGGGGTCCAATAACTCTTTGGTAACAAGCATTCTTCCAAATATCTTTCTCTATTTTCATCAAAACAAATACATTTAAACAGATTTGGAACCACTCAAAGATTAGTCAAGTTTTGTTTTTGGGTGAACAGTCCCTTTAAAATCTCCTGTCCTGTAAGACATAAAGCTCAATGAGGTGTGCTGGTCAAAGACAACAACCTTTTCAAGTTAAACTAGCTAAATCACAAACAACTAAAGCAGAGATGTGATCGTCTGAAGCTAAGATTAGTGCTTTACATGCATCTCTAAATACATCCATTTCCATGTGAACTTCCCTTCCAGGGTTCTCCTCTGACCTGAACAGCTCAGTATTAAACAGCTATGTGAAGTCTGGTGGCTGTACCATGTTACTGAGAATGTGTCAAGGCACTTAAAAGAAAATCTTTGGTAACATCGAGCAGGTCCAAATTTCTCAGCCACATGTTTTCTGGCAAGTGATGTTTTGGGGGTGCACTGTTTCTTTCTAATGGTATTTAGTGCGCTGCTATATGTAAATGCTTCCTGGACATCAGAAAGAAAAATACACAGCTGCTAAAGAATTTTATTTGTCTCCATAACAAAATTTCAGGTTCAAAATGATAGATGTTTTTTTTTTCAAACTAAAAACCTTCGAAGTAGTAGAACTTACTTGCAGCTGAGGGTTATAAGTAATAGCTCAGTTCACCCAAGAATAAAACTTCTATCATTATTTAGTCACCATCTTTTCATTTCAAACCTGTATGACTGTCTTGATTCCGTAGAACACAAAGGAAGATATTTTAAAGAATTTTGGGACCTGGCCTGCATTCACTTGGATAGTTTTGTGTCTATACAATAAAAGTGAACAGGGGCCAGTGCTGTACGGTTACCAACTTTCTTCAATATATCTTCTTCTGTCTTCTGCGGCAGACAGAAAGTTATATAGGTTTGAAATGACAAGAGGGTCAGTGAATGATGACAGAATTTTCATTTTTGGGTGAACTATCACTTTAAGTAAATCTGTCCCACACAATGTCCTGCTAAAGCAGAACTGACTGAGAAGTGAGAACAACATACACCCCATAATTCCAGCACCTACAGGTCTGCTCAACCTTTAACTGTGCCTCTGCCTAAACCAGTAACCTTTGGGAACACTAACTGTTGCTTGAATTGATTAAATACATTTTGAAATAATAAAGTTTGATGTGTCAGCCAGGTTTCATCTGAGGAACAGTTCCATTGCTGACAGCTACACAAAGGTGTCCACATAAGACAATATAAATATCAAACATCTACAGTTCAGCAAGATCATCTGTTTGCTTTTTAAACGGTGACCTCTCCTGAAATAAAGCACTTGTAGCACTTTTTATAAGAATCAAATGATCATATCCACGAGTCAATCAGTATTCTGGTCACAAATAGGTTATTGCAGTCCAAAATTATATACGAAGAATATGAAAGCTAATGAATTCATTTGAGTTTGTAATTATATCAAATCATTTGTCGGACACTCTGTGACATGATGAAGGAACCAATCAGGAGACAGACAAGGATTTGATCCACCAACTGGAGAAATGATAATGGCTTTATTTGTTGTAATTTCCTGTTTTGCAAACCAAGCCCTGTTAGAGGGAATGCCCACTTTAATTGTTTTCATGTTCCGTATGTTTATCGACTGATATTTAATTTCTAAAGGTAGAGCTTAGTTTTTGAGGTCAATTTTGACTCGATTGTACATAGGAATATATTTTTATGCAAAAAATGATGTGCGTTCCTTAAATGCTTTAGTCAGACATTTCTTCTTCCAGCATGGTATATCAGTGAACGCTGACTGTGAACTCAACAGTGTCATTTAATGCTATGTCTAGATAAGCTGTATACCAGGCTACATGTTTTTTTTAATTTACAATCAAACATTTACATGGCCGTGCCTTTACATCCATCACAGATGTACAGAGTATCGATGTACAGTGAAACTGTGCAAGTTAACACAAACACATGCTTTCAAATATAACAAAATGAACAGAATACAGTACAATCAAAACTTATCTGCAAACCAGCCACCCGTGGTGGTCTGATAGATTATGTAAAAGTGTAGAACTCTTAATTGACCTTCAATTTTCAATTATGTAGCATTCTTTGATTTTGAAGAATTTTGACCGAAGCAAACAGCTTGCACATTTTCACATCTATTGTTGGATGGATGTCATCGTGCTGTTTGAATGAAGAAGGAGATTTGGTGTTTTAAGCTAAACGAAGAACTGTGACTGTAAGTGAGCTTGAAGGCAAATCTTCCCTGAGTCTGTTATGAGCCCAGATGGATGTAGATTGATTTGAAAAAAGTAGCCACGACAGTGTCTAAAATACTCCTACATGAGCCGTAAATTATTGAATTAAACAAATAAGACTGAAATAAAATTCAAAGCTCTCCCCAAACACTAATGTCCAGCTACCAGACATTCAGCGCTATCATTAATGCCAGGATTTCATGTGAAATTGCTTCGTATATATCGGTGCATCAGGCCTCCGTAACCGTACTTTTAAAACTTCACACATGATATAACACCTCGGAGCCCTGATGGCAGAAGTTTGAAGCATGAATGTGTTGTAAATCTCCCGACAAGTTGTAGAACTTTTTAAACTCAGTATTTATTTTGGTGGATCAAAGATTGATATTTTCATGTAAGGCTTCTCTATCAGGGAGCTATGTGTATTACTTCTTCTGTTGCTATGTGACAGCTCTAAAAATGATTATTAAAGACTACAAGATGTTATTAACCTTTATGTGGGGTGTGGTTTCAAAATACATATGCGCATATTCAACGTGCAACATTTCAATCCTTAAAAGTTTTCTGCACAATATAGACTGTTGTTTGATTTAAAGGGATGGTTCACCCACACATAAATTCTGTCTTCATTTATTAATCCTCATGTTGTTTTAAACCTGACTTACTTTCTTGTATGGAACACAAAAGTAGATATTTTGAGAAATGAGAAGTGGTTTGGTGCCATACAAAGGAATCAATCCAGACTAAAACAAATTCTTCAAAATATCTTCTTTTTGGTTTTTCACAAGGACAAAAGTCATAAAGGTTTGGAATAACATGAGAGTAAATAACATCATATTTCATTTTCCTTTAGATATCACACTGTGATGTCCTCACCTTACAGAACATTTTATACTATGTGGCAGTATGTTCCGTCTTGTTCAGGCTAGGGCACTCAACATTTAGTTATTTATTAGTTTTCTCTGAAAAACAGACTGGCAGAAAGCTCTTCAAAATGAGCAGCAGACCTCCTTAGTCTCCTCCCAGTGGACCATTCACTTTTGGCAATGCCAGAGCTGATTTCCCTTGACCAATCTGATGGATCATAAACTGTTTTAAAAGCTTTCCTCATGCCCTTCTGTGCCATGCTCACTCAACTTTCACCTTGGCATTACGGAGTCAACCTTGAGATATTTTTTATAACTTGCATCAACGTTTCCAAGTGGCCTATTCTGGATTTAAATGAGATTGAAAGAAGCGTTCTAGGAGAATGTGCAATTTAACTCAGACGTCCACAGAGCACTGATGACACAGAGCTGTATTCAAGTAGATAGCTTGAGTGTGATAAATCCAAAAAGCATCATTCTGGATATTACCATGATGTCTGGGGCACCCAAAATTCCCATCTTCATCCCATAAGAAAGAGAAATCACAGATGAGGTATTTCAATTATTTTTCCCGGACATCAAGAGATAAAATGGAGAGCAAATGAAATTGCAGCAATCATGAAAATAAAAAAAATGCATGTTTTTCTTGCAAATAATATTTTTTTTGGTAATTTGACAGTTTTGACAGTTTTTCGAGAATAAGTTAAATCTGTAAATAAAACAGTAAAAAACAATTGCATTGTTTTTTACATTATACAGTAGCCTATGTGAAATGTTTGTAAAAAACGATGTGAAAAATGTGAAAAGTATTGAGCTGTAACATAATCCAGATTTGGCTGAATGTGATGAGAAATATGTGAATTCATATTGAGATCTTCAATAATATTGACTGAAACTCTGGAATTTTCAAGATTTCCAGCTCTTTTTGTCCTGAGAAATATATGAGACACAGGAGACCCAAGCAGAAGTTCCTACTTGCTGTCCATTTAATCTCATTGACGTCTAGAGAAATCTATAATCTTGTGTGATTCTTCTTCCTCACGTATGATCGCAGGCATGCTACTGAGGGAGGCATCTGAAGAGCTGAGGAATGTTTGTTCCTGTGATTGTATTTTCAAATGACTTGCTGAGTTAAGTGCTCCCCTCATCAGGCAAAAGAGCATTTTCAGTTGAAAATCTCAAGATGCTTCATTTACACAACCCCAAATGTCAAGTGTGATAATGGGTTTTGTGCTCGGTGAGATCAATGCCTGACGGAGAACCGACTTGCCGGTGGGAAATCCAAGATAGCAATTAGCACTCAAAAACGCAGCCAGTGGTTCCGTGTGAAGCTCACTGTTTGCTTTACAGGTCTTTCATTTTTAATGCAACTCACCCACAAGCTTGTTTTGCTTATTCCACTTAATGTTCTTGGGGGACCTCTGCTAATACTGGCCTTTTTTGGCATCTCTGAAGCTTTACCATCCCTCGTTGGCCGATAATAACGAATCTAACCTTTAAACGTAGAGAGAAATTTAGGCATTAAGCCCAAGTCTTAAATGAGCGTCTGAAGAGGTGAAAAGTTAATTGAAGTATACGGAGAAACCCTGTGATGAGATCGATTTACAAGAGAATGTCAGGTTAACGCTGTTAGTCTTGTTTTAAACAAACCCAATGCCATGTGCCCTTTGTTCTGGACTCTAATAAGGGCTTAAATGACCTTTAAATAACTTCCCGTGTGAGTTTAGTTTGACGTGTTGTGTTCTGTTCAGTCATTTGCAGTTCTTTTCTCTCAGAAAAGTTACTTAAAAAGCACATATAGGCAGTGGAAACTGAAGATTTAACTGAGATTTATAACTTTGACCTCTGCTTGAAATGCTGTGAAAGCGAATCTGTCACTCTGTTTTTCCTTATATCGTGCTTTTGTCTTTTATGGGATACCTGCTTGATAAGTCTGATGTTTGTATTTAAGGCCACACCAGTGATAGTTCAAACAGCACATCGTTTAAGAGTAGTGGGAAAGACATCTAAATGTGCCTGCTTTACATCCTATTCCTAAGATAAGTATAGGCTATACAGTATATACAAAATATGTTCAAAAACGGGCTTCTCCTGGGAAGTGGGTTTTGATGATTTTCTCATGGTGATTTCTAATTTGATATACAGAATTTGTTTTTGTATTTTTTTACTTGATCAAGACAGATCAAGGAATCTAACCAAACATTCAAGATTTGCAAGAACAACATTGCAAAGGGGTCATATGGTGCGAATACGTGTTTTTCTGTCGTTGGTGTGTTATAAGTTGCCTATGCGTGTATAAGACATGTAAGATTGCAATTATTAAAGTGTTCGAACAAAAGATGCATTCTATCTTAAAGCGAATGCTCACCCAGACCTGCCTGAAATGCCTCGTATAACCATACCCCCCGAAATCTACATCAGTTCATGAAATAATTTGACTAAGACCGCCCAAATGCATGACGACATTGATAGGTTGAATACCACCTCAACTCAGCTCAACTTTATTTATATAGCACTTTTTACAATTTCCATTGTTACATAGCAGCTGTACATGAGACATATTGACTATAAGCAAAACAACTAACAATGTTGTGCAAGTAGCTTCCAAACTGTAATACATTACAAATTTCTTGTTACTGTTATTTAAAAGTAATCCCTTACCTTGCAATATTACTGTCTCAGAATTGTAATACGTAACATGACTTCTGTATTACTTTTGAGTTACTTTCACCAAAATAACTACAGAAGTAGAACTTAACATTCCAAAAAAATGTCTTTGTATTTTTGTATTTTCAAAATACAAAATACATTTTGCCAATCAACCGCTTTATTAGACTAGTTTGTACAAAAAATGCTGAGATTAAATGCATTTACATATAAAATACTTTTATAAATTAATAGCATTGTGTACTAATAGTACACTGCACTCTAATAAGGAGGTTGATGGCAAAATGTATTTTAGTTTGAAAATACAAAATACCAAGATTAAACACATTTAAATAAAAAAAATGTAAAGGTATTTAAATTCAAAATTGTCCCATCCCATCACTGAACTAGATCATATAGAATTCTAGCTAGTTATCATGTAAACAATAGCTTACCTTGTCATAACTGCTGGTAACAGGGATCTTGATAACTAGCTTCCTGAAAGCAGCACAATGACCCCTCAAAACCAGCCCAAAGGAAATGAAAACTAGCCCAATTAATTTTAGGTGTCAAATCAAAGTTAAGAACTTTAAGAAGTTTCTATTGCTGTATTTGCTTATCTGAAAGGTTTTCATAGTTCAAAATTGTATATATTTTGTTGTTCTGTTGAACTCAAAAGATGTTTTGGGGGATTTAGGAAAGGAAAATAGTCTGGGTCACCTTTGACTACTTTGGCGAGTCACCCCTTGCGCAATAAGCGTCGCCAGGGAAACGGACAAGACACAGCTGCCGATCGTCAACTCGCCAATCAACTGGACATAAAAGCCAGCAGGACAGAAGACACGGTGAGGTACGACTCCCATGCAAACGTGAGTTAACCGATATGTCTCATGTTCCACAGGCTTGGACGGGTGACGACCGGCAGCACACTTGGGAAGATTCACAAGGGAGACACACACGGTGGAAGCACACACACCTAGGCACGGAGGTCACAACACACTGGAGGAATAGTGCCAGAGACAATCCCACGCCAGGCATCCATCCACCCACCAGACTGCGCACCAGCACTTTAACGCCTGAATAAACTCCCCTGCCGGGGCTGTAAAAACACCTCTTGTGTATGTGTCATCCCTCCACCTGCTACATTTGGTGGCGAATGCGGGCACCCTAGAGAGATTTGACGCATACACAGGGGCTTACCAACGTGTTTTTTTTCTGTTCTATCAGACCCTCTCTCTCTCTCTCTCTGCCAGTGGCATTCCAAGAGGGAGGAGATCCTTCGCCGGCTCGCGGAAATTACAGTCTGCCAACAGCAGCTGACTGAGCAACTGACACAAAGGCAAAACATAGTGTCCTTACGGGCACTACCGCTCCAGTACCGCACCGCAGTCAGCATTAGGTGTCCCACCACGCTGAGGGAACTGATCCAGCCGGCGGAGCTGGCAGAGGCGTCTGCAGCCCGCGACGCGGAAGAGAGAGCGGTGCTGATGCCCCAGAGGGTGAACCCGGCCTGGCGACCACCTGGCACGTACAGACCAGGTAACAGACCAGTGGCCCCCTCACCAGTGGATGAACCCATGCCCACGGAACCGGGACCTGAGGCTACCCGAGCCTGGATTGCCGGTTGTGCTGAACATAGAAAAGCACACCCCGGAGCTCTCCAGCGGATGATCAAGGTAAACAGACGGTCGGTTATAGCGCCTTGGATTCTGGTAGCGCTATCACCCTGGTCCATAAGCATAGTGGCTCCTTGTGCGGGTGGAAATTCACAATCCCAATTAGCTGTATCCACGGGGACACACGGGAATTCCCGACCGTTGCCCACTGTGACCGCCACCCGGGGGTCTTGGCTTCTGGATGTAGGAGTTGTCGATGACCTACCCGTTTCCATGCTTGGTCTGGACTGGCCAGGGTTTAAGCACTCCTGGCAACCTCTCTACAGCAAACCGGCCACGGGGGCCGCCTCCAGAGACACCACCCTCGGAGACCCAGCGACCACGCCAGGGCTGGATGGCCACCGGAAGTGAGCATGAGGGTGAGTGTTGCAATCCTCTCCTCTACTCTGACCTGTTTCAACAGATCACCGGGGGGGCTTTTGGAAGAGAACTATGTGAAGATGTTCAACCAGATTCAAAAAAGTTCAACCAGACACTGAAACGGATGTTGCGCCGGGTGGTGGCGGAGGAAGGGCGCTTTGGACCTGATGCAGCAGTAAATGCTTTTCGGCATCCGAGAGGTACCACAGGCCTCCACCAGCTTTTTGAGGTTCCTTTAGGAAGACAGCCCAGGGGGCTTCTAGACGTTGCCAAGGAGGCATGGGAACAACAGCCGGCTCCCCATCGGACCATCATCAACCACGTACGGTTGTACGACTGTAATACAATAGTAGCTCAGTCAAATACTGCGGAGCTAAACCATATAGGCCTTAATAGATAATAAGCAAGATCTCAAAGTTAATTCAATGCTTTATATGTAACCAGTGCAAGGTTGACAGAACCGGGCTAATATGCTCAGACCTTTTTGTACGTGTACGAACTCGACCTGCGTTTTGGACCAGTTGAAATTTTGTAATAAGCCTGCAGGGCAACCCCCTAACAGTGCATTGCAGTAATCTAGTCTTGATGTCATGAATGCATGAATTAACTTCTCTGCATCTGACATTGACAGCATATGACGCAGTTTTGATATATTCTTAAAAAGGAAAAACGCAATTTTACAGGTGCTAGCAACATTGTTCCCAAATGACAGATTACTATCGAATAGAACGCCAAGATTCTAAGATGAAAACGATGGTTTTATGAAGAGTTTTATGGGATTTTCGGTCCAACCAGTAACACTTCTGTTTTGTCTGAGTTCATTAATAAGAAATTGTTACTCATCCAGTTTTTCATATCGACTATGCATTCCATTATTCGATGGAACTGCTGTGTTTCATGAGGTCTTGAGGAAATATAAAGTTAAGCATCATCAGCATAACAGTCAAAGCTAATTCCATGTCGCTTTATAATAACTCCAAGAGGTGGCATGTATAATGCGAAAAGCAGAGGCTCAAGGACTGAGCTCTGTGGTATACTGTACTGGACTTGCGATTTGTGTGACACCTCGTTGTTTATTGCAACAAATTGAAAACGAATGAATAAATAAGACTTCAATGCTATTCCGTTAATGTTATTAAACAAGTTTTTTTTTACAAGGGGCCTTATACCAGCCACCTTATATGCTTTAGGCAAATGTCCTTATGTCAAAGATAAGTTAATAATACTAAGAAGAGGATCTAGAAATTCTGGGAGCATCTCTTTCAGTAATTTTGAAGGTATAGGGTCTAGCATGCATGTTGTTGATTTAGATGATCTAATGATTTTAGACAGTTCATCGTGATCTACGGTAGAAAAAAATTGCAATTTCTCCTTAGGGGCGCTGTAGTTAGCAAACACAAAATCAAATAAGACAGTATTAAATCTAAAGTATGATTACGAGGGGAGTGGCTCCTGACACATGTTGAATAACACCCGTGGTGTTAAGAGTGTCTTTGAAGGCCATTCCTAAGGCATCTGTATCGTCATCTACATGGATGTAAAAGTCACCAACGACAAAGACTCTCTGTGGCCAGTACTAGTTCTGATAAGAGCCCACCAAATTCCTTAATGAAATCTGTGTGCTGCTCTGGAGGCCTATTTACAATAACTAGAATACATTTTAAAAATGTTTTGTCCTTAATATAAGGTGTTGATACATGAAGTCCCATGACTTTAAAATAATTGTATTTTAAATGAGACTTCTGGGAGATGCTAAAATAATTATTGTAAAGTGCAGCGACACCCCCCCCCCCCCCTTCTGCCTTTTATAATAATATTTATTGAAAGTAATATAATCATCTGGTTTTAGACATGTTTCGTCATACAGAGCATGTCTATTCTATGATCTGTTATCATATCGTACGTAACAAAAAGTGCTTTATTAGAGAGAGATCTAATATTTAGCAATCCAAGTCGTAACAGTTGATTATCTGAATGTTGTACAAGTTTTATTTGTCTATTGTTTATTAATTTACTTTCAAGAGGTTTAAGCATTATCTTATGTTTTCTAATACGGGGAAAGACACAGTCTCTATTTTATTATGTTTGGGAGAAGAGATTATTACATGTTGTACATTTTGTGTATTCTATGTATTCTACGAGGTGAGACGGCAAGTAGACAGTTGGTTAAACTCTTCTGTCTGTTCCCTGGAGAGTCAAGTTTTAGCATTATTAAGCCTTTTTTGCCATATTTCTAGACAGGAGGGAATCGAGACCATCTCGTTTCACCAGGTCAGGTCTGCCCTCAAAACTCATCCAGTTATTTATAAAAAATATATTATTATTAGGGCTGTCAAACGATTAAAATTTTTAATCTAATTAATCACGAGGTTACTTGAATTAATTTCGATTAATCACAATACTAAATATGATTGAAAAATTCACGTTTTCTGTGTTTCTTCTCAGAACAGTAAGATAAATGACAAGAAGGGGATATTACATTTGTCTCATCTTTTTTATTATTGTCAAATCCAAAAAACTATTTTAATTCTAAACAACTTTGGCAATTTAGCCATTGCTCTTGGCAAATAGGTGAATGTAGCGTTTTTTCTTTTCGAGAAAATCTATTTTTTTCTTCAATTTTTCACTTGTGTGCCACGATTTGAAACTGTTGAGCACATACCTCTACAAAGTGACGCTCTTCTGTTTTCATTAAGGTTAAAGCAAACGACATTACTTTCCAGTAACTTTCCTTTACTAGTGATGTGATGCGCTGTCACACCCAGATAATTGTTGTTAGTAACGGAGGTCCAGTGGTCTCCTGTCAAAGCAACATATTCCGCGGAAGCCAAATCCTCTTCCTTCGTTTTCTTTTTAGCGTCAGTTGATTTTAGTCATCACTGTGCCTCTCGACGGTAGCTTGTAGAATGCGTCTAAAGTTGCCGCTTTCAAAACTTCTGCGAGGCCCGTGTCCTCGACAATATTATTCAGTTTACAGTTCTTGTTCATCCAGAGGGCCAACGGGTTCTTCCGACACCTCCATGTCGCTCACATGCTGTTTACGCGATGAGGAATGAACGCGGCGGGGGTTGAATTGTGGGTAAAACATTGCGGGAATGAGTTAATGCGTTAATTAAATTATCGCCGTTAATTCCAGAAATTAATCATCTCGCGTTAACGCGTTAATTTTGACAGCCCTAATTATTATGCAGGCACCACTCGGACAACCAGCCATTTAGTGCAGATAATCTGCTATAGATCTCATCACCACGATAAGCAGTGAGGGGGCCAGAGAATATTACAGTGTCCGACATCATACTTGCGAGCTCATACACCTCTTTAATTTTATCTTTGGTGATCTCCGATTGACGGCGTCAATCATCCTAATAGAGAACGAGCGACCGGACAGTCGAAGAGAGAGGACCGGGCCCGAACATGTTTGTATTTGTATTTATGTTTGTGATTTGTTGTGTTCGCCGGCGGTCGGCCGTGAGGGGCCGCCGGCTGTTTTTAATTGATTAAATGTTTTAAATGTTTGCCGGTTCCCGCCTCCTTCCTTCCCTACTGTGAATTCTCTACAAATGACATAAACAAAAAAATTTAGTCTTGTTTTAGACTGCATCATAGCACTGAAACTGCGGCCGTTAGAATTACAAACAACCTTCTTATTGCATCAGATAAAGGTAATATCTTACTCTTAGTCCTGCTTGACCTTAGTGCTGCTTTCCATACTGTAGACCATAAAATACTATTAGATCGTTTACACAATGTAGTAGAGTAGGCGGGGCGAGACCGTGGTTCGAGGCCGGTAAGTAATTGTTAATTAGCGCCAGTGGTGCGCGCACCGGCCTCGCATCACGTAGGAGATTGGGAGCATACAAAGGAACAATGGCGACCGGACCGTCGAAGAGAGAGGACCGGGCCCGAAGTCTTTGTATTTATGTTGTGTGATTTGTTGTGTTCGCCGGCGGTCGAACGGATGTTTCTTTATTAAATGTTTTAAATGTCTTCCGGTTCCCGTCTCCTTCCTTCCCTATCTTGAACTGTATTACCCACAATTATACCGGTATTCAGGGACAGGCACTACAATGGTTCAGATCTTACTCATCAGACAGATATCCATTTGTCCATTTAAATGGGGAGTCGTCAAATCTCAAACAAGTAAATTCACGAGTTCGCCTTTTCAGATAATAGAGTAGTTTTGAGGGTATGCGTATTTTGCGTGCTGTCAGGGAGAGGGCTCCGAGCTCGTTCATCCTTCCGAGCTCAGAGTACTCCCCCCGTCTGGGGTGAGAGCTCCGAATCTGGCATTAGCCTGAACCTGGAACACTACCCCCCCATTTTTGTGTCCTGCTGGAGACGAAGGGCTCCAGGTGAGGAGCCGGGGTGGTGGTGGGATGCTTGAGACAGAAGAGAGAGTGAAGGTTAGGCGTCTTGACTATTTAGAGATATACTCTCTCTTTTGAACTGATAGGTTGATTGCTGTGATTGCTGATAGCCGACCAGCCGAGTTGATTATCTGCTCCTGCTCCTCCCGAACTTATTTAATAAAACATCATTTCACGAGTTCGCCTATTCAGATAATAGAGTAGTTTTGAGGGTGTGCGTATTTGGCGTGCTGTCGGGGAGAGGGCTCCGAGCTCGTTCATCCTTCCGAGCTCAGAGCACTCCCCCAGTCCGGGGTGAGAGCTCCGAATCCGGCTTTAGCCTGAACCCGGAACACTACCCCCAAGAGATGCAAATGGTGCAGGACAGCAGCCGCAATATGTACACCCCCCAAAAACGAGGCTGGTATAGGCTGCTGGTGACCCAGTCTTGCTTGGTATGGAAGCCAACGTTGCGGAGTCTGGAAGAGAGTCCAGATGTTACTGAAGGAGGGAATTTTGAGGTTTCTGGAGGAAGGATGCCGGCTGATCAGAAAGATGAATGAAGCATGGGACCCTTATGGGGGTGGTCGCTGCAGCGATACCGGTTTCTAGATGAGTTCATACTGCTGTGGAAGAGTTAGATGGAGGCACGGGCCCTTGTGGGGTGGTCGCTGATGCGATGTCGGCCTTTAAGTGAGTGATGTCTGCTGATGCGGGACGTAGATTGAGGCACGGGCCCTTGTGGGGCGGTTGCTGCTGCGATGCAGGCCATGCTGGCCTCTGAGGTAGATGTCTGCTGCTGAAAAATATAGATGGAGGCACGGGCCCTTGTGGGGCGGTCACTGCTGCGATGCTGGCCTCTAAGGGAGTGATGTCTGGTGCTGCAGGACGTAGATGGAGGCACGGGCCCTTGTGGGGCGGTCTCTGCTGCGATGCTGGCCTCTAAGGGAGTGATGTCTGCTGCTGCAGAACATAGATGGAGGCAGGGGCCCTTGTGGGGCTGTCGCTGCTGCGATGCAGGCCATGCTGGCCTCTGAGGTAGAAGATATCTGCTGCAGAACACAGATGGAGGCACGTGCCCTTGTGGGGCGGTCGCTGCTGGGATGCTGGCCTCTAATTGAATAATGTTTGCTGCTGTAGGACGTAGATGGAGGTACGGGCCGGTGTGGGGCGTTTGCTGCTGCGTTGCTAGGCTCTAAGGTGGGGGGATGTCTGCTGCTGCAGAACAGAGATGGTGGCACTGGCCTTAGTGGGGCGGTCGCTGCTGCGATGCTGGCCTCTTAGTGAGTGATGTCTGCAGCTGCAGAACATGGATGGAGACACGGGCCGGTATGAGGGGGTCAATGCTGCGATGCTGGCCTCTGAGTAAATGATGTCTGCTGCTGCAGAATGTAGATGGAGTCGCGGACCCTTGTTGGGCGGTCGCTGCTGCGATGCTGGCCTCTAAGGGAATGATCTGAAATGAAGGAGTTCTTTCTGAGTTTACGGGATGAGGGTAGGTTGATGCTAGATGATCTGGGAGATTAGGGTCCGATGGGCTTCTTTGATGAGGGAGCGGTCCGACTGGATGTAGCTTTTGAAGGCTTCTGACGTCCAGCGACCAAGAGCTTAGATCTGAGGCTGGGAGAGACCTTTTTGGGCGGCTGTGGTAGTTGCGCCGATGCAAAAGGAATGGCCCGAGAAATGTTCTTCAGGGATGCCGGATTGGCGCAAAACTGTTTTAAGATGATTACGGAACCAAAACGTGAGACTGGACGACTGGAGTCATCTATGGAGAGAGGGTCAGATGGCGATATTGCCTATGATCTCCTGAAATGTAGGTAAATAATTTGTGTTTGAAACAATGGGGGTCCCCTCCTTGAACTGCCACCTTACCGTGGTGGAGGGGTTTGAGTACCCAAAAGACCCTAGGAGCTATGTTATCTGGGGCTATATGCCCCTGGTAGGGTCTCCCAAGGCAAACAGGTCCTAGGCGACGGGTCAGACTAAGAGCGGTTCAAAATCTGTTATGAAGCCAAAAATTTGGAGGACCGTGACGTCGCCCGGCATGGCGCAGCCGGGGCCCCACCCTGGAGCCAGGCTGGGGGATGGGGCTCAAGGTCGGGCCCCCCATGGGGTCCGGCCGGGCTCAGCCCGAAGGAGCGACGTGGGGCCAACCTCCCGACATCATTTTTAATTAGAAGATCGACCATTTCGGGTTCGGCAAGCGCAGACTGAAGGTTGGGGCAGACTAGGCTGACGGAAGGTAGACTCTCGATACCGTGGTTGCAGCCGTTTGAGAGACCGGACAGAACGTAATCAGTAAAGCCCGTATCGGGGTGAAGAGAAAATTCGACAGACATACTTAAAACATTCACGGGAGTCAATAAATACTGTTTAAGACTTTTATTTGAAGCTTTGGCGTGCGCACCACCGCAGAAGCTGCAAACGTGTAGGAAGCGGCACCGCTGGCGTGAGCAATCGCCGATGTTGAACTTCCTGCATGGTTCGTGGCTTGATGCCTGCCGGCGATCAGAATCGGGCTGGGGTGGGTTGGCGGGATATCATTGGAAGCGTGGGACGTATCCTGTGGATTTGATGTGAGGTGAGTCCAAGCGGGGGGGAGAGGATGAGTGAACCAAGGGGCAAGAAGTGGTGCTGTGGGCGACGAATCTGCAGACCGCACATGAAATATTCTTGCAACCGAGGAAAACTCGGTTGTGAAGCTCCGTGTCCAGTGCCCCCCAGTAAGGACACTGGTTCCACTGAGCTAAGCGGATGGCACATTTGACGTCATTGAGCTGCTTGGTAAGTTGGAGCTGTTTTTGGAAATAAAATTGCCTGCTGATCCAGAGTCAAGGAGGGCGTCCACTGAGACACATAGATTAAGGGTAGCACATTGATTGGAGACGATCTAACAACACTCACCATAGGACGTGGAGGTCAAATGGGTCAATTTCTGCTAAAGTGTCCCGGGGAACCATAGTAACTACATAGCCTCTGGGTCAGTCGTAATGTCTGTAATTAATGCACACTTAAATCACAGGAGGTCTCCAGATAATATTGATGCCGTGCGAAAACTGTGAATGGTGCTAATGTATAACCTAACGTTACATCTCCAACCATATTCACAGAAGGCTATAACTATGCAATCTTCTATCCAATCTAAGCAGGCGGTGTCTACTTACAAAATCTCCAACTGCCCATTGAATGGCCTCAAACCCCCTGTAGAAAATAGCCTATTACTTATTGATTTAGATGTTTTTGAATGTAAAAACCACGCGGACGTCATAAGAAGACCTCATAACAGTATAAATCAATAAACAAGCACTGTTCATGAGACCTTTAAACCTGCTGTGCGCTTGCTTGTGACTGGATAAAAGTCTAACACTGCCCTCTGCTGTTCACTAAAAACTTCACTTCTTCATTTAAAGGGATAGTTTGTTCAAAAATAAAAAAAATCTGTCATGAGTTAACCACTCTCAAGTTGTACCAAACCTGTATAAATTTATTTGTTTGGTTGAAGACAGAGAAATACATTTGGACGACTACTTGTAACAAACAGTTCTAAACCCCATTGTGTTAGCATTGCTGTCCTCGTCAAAATATTTTTTTTGTGTGTTCAACAGAACAAAACATTATATGTGAACTAATTTTTCCTACTATGGTAGTCAATGGGGTCCAAGAACTATTTAGTGATAAGCATTCTTCCAAATATTTTTCTCTGTGTTCATCGAAACAAAGAAACTTTTACAGATTTTGAACAACTATGATCAGGATGCATTGACTTAAATCTCATGAATGCATACATTGTACAGCCTAACAATATGCTTACTTGTCTTTGCTGTGTATGTCAATAATTTTAAAGGTCAGAGATACACAGTATAAAACCACAATAAAACCGAACAGCATTTTAATTTAAGAATAAAAGTTGTTCTAGTGGGACAGATGTTGCATGACAATGTCTTTTTTTGGCAAGGTAATAGAGATGTGAAAATATTATTTGGTATTTTCCCCAAAACTCCATGGGTCACTAGTTCTGGTGAGATAAGGTGTATTTAAATATCGATGTACATGAACAGTTGCATTAGCTTGTGACGCTATGGACTCATTGTGCCTTATATTGTCCGAAATTTCCAGAAGGTTTTTTTGACACTTGTTTAAGATTTATTAAATTTAGGAAACGAGAACTGGATTTCAATGTCAAGGGGGAAGAAGATTGAATCTCTAAATTCAAATCCTACAAGGAAGTGCGATAAATCGAATGAACCAGAAACTGTTGTGCAAGTATATACTATACACTGTAAAGCATATCATAATGAAATTCAGAATAAAGCATAACTGATGAAAATAGAGGAATAGAATAAAAAAACATGATCACTAGAAAATATTCAAGCAAAAAATAATCCTGGGGAATTCCACAAAAAGGTTTTTTGTTTGTAAGAGACAAGACTTTTTCGTTGAGTGGCCTAATGATTTCTCGTCGATGCTTCACACTCCAGTTTCCTCCAGTTCCAGTTGGTGGCGGTAATGCGCCAAAACGCTGGTTTTTCAACAGCAGCATAAGAAGAAGAATTCGCGTGATTCCTTTAAACTGTTGCCGCTAGTTTTTTCATTTCGCGAGTTTAAAGTGGAAGGATTTGCTCATGAACAGTCATTCTTACGGTAAGATTAAGTTATTTATGAAAACAGTGTGTGTTTATGATACTAAATATCCATACGTGATCTCTGTAGAAACAAAGTCTGCTAACGTTACTTCTAGGTGTCAGGACATTTTAGCGTTTAGAATTTTGAGCAGGAACACAAGCTTCAGGCATAAAAGCGAAGTAAAATAGATTGGCATTAAAATAAGATTTCTTCCTTTATGAGTATAATGAAGTTAAGCGGACATATGTACTTTTTTGCATGAGATGAATAGAAGCCATCACCATGAAGCGCTCAGAATGAGGGCGTTGTTTTAAGAACACGAGTATTATATAAATGTTTACACACGTGTTCTTATAAACAACATTGTATATTATCGTGTGTGTATCAGAATGAGGACAGACATATGTTTTTATTTTGTTTCTAGTCCTATTTTTATCCCCTCATTAGTTTTTATTATTCAATATGCAGTTTATTATATTATCAATTTATGTTGTTTATTATTTGCCATTTCATTATTTTTATTCCTGTTTTTTAGTTATGTGTTAGGTCTCTGATTGTCATTAAGAAATATCTTCAGCATCTGCAGAAGCCAGGCTGTGTCTCTCGAAGAGTAACAGATCCATGTCTCATTCACGTGATGTCGGTGATAGATCAGTAACATCTGAACCTCTGTGAGTATGAACGTGTTGTTTATGCTAACTGCTGAAGTGAAACTAAGATGAAAGTATGCCTTTATTTGCTCTCTCATGTCATTTCCAAGGTGTTTTCTGTTATATTTTATCATGGATTACATAACGATCATTTATGTGAAGCTTTACTTAAGTTTTTATTTGCTGTAATTTTTCTAGATCAAAGCGTCAGAGAAGAGCTCATCCAGAACCCAGCATAGTGTCTTTCAAGAGTAACAGATTCATGCCTCATCCACATTTGAATGTTCTACAGAGAGTCAAAGACAAATACAAAAAGAGTATGAAGCACAAGTATGAGAGTTTATTTGAGAGAATCGATCAACAAGAGAATCAAACCCTGCTGAACAGAATTAACACACAGCTGTACATTATAGAGGGAGAGAGTGAAGAACATGATATTTCACGCGTGGAGAAAAAGTCCAGAAGAACTCAACGCTTACAAGACATTCCAATCTACTGCAATGACATCTTTAAAGCCCTACCTGAACCATATCAAACCGAGAAAATTAAGACTGTCCTTACTAAAGGCATCACTGGAATTGGTAAAACGGTCTCCGTGCAGAAGTTCATTCTGGATTGGGCTGAGGGAACAGCCAATCAGGATATAGATTTCATGTTTGTGCTTCCGTTTCGAGAGCTGAACTTGATTCGAGAAAAACAGTATAGTCTTCACAAACTTCTGCTGGACTTTCATCCTGAACTTCAAGATCTAGACTTGCAGCTTTATGAGGAGTGTAAAGTTGTGTTCATCTTTGATGGTCTGGATGAATGCAGAATGATTTTTTCGGCGAGAAAGAAAGTTTTTGATGTGACCAAGACGTCATCTGTTCAAGTATTGATGTCAAACCTCATGAGAGGAGATCTGCTTCCTTCTGCTCTTATCTGGATCACCTCCAGACCAACAGCAGACAATCAGTTCCCTTTGAAATACATCACGTGTGTGACGGAAATTCAGGGATTTAGTGACGCTCAGAAGGAGGAATATATCAGGAAGAGAGTCAATGACCAGCATCAAGCCAGCAGAATCATCTCGCGCATTAAAAGAGCGAGAAGCCTCCACCACATGTGTCACATACCGGTCTTCTGTTGGATCACATCCACCGTGCTTCAAAACATCCTGAAACAAGATGATGAGACAGTAGAAATTCCTCAAACTCTGACTGAAATGTACATCCAGTTCCTGCTGATGCACATCAATGCAAAGAATCAGAAGTATGATCCAAAGAGCGATCCAGAGATCCAAATGATTTTGAAACTAGCTGAAGTGGCTTTCAAACAGCTGATGAAGGGTAATGTGATGTTCAGTGAGGATGAGCTGAGAGAATGTGGGATCACGGACGTCTCATTGCATTCTGGCATTTGCTCTGAGATCTTTGAGGAATCTGTTATACATAAAAGGAAAATGTACTGCTTCACGCATCTGAGCTTTCAGGAGTTTCTGGCTGCCTTCTATGCGTTTCACTGCCATTTAACAAAGAACACCGAACCACTCCGGTTGATCCTGAACAAGAATTATGACTATTGTGACTCCATGTCGGATGAAATCTCTCTGTATCAGCTGTTGGATTCAGCGGTAGATAAAGCTCTTCATAGTAAAATAGGACATCTTGATCTGTTTCTCAGGTTTCTGCTGGGCATCTCACTTGAGTCCAGTCAGAGACTCTTACCGGATCTACTGACACGCACACACAACAGCTCAAACGCCATCAACACAATCACTCATTATGTTTTAGATCATATCAAAAGAGGAGATGATCTATCAACTGACAGATCCATCGATCTGTTTCTTTGTGTGTTTGAAGTGAGCTGTGAGAATCTGAACGGAGAGATTGAGGAGTTTGTGAGATCAGGGAAGAAACTCTCTGCGGTTCACTGTTCAGCAATAGCCTACATGCTTCAGATGTCAGAGGAGGTGATTGATGAGTTTGATCTGAGGAAATACAACACAACACAGGAGGGTAGAAGACGACTCCTACCGGCTGTCATCAACTGCACAAGAGCTCTGTGAGTCACTACTTCTAATGTATCACGCAGAATAAAGTAATACTGCAAACTCTAGTATACTTAAGTTTCTAAGTTATCATTGATGTGTAAATGTTTGATTCCATAGGAAGAAAGAGATGTTTACCCAAACAGGTTTATTCCCACAAAGTGCTTTGTGCTATTATGATGAGATCAAACGTAATGAATTGAAGAGTGCAGCTGTATATTAAATATTAGAAATGTTAGCCGTCTATATAGATCACAGGATTTCAGAACTAGATGTATGAAACTAGGTATTAGCTGTCAGAGAAAAATCATGTTTGATTGCATGTATTGTGTGTTGTCTATTGCAGCAGTAAGTGTAAAGATTTCACAAATGTATTGTTTGTGTTTTTCCTTCACACAGTCTACAGAACTGTAGTCTGTCTGCTGAGTGTTGTGAAAGTTTATCTTTATGTCTACAATCATCAAAGTCTCTGAGAGAGCTGGACCTTAGCAACAATGAACTGAAGGATTCAGGAGCGAAGCTGATCTCTGGTGCTCTCAAGAGTCATGACTTTCAGCTACGCATACTGAGGTATTTATCTCCATATTATTTCTATATTGAAGTAGCATTTTAGCATTCTTCTAAAAACTGACAAAGACAAAATAAGGAGTATGTTGACCTGTTGATGTGTGTTTGTAGGTTATCGGGTTGCATGGTTACAGATGAAGGTTGCTGTTATTTGGCTTCAGCTCTGGATTCAAACCCGTCTCACATTATAGAGCTGGATCTGAGCTACAATCATCCAGAACACACAGGACATCAGCTCCTCTCTGATAAACTCAATGATCCAAACTACGCACTCAACAAACTCAAGTATGACACTCCACTTTAATATTGACACCTGTATTCAAGACTTATCCATAGGAGATTTTTGTATTTATAGTGACATCATGTTTGTTTGTATGTGTGTTATGTGTGTATGTGTAGTGTGGATCATGGTGGAATGTTCAGAATTAGAGCTGGACCACGGAAGTGTAAGTCTACACGCATTCATAGGTTGATTTAGTGATAATTTTGTCATGTTTGAAATGTTTCATCTTGTTTTCAGGGGCCTGTGATCTCACGCTGGATCCAAACACGGCAAACAATTGCCTCGTTCTGTCGGAGAAGAACAGAAAGATCACACGTGTGTCTGAGTTTCAGCCATATCCTGATCTTCCGGACAGATTTGAGGATCTTGTACATCAGGTTCTCTCGAGAGAGTGTCTACCCGGACGCTGTTACTGGGAGGCTGAATGGAGAGGATCATGGGTTTCCATATCAGTGTCATATAAAAGCATCAGCAGGAAAGCGGCTGATGACAGTAGTATGTTTGGATTCAACGAAAAATCATGGAGTCTGTACTGCACTGATAGCATATTAAGTGCATTTCACAATAATAGTGTAACCAACATACCAGTCCCACCACATCACTGCAAAAGAGTAGGAGTGTATGTGGACTGGTCTGCCGGCACACTGTCCTTCTACAACGTCTGTGACACACACACACTCACACACATACACACATTCAACACAACATTTACTGAACCTCTCCATGCTGGGTTTGGGGTGTTTAACTCCTCACTGTCACTGTGTGACACACACAAATTGAGTGAGTGAAAGAGATGTAGCAATTTATTTGTTTAACTCACTGAGGTCTTCCAAGGAGTCCCCTGAAAATGTCAAAGAAAAAGTAATTCCAAAGTCTATTGAACATTATTACTTTCATTTTTAAACATTCATGTTTATTTATATGGGTTCAACCTCTTTGCTAAATGCATACTTTATCGTATCTGTGCAAAATGTTTTTGTATCTTTCTAGTGTTCACTACAGTATCCTTTCTCACTTTTGGGTTTGCAAACTGTCATTATTCAAACTTTATTGTAAAAGTTGGTAGAGTACACATATATCAGAAATGAAAATGTTTCTCTTTTGGGTTCATGTTCAACATTAAGTGTAGCCTATTATTTGAGATTGGAAAAAAATATGTCTGTAATACCACATAATCTAAAATAGTTGTAATGTTTCTTATACCTAAAAATATGTAGATGAAAATATGTTACAGGCAGAGGATTTATCACAAAAGAGTCATTATATTTGTAGTATCATCAAGTTTAAAAGCACCTGGTTTAAAACACACAATATAGCCTTGTGTTTAGATAAGGGTACATAAGCACAGGACAGCAATCTCAGATGAACAGCAGCATGACCATTTGCAATCTCAGATGAACAGCAGCAATCTCAGATGAAACATGACCATTTATTTAAGTGCTTGTGACATACTTTGTGTAATGTAGCTGTCTATGTCTTTCAAGTTGTAAATCTGAAAGAGTCTGATAAAAACAGGTATTGTCTCCCTTAATGACTGAAATTAAACATCGTTTCAGCATTTTATATTACTGCATATTTAATTTAAACACTGATTTTGTTGGTAAGGTTCATAAGGATTAAAAGACAAAATCAGCACTGTCAAATGTATATTTGTCTTCTTGAGCCTAGTTTGCCAGATCTAGTCAGTTTTTAGACTTACACACTCATTTCTCTATTGGTAGTTGTCATCCAATGTCATTGTCATCATTACACGAAACATGTGCATCTGAAACAATGCTTTTTACATAGACTTCGTATATACTATGGATCTATAGACAAAATCTAAAACATTACACCTTCATTACCTTTTTCCAAATACCCACATTTCGATCTTTGAAACTGGTGTTTCTAATTATGTGATAAAACGCTTTTGCAAATGTTTTACAAAATACATAACCTGTCTCTGGAGCTTGCACCAATAAAATATGTAACACTTACATTTTACTGTCAAATTATATGTAATATCGAATTATGTAACTTTAAACGAAAGTTTTCTGCTTCTTTTCTTGCAAGATCCGGGCAAAAAAGTGTCATTGCAGGATGGCATAGGCTTAGCTTTTTGAATACCACCCGAAGCGGTACTTCACTGTACTTTGTCATTTTTTAGAAATGGGACAGTCCTGTTCAATTACTTCCTGACTGAGGGAGTGATGGATAGACAGACAAAACAGAAGTCATTAGTAAGATACATTGGGGCGGTTTCCTGGACAGGCTTTAAACCTATTCCCAGACTAATTTATATGTTAGAGGTGTCTTGATCGACAACAACTTACATATCTTAAAATATATCCGTGCAATTGTTTTGTCTTAAGGTGAACATCATTGTTTTTTTGTATGTTTTAAGTATGTTTTTAAAACCGGCCTAGTCCCCGTTTAAGGTAATCCATGTCCAGGAAACTAAAGACAGGCAGGCTTAGTTTTAACCAGGACTCATCCTTTTCTAAAAATGCCTTGGGGGAAAAAGCATTAACGGTGTTCATCTTGCGACAAAACAATGGCACTGATATTTCAGGGCAAGTTATTTTTTATTTTCAAGACAGCTCAAATATTAATTTTAGTGAATTCAAGTCATAGTCATAAACCTCGTCCGTGAAACCGGGCCATAGTTATACAAACAGACCGATAGACAAGTAGATAGAAAGACAGACATATTAACAAACAAATATATAAAAAGACAGATAAATAGAGTGACAGATTAATAGGGCTACATAGAGACCTACAGACAAATAGATATGTAGAAAGACGGACAGGCAGATGGATAAACAGAGGGATTCTCCCAGCCCGGGCTTGAAACAGAGACCTTTTTGCAGTGAGGTAACAGTGCTAAAATATGAATGAGTTTATGATGTAGTAGATGTTAACAATAAATAAGCAGACACAACACCTGCCAAAGTCATTTTTGATGCCGGATGAGAAGGCATTTGACACAATGACAAACAAATAATTCCTAAAAAATAATAGGTTTAGGAGTCTATTTGTTTGAAAAACATTACAAATGGTGATTATTTGAATTGCCTAATTAGTAACTTAACAAAGTAACATGCAGGAATATATCTTGATAGCGAATAGGCTAGTAAAATAGGTAATTATTGAATATTTTTCAGTAATCTGTGAGAATCTATCTATTTAAGATCATTAGCTTAAATATGATATTAATATTATATTTGTGTTGAGACCTTTTGTTTCATTTTGCAACAACACTTTTATTCAACTAATGAAGCAATTGAGTGTTCTTGTTTTTTATTTTTAAATATTTTATACAGTTGGAATATGTACATAAATGAATTAATTATTTCAATTGCTGTTGTTATCGTTGGTAGCCTGATGCAAACAGAGGGATTTTAAATATTTTATTTTGAAGTAACTACCGGAAGTAAGAGAGGAATTCCTGTTCGTGTTCGTTCTCGCGCTGGTGCGTTTGTTGCTGTGCCTGTAGCTGCTCGTGATTTACGAAAACGCACAAAGAACGAAAATGTAAGTGAAACTCAATACAATCAAAGATCACAGGATATTACAGCACTTCTTTTTTGAATCGCAGATTAGATTAAATCATATTCATGAGCCAACGTTTGCAGGGTTTTGTTCGGCCTGGTCACGCCTGTGTTATGCCTGTCTTTCTTTCACTTTTCTCACTGCAACTCGTGGTAAACATAACACTACATTATTTTATCAAATCTTTATGAATTAGTAAATATCTGTGTTATTTATGACAAACTAGTTATCCGTTTACATCATATGATTTATTCGTGCTAGGTCGGAACGTCGCCGCGCCACATCCGAGTTAAATCCCCGATAGCTCGTCTTGTTGTTTTAAATTGCTTGCATGTATTAAAAAAAGCTGGTAGATTCAGTGTAACGTTAGCTAACAGGCTGTTGAATGTCTGCTTGGAAGGCCAATGACTGCATTTTTTTTCGGTTTTACTTTCAATAAAACCGAAACGGAAAGGTTTACGGATATTTTTGTGTGCTGTGCGGAGTTTGACAGAATTTATATTTTGTGATGAAGCATCAGATTAAGGTAAACTATGAACAGTGTTATCAATCGAGCTATCAGTGCATCGGCGATGACATCAGTACAGTAATATTTGTTAAGCAAAGCATTTCAAGGTCGACTAGGTGATGTTTAACGTGTCCATTTAATTTTTACTCACGAACGTTCAAAATCTACATCAACTTCAGTGGAAAAAGGTAATTTTATCTGTGTATTTTGGGCTGATTGTTGCTTTCTTTTTTCGTGCAATCCTTTTCACGGGTCACTAATTCTTATGATGTGCTGATGTGCCATGAATTTTAAAAGTTCCTAAACTGCATCTGTCAATGGTCCAAATATGGAATTCGTACACTGCACAATTCCAATCATAAGTATTCTCCTTTTTCTTTTAATTATTATTTATGTGTGCTGTGTCTACACAATAACTTTTTTGCTCATACTAAACAGACATCCAAGATATATTTTTGAGACAATGTCCTTATCATTTTTTTGTCCAACTTCTAAAGTCTCATTGAAAATGACCCCAACCATAATGAATCATGATACATTTATTTGCATGTACATTTTCACTTCTTTGCGAGAAGATGCAAGTCTTGTTCACCAAATTTGCTCTGTTCAGATAATCTCTCTTTGCACCCTGTTGTGTTTTACTTCTAGTCCAGCTATTGCAGCTTGCTGCTATCAAAACACTATTTTGGGGGAGCATTTGATTTTTTTGAAGGTGTATGGTTGAGTCCATAACAGATTAGTTTTATCTGTTCTCCATCAGATTTGTTTCCATTCCTGGATGTGCCGTTTTTTAGAATTAGTGCCATTTGTCCTTGGTTTCTTCTTGGCCAAGAATTTGCATTACATTCCCTGTCTTTCCCGGCCACGTTTAAGGATCTAAATTTGATTCAAATTCTTTTTCCTATTGTACTTTCCATAAAAATACTTGTTACTTGTATTGCTGGAAGTTTTGAATCTTCATTTAATGGTGTAACTGGTCACCAAACAGTCCATTTGTACCTCTGTTGCATTTTAATGATATTTGACCTTTATTACCTACATTGTGTCAGTTATGGAGCTTTACTGTCTTGCTTTCCTCTACCACTGCTAACCATTTTCGTGAGCATTCTAGAAATCATGGCTCCATTGTGTTTCTGCAGACCCGTTTCATTCAGGAGGACCAATCTTATCCCTCAAGATAAGTCTCTTTGAGATCCAGACTTGTGTTCCAGACGGATTGTCTTTATGCGGACATTTTCGATTCACTTTGTTTCTCTTAATTCCCGCTCATCTGAGATTGCATCATTTCTAAGCCATGTCCCAAAAGCTGACCAGCGATGGTGCTCAGAAAGGCTTTGCTGTTGGCCGCGGGCTTCTGGCTGCTGCCGAGACTCTGAACTTTAGTATGGGCGAGACACACTCCGATCACTACGGGTCCTCTTCCCAGTCACACAGCAGCATGGCTAGTTTGGTCGGAGGCGAGGGAAAAGACCACGACTCCCAGCTGTCTCGACGATCGGGCAGCCACATTAGCAATACCATGAAACTCTTTGCCAGCCTTGGTCTGTCACCGACTGATTTAGATGCACTGGCACAAGTTCCAGAGGAGAACATCAGCGTGGAGACCTTGCCCCATCTTATCATGCAACTTAAGAACCGCAAAATGGAAACCGGTCGCCGCATGCCTAGCGATCTGTCGATCCGCTCTTCTGAGACTTCGTATAGAGGAGACCGAGAAGATTGGAGTGATATGCAGGGCGGAAGAATGGAGCGTTCTGGCGGGCAGTCTCAAAGCCGCTCACAGGGCGAATTCGGTTATAGTTCCATGCGAGACTCGTCCGGTCGAGGTTATGACATTTTAGAGTACGGCAGCAGTGGCAGCAAAGACCGCCAATATTCTGAACTTTCCAGTGATTCCTACCGTGGCCTTGGCATGTCCACGACATCAGCATCTGATGACATGTTCATACAGAGAAGAATGGGCACCCCGTCTCAGGGCAAAGTACAGGATTTCTTGGGAGTCATGCCCCTCATGTTTCCCCATGTGTGTGCCCTCTGTGATTTTGATGTGCACTCTACCATGGTGAGTACTTTTAGCCGCTGTCCTCATGCACACACACTTCCTTTCCCTGGGCAGTCGCCAACAAATGATGAGAAAGAAATCATTCAAAAGTATGTTGACTTTGAATCTGCTGAATCTTACTGTATTCAATTTGAGAAATTCTCATTGAAGAACACATTGGCTGATTATATTATACACTCTTGTTATCTGTTACTGTAGAGTCTTGGTCTTAATGTTTGGCTTTATTTAAAAATATAACCTCCAGTTTCTTTTCTGTACATTGTTTTTGGCTCTTTTTTGACAATCTTGACTTTTTAAGTTAGTTCTGGGCCCATTGCACTATATATGTTGTTTGATTCTAATTTGTTTGAATTTACTGTGGGATTATAGGATTCAAGATAGTTATTTTATACTTTTCTTGTGTTTGTAAAGGAATGGACTCAGCACACAACTGGCATTCGTCATTCTGAAAACCGCAGACTCCTCCTGCAAATGTAAGTGAAGGCTATTGAACTCCAAAGATGATAAGAAAGCCCCTTAGAAGTTGACACAATTACCACACGTCATTCAAAGCCATGTGATTGTTTCATTGAAATGTAATTTATTACACTAACATTATGTCTACAAAGACGCGATGTAACCCGACAAAAGACAATAAAACGCATTAGAACCCATAATAATTTTCACATTTCATCCACACTGGATGTGGTCACATCGGTCGCGTTTGGTGTAGCCACGGTGAAACACTCACTTCAAAATACATTTATAGTACATGAAGAACTCAACATCTGAAACGATTGAATTTGGTGTTTGGTGTGTGTTTTTATTTGTAGGTACCCGGACTGGGATCCCCACATGCCATCTAGTCGCATGTATGTACTTCATCAAAACACTACTTTTGTGAGTCATGGCGAGACATCCAAAACTTAGAAGAGAACATTAACAATGAATTTCTCTCAGGTCGACGTCCATTTCGCTCAACACAAAGAACCGTTCTGATGGGTTGTTGGGAGCAGCGCCAGTCGGTGTTGGACTACAGAGAACAGGGATGAGCTCCAACTGGGGTAATAAATCAGAAGCGCAGCAGCTGTTTTTTTATAGAGATATTGTAGATATGATACACTGGCTAATTTTTAGCACTGTGTTTAGGTTCTAATACCACTGTGGGAATGACAAGTAAAACAACGTCATATTCAACAGCACCAAAGGTAATAATTTGTCTGGTTGTTTTGAGTCTCTTTCATTTAAATCTGTAAAACTAATATATCAATTATCTTTCACCTTTTGAAGTGTGGTTGATTTATAAAGTTGCTGTCTGGTTACCATATGCTTTGTTGTACGAACAATACAGTGAACTCATGTCATTTGATTCTATTACAGATAAGAAGTAGGGTGGTCGTGGCAAAATATGAAAGAAAACCACTGTCCTCAAACAGCCTGTTTGCTTTGGCCAAACCCTTTGGCACGATCCGAGAGCATCTAGTACTGAAGAACAAGGTAATCTGCCATTAGTGTAAAGGTAGAAACCATCAATTAAGATCTGAAGGTGGTTTATAGTTTTGATTTCAAACATAATTATTTTATGTTTATTATATAGTAGGACTGCGCATGCAATCGTACTATTTTTTTAATTCAATGTTGGCTTCCATCAATTGCGAATCACATTATCAAGGTAAAAAGGTTATTGTGCTGTATTCTGTTTTGCAAAGATTGTCTTATCTTCGCCCTAGTGGTCTCAATAATCATGATTTATGCCACAATCGAGCAGCCCTGTTATATATTCTAATTCATTCATTGCAATATTCAAAGGCTTTCCTGGAGATGCAGACCCATGAAGAAGCTTTGGCCATGGCTAATCATTACCAGCGTAAACCTGCAATTTTGCATGGGAAAGAGATACAGATTTATTTGTCAAAGGAACTGCTGGTCATTGAGGTAAGATTTAGCATTTTAAAATTTGGAATTTTTTTATGACCTCTTTACTATAGATACAAGTAAAAGATTAGGGCCGCACAATTAATCGCTATTTATAATGCGTAAATAGATGTGTTACAGAGTATGTTACAGAGAATGCTACACTTTCTATTATGTTTATGAGCAGCTTGTCCGGGTAGCATGGCTTATCAGTAGGATGTGATGCCCAATCTGAAATCCCAATGTGTTTCAGTCACATATAACATGCATTTGAAAAAGCAGCACGTGTAAATCATCGTTGTTATACTTTATTATCATGAAAATACGTGAGAAACCATGAAAAACTTTCATGTAACTTTCCTTTTCCTGTAGCTCAGTGGTAAGAGCATTGTGTTAGCAACGCAAAGTCGTGGGTTCGATCCCAGGGGATTGCACATACTTATGCGCCGATGCGCAACGGAGCACTGCCCACTAGGCTATCTGCTCCGACATCATATTTTTATATCTTGCGGTTTGAGTTCCATAAATACCCTATTCACAGTATTCCACAAGCAAATGTATCCAGTAATGAATTTAATGATCTCAACAAGGACGTGGTGAATGTTTAAGCAAGTCATTTGATTAACCATTGCAGAAATCTGGAAAACCTGCAAAGATACCAGAAAGTCCGGTGGTGTTTTTCTCCAATTTGCCACAAGGGAATGAAAAGAAAATGGAGCTTCTCACTATCGCTCGTCGATTTGGTATCGTTGAGAAACATCTGTTCCTGAATGATGAGGTAGGTTACAAATAAAGCATATTCCAGCATGTGTGTGTTTAAAAAAACAATCTGTATAATAAATACTTTTTTAAGCAGGCATTTGTTCAAATGAGCAATCCAGAAGATGCTGAAATGCTGGTCAAGTACTATACTCTCCATCCATTGACTATCAACAGAAGATCCATCAGGCTGAACATCTCTACAAAGTACAAGACTCTAAGGTAGACATCCTTCTTTCCTACCCATCTAATCTAATCTCAAAACTAATTTAAATAAAATATACAATAACAGTAGGAATCGAAAACAAACAAAGGATATACATGAATATTTATACAAATTAAATAAACTCAAAGTGATATCATTGATTAAAGTTCTCAGTTGCATCAACGGATTTCTGTCAACTGCAGGGTTCCCCCGTGTCCTTAATGTCTTAAATTACCTTTTCATTATTTTTACCCATTTGATGCATAAAATCACACTGGTGTGATCATCCTGACTAGTCTCTGCAACGTACGATCACGACGGTGTGATAAGAACATTCAGTGCTTTGGCTGAGACTGAGCCAGAGACATACTCAATCCTGTCACATATCACAACTTTGCACTGCTTATAATGTTTATTGTAGGCTTAAGACATAACAATTTGCAAACAAGCACAAAATTCATCTAGAGTTTGTAAAATTCTACTTCTATGGAAGCGGCAATAACAATATCCTCAAATATAATTTAATGTATGTGTTTTATTTACATCCGACCCATAGTATATGCAATGTAAGCAATTGCTAAGATCACTCTATTCTTCCACCAGTTCACCAGGCACTTTCATTTGTGTATTATGAGAGAAGTGGATCAATTCAAGTGATGTTAATCGGACGGATCTCAGACCCCGGCAGAAACAAACATGGCGGCGCCCTGTTATAGCTCAACTAACGTGATCATTATAAAAGTGTTTAAACGACGAAACACATTCACATGCACATATTTGACCGACCATCGATGTATTAGATATTTCATGACATAAGCAGTGCCGCGTCGCCAGGGAAAAGTTAAAGTGATAGGATACCTTCTTAAAGGTAGCTTTGTAAAAGCTAGTTAAATACTGAAACGGGTGTCAGGCCAAGCTTCAGGGATATGGTTACACAGCCAAAAGGCAGAACAAATGAAACGCACACAGACTCTGGAGACTTTTCAACAAGAGGCACTTTTTGGTCTTTAATGGTGTGGTGCTGTTACTTTTTTCCCCTGTTAATTATTGAGTTTCAAAAATATTTATATATAAACATACACTGAAAAGTTATGTAGAGGTAAGTAAGGTAAGTATAATTTTTCTTACCATTATTGGTCTTGACTATTTAAATAAAAATTAAAGGAATATGATTTGGCCTCAAAAACAATTTCAGTCAGAATAAATATTTTCACTTTATTCCGTGTGATATGCATTACATTTTAGGATCTCTCAAGGCAGGGGTGGGCAAGGGGCAGAGGAGCCCACCCGCAGGACCAGCAGTAGCACTAGCAGATCTGGTGACAAACCTTCAACAAAAAGCCAGAGGTCCTCTAGTTCCAAAGCCAGAGAAAGTTCACCTGAAAAAGAAGCAGAATCAAAGCAGGAAGGTAACCCTGAGGTCCAGGGAGATGGGTCAGGAGATGAAGAAACCGATGTTATGGAAGCACGTGATGGAGATGAAGAGGCTTTAGATGAAGAGCCTGATGATGCCATCCTATCCGCTGACGCAGAAGAAACCAGTAAACAATCACCAGATCCTGATACCAACATAAATCAAGAAAACTCTGAGGACAAGCAAGGCTCAGATGACGCGGATATTCTGGAGGACCAGGAAAACACTGAGGCGAAACAGGAGGAGGCTCAGAAGGAGGAAGCTGCGCTTTCTGAGGCCGAGCAGGAGGAGGAAAATGCAGATAAGCTTCCTAATGAATCCGAGGAACAGAATGACGAACAACCAGAGGATGAGTTTCCTGAAGAAGACGATACCCATCAGGCAGGAACTTTTGCACATCTTCCTCTCTGCTTTAGAAATCGTTTAAATCCTAAAGTAATTCCTTATATCGTCGCTTTCAGGCGGAATCCTTGTATCTCCAAAACCATTATTTTCAGGAAACAAAAAAACAGCGTATTGTTTTAATTATTAAACATTGTATCGTTAAAGTTGGTATTATTCCTTATATTGCTATCATATACTGTTGTGTACCAGCATTAACAAAACATTTCCCAAAAAACATGTTCATGTCGGAGATACAACGTTCATGATTTGGGAGCAGGGAGATACGAGATTACGCTGTCATTGATAAGAATGTTAAGGACATAAACGTCGCTGCTTCCAGCATTTTTTTAATCAAAGTCTGCGGTCGGGTTGAGCCTTTTGACAAAAGACGACGAGACTTAAAGAGCTAATGAACGTGGTAACATACATCTTCCTTAACTCTATTTTAAACATTATAGCTATGAGTGATTCAATATCAAAATAAAACGATAAACTGACTAGGTTGTCTAATATAGGCGGAAATTAATCTGCAGTCAAATAATGTCGGCGGTCGCATGAAGACTCTTGACAAGAGAAAAGGCTTCAATAGTTAACCAAAGCTAACAACTGTGGTAACATACATCACCCTAAACTCTATTTTAAAGGTTTAAGAACTATAAGTGTTGCGATATAAAAAACGATTAGCTGACTAGGCTGTCTAATAGGCGGAAATAAGCCTAAACTGCTCGCAAATTTACCTTTGTGGCTCACGGCATCCCTTCTGCCCCGAAGCATTACGGCTATCGATTTTTTTGCAAAGCAGGCCTCCTCAAATGTATCTAACCTAACTATTTTAACTCGTTATTGTCTAAAAAACAGACAGTTATCCAACTATCACTCAGAAAACAGCAGAGTGAAGAAGAGGTGGAGTTACGAGACTTCTCAAACAGTTGAAGTGTCCAATGGAGTTAAGATTTTGCACTCACACTATTTTCAACACTTTAGATTGGTTAATCATTTGTAAAAATAACAGACCCACATGGGGCCTGACAAATAGCATCGATTTTTTGAAAAAATATGACATTGACAAAATTTTGACCATCGGCACTATGAACGCTGCAAACGTTAAAAAGTTTAGTTAAACTTTGTGAAAATAGATGATAGCATTGCCACATGCAATACGTGTTGTTAAGATATTTTGTGAAAGGGAGGATGTACCTCTTATATGATGAAACGCGTTATTAATCTGATGGACCATGTTTAGGTCTCTCCTTAATTTAGAACAGGTAATTTACAGCTATTAGCACCGTCTCACGCTCAGGTACAAAATACAGATAAAAATGAAAAGAATATCAGTTTTGTTTAAAGTACTTAATTGTAATAATAAACTCACTAAATAGTGATCACAATTAAATGCATCCGGGAAGCTAATGGACAACATATTTTAGTTTATTTTAAATGATATTACCTAGAATGATTAATTAATTCTGTATTTTATTCACAAATAATTCTTTAGATAATGGACGATCTAGCAACTGCAAGTTATATATTTTTCTGTTTGGGTTTGTAATTGCTTCTGATTATTCCTGATGGAAGTGTTGTTTATTTCATTATTTTACGAATTGTCACAATTAACAGTTACAGCATACTGGTTGGCCTAAATGTGGCTTTAAGTATTTGCATTTTTTTCTCTCCCCTCCCTCCCTCTCAGTCTAACTTTTTTTTAAGAAAAAATAAAACATTGGATACACTGTTTAAACATTAGACATCATCATAGAATAAAATCATAGCGGTTATAGCAAGTCTGTCTAACAAGACAAAAACACTTATTTAATATATAATTGATTTACAATACAAAGTAAATAAAATCTCATTGATTTAAAATACAAAGTAAATCAAATAAAACTAAATACAAAGGAAATTGAAAATCACCTTAAGTTTATCGTAGTGTGCTTGACTGCAGCAGTGAACCTTCTTAGCTGTTTCCTCATTAGAGTAAAACAAGAAGCAGACTCTGCAGTAGTATCCCATCTTCACAAACTCCACACCTAAAACATTCAGTGTAAAACACAAATTATCAGCTATGTCATCTTTCAAGACTTTGTTGTGCTAGGCAACAATTTGCTGTCATTGTTAGGTGAAAAACAAAGGGGAGTCATGTTTGGAACGACTTCTAAGCTTGTAAATAGATGTTTTTTTGGTGTTTTAATGCATGTTTATTTCTTTGGAATTTAACTGAATTTATCTTCTATTTTAGGAGAGTCATGGTGAAATTGACTTTCCTGAGAACCTGGATGAGTTTGTTACTCTGGATGAGTTAGCAGAGGAGGAGGACTCTGAGAGACAAGACTCAAAGTCTAGAGCTAAAAACCCTTCAGGTAGCTACTTAAACTTTCGGCAATGAGCCTTTAGTGCTTAGGAACGATAAACCAATGTATTATACCATTTTGGCGATTAAAAAAACTGATGATATTAGTTAAATAAATAATAATAATAAATAGCTAAATAATAAAAACTGGCGTAAGAGAATAGAAGTGTATGTTGTTCATCAAGTGTTTACCCTTTTTTCTCTTGTATTTTTAAGGAAGCACCAAGGATGATGGGGTGAGTTTCTCATTTATCACATCTGGTTTCTATAGATTGCTTTGAAGGGATAGTTCTCCCAAAACTTTGGGTACTGTTGAACACAAAGATGGTAGTCAATGGTGCCATTCTTTTGTTCAACCGAACAAAGAAATGTATACATGTTTGGAACAATTAGAGGGTGAGATATTCATGACAGAATATACATTTTTGGGTTAACTATTCCTTTAATTTGTCACACAACTAATGTTAGAATATTACATTTTAGTTATTGCATGTTTTTGCCATTAACCAATTTTAATGGTGTTTTTTAAATACAGGGATTGAGAGTTGTCAATGTTGTTGGCTTTAAGCGTGGCTTTGGTTATCTTGAAGAAATTCTTGCTCTAGCAAAGCCGTTTGGGACAGTGGTGCGGCATCTGGTGCTGGACGTGAGGCCGGAGGTAACAGCTCTTAAACACATCAGCTTTTATGTAGTTCTAAGCACAAACGCGATGCATGGTGATGATTTGCTCACATTTATTTTCTCACTAATGTTCTTAAAGGCCTTTCTTCAACTCGCCAATGAACAGGAGGCAAGAGCAATGGCTGGTTTCTACAGTGGGAATGTCATGCCATCTGTGTGTGGAAAACCAGTGAAGGTTTACCATTCACAGAGTTATCCGACCATCCAGGTAAGACTGATGGAGCCTATAAACTTGCCTTTGAATCAAGTCCTTTAATCTTAATGGAATAAGACATCTAATGTGTGATACTTTCAGAGTGGGCGAGTCATCTACATTGGTAACATTCCACAATTCAAAGCATCAGATGCGGCAATTCTAAAAATCGCTGAGCCATTTGGAAAAATCAGAAGATACTTTCTGAATCGATTGCGCAATGAGGTAACAGAACTTCAATGATTGGAAGTTGTTTCTGTATAATGTATATATATATTAGGGCTGTCAAAATTACCGCGTTAATAACGCGTTAACGCAAATTCATTTTAACGGCACTATTTTTTTTAGCGTGTGATTAAGGCAGCGAGCAATTTCTGGCAAATGGACATGCAGCAGCAAACTGAAATGGAGAAAGAAAAATTCATATTTAAAAAGATGTCTGATGGTTCTGTCGACAAGATAAAAGTTATCTGCATTCATTGTCGATGTGAATTAAGTTATCACCGCAGCACGTCGAGTTTAAAATATCACTTGATGGCGAAGCATACAACTGATGCAGAGAGCTCTCCGCCCCCGCGCCAAAGTCAGACAACACTCAATAGTTTTATGCGAAGACGAGCAACTCAACAAGCAATAGACTCACCTCATCGATAGCTAAAATCAAAGAGCCGTAAAGACAGACAAACACGGTTGCGTTCACCGGAGATTACTGGACTTCCCTCAGTAACCATTGCTACCTTGGGGTCACGGCTCATTATTTTGACACACTGGAAACTTCGGTCGCACGCTTTGACCGTTATGAAGACCGACGAGAGGCACTATGCTAACGTTTGCCCTTAGCACTATCTGCAGGTAGCCAGACAGTGGAATATTGAACTCAAAATTAGCACACTGACTACCGATATAGCACGCAACATGATTGCAGCGACCAGGCAGCTCCCGTTCGAGCATATGCCTTGCATTGCACACAGCCTCCACAGAACTATCACAATTTTGCTCCAGAATATCCGGTGTGCAACGCGCCTTGTCAAAATGTAGGAAAGTAGTGGGCCATTTCAAGCATAGCCCAGTGCTCTGTTGTGCGAAAATGTAAACAGGCTTGTGTAACTAAATAGCTGCAAAGAAAGAAGTAATGGAAACCTGTGTTTTTTCTATCTTCTACGACCTTTGAAACATGTCATCATACTTATGTCCAGCATGGTTTGACTAATAAATGGAGATGGTGGTCTAGTGGGTTAAACCACTGAACTGGTAAATCGAAGGTTGCTGGTTCGATCCCAGCAGCCACCACCAGTGTGTCCTAGAGCAAGACACTTTACTCCATGTGGCTCCAGGGGGATTGTCTCTGTAATAAGTGCACTGTAAGTCGCTTTGGATAAAAGCGTCTGCCAAATGACTAAATGTAAATGTAATAAGAAACAACATACATTTGCATAAGCATCATTATTGCCCATGCCCATGTTGAATAGAATATTACAATCTTAAAAAGTAATAATTTAAGGTTAATTTAGTACGGATAAAAATGTGCAGTTAATCACGAGTTAACTCATGACAATCATGCGATTAATCGCAATTAAATATTTTAATCGATTGACAGCCCTAATATATATATATATATATATATATATATCTTTAGATAAAAATGCATAAGATGAAATAAATATTTTTGTTTACTCAGTGCTTCATTGAGATGGAAAAAGGTGAAGATGCTGAGAAAATGGCAGTAGCCTACAGGGAAAATCAACCTAAATTTGAAGGCAAACGTCTGCTTGTCTATGTCAGCAGGAAATATAAGCAACTGAAACATGGGTCAGTTTTACTATAAGATCATCCTCTTGCTTAAGAAATTGATTTTCCCGATTATTTGTTTGGTTGGTTAAGAAATTTTAATATTCGAATATGAAGTATCTTTGCTTTTGCAGACACAGACCTCCAAGCCAAGAATCTGAGGAGAAACGCCCATCCAAGAGGGAACGCCCTGAAGAAGCTGAGGCCCAGAGCAGCAGCTCTACCAAAAGTACCACCAAGCAAGATGAAGAACCTTCTCCTAAAAAGGTTAAAGTGGAAAAGCCTGCCACTGATAAACCTGAGGAGGTGAAGAAACAGGAAGTAAAGGAAAGTGTTTCTCTAGTAACTGCTCCAGAGATGAACAAAGAACCAGATGAGGAACAAAACAGTGAGACTCCTGAGGTCCAGAAAATGCAAACTGAACCTGTGAGTGTTTTTTTAGTTGTTCAGAACAGTTAAAACAAAAAATAATTTTCCTTTTATTTGCAAGCTGCTAAGATTTTACTGTAGCTTTATCCAGTGCTTTCATTTGAACAGGAAACTAAAGATGAGGCTGTTGTTACGCCCGCTATTGCAGTGTCGGAGAAGAGTTTGGAAACTGAGGATAAAGCTAATACATTTGCAGCACCTGAAAAAAAGCTGGAAACTAGCCTTGCTACTCTTGGGGCACATGACCCTAACGTCCCAGTTGGTAAGATGGGCTAGTTTTTGCTTGAAAATAAGTAGTTTTGTGTAACCTGACTTCAAATTGATGCCCTTATTTTAGTCCCTTGCGCCATGTTTTAGTACATTTCTTGTTCTGCTTGAACTAGTTTATGCTAGTAAGTTCCTTTAAATTTAACTAAAAATATTTTTCTGATTGAAGTACATTTTCTTTTAACAAATTGTTGCCTAGCACAACAAAGTCTTGAAAGATGACATTGCTAATAATTTGTGTTTTACACTGAATGTTTTAGGTGTGGAGTTTGTGAAGATGGGATACTACTGCAGAGTCTGCTTCTTGTTTTACTCTAATGAGGAAACAGCTAAGAAGGTTCACTGCTGCAGTCAAGCACACTACGATAAACTTAAGGTAATTTTCAATTTCCTTTGTATTTAGTTTTATTTGATTTACTTTGTATTTTAAATCAATGAGATTTTATTTACTTTGTATTGTAAATCAATTATATATTAAATAAGTGTTTTTGTCTTGTTAGAAATATTTGGAAAAGGAGAAAGCCAAAGCACAGACTAATGGAGGAAAGAAGTGAAGCGTTGCCGCTTGATATAACCGCTATGATTTTATTCTATGATGATGTCTAATGTTTAAACAGTGTATCCAATGTTTTATTTTTTCTTAAAAAATAGTTAGACTGAGAAATAGTTTTTTTGCTGATAAATTACAATTACGTAAAAAGCATTATAAATGTGTAGTTCTACATTTTATGCCCTAAATGCTACTGCGGTCTCTTTGTTTTTCCTCTTATTAAACAAAACATTCCTTAGACTAATTGTTGACTGTTTTGTTCATATTTGTGTATTTCGTGTTTCTTTAAGTTTCTTTTTTAGTATGTGAAAAGCATATTAATGTAAAACCTTAACCTGGAGAACCTTTATAGGTGCAGGAAGTGAATACAAAATAAAAGTATTTATTTTACAAGCATTTTAACAAAACAAATAAGATTCTTAAAATATCTTGATGTCTTGTGACATGACTTGGTTTCTCATTTTTTTTAATCAGGTTATCTGGTCCTAAGGTTCATCTGAATAAAGTAGTGGGTGCAAACAAAATGAATTCGTTAAACGGTGAAAACATTTACATATTGTTTCCGTAGCTTTATAGTTTACGAAAGGGTTCTACAGTAGCACTAAGTGACCTTAAAAAAGTGCAAATGCATCTATGGTATATAATTGTAACGATATGATTTCAATGAAACCGTATTTTCATTTGTATATATATTTTGCATTAAGTAGTAAAGTGTGTAACACGAGTAGGCCGAAGTGGCTCTTATTTTGAAATATTGCTGTTCCGGTTGATAAAGGGAAGATCAGTCTAATGTCTCTAGTCTTCTGGCCTTAGCCGCAGCTTTGCAGAGCTTCAGAGATCCGGTCTTTTACTTCAGAATCTGTTGGTGAGTCATACGAGGAAAGATAAATCATTGACTTCATAAATCACTGTATATAACATTTATAATTTGGCGATACCTTAAATTATCGTTAAATTACCGCTAACTGCGTCAACAAGGACTTGGCCCTAAACCTTAATGCCTAGCGCACCGATTAAGCGTTTATTCTAAATATTACCTACCAACCATGTTACTCTCTTCAACCTCGGAAAAAATTACATTATTAGTCAACATATATAGGATAAGTTAACATAACCACGGTGAATTTTCTGAATCGATGTGACTCGAAATGTCAAGCAGTTTTAGGATCATGGGGTGTGCTAAATGTTATGTTGTCTGACGTATAATTCATCTTTCAATTCTACTGGAATTATAAACACAGTCGCATGACTTAATACAGTTTTTGAACTTTTAGATGTTGAGTTTGATGTAAAATGGTGACCGGTTTCAGAATTTAGGATTTGCATCTATTTTTTTACATAATTGTGCTACAAATGACGGTTAAGAAAACGGTATAGCAATTTATTTAGATGGCTTCAGCCCAATAAACCTGCTAGTTGCGTTGTTACTGGCCTGCTACAGCTGTTTTTCCAAAGTTACGTAAGACACGCCCACAGACCTCACAACACATCCGAAAAGTAGGAATGCTTTGATTTCTCATCTCAAGGTAAGCGTGATCAAGGTGACAGACTTGAGCAAGTTGACCAGCAGATCTCCAACCTGAAGCTGATCTCTTGGTTATTGTAAATATCAATCAAGGAGAACCCAAATTCTCGTTATATACCATCTTTTTTTAACAGGTAAAGAACCGCCAATACTGCACGAGCTGCTGTTCTTGGCAGTGCCTGACCACTTGGGACATGTCTTACAATAATCCATACCGAAAACCGCAAGATGATTTCACCACAAGCCATGACATGTACTTGGACTCTCAACGTACGTATCACAGAGAGTCTGGTCCTTACAGGTCAAGAGTCGGCACCACATCTCCAGAGCAAATTTACTCTGCACTGTCTCTTACCTCAGAAGAGTTGTCTTCTATTCCACCTGGTAAGGCTTTGTCCTTTCTGCAAAGCTGTGGATTAGATGCTGGGGACCTTAAAACTCTTGCTGAGCTCCCAGAGCATCTCATCTCTGCTGAGAAACTTCCAGAGCTTCTCGGCGAGATCAAAAAGAAGAAAGCAGCCAACATTTCTTCATCTAGGTCCTGCACACTCCAACACGGTTCATCAAGTCGCTCCTGGGAGGATAGGAGATACACTGAACCGGTTGAGTATTCCTTAGATTTACTTGGCCATCAGTCATATTCCCATCATCGAGAGCAAGCTCAGACCTTGGATGAGCAGTGGGGAAATGTCCAACCAGCTAGCTCTTTAGCACACACATACACAACTCCTGAGTCGAATTTTGTGGTTGAATACAACCATCTAAAAGACAAAGACACTTATTTTGATAAAGCGCCTTATGCTACAGAATCTTCAAGGCAGAAAACAACGGCTTTGTCACAGTCTTACTCTAACTACAGCAGAGACGACAGTCAACCCGCATATTTGTCCAACAGAGACGACAGTCAACCCGTATATTTATCCAGCATAGATGTCGGGCGACCGTCACAACTCTCCAGCAGAGATGTCGGGCGACCGTCACAACTCTCCAGCAGAGATGTCGGGCGACCGTCACAGCTGTCCAGCAGAGATGTCGGGCGACCGTCACAGCTGTCCAGCAGAGATGTCGGGCAGTCCTCACACTTGTCCAGCAGAGATGTCGGCAAACCATCGTATGTGTCCAGCAAAGTTTTCGGGCAACCGTCGTATCCGTCCAGCAGAGATGTCGGTCAATCCTCACACCTGTCCAGCAGAGATGTTGGGAAACCATCGTATCTGTCCAGCAAAGATGTCGGGCAAACGTCGTATCTATCCAGCAAAGATGTCGGGCAACCATCGTACCTGCCCAGCAGAGATGTCGGGCAACCGTCATATCTGGCCAGCAAAAATGTTGGGCAAACGTCGTATCTGGCCAGCAAAAATGTTGTGCAACCGTCGTATCTGGCCAGCAAAAATGTTGGGCAACCGTCGTATCTGGCCAGCAAAAATGTTGGGCAACCATTACCGCTCATCCCAAACCTGTTCAGCAGAACTGTTGGACAACTCTCAAACCTGTCCAGCAGAGATGGGGGGCAATCTTCTTTTATATCCAGTAGAGGTGTCAGCCGTTCCCCACACCAGTCCAGCAGAAAGAGTCAACCTTCACACTTCTCCGGCAGAAATGTTGGTCAGCCCTATCATCAACAGAAGACAGGGGTTCAAAAGGTGCCAACCAGGAAGGAGGCATCCGACTTCCATGGAAGAACTCCACCAGTATTTCCCTATGCTTGCGTACTCTGCGAGATCACTGTTCTCTCTAACAAGGCAAGTAGCATTTTCGCTCTTACAGATCCTGCATTACCAGCTTTTTACCAGTTTTTATCAGTGAAAATACACATTAACATACAGTGGCATTACAGGTAAGTCAAAGTGGCTTGTATTTAACCAATTAAAGGTATTGGTAAAACCCAAAATTCCCCCATCCTTTACTCGGCCTCATGTTGTTCCAGACTGGCATGACTTTAAATAACATTTTATGCTTTGAAGACCTAAAGCTGTGTTGGAGACCAGGGGCTGTCAAGTTTTAATTGTTTAATTTAACTGCATCATATTTGCAGTATATGCAGTAATGACTTGCATATTTTGCCATTTTTGTACACAAAGCTGTATCATTTCTTTTGAACACCTGTGTATAAGCACCCTTCAAGCAGTAATCTTGTTTAAAGAACCAGACATCTCCGGTAAATACACAAATGTTCCAAAAAACTGTTTTTTACAGATAAGATATCATTTACACATCAATACCAAAATACTGGTGAACTCTGTGATGTCATTTTTGACCTTTTATATATGGCAGGGTATGGCTAAATATTAGAATATATGCAGGGTCAATGTTATTGTTTTCGTGGCAAAGGGTTACATGAGTGCTGTTCTTGATCCAACAAAATCATATTTTAATCCTATCTTCACATTGATAATATGCTGGTTTACTGGTAAAGTTGTCTTAATTTACTGATTCTTTTATACACATGTTGTATATCTAAATGGGCTACAGAGAGCCATAAAATGTATGATTGGAGCTTGACAGCCGCTAGTAACCTAAAACTGGAGTTCCAAAATTAAAGTGGCCTTTGGAACAAGATGAAGATTAATGACGATTTTTTAAAAGAACCTGAAATCCAAAGATTCTTAATGGTGTAATCAACATTTGAGAAGCATTTTTCTATATGTCTTTGTGTTTTAAATGCTATAGCAAAGATAAATGATTCTCATAATGTAAACATGAACTTTATAGATAATTTATGTACTGTAAATAATAAATATTGAGTTCATTTTTGTAAACAAGGTTCTATCCTGTGTTGTAGGACTGGTCTGTGCATATAAACGGACCTCAGCATGCTAATAGTCAACTCAGTCTTGTGGAAAGGTGAGTTATCTTCAGTTGTATTCTTTTATATTTTGTGTGGTCAGTTAGTCTGATGGTTGGGTGGTGGGTTAACACGGTTTTACTTGGTTAACAGAGATTACAAACCTTTTATTTGAAACTACATGCACTGAGAAGTAATAAACCGAAAAATAATACCAGGTTGAGTTCAGGCAGAATATGAATCTTAGTGATAATGATGTGCATGTGAACATCCAACAATCAGATCTTCTTAGTGCACCAGGATGTTGGTTTCTAAAGTAGTAAACATTGTTTTACTGTCTTATGTATGTTTTCCTACCTCCAGATATCCAGAATGGGATCAGAAGATACATTCTGCTCGCAGGTAGTGCCAGTCCCCATTATGTCATATTCCAGAAAACAGGTTTGCACTAGTTTGTTAAAATTTGCACATTGTTTCAGGAACGAGCCTGTTCCCGAGAAGCCAATATCTAGAACCACACAGGAGCGAGGTAAAGTCTTACTCCCGTCTTTATCCACATCCATATCTGAGCATCCTATTTTATTTTCCTGTAATGTTTTAATTTTGGCTCTTTTTCTCTAAGGTGAAAGATCAAGCAGTAGAAATGGTTCCTCGAGCAGCAGAAGTGGATTGTCAGGCAGTAAAAGCAACAATAACCTGAATAAAACAGAAGTGAATGAGAAGGTCAGTTTTTGTTGGTCATTTTTCGTTTTTTCTATGCTGTAGATGATTTAACATCTAAAGGTTATTGCAATATGTTCAAACACAGTGCAAAATGGTGTGTGTAAAGTTCGAGGTGGATGAAGTGAACGAAGCTTACCTGAAACAACTGCTTGGCCAGTTTGGAGCGATTGTCAAATTGACGATGTTTTCTAGGATGGTATGGCTTTAAATGCTTTGTCTTCTTCTCCCAACAAATATATGAATGTGTTTCATGACTAAATTGTGAAATATGTTGATAAAAACTTAATTCTTGTAGGCTTTTGTGGAGATGGGATCAACAGACCAGGCGGGGGATGTAGTGAAATATTTCCTTCAAAACCCCTTGAAGGTCAAGGCCAAGCTGCTAGAATTTTCCCTATCGTCGTTGTCATCATGCAGTATGATCCAGGTGAACAATGCTCTGAAATGGCTGAAAATGCAATCTTGTATTTGTACAGTATTGCATTGTTGCAAACAGCTTTACAGAAAAGGAATTTTAGAACGAACGGTAGAAGCGTAGGCAAAGAAGAAATTAGAAAATTATGAAATATGGAGAGTTTCATTGGATACACACGCTCGGCCTGAAATTATCTTTTGGTCTATGTTTGATAATAATATAAAACAATTTATATATAATTTTATTCATATTATTTTATTGTATACTAAAGCGATATTTCAGAGGCAAAACAAACTGTACCCATGTTTTACTCAACCTCAAGGCATCCTGACAGAATATTACTTTCTTCTTGAAGAATAATGCAGAGTTATAATACCACGTATATTTTTTTCTTCCAAGCGGTAGAAAAATATCCATATTGACAGTGCTATTAACATAAATTTCTAGCTTCCGCTATCCCTCGGCTGCGCGTGAACCAGAGGCTTGTTTTTCCGTCAATAATCCTATTCAATTAAATTAAAACTACTCAACAGTTATTGATTCTTTGTGCTAGTCAAACTGATTTTTTTGGGCCACATATCGTTAGTTTGTGTTGTTGCCGCTGAAACCGTCTATTAAGAGACAATAAATTGTTGTACATAATAAGAGAAACTAAATGATTTCCTGTTTTTTTTCCCTTTTTTACAGACTTCTTGTGTGGTAAGCTTCATGCCATTACCTGCTGGTGAAGGTGTGAGCTCCGAATTGACCGCCATTGCGAAGCGCTTTGGAGCAGTAAAACATTCCCTGTTTTTGCCAAGCCGGGTAGCCAAATAAATTTCAATTATCAAAAATAGGGCTGTCACATTTTTACTACACGATTTTCATGGCTCTTAAGACAAAATGTTAAACGGGTGTAAAACCTCCACCTACTGTGTTGAAGTGTCAACTAGATAATAGTGCTGAATTATTTATGATATTAACATGTATAGTATTAACACATTATCAGTAATCATAGCCATTAATATCACATTTATTGTCAATACCACCAGTATATTGAGACACCCCAATTGGAAAATAGTTTTATTATTGTAGTGTTAAGACTCTGTGCTTGTTTTACAGGGTTATGTGGAGATGGGCAGTGCTCAAGAAGCCAGCAAATTCGTGGAGCATTATTCCACCAATTCACTGAAATTAAAAGGAAAAACCATCCACGTTAGCTTCTCAGCCGAGTACCTGAAACTTGGGTAAAAATGTTCCCCTTATCTTAAGTTTGCTTCTCGTATGTGTTATGTAACATTTATTTCAAGGTTAAAATTTGATTTTTTCTCTTCATGGTACAGTCCTGAGAAAGAAGAACCCGTATCCAGGAGCAGCAACAGGAGGAGGAGGAGTTTAAGCCCACAAAGAAGATCCCGCAGTTCTCGAAGAGACTCTCCCAGTCCCAAACGAAGGTCCTCTGTAGAGACGTCCAGGTCCCGCAGGAGTTCTGACTCTAGGAAACGGCGACACTCCAAAGAAAAGTCAGGACGGGATAATTTATCTAGATCCCGCTCCAGAAAATCACCTTCAAAAGACCAAAGCAAGCAAACTGCAAAGAGTGCAGAGGAAAAAACCGAAGACAAGATAGATCAATCTGACACCCTGTGTGATGACAGTGATCTAGAAGGTGTGGCTGTTATAGCAGATGACTGTGAAGAGCTTAACTCAGAAGATGAAGATTACATTGAAATCGATCAGGAAGATGATCAAGAAGATGATGTGGATCAAGGTTCCTCAGTGGCTCTGGATGAACAGGATGAATCTGAAGACATGCAGGATGTGAAAGAGTCTGATGGTATATGTACAGATGTGGAAACGACAAAATCAGGGAGTGTTTTAAAAGATACAATTGCAGATGGATCAAGTGAGTGTAAGGATGCCAAAGAGCTTCTAGAAAACAAAGACGCAACAAAAGAGGAAACTGAAGAAGGTACAGATGGGTCACTGGAGTGTAAAGAAGCACAAGAGCTTCGAGAAAACAAAGAAATAATAAAAGAGGAAAGTGTAGAACGTACAAATGGGTCATTGGAGTGTAAAGAAGCACAAGAACATCGAGAAACAAAAGAAATAAAAAAAGAGGAAAGTGTAGAAAGTACAGATGGGTCACTGGAGTGTAAAGTTTCAGAAGAGCTTCAAGAAAACCAAGGTATGCAAAAAGACAAAACTGTGGACATTTCAAATGGATCTACTGAGATAGTCAAGGAGCCCCGGCAAAACCAAGAAGCAACAAAAGACAAAACTGTGGAAAGTACAGATGGATCATTGGAGTGTAAGGAAGCCCAAGAAAACCAAGAAGTACAAAAAGACGAAACTGTGGAAATCTCAGATGTACCAAATGAATTTAAGGAATCCGAAGAGCTTCAACAACACAAAGAAGTGCAAAAAGACAATACAGATGCATTGGAACAGGTAAACGCCAGAAGTCTTGGTTAATCTTAACATTTGCAGTTAGGAATTCAGAATACATTTGCTCACGTAGAGGTAGAAGTGTCTTGCTTGACCCATCATTGAATTTAAATGTAATATATGTAGTTCATATTGCATGTAATTCATGCATTATTCTACAATTAAAAAGTCAAACAGAATGTGAACTTGTTTCTGTGTTTAGGAGGCGTCAGATGTACCTATGAATCTGGATGGTTGGATCCCCCTAGACAAATTTAAAGAGGAAATGGCAGAGAAAGGTATTTCTCTTATACAAATCATATAAAGCTATTCAGTAACTGCATACAAAAGTTTTTTATTTATTTTTGTTATTTTCTTTGTTATATGTCAGAATACTTTGACTATTTCTCTTGCTTTTTTAGGTGATGCAGAGGAGATCTCTACTCCAAGCATTGGGGTATGTCTGTTTTTCAAGACAGAAAATGGTCCTTCATAAATAATTTATAAAAATATGAGTTTTTATTACTGTCTAACGTTTCTATAGGAAGAGTATGGCAGGGTCCTTGAGGTTAAAGGTTTTCCTCCAGCTAAAAAATATAATGAAGATGATTTGCTGAACATTGGCAAAAAGTGTGGAGAAGTGGCAGGCTGTTGTGTAGTTCGCAACCATCGAAAGGTAAGATGATCTTAATACTTTGTCAGGGAGATTTTGAGGTGATACTGTCCTTTGTTTTATACCTTTTTATAAATTATAACAACAACGAATAGTGTGAAAGTTGCATGAGAAAAAAGACTACACTAAATTTTAGATGAAATATGTAAAAATAATAGATGGCCAAACATTTTACGTAAAAGTGTCACACTTTTGTGAGTATTATTGATTGATGTTCAAAACTGAATTTTTCATTGATTTTTAAAATGAACCGTTTGAACTGATTCACAGAAATGAATTGAATAATTATATACTTTCACATTCATGATTCATGAATGGGTTTGCCAAACAGGTCTGATGACAATCCTACTGATCAGATACAAAGCAAATTTAAAGTCATTGCAATATTCATCATATCACCTTTGAATGTGTTTCACATTTCACAATTTTCTATATGACAGATAGTAATGTTGCTTTATCTTCAGGTGGAGAAGGCATTAATTGAGATGGTCAATGCTTCTGATGCTTCTAAACTGGAAGCCGAGTCTAAACAGCAGACCTTTAAACTTGGTGGCAAAGTCTTGAGGATAACGGTGTCAACCAAATACACCCAAATAAAAAAAAGGTAAGTTTAGTTTAACACTTTTAACAGCTTTTCTTAGACGCTTGAATATTCCGATACATCAGATTTATTTTATTTCAGAGTAAGAGTTGAATCTGACTCTGAGAAAACAGAAGGTGAGACGCATGTTGAAGAGAAAAATGACGAAGTCGTGCATGGGGAAGGGAAGAACGAAGAAATCATGGATGTAGAGGAGGACAACGAAGAAGTCATGGATATAGAAGAGAAGAACGAGGAAGCCTCACACTCATCGACTCCTTGTGAGGACATATCAGGAATGCCTGCTGAGTCTCAGACCTCTGAATGTGCTGAAGCTCAAAAGGAAACCAACCTGGCCACAATAATGCAGACATCCAGTGATGAGGAGGTAACATCGACAAATCTTGAGAACAGAACAAAACATCTGCCTGTAAAATATGGCAGTGTTATATCCTACTAATAGACCACTCGGCTAATACGCTGTCTTAATTCCTTTACTCTAGGAAGATTATGGCAAAGTTCTCAGAATTATGAACCTTCCATTCACTGATGAATACACGGATGCAGACTTTGTAGACATTGGAGAACGGTATGGAAAAGTAAAGCGCCATTGGTTGTTTTACCCGGATCATATGGTTAGTATATTTACACTTACATTTTGAACCAATTCAATGGATTCATCAACTAAATCTAGCGGCTCGGTTTTATTTTAGGGACTGATTGAAATGGAACATGCATCTGATGCTCAGAAGGTTGTAGCTGCAGCCAACAACAATGAGATTTCAATCGCTGGGAAACATCCCAAGATTAAAGTGTCGTCGAAACACAGCCATTTAAATAAAAGGTATTTTGAAATAATTGTGTGCACTTTTAGGACTTAATATCAATGGAAACTAAACATCTAATAATACTTCAGGTACATTGTTATAATGCATCGAGAAAGGTGCAGCACTTGTCTGGCACCTCTTTCCTGAATATCAACCACAGACGTTACCCACATCTTGCTGCTTTTTTATTGGTTCATAGGTATTTTCAACATGGATCCAGTGACAGTTCTCAAAAGGATGAATCCAAGACACTAAACCTTTGTGTAAATATCTTTTGCTCTATTGATTTGCTATGGAATATTAGGGTTTGGCAACTAGGTTTTCTACAGACAGGTGCAACAATATATTTCTTGTATATTATCCTGGTTTTAGGATGATGAAGGTGTGAACTCGGAGGATAAGAAACTGGTTGGCAGAGCAGAAAAAATGATTGAAGATTCATTGCTAGATTATGCCATGGGTAAGGGTGTTCATATACACGATGCGTACAAGCTTAAGCATTATATAAATAATTCAACCGAAAATAAAAATTCTGTACCCCCAGCTTTCCTGTAGCTTGGTGGTAAGGGCATTGCGTTAACAACACAAGGTTGTGGGTTTGATCTCACGGGATTGCACATATCTATGTATAAAACTATAGGATAATGCAATATAAGTCGCTTTGGATAAAAGCGTCTTCCAAATGCATACATGTAACCGTATACCTGTATATGACTCTTTCCGCTGTGAAACACAAAAGAAGATATTTTGATTGTCACTGTGATTTTGAGTTCATATAATGGAAGTCCATGAGTGCCAATGTTGTTTGATTACAAACATTCTTCAAAATATCATATTTTGTGTTCTGAACATAAGTCAGTCAGACATGTTTTAATTGACATAGGAGTGAGTGAACAATGTAGAAGTTTTATTTTTTATAGTGAACTGTCCCGTTTAAACGTCCAGTCATGCTAAAATACATAACATGGTAATAACTATGAGATGAAATTACCATACACCTGTTGTCATCAAAGATGACTATTAACCTTTTGCTTACAACCTAAAACTGATCTGTGGCTTTATACAAACAGGTACAGAGTTTGTTCGGCCTGTTGTGGGCTACTTCTGCAGCTTGTGTAACGCCATTTATGCCAGTGAGGAAGAGGCTAAGAATCAACATTGTAGGACTGTTCTACACAATAAAAAGCACAAGGTAAACACTCTTTTTTTGCATTATACTTTTTGCTTACCTGCTGAGGTTTTTTCCTCTTGTCAAACTGACATTTCTTAATCTCTTACAGGAACGCATGGAGCAGAACGGTTCAACATAAACCACCCCAATTCAGAAATAATGGAGTCCAGAGGAAATTAGCTTATTATAGTTTAATTGCTTTGCAATGTACATTGCCATTTTAATTTCGGCATGAGTGTGGAAAAAAATGTGTTCCATAAATGTCTTTAATGTTGAGGAAAAAAATTATTGTGTTCTGTAGTCACGAGGCATGAATAGTCCTACATTGTATTGTAATACATTTATAAACAGTAAAACATTTTGCTCGAAATAAAACACGGCTCCAGTAAATAAGCTGCTTTCTTGATTCGTGTTTTGATTGGACGGCGGTGAATGGCCGTTTCCATGACAATCCAACATGGCCGCCTACGGTAAGCAGGAATGCTGAAATATTGTGAGGGATGTGATCCCAAACGTTACGAATTTTGTACTATAAGGGGAGTTCGATTTTTAATTAAATCGACTGAAGTGCTTTGTACATCAATTGTTGTAATAATGATAAGTTTGATTTTGATCAAAATTATGTTACGGAGAAATAGCTTAGGCAGTCATTTCGACGCTACTGTCGTCATTTAAACCGATTTCGTTGTTTAAAAATCGTTTCCGATTATGAATATTATATTGCATTATATTTGGTGCCTTTTAAAAAGCAAAGTACATTTTAACACTGTTTCTGAACAGCGAGCTAATATAACGTTACACTGCAAAGATGATAAACATTTAAACCCACATTTCTTTATTCATAATTTAATTTCTCTTCCAGGAAGACAACCGGTTGTATCCTTTACAGATAGCTCGTGACTGAGCTCTTAAACCTGTGCGTGATATTTTTTTGTGATTTCCTCAACAAATGTGCTAGTTGTCTTCCACATCACTTCAGATCCTCTTTTATCTGAACGGCTGGTATTTCGCTGCTTTCTTCATAGCCGAGTGTCTCATGTTTGTCTATAAAGGTGATGTATAGTATAACCGTTGCTCTCAGTATCTGAGTGCATGTCATATGTGTTTCATACGTGGAATTGATCACAGTTTGCTGTAACTTTTGTAGGTGTGTTACTGCCCTACAATCAAGCTAATCTCATACTAGATGTTGTTCTCCTGCTTCTCTTCTTGGGCCTCGAGATCCTCCGACTCTTCTATGGTACGTGTGCAAAGATGTTAACTAGTGTTTACATTTGATAGACCATTATTTAAATTAGAGCACTAACACATTCAGTCTGGAAAATGTCTGCAAAGTATTTCTTGAAACATTGCATTAATATTTATTTTGTCTGGAAAATACCACACAACCCTGAACCCCCCATCATCTAAGTTCATAACCATCCTTTTGTTATCCTTCAAATGTATGAAAGTGTGTTTCATTTGTGTATCCAAATGCATCTTGAATGTGTCTTTCAGGCTGGAAGGGAAACCTTTGTCAGCGCGCTCTGGCACTCTTTGTCAGTGTTTGTGTTCTGGTGCCCTGTGCAGTTCTGAGCGTCTACTACCTTATATTACAGACGTTTATTCTACGTCTGGAGTTTGTGCTCAATGCTGTATTGCTCTGCTTTTATGGTGTTGAGCTGGTTCTGGGACTGATGACAATCTCAGTTTTTTTAAGGTAAACGTTTCGATTTTTGTTGTTTGTAAGTATACTTAATTATTATATTAGGTAAACTTATGCAAAGTTCAGTTATATACATTTTAAGTGTGATTTATAGCTCTAGTAGTAGTATACTTGTATATGTATTATTTTTATAATACTTTGCACCAAGGGCCCACTAATAAGTAACAGCAGTCAATTATGTGTACACATCTATTGCAGAGAAGTTCAAAAGTAGACTAAAAGTATTTCAATTGATATACTGACAGCACACTTGAATAGACTTTGATGTGTGCTCGGCATGTGTGCCCATGATTTTGGGTAGTTGATAAATAAATCTGACATAGCAAAAATGAAGATAAATCTTCCTAATGCTGTTTTATATTAAATATATAAAATTATATATTATCAACAGTTTATTTTCTAAAATTTTGCCTCTCACAATATAGGACACATGTTACAGTTTATTTGACAGCTAGCCTTTTATTTAACTGTCTTTGACGGGCCACTTATTCATGTGTGTGTAGGAATTTATTGCATGTATTATTTATAAACCCTTGTAATCTATTTTGAGGTGTTACGTTAACATCTGCTTGTAATTTTTTTTTCTTTTCATACTTTTTCAGGGCAAATATTTATTGATCTCTGTGAAGCTCTGAAAATCTGTGTCAAGTCGAAAACACTTGGAATACCACAAGCTGCAGTCTGTTCGGTTGAGAGCTGTCAGGATTTGCCTTACAAAACATGCACACACAGCGATTTAAAGGGATAGTTCACCCAAAAATGAAAATTCTGTCATCAATTACTCAATCTCAAGTTATTCCAAACCTATATAAATTTCTTTGTGTAGTTAAACACAAAGAAAGATATTTGGAAGAATGTAAGCAGCTAAGATTTCTGGGGCACCATTGAATACCATAGTAAAATTATTTTTATTTTTGTTCATTTGAACACAAAATTAAATATTTGGAAGCATTTAGGAAAACAAACTGGGCCACATTTGACAACCCTTTTAATCGTGGTCAATATTCCCCTAGATATCTCAGTTTCTAACATTTTTCCAAACATCTTTATTTGTGTTTAACCAAACAAAGACATTTTTAGGTCTGGAACAATTTAAGGAAAATTCATGACACCATTTTTATTTTTGGGTGAACTGTCGCTTTAATCTTTCAAAAATGTATTTTTTCTAAACAAATATGTTGAGCAACTGTCTAGTTTGTGATGAAGTGAACCTTTGTAATTTTTTCATATAATGTAAATGTATATATGTAAATCTAATGATTATTGTTATTAAAACGTCAAATGAAACCAAGTTTTTATGTTCAATAAATGGTCAGCTGGGAGCTTCTAGAACCTTGAACACAGTAGGTTCATCGAGCATAAACATTGTGTAAACACCCAATCACATTTGTTGACAAATATTTTGATATACTGGATTAATATGTGACTGCTGTCATGTGTATGTCATAATCCCAATTACAATTGGACTGGATTATGTGGCCTCTTTAAAACAATCCCCAATAATCCCTCATCTTTCTCAGTTGGATACACACAACAGCAGAGCTTCGAGCGGTTTCAGAGAAAACTCCAAAGCGTAACATTTCCCTGACATGGCTGCAGTGGACAAGGATCTGGCCGAGAAGTTTCTGGACAGTAACCCCACATTTGCCAAGCAGTACTATGACTCCAGATTCCGGGCAAAGGTCATTTCTGACCTTCTGTCAACCACTAAGAAAACCGAAGTGGATATCACCTCGTATCACGACCTGAACTCTGTAGAGGAGTGCGAAATCATTTTTGATATGGTGCGGGACATGCAAGAAAATTTGCAGATGGAGCGGGCGGTCTTCAACCTGATGCGCCATCTCTCCTTCATGATGCGAGCCGACCGCATGAGTCTCTTCATGTACCGTCAGAGGAACGGCATTGCTGAACTGGCCACGCGGCTTTTCAACGTCCATAAAGACGCAACGATGGAAGAGTGTCTGGTGCAACCAGACAGTGAGATTGTGTACCCGCTGGACACAGGAATTGTGGGACATGTGGCCACTGTGAAGAAGACCGTCAATGTACCTGATGTCACACAGGTAGGGTTATGATTATGAACCATGATCAGGAAGCATTACATCAGTAAAATTAATGTGTAATTCACACAATGGCCTGACGAGGGCAGTACAAGACTTGTTTTGAGAATTTTATTTCCTGATTTGGCAAAAAATGTAATTAATTATACATAATCATTCTGAATGCGTATTCTCTGCTCTGTACCCTGCACACTTTTTGGTTGTGCAGTGATTTTTATTATGGCCAATAGTTAAACAAGCTCTTCATGTGCATGGATGGGAAAGATGGGATTTCATACCAATTCTTGGTGGGCCATTGCGGTTTTGGGTGATAAACTTCACTTGATAAATGTGCAGTAGACATTGCACAGACATATAATGTATGATTCAATGTGCTTTGTAGAGACGACCATGAAATCCTCTCACTTTGATTAGAAATTGCTAACCATTTTTCAAAAGAAACTGCTGTCTTTGACACACAGTGTGCTTCGGTGCCTCTCAGACAGCAAAATACGTTTCTCCGTGCTCATGATCACTTGGAAGAAAAAAATTACTCAATTTTTGACAATGGTTTTATGTGACTGAACTTTAAAGCAGGTCTTTATCAAACCCCTGAGGTGGCGACAGCATCCTTTCTCTGCCAGACTGCTGAGTAACCAGAAATATTCACAGCACTCCTATATAGTGGAATATGATATCCATTATATGTTTATTTGCAATGCGATGCCCTCAAAACATCTGAGGGGATAGAGTGGTTTCAGACCAGATTTGAGTCGAAATCATTGTATCCATATATACTTTTATAGTGTGTGGTCCATTTACTGCATTGATGTGAAAGGCGAGTGGAGGATTAGGACAGGTGGCTTCACTTCTCCATTGATGTTACAGGGTATGGAAGGATAAACCCTTTAATCTCAGTTGAATTAGAGCGATCCTGGATTATATTTAAAGGTCACTGGTTTACGCAGTGTTCTCCAAGTCAGCAGAATAGCGACGCTTACATTGACTCCATATTTCTCTCTGCTCTTATTCCCAATTCAGTGTCAAAGAGATACAAAATACAGAGAAATAAATCTCTGTGTTGAAGATATGAGTGAGAATCGATATATAAAATTGAGTTGAAATTTAATTCCAGTAACGAGTGAAACTGACCTGTAAGCAAAAATATTTTTGACTTTTAACCATGTATTGTACAATTTTCATATTCACCCATAGTAATGGTAAATCTTTGTTACATAAGAAAAGTACTCAAGGCTTCGCAAATTGTAAATACTGCTCTAGAATTTTTTTAGTCTTGCATAAATTATTTTATTTTAAACTTATGCGTTCATTTTGTTATACAGTGGTGTGAAAAAGTATTTGCCCCCTCCCTTCCTGGTTTATTGTTTTATTTTGCATATTTGTCATGCTTTAATGAACAAGATAAAAAAATACACTAAGAAAACCAGAGTAAATACAAAAAATTGTTTTTAAATGATGGTTTTATTTATTAAGGGAAATAACAATCCAAACATTTCTGACCCTATGTTAAAAATTAATTTCCCCCTTAACCCAATAACTAGTTGTGCCACCCTTGGCGGCAACACCTGCAATCAAACATTTGCGAAAGTCTTTCACATCGCTGCGGAGGAATTTTGGCCAACTCTTCCTTACAGAATTGTTTTAATGAAGCCACATTATTGGAGGTTCTTTGAACATGAACAGCCTTTAAGGTCATGCCACGGCATTTCAATTGGATTTAAGTCCGGACTTTGTCTATGCCACTCAAAAACCTTGATTTAGATTTTTTAAGCCATTGCCGGTTTGAAAATGACGAAGAAAAAATGAAAGTGACCAATTTGTCAGGTATGGTGATCCATACCCGAAATGTGACCTCTGCTTTTAACCCATCCAGTGAGTAGTGAACGTACGCACAGCAAGTCACTGCTGCGCCCGGGGAGCAAGTAGTGGTAAGGTGCCTTGCTCAAGGGCACCTCAATCGGCCCTGAGGATCGAACCATCAACATTCTGGTCATGAGTCCGACTCTCTTACCATTAGGCCATGATTGCCCCTGTCTTTTGGATCTTTGTTCTGCTGCTTAATCAAAGTGCATTTTAGCTTTAGGTCACAAACAGATGGCCTGACATTTGCTTTTAGCATTTTCTGGTAATATGCAGAATTCATGGTTTCATCAATTATGGTCGTCCAGGTCCTGAAGCTGGAAAGCAGCCCCAGACCGTCACACTACATCCACAATGTTTGACTGTTGGCATGATGCCCTTTTTATGAATACTGGTGTTAGTTTTACGCCAGATGTAACAGGACGCACACCTTCCAAAAAGTTCAACCTTTGTCTCATCAATATTTGGCCAAAAAGTTTTGGGGATCGTCAAGATGTTTTTAGCAAATGTGAGACAAGCCTTTGTGTTCTTTATGGTCATCACTGGTTTTTCCCTGGAACTCTCCCATGGATGGCATTTTTGCACAGTCTTATTGTAGAATCATGAACCCCGACATTAACTGAAGCACGAGAGGCCTGCAGTTCTTTCGATCTTTAATGACATCCTGGACGCGTCGTCGTTGTGCTCTTGAAGTAATTTTGGTAGGCTGGCCACTCCTGGTATGGTTTACAACCGTTCCATGCTTTCTCCATTTGTGGATAATGGCTCTCAATGTGGTTCGCTGGAGACCCATAGACATAGAAATTGATTTGTAACCCTTTCTAGACTAATATATTTAAATGACTTGGTTTCTCATCTTTTCTTGAATTTCTTTAGATCGCGGCATGATGTGTTGCTATTTGAGATCTTTTAGACATCTTCCGTTTATCAGACAGGTTCTACTTAAGTGATTTCTTGATTCAACGGGTCTGGCAGTAATTAGGCATGAGTCTGACTAGTGAAATTTAACTCAGTTATTCAATTCATCTCAGTTAATTCATGATTTTCCAAGGGGGCAATTACTTTTTTTCACATAGGGTCAGAAATGTATGGATTGTTTTTTCCCTTAATAAATAAACCATCATTTAAAAACTGCATTTTCTGTTTACTCTGGTTTTTTTGAGTAATATTAAAATTAGTTTGAAGATCTGATTTATTTAAGCATTACAAATATGCAAAAAATACGGAAGAGGGCAAATACTTTTTCCACGCCACAGTAAATGCCCTGTTGGCTGTATTTTGTTCAAACACTTGCGTGGTGTGAAAAAAGCTGAAAAAGGATATTCTGGTTGACATCTTCAGAAATGGTCTATACATAAAGCTACACGTTACATTTATTAATTCAATTTTTATTCGAAACGACTTACAAATGAGAGAGCGTTCAAAATTTATTCACAATTTGTACAAGCATACTCTACAAAATCAATATGTTTAGATTTAGGATTTGAAGTTGAAGTTATGGAAACTGTAGAAAAAAAAAACTGTAGAAAGTTGACTGTGAGTGAATGCAGAACATGTCTGTTTCCATGTTAACTTATAACTGTTTACATGAGTAACATATGAAGAGTTTGGTTCTAAAATGAGATAAATCTTTTTAAATATATCAAAAATCATGTTTTTTTATTGTGTATTCCAATTAATATCAATCAAACTGCAGTTGGTTTGTTTTGATTTAGGCCATAAAATACATTTAATTTACACAATAAAAAACATGATAACATCATAAAAATTATTTTAATTGTGTTAGTTAGCATTCTGTCTGTTATTACGGCTTAGATGAAACCAACTGCAGTTTGATTGATATTAATTGGAATTTACAATAAAAACATGATTTAAAAAAAAAACTGAGTCATCTCAATGAATAAATGTGCTTTATCGTTTAGGACAGTCACTTCAGTGAGTTTGTGGACACTCTCACAGAGTACCAAACCAAGAATGTGATCGCAACCCCCATCATGAACGGCAAAGACATGGTGGCTGTTATGATGGCGGTCAACAAGATCAATGGCCCCCATTTCACTGCTCAGGACGAAGAGGTACGAGCCTCACTTCTCTCTGTATTCAGAAGTTTTCTCTACTCAACAAACAGCTCTGGTCTTGATTTGGATGCTGAATGTTAACAGTAATGATTTATATTTACACACAGATATAAACGATTAATTCCACCCTAGATGGACAGACTGAACATTAAATGCAATGCACAATAAAACCATTTGAATTGAATGAACTTGAATGAAACATTAAAGGAACATTTAATCAATGTGTCTCATAGACGCTGAAGAAATATCTCAACTTTGCCAATCTCGTGCTGCGAGTGTTTCACCTGAGCTACCTGCACAACTGTGAAACCAGACGAGGACAGGTGAGATCTGCGATTGTGATGAAACATTTACAGTTCTCTTCATGTTCCCAACGTAAACTTCATGATCTTGTGTTGAAGGTGTTGCTTTGGTCTGCCAGCAAAGTGTTTGAGGAGCTGACTGACATTGAGAGACAGTTTCACAAGGCCCTGTATACGGTCCGAGCATTCCTCAACTGTGACCGCTACTCTGTGGGACTACTCGACATGACCAAAACCAAAGTGATTATTTTAATGTTAAATTATTATGTGCCTTAGTAGATTTTATGAAAATAAATTATTAAAACATCCTTAATATAATAAAAAATCTTTTTTTTTACAAATAAGTTGAGTTAAAATAACGTAAAAATCCTTGGAAATAAAATCCACTCATTTTGGTTGTTAAGATTTTGAGTAATTTTTTTTGAACAAATTATCAAGTCAACCCAACTCAATTTATTATATCAAACACCCATTTAGATTGGTCAAATAAAGTTTACTAATTTATTCATTATGCTGAGGTTCGGGCCGCCTACCTTGGCAGTTGAAATGTAGTTCTCAGCATGCTTTGCATCTGCCTGCAATAGGAGATACATTTTCCAGATTAAATGTCATTTATGTGTTTTTCAGTAAAAAGAAAGATTTGTTTGCATTTTGTGTTGATGTATCTTTGAGATTTAATAGAGTTTTGGTATTATACTTAAGTTTGGGTTTTTTAAGTTGGTTCTGTTGTTCAGAAGAGCGGTGCTTGTGCCTAGTGTGAGGGAGGCAGTGTATTAGTCATAACGTGTTATTTCACTTCTTGAGCAGAAACTGTGCTAATGCCAGTATAGAGACCACCCGTCTCTTCTCACTTGACCATCTATGTTGTAAAATTAGTAAATTTCAATATGAAAATAAGTGAACCGTGAAGACACATGTTTTTGTTCAATGTAATCTTTTTCTGCTCACGTTAAGAAATATTTACTTAATATTTAACTAACACTAAATGTATTTGATGAGTAGAATTTACTTTATTCTGGTTCCTAAATTGTACTTGAATTATAGCAGCACAATTTATTTAATAAAATCCTCAACAATTTGTACTCATATTTTGAGTAAATTCTACATGTGAATTATTTATTTATATTAATATTGAATGATCTCTATTGCTGTACAACTAAAAGCTGGACAAATGTATTTTATTATATATATACAGTATAAAGTGGGGTCCAAAAGTCAACCAGTAGAAATGTTTCTGTGACTGTATAATTTACATACATTTTTTTCATTGCAAATTATAGGGTCATTCTCCTATTAGTTCAAGATTAAGTGAAACGCTGAACTAAAAATGTATATGAATTTCAAATTGGGATTTTTGTAATCACTGTACATTTTTGCAATATTCTTTAATTATTTGTATTTAAATGTATTTAAGCTAGAATCGACTTCCGAGTCCATGTTCAATCCTGATGATCCATCAGGGAACGTCTGGAAAGTCTCTTATTCTTTGAACGTCATTTTTCTGAATCCTGAAACACTACAAAAAAACACTTTTGGACCTCTCTATACATGTATATTCATCTCCATATATTTGTGTAATATTGTCACGCCAGATTTTCACACATTTATTCTTTTGCCTGTAGGAGTTTTTTGATCTTTGGCCCGTATTGATGGGAGAGGTGCCACCTTACTCTGGACCAAAGACCCCCGATGGCAGAGTAAGTGACACTTCTTATGCTACTCACCTTAATGGGTATTAATAATCTGCATCACGTCAAAGATGCAAAATATCCATTAAAGAACCATCATATGCTGTTGTATGACAGTATACATTTTCCTTTAGGAAGTGAACTTCTACAAAGTGATTGATTATATCCTGCATGGAAAGGAGGACATTAAAGTAATCCCGTAAGTCCAAACAATTTATAGCATGTAAAATGTGAATATTTACCACCACTTGGCGTTAAATTAAAGCCCAACAGCGTGTGCTAAAATGGATGTCAGTTTTCAGCATCTTGAAGCATGATTAGATTTAAGCTTAATGGTATCCCGAGGCCCCACATGCACATTTCATCTTATAAACATGTTAAGCAACACTGATTTTCTTATTGTGTAAGAGAACATAGTCTAACTCCACAGATAGGCATGAATTAAATATTCAAAGCTACTGCATGGTTCCTGCCAGACACATTTGCATTTGTCATTCCAGTAATCCAACGGCTGACCACTGGGCGTTAGTTAGTGGACTTCCAACCTACGTTGCCGAGAACGGCCTGGTGAGAGACTAGACCTCCATTCTCCACAACTGCCACCACTTATCAAACAAACAGAAAGCCATTATGGTTTATAAAGTTCCTGTAAATGATTGATAATTGTAATTCTCGGAACAGTATATGTTGTCTCACTGATCATGACTGCTGCTCTTTTCAGATCTGTAATATCATGAACGCCGCTGAAGATGAATTCTTTACCTTTCAAGTGAGTTCAGCTACTTCTCCTGTCTCAAAGTAATTAAGCTTAGGGGCAGACGTGTAGGAAGCTCTTAAACTGGAATTAGCTGTGTAATCATTGGAATTGGTAACGTGATTTCAAACTAAGAGTTTTTCGTTAAACTCGATTGCATTTGCCTAAATGTATCTTAAATGAGGTTTATTTTCATTCTGCTAGAAAGAACCTCTAGATGAATCTGGATGGACAATAAAGAATGTTCTCTCCTTGCCTATCGTGAACAAGAAAGAGGAAATCGTTGGCGTGGCCACATTCTATAATAGGAAAGACGGAAAGCCATTCGATGAAATGGATGAAACGCTAATGGAGGTATCTGAAGCCAGAATATGGAACGGTACTGATTCCTTGCTATAGAAATAGACAGTAATGGATGGATCAACACGCTCTGCATTATTCATCTGTGAATAACTTTTCATCTGTGCTGTGTTTAGTCCTGAAAGTATGACATATTCTCAATGTATTATGCTGAGATTTGTGTGAATTCTGATCAAAATAAATCTTTGAGTTTCACTTTAATGTAGAACTACTGTCTGTTCCTGAGGGAACTTGTTTTTTTCACCAATTACTTTGATCTGAGAAGCTGTTTTTAATATTCTTGTCCTCTGGTTATTTAATTCAGATTAAAGTAGCTTCGTGTCAATCTTAATGTGAATGTATTTCAGTCACTCACTCAGTTTCTGGGCTGGTCAGTGCTGAACACAGACACGTACGACAAGATGAACAAGCTGGAGAATCGTAAGGACATATTTCAGGATATGGTCATGTACCACGTCAAGTGCAGGAAAGATGAGATTCAGAATATCTTGGTGGGTTTCTTCAAAGGACACAAAGCGAAATAGCAGGAGATCCTATTGGACTCCATTGTGATTGATAGTTTTATAAAAGTAAGAAACTTTGAACATCAACAAAGTGAAATTCTGTGCAGAACACACGTGAGCTGTATGGTAAAGAACCCGATGAATGTGAAGAGGACGAGCTGCAGAAAATTCTGGTAAACGCACACACACAAAATAATCGATTTAAAGTTGATGCTCTTTGTGTGTCCTGATGCTGTTGTTTTCTACAGGTTGGTGTGCTGCCAGATTCAAAGCAGTCTGAGATCTTGGAGTTTCACTTCTGTGATTTTGAGTTCTCTGAGTTGGACCTGGTGAAATGTGGCATCAAGATGTACTATGAGCTGGGTGTGGTGGACAAATTTCATATTCCACGTGAGGTGAGTGTGGTATTCTGCCATACTGAGTTGTGCCCTGTTTAAACTATTAAATGTAAAATTGACAGTACATAAATATAGAAGTACAAGGTTTGTTGCATTTAGTTATAGTTCAATAGTATTTTAATATACACGGCTCTGGAGAAAGTTAAGGAAACATTTAAGTTTTGCAATATAGTTGTTGCCTTTCCAGTCCACCGTTTCTGCCGCGTGTTTCCACTTAAATATATAAACCCGGTTTTCACCCGCATAACCTTGCGTTTTTAACGCAATGTTCTTACCACTGAGCTACAGGAAAGCCTATGTTTAGTGAAAACTGCAAGCTGTAACGTTTAAACCAGAAAACTCAATGTTAAGTACTGCTTAAAGTAATGATCTATAACTTAAGAGGTTGCCATATTTGCTCGTTTTTTTTGTTCAACAAACGTAAAGACACAGTAGGCACATAAAGTCACCTGCAAATTTATGTTTCAAACACAGATGGCGACAGAGAGGCAAAAGTTACGGATTTCACCTTTAATACTTTCTAACTTTCTATTTATAAGGATTCTGTTTTCAATTCTAGTTCTGTTTACTCCAGTCTCTGCTTTGAAGACTGATCCTTGACATTAACTTGCTAAAAACATTTGTTTGTCTATAGACCCTGGTGCGGTTCGTGTACTCGGTGAGTAAAGGTTACAGAAGGATCACTTACCATAACTGGAGGCACGGCTTCAACGTGGGCCAAACCATGTTCACACTCCTCATGGTAAGAAAACCTGCGCAGAACAAAATTACAAATGCTCCTCTTCAACAACAAGCCAATACAATAAAAAAATTACATCATAGTCACCCTGCAAAGTGAGAAGAATAATAAACAAGCCAGTTTTGTTAGGCTGGTAGTCATACATTTGATGAATTATCCCCGCTGAGTGTGTGTATATTCATATGAAATGGCAGACGGCCTCATGTAATTAATCAGCCATGTGTAAAGCTGCTCCTGGTTAAGTCATGTGTAATAACTGTGATCTGGCTGTAAATCAAGCAGGATGGAGGGCAGAATGAAACGCAGGCCAGCGAGTTAATGAGCCTCTCTCCGCACTATTCTCACGCCTCACGTAATCGAATGACTCCTCACCAGTCAGCATCAAAGGTGGTGTGTCTAACACAGGCTCCTCCTTGAAATCTTTTAAAGCTGTGTTGTCTTGATTCAGACAGGTGACCTGAAGCGTTATTATACAGACCTGGAGACGATGGCGATGGTGACTGCTGGCCTCTGTCATGATATTGATCACCGCGGCACGAACAACCTTTACCAGATGAAGTATGTGCTGGTTTTAATGAAGTGTCAACGTTCTGCTGCTCTTAACAAGAATTAAAGGGATGTATTACACTTATTAAAAGTCATTACGTTTTTTTTGAATGTTTGTTTGTGTTTTGATGATTTTGTCAGGTCTGGCAATCCACTGGCAAAGCTGCACGGCTCCTCCATCCTCGAAAGGCACCATCTGGAGTTTGGAAAAACTCTGCTTAGAGATGAAGTAATGCTGAAAATTTAATGCAATTTTTTTTCGCTTTTAAAAGCTTCTGTTTTCATCACAAATTTGAACCCATCTGTTTTTATTTTGCCTAAATACGTTCTTTTCAAGTCCTTGAATATCTACCAAAATCTTACCCGGAGACAACACGAAACTGTCATCCATTTGATGGACATAGCTATCATTGCAACTGACCTGGCCTTATATTTCAAGTAAGAATTTTATTGTTTGTGTCTTGCTTTTTTTAATCAATTAAACACTATATAAAAAAAAATTATATACCAACAATAAAATTATATACCAACAATAAAATTATATTCCCAACAATAAGTCATTTATTCACCCTTTTGTCACATCATACCTGCATGACTTTCTTTCTTCTGCAGAACACAAAAGACGATATTTTGTAGAACGTTGGTAACTAAACGACGGCGATTCCCAATTGACTTGCAATGGCTTTGTCTGCATACAGTAGAAGTCAATGGTTACCGGCGTTGTACGGTTACCGACATTCTTCAAAATATCTTCTTTTGTGTTTTGTGTTACTTGTATTTGAATGTGCCTCTGCAGAAAAAGAGCCATGTTTCAAAAAATCGTGGATCAGTCCAAGACCTACGAGAGCTGGGATGACTGGACGAAATACATGATGTTAGAGACGACTCGGAAGGAGATCGTCATGTAAGCGTTGCGAAAAAATATGTTTCCGAAAACGAATATCTATATGTCCAATTGACGTATTTAAATACTTCTAAACTAAAATGATACGCAACAGCTTGTGTCATTTCTAGTTCGTAAATATGAATCCAGTGTGGTGTTTTGGCTTTGGTTTCCGCAGGGCAATGATGATGACTGCGTGTGATTTGTCGGCCATCGCCAAGCCATGGGAGATACAGAGCAAGGTTAGATATTCCTAATGCATAATGCAATATCTCTACAACAGCGATGTATTCAGACACGTAGGGCAGCCAAGGGTGTGACTGCACGAGGAAATGAAATATCTGGGCTTTCAGCCAGCGTATTGAGACCAAAACTCCATTCATATGATAATGCATCAAAGCTTGTGTGTTTACATTCAGAACGAACATAGCCTTTTTTCTGGTAATGTTGTTATTATATTCATGAAACTAGATCTGAGAACAATGATGATGATGGTGAATTTCATAGCTGCAGTGAGACGTGCCATGTTCGCGCCGGGTGAAAACTGTTGTAGAGCAGACACGTTTTTATCATTAAATCTCTAATGCACAGTTTATATGTACGATTTGGAAAATAATGCACATCAAATTCATATTAGCATCTGCAAATGCATCTAATGGACTATAAAGACGGAATGGATTCTGGTTTGTTATTGACATTGTCTGAATGTGGTCTGTCCTCCAGGTGGCGCTGTCGGTGGCTGCTGAATTCTGGGAGCAGGGTGACCTGGAGAGAACAGTGCTGGAGCAGCAGCCCATTGTGAGAATAAAGGGGTGTTGTGGGTAGAAAGAATGATAAAGTTCCCATGGGTCATGTAGTGATGTACAGCCTATTATGCGGTGCAGTGAATCAGAAAGAGCGGTCGCAACACTCCAGTCAAACAGACCGCTCCCTGACTCCCAGTATTACTCAACCGTGATTGTAAAATCTTGGAATTTAATGTCAGCTTTTGAGTCCCATCAAACTTTCCATTTTAGCCGAACAATTTTTTAGCCCCGCCATTGCATTGGCTTTGTGTAGGTTGTGATACTCCGTTAAGTGCATGCTGTTTCCCTTCCAGCCCATGATGGACCGGAATAAGGCGGATGATCTTCCAAAACTGCAGTGTGGTTTTATTGATTTCGTCTGTGCTTTTGTGTACAAGGTGAGGTTCTGCCATTTCGATTAGTACACAAAACTTCATATGGGACTATACATCGATCTGTTCTTCTAAATGTTCATGGGATCCACACGAGAGTTCATCAGGAGACTGATACGAAATCATCAGCATAATTTCTCAGAGCTGATCTTGATCAGATGTCTCGCGTCATATTTAGCCTGAGTCTGCTGGAATTAGAGAACGTGAAAGGACTGAGAAACACAAAGCTATCAGGTCTACAAATACCAAAACTCATTTGTCAGGTTGTCAGGCTAATGGCAGTTGTACCTTTCACACTTCATGTGCTTGCTGGATATGATCAATCTAGGCAAATGTCTCATTTGCAAGCATTATACAGCGCTATGTTTCTAATTATCAAGGGTATCTTGAAACATATGGGTTCAGAATGAGATGACAGAATTACAATTTTAAATGAACAAATCAAATAATATAAACGTTGTGAATAAATATCTAGCACGTTCAAGACCAAAATCACCAGGCAAAAAAATAATAATGCTCATTCTCATGTCATTCCAAACCTGTGTGACTTTCTTTTTCAGAACACAACAGAAGATATTTTGAAGAATGTTGGTATCCAAACAACATTGGACCCATTGACTTTTATTGTATGAACACAAACAACTGAGACATTTCTCTAAATATCTTCATTTGTGTTCCACAGAAGAAAGAGTCGTATCCAGGTTTTTACCAGCATGAGGGTGAATAAATGATGATCTCTTTTACGCATCGATACAAGTATGAAACCCTGACCTTCCTCTTGCAGGAGTTCTCACGCTTTCATGTCGAGATCACGCCCATGCTGGAGCGTCTTCTCAACAACAGGAAGGAGTGGAACGCTTTGAAGGAAATTCATGAGGCCAAGGTTGCAAAGCTGGATGAGGCTAAGAAGGCTAAAGAGGAAGCCGGAGCTGCCGCATTAGCTGCTAAACAAGGTACACAGTGACTCAAACTACCTCAAAAGCTTGTAAAAACATCTAAAGCTTTTTGGCGCAAATACATTTACAACTTCCTTTATCTGCAGAACACAAAAGAAGATATTTTAAAGAACTTTGGTAACAGAACGACGGCGGTACCCATTCGCTTCCATTGTATAGACACAAAACCAATGCAAATCGATGGGTAATGCCAGTGTTTGGATGCCAACATTCTTCAAAATAAAAAAATTAGTTCTGCAGAAGAAAGAAAGACATACATGTTTGAAATGACAAGAGGGAGATTCAACCAATTACGCCAATGAGTTATTTACAATATTATCACATAATTGTGTATTAACACATTATCATAAATCACGGTTATTAATGTCACAATTATTATCAACACTGGTATATTGCGAAGTGCCTATTTCAAATCCTTACACCTTAAAGAAAGTTTTATGTGTTATTATTTAGTGTAACCTACAGCAAATAATGTGTTTATTTACCTGATCTGTGTTCCTCGCAGGAAGTGCAGCACAGACATCTCAGTCCAAGACCTGTGTTATCACCTAACTGTATGACCACACAGGAGACATCTGTGGTCCCGTAGGTTGGACAACTTTTATTATGTTTGTCCTGTTAAAATCATCAGTTGTTAGGAAAGACAAACCTTTAGTTAATCATTAAGGTTCTGTTGCAATGACCCCAACGCTGACATCATGGATGAGGAAATATCATCAACAAAAGGGTGGGCTTTGTGTAGTTTTTATCTCATGCACTTTATTATTGACATGGTTTGGTAGTTGGGGAATGTGTATAGAATAGATCTTTCTCTCACTCGATTACATAACAAAATGTATTTAAGAGTGTCGCTTCTATAACTGTGGAAAAATTCACATTACACCTGTATTTATGTTTATTTATATATACATACAGTGATGTTTAAAGCTTTGAATAAAATATTAAATTAGTTTTTGAGCCAGGTTGCTTTTTTAAAGCCATGTAGCTGTTGCTGTGCAAAATCTGTAGTCTGCCTCTAGGAATGCAGTACACTCTCTCTCTCCCTCTCTCCTCTCCCTCTCTCTTGGACATACATAACAGTTTTACAAAAGCATTGGATGACACCTAAGGAGTGTCGGCGTAATCAACTCGGAAGGCTGAGAGGTGATTGGCAGGGCAGCAAAAGGGGGCGGGCTCATCCCTAGAATTCACGTCATGTCATAGACGCACTCGGCTCACGTCAACAGACCATGATGTCATGTCTTGTGTTAAATTTGTCTCATTCCCACAGCAAAGAGGCGGAGTCCATAAATCTGCAACCGATGCAAAAGCTAAAAACAGCCCTCTGACGTGAAAGCAAATACACCTCAGATAAATGTGCATCCCCCCCCCCACAAACACACACACACACACTGATATGCCGTAGGGAATGATCGTTCTGACATCTGAATCACAAACCAGCAGAGCGGTAAATTGCCAGCAGCCTTCCACATCGATGTATTAAGAGAGGTTTCATTCAGCATGTTCTGCTACATACCCTCAGCAAATAAAAAACGCAATTAGCTTTGCTATATAAAAATTGCAGGCACACTGCATGGATACCACACAGATTTGCTATTGGCTGCAATTCCAGTGCAGCAACCAATCAGACAGCTACCAGCTGTGCTATTCTGTGTGTACAGTCCGTAATGTCGCTGGAACGTCGAAAAAAAGGGGTTTTAAAGCAGGTGCTGCAGAGTTTTTCAAAGCCTTGGTTTTGAGATGCCCAGATTTGCTATTAAGCATCAGTTCCAAGAATAGGCCTAAATTCTATGGACGCTATTATTGCAGTCTAGTATGCTGCTGGATGCATGCAGAGAAATTCAGGAAAAGAACAGAGAACAAAGAACTTTGTTCATTATGGGTTTTATTTTTTGGAGGCAGAACAATGAATATATTTACGTTTTTTACAGTATATGGGGATCAGTTTCTACAGTTTTATAATGTAAACAATCTCGGAAGAGAAACGTGTTCAGTTAAAAGGAAGCCATTGCCTGCTTTTTTAAAACTATGTACATGAATTAAAATATAATTTATGACATCAAATAATTTCCACTATATAGATAATTCGATCTAGGAAACTAGATTTTTAACAATTTAAAAATACTGAAATGCATTTGTCCCCACATTCTCAAAGACGTTTGAAATCGAAATCACACCATACCGAAAAAAACCAACACCATTTAATAGACATCCAATCTAAGAGGCATACAGTATAAATAAAACAAAACAAACAAAAAAATATATGTAAAAATATAAAATCTTACTAGCAGTATTTACCAAAAACTACGTTAAAAAAGAAAAATCATAGTAAATCTGATAGTCATTAGATGTAAATAATCACACAAAAAATAAAACAAAACAATGAGAGAAGCAACGGATGCCCTTTGACTTGGATTTCGTTTTCACACAACGCAAGGTCTTGAAGCAGCAATAAAATGCGACGTGGATGTGATGACATCATTGTTAACCAATGCTCTGGCACCCAAGTGACACAAACGTTTGATCTTGATAAACATGATTATATGTAAAGCAGACAATATCTGATTCTGAGGGCAAATTCTCTTTGACCCTGCAAGAGTGTACTTTGTGAAAGATAAATGTGTAGGATGATAGTTGTAGTGAATTAAAATAGGAACTAAACAAGAGAAATCGCATACAAACACACACTCACACATACATTTAAGGGCCAAGCCAACCGATTGTGACATTCGTGAAATGGATTTGATGTGGTACCACACTACTTCCGTGTCCAAACATCAAATGTACTTTTTGGTCAACTTGTCTAGTGATAACTAAAATGACTGGAAAAAATGTATTGCATTTTAAGAAGGTTCCCTTTGGAAGGTGTTTTTTTTCAATATATATGTTTATTTGGATCACCTGTACATTCTAGATTGACAGTGTAAGTTGAAACAAAGTGTTCTGAAACACTGAATAAAATGGTCTATAACAAATTATATCTATATATTTATCTACACAAACACACAAATATATATGTATATATATATAATCATATATATGTATATACCTTTTATAATATGGCTGTACTGAAAAAGTTAAATTACTTCAGTAAAGAAAACACATTGGATTGTAAAGGAGATCCGACAGAATCGATAGCTTTGTTTTCCCCAAAAGTTTAAGGCTCTCCTTGTGAGATTGGGCCGTCTGGGTATTGATCTCATAAAAAAGTCCACCCGAAACATCAGTTTGCAAATTATTTAAGCAGTTTCTTCTCTACCCCGATGGACAACATACAGTACTCTTCAAGATCCCTTCATGAATTCCCCTGACGCCCTTAAAGCAACCAATCTCATCAATAAATTCTTTCAGTTCATGAGAAAGGCTCTCTTAGATTAGCGCTATTGCATCTCAATTGCATAAAAAATAAAACATATTAAAGTCATATTAAAAAAAAAAACATTTCAACATTTTCTAAAGGGATACTTTATACAACTGTGTTTGACTTATGAAGCCATATCAATGAAAATTCCCTTCTGGGTTTCCCTGTATTGCTTAGCGCTGCATTAACATCTGCTCTTGACAAACATCGACCAATCAGGGCCCCCCTTAAACCACATGTTACCACATCGCTGTATAGGACGGAACCATACATCTCATGTTTACACAAGACAGTGCTATATACACATTAATTACCTCTTTTATATATTTAGTTATATATAATCATGTAAACCAGCACATTCTCTCACTTGTTTAGAAGTATACATACTAGGCGCAAACGCTTATTCAGATCTTATTTGGCGTTTTAGAATTCCCAGGATTGTAATATTCAGAAAGTAACTGCTCGGTACCGTAAGAGGGAAAGCCGAAAGGCACGTCCAGATAGGGTACTTTAACACTGAATAAGGCTTCAGTACTTAAGGGTGCGCTCTAGTCAAGTCAAAAGAGAATTCAGTCATGTAAACATTCAGGTTTTGGGGCGTGTTTCAAATGAGGCAATTGGATAAAGGGGAGAGGCAGGGATAATGCGCGAGTAAAGAGGGAGACGTCCCTCCTTACGCCAGCACACACACACACACATCCGCACACACACGACTTTACTACAACAACAGAGTTCAAGGATTCAAGAGGCGACCCGCAGAATAAAAGCGACAAGTGTGGGAGAGAACAGACTTCAACTCCCAGCATATAGTAACCCGTTCCTAAAAGACATGGACGACACACGCAGTTATACACAGGTACACGTTTAGACTTCAAAAACAGACATCGAGGACAAATATAGAATTAGCCACAAAGTAAGAGCTAGAAAAACCCGCAGATCTACCCCTGTCGGGACAGAGTTACAAAACTGAGTGTTTTGAGCTTTGAGAGAAAGAGTATGAGAGAGTGACATGTAAACAAAGCAGAGATACAACTGTATCTCTAATGAGATTGAGCTCTGGAAAGATCTTTCTCCTAGTTTACCGCCACCCTTATCTCAAGAACCGCAAATGGGAGAACGTGGTTGGAGGAAAATTCAGAAGTCAAAGCCATTGGACTTCATCTGGATGTCCCGGGGCTATGCTGCTGGTAGAGTCTAGCCAATGAGACCAAACGGATGGACGGATGGTCTAAAAATCGCTTTATGATGGGTACATTCCATACTTCGAAATACTATGACTGTTTCTGTCAAACCTGTTGCATTTGTTTTCAGAGAGGGTTTGACGGATTCGCGTCAAACCCTGGATACACGACTGGATTTGGTTTAGGGAAAAACATAGGTAACCCTGATAGCACGGGTACATGCGTTTACGTCTGCAAGACTTTTTTTTATTGTTTGCTCATCTGCAGTTGGATGTTATATGGACATCTAGAAGACGCCTGTAAGATGTTTATTTTGATTGCATGTAAAACTTTTAAAAGACGTTAGGCACCAGATGTTTTTTCAGACCTTCAGATCTTTTGTAGACATCTTACGTACTTAATTCCTCCATTTATTTTTGCCTTGTTTGCCAAATATGAAAATTTTTGTAAATCTTAAATCAAAATAGGTTTACTTCAGAAGCTAAGTGATTTTTTCTAAAATAAAATAAAACAAGTTGAATAACAGGTAAAAACAATTCACAATAGGGTAAGACAAATTAATTTATATTCAGTACTTAATAAAGAGGTAAAAGTTGTCCTACCCCATCGGCAAATATTTTACTCATTTTAAGCATTAACAACATTTTTGGGTCAGAAAACAAGACCTAATATCTTATTTTTCTTCTGATGAAAATGGGATTTAAGATTTTTTTTATATATTTAATAGAAAAGCAAGAGAAAATACTAATGATGCGTTCACACGAAACGCGAATTGAACTATTTGCACAGGTAAATTTCATAGAAAGTCAATGCAGAGATGTGAAAAAACACAAACCTATGGGCGATGTATATAGAGAATTCAAGCTGTACATTTTGTTTACTCAGGATCAAACCCATGACCTTCGTGTTGCTAACGCAATGCTCTACCAATTAACCAACAGGAACACAACAACTATGTTGATTAAACCGGGAAATAATTCTACACTTCACCTTCCACAGTCACATGATTTGGACTCAATGGCGACCAGCAGCAAAAAGCCCCATCCAAACCATAGACGGTCAGAGGGCGGATAAAAGAAACACTACCTCGTTTGAGTGCATAGATGAAATCAAGGAAGCACTAAAATTACAAAAAGACTATTTTCTTTCCTTTTTGATTTGTAAACTCTACCTTGTCAGGATTTTTTTGTTTGCCGTTTTTTAAATCCACTTTTCATCGTAACAAACGCACAAAGAGTTAAACATCCACAAAGGTTTGCTAATACAAAGCAGTTATTGTTTATATATTTATACGACGAATTGATAAAAGCACCTTGCAGGTCTATGAAGAGTGATGGAGGGGTAAAAACGAAATAAAAGAAGCACACACGCACGTCACGACAACAAACGGAAAAGAGTGCGGTTTGCTACGAAGCCCGGGCCACTCAGGACGTCACGGATGGCGTTCGAGAGGCAGCACTTGTGTCCATGTTTTCAAAGCTGTTTGTGTTTGTTTGTGTCATCCTGCCCCGGTGTCCTCAAATCCTCAGTTACAAGTGACAAGGTCCATTTTCTTTTATTCAAATGTAAACATGAAGAGGTGCCTTGGTTGAGGTTCTGAGTCGAGTGTCGGACAGGACAGGGACGCTGCAGGCGTGCTAAGGCGTTTCAACGATGGAGGCTTCTCTGGGCCTCCTTCAGTAGAGCGTCAAAGTCCAGTGCATCGTACTTGCTCTTTATTGGTCCTGGGCCTGCCTCATCTAAAAAATGAAACATTCCCAGGTTAGTTTGTTTTAAAACATACACTTGCATAAGAAACATTTATGCTTTTGGCTATAGCAGAATATAGTCATAAAGTTATACCCCTATAGACTGCTGTGTTTGAAGCCATTTAGAAAACCATTAAATAGCTCTCTGGGGTACTTGATTCTCATTGATCAATTGTTAATGGCCACAAACTTTCACTATTGTCTCTGACAGCCGCTGCTTATATCATTTCTATGGTATCACTCCACACTCATTCTAATCCATATCTCATGTCCAATTATTTACTAATTTAGTAAGCGGCCATGTAATAGGGGGAAAAATGTGGAGTCCGCAGTTGATTGCAAAACAAACACCTTCCGATTCTGATCCTCCCGTCAGGGTTTATTTTGCAATAGTCTTCAGCTGACATTAAATCCGTATATAAAATACATTTTATTATATGATATATTTTGCAATAGTCGAGAGCTTACTGTATATATATATTAAATCTGTATATAAAATAAATTTTATTATACGATATATTTTGGAATAGTCTTCAGTTGATTGTATATATATATTAAATCTGTATATATAATATATGATATTATATTATATATTTTGCAATAGTCTTCAGCTGACTGTTTATATATTAGATCGGATTATAGAATATATTATATTTCATATTTTGGAATAGCCTTCAACTGACTGTATATATATTAAATCTGTATATAGAATACATTGTATCATTTAATATATTTACTGTATATATTTTTACTCCTTTTTTTACTAAAATTATATTATGTGATTATTAATAGTAAATTGTGTCATTTTTTTATTTCAATTTCACAAATGAAACAAAATTTGTGTCAGGATTTATGCTGAGTTCTTTATTGTGATCTAGTCATAATGTCCATTGAATCAGTTGAAGGAAAATACGTTTTTGAAGAGTGGAAGATAAAAATACTGTGGATATCCATTATCCCTATATACCCTATGTATATAGGGATATGTAGGCCGACAAGTATTAAAAAATTTGGAACTGTATATATACACTGGATCAGCATGTTAGGGTTGAATAATGAGTCTGGTTTAAAAATAAACAAACCATCAAACAAACTACTTGCAGTTCTTCATTTTTAACATCTGAAAAAGACTTCACAATCGCTGAGTCTCACTGCAATAGCAAAGCACTGTGACGTACCGGCCCGCACTACAATTAAACCTGCACCCTGCGTTTTCAAATAGGTCAACCAAGATTTTTTTTTCAATTTAATTGCAAATGAAGTCGAATCAGGCCGTTTATTAGCTTGGAAATAAGACAATACCTTTCTCTGACGTCCTGTAACTCAATCCAGAGCACCAGACATCTTACACAGACACAACATCAAAGAGACTGCAAGCTCTATGTTCTCTTACCCAGATCTATGTAACGCTTCCTACCGAACCGCCGGCTGCCGTTCCCCCCGCACGGACCTAGGGACTCCCACCTGTGCCGTTGGGTCTGGCCGTTCTGTGAGGACCTCAGAGTGATGACTCCACAACGCTCCCTGTGCACAAAAACACAGACACATCAATTCTCCGTCCTCCTGGTCAATGCTGAAAGTCATAATGTCAGGCGAGTGGAAGGAAATTGAACCCACTCGTTTTTGATGACCACTTTACAGTCCTCTGGGTGACCAAAGGCCTCGAAACGCTTGCGCAGCATGGACTGAGTGACGCTGCTCGGAAGGTTGTGAATGTAGATCACTTGGCACTGGTTCTGGAAACAAAGTAAATCAGAACAAATATTATAAGATGTATATCCATACTTTCCCCTTTATTACAATCTTTCAATTGAATAATAATAAACAGACAAGAGATCCTACCACATCATTCTCTTGTCCACACTGTAACTTGCTTCTTTTATCTGATGCTTCATGGCACGTCTCCGAGCTCTCATCGCTGAAACAAATTTGTGTATAAACCTTCAGAATTACAAAAAGGAGAAAGGAAAAGAAGTGTTTTATGACCGAACAAGGTCGTGTATTAAAACAATTCAGTACCTAAAGGAGAGTTTGCAGCTGGGGGACGGAGGCGAGAAGGACATGGGCGACTGTGCATCTAGCTCTGGGGTGGGTGAGCGGGCAGGAGATGGTGAGCTGGTTTGCTCGGGACTGGGCGTGGGTAACTCTTCCTTGCTCTCAGTCCTCTGCTGGCAGTCGGGGGTCTCTTCCCGTGCTGTCTCATTTTTCACGTTCATCTCCTCATCCCGGCGGAATGCGTCGGAGCCAAACGCTGCCCCTGTTCTCTTGCAACTCTCCCCCGGTACCAGCAGGCAGTAGTCGTGATCCCCATAGGCGTGCTGCGTGCCGCCCTTACAGTCTGCATCGCCCGTCTGGCCCATCCGGCGCAGCTGTGCGTACAGTTCTGTCTGCTCTGGGAGCTTGCGTGCATGCGCCCGTGCCAGGCACGAGCTCTTGGTGGTGAGCTCAGTCTTGCCGTCTGGTTTGAAGAGCTCGTCCTCCACTGGTTTGTGAGGAGGTGTGGTGGGGGGAGTGAGGCCTGGAAAACACACACAAGTATATCGTTCCTGTCCTTTCGAAATCTCGAATATCCAAATTTGGTTGTATAAAGTTTTTCTTTAATTTGCTAAATAAAGTTGACAAGCACTTTGTATTGGTCAGATCTTTGTGAAACCCAGTGACAAACATAAAGGTTGACTGTCAAACAATTGTAAAAACTTTATCTTTTTAATTATAGCTAACATCTTCGGTGTAAATGGTCTTTTAGATTTACAGTATATCTATCTGGGTGTTAGGTGGGCTCTTGGTTCTGACCCATTAACCCACAGAACACCTGGGGCCTCATTTATAAAACGTGTTTACGCACAGATTTGATCGTAGAGTGTGGATAAGCAAAAACCCATGGCAATGTTAATATTTAAAAAAACGGTCTAGTAAAGTGCTATGCACCACATCAGGGTGTGAGCATACGTATGTTTTTTTTCTTGTCTGAGTGCTGCAGGTTTTTCGGATATTTAAGCCATATTCTTGCTGCTCGTAAAGCTTTTGGACCTTGACAGCTGAGCTTTTATATGTTAATGACTTTAACTAGAAATCATTGCGATACAATTTCACCATTGATAGATTTCACATCTGAAAGTGAGCGTACGGACATTTTCTGTGCACACGATCGTTCTCTAAATCACATCTACGCACTTTTAAAAAATTATTGTAAGATAAAATTTAGGACGTTTCTATGCTGCATTTTATAAATGAGGCCCATGGACACCCTAGCAAAAGCATAACAACACCCTGGCAACACTCCACATCACAGCAATGATTTCTGTACAAGCAGTAACCTAGTTAACGCAGAATTGTCTTCTGTCATATCAAACCATACCCATTATTTGCACTTAAACATGCCAGAGGATTCATACAAAAGTCCTTGTTCACCTAATTTAGCTTTAGCTCAATTCTGAAGCCAGTCAACATGCTGGCAAGCTGCTAGCATGTGCAAGAAAATTAGGCAACTAACATGGTAATAGCTTACGCAATGCCTGTCACGGCACGCTTATAAAATCCTACCAACTGTGTGCGTAATCTTACCTGCTGTGCCGCACAGCTCCACGCAGAGAGTCTGCTCAAAGGACTTGTTTGGATACTGTGATTCTCTGCTCAGAAGACAAAAATGGAGTAAGTTTAATAAACATTTTTCATGATAAAACATCATATTAAAAGAGGAAAACAATCGAGCTGTAAATAAAATCTGCTTTAGAGGAGAGTTCAATTGATCACGGTTGCGTAACTATACACTACGTATATTAGAGGGCTATTTATAGATTGGTGTTACTTTGAGAGAAAGTGTTTTGGGACATGTTTGAAACAATGACTCTACAAGCCTCCCGAGGCAATTTGGTAGATGACAGAGTCCAAAGGTGGTCTTAAACTTTTGGCCTGGATGTGTTCCAGGGTTCTAGACAAGATTAGATGTAAATGGAAACACACACCCGTTGGATTTGGAAGCCAGTGGCAGACAGAGGCACGCACGTTTCTCTGCAAAAAAGAGGGAAAAAAATATTTAGAGATCTTAACAGTGGATGAGCAAATACATGATCTGTCAGAAAAAAACACTCAAGGTACAATACATGTTAAGATCTGTTCACACCAAGAATGATAACTACAAAGATATCGATATTGAGTTGATGTAGTAATGAAAATTATACAACAAATATGTATTTACTTCACTGCCAATAACAGTAGGTTTATTATAAGCTCACAAACCTTGATTTTAAAGACACAAATGCACTGGTCCTTTAAATCTGAAAGGAATCTGATTGTTAAAATCATCAGCTAGAAAAAAACCCTGCTAATAACTCATATAGCTTTGAGAATTTGATACGCACACTTGCTTAACACCTCAATGAATATAATGTTGTGAAAACAAACTAACACACAAGTATCTTCAATGAGTTTAGTCCAGTGGTTCCCAAACTGTGGCCCCAGGATGGATCCAGGGGGCCACAGATTTTGTGGCATTTAATCGTCAATTTTGTGCAATCAAATATCAGAAAAATAAGACCACCAACCAAAATTATTCATGTTACAGCATTATACAATAGAGTTTGCTTTTAATTTAAATAAAATTCTGAGTTAAAGATTATACGTTTTTCTTTAGGGGGCCGAATCAATGCAATTAAATAATTTGAGAACCATAGGTTTAGTCAATCTTCATATTATCGAATAGGCAGTAATATCATGTATTCTATCTTTTTAATATATTTAATAATCTTGTGATTTTTACTTTTGTCACCTACTATTTGTATTAATAGCCTTTCTAAAAATATTTATTTTTAACAACTATGACAAATCTTTAAAAGTGTTGAATAAATAATTCTGGGTTTGATCCGAACAATTTTGTTTCTCAGGATTGTTATCATTATAGTTGTAGTTTGGAAAAAAGTTTTAATGAGTCTTTAAGTGAATGTTTTTAAGAACCTTAAAATATTACCCCTATACATTAAACAGGTAAATGATGAATAAAAAACATGCAAATGTATATTTCCAAAAAAACAAAAACTATTTAACCATTTTATAATACCAAAGGTTTGGATTAAATTATTCTGTTTATAACACAAACTTAAAAAAAATATTTAATTTATTCTTCTCAGTCATGATTCATTGCAACTGATTCACTGCAAAAAATGATTTGAAAAGTGAAAAAAATGATTGAATTCATATTGATTTGATCAAAGATTTGATCAGGATATTTGTACTATAAAACAAAACAAAAATGCAGTGGTTCTTATAATATTCTCATGTCTTACCTTCACTGCTGATACAGTTGATCTTCTGGCTGCTTTTGGAAAAATCTTCAATGGGAGGATGTTTAACCTTGTTCTCCTCTTCATTGGACTGTCTGGGCTCCGACCGGCCGCAGCTCACACGAAACTTCTTAGCGAACCTGCTGGGGAAGGTAGCCAGGCGACGAGAGCGCCTGACCGAGAACGAGCCTACCTCAGGCTCTGGGCTCTTGGGACGCTTCACGCCCTTCTGCGAGCTCTCACAGTCTTTAGGTTCAGCTTTGGGCTGACGTGCGGGAGGAGAAAAAACCTCATGGTTGGGCTGCGCCAATGCCCCTCTGCAGTGGCTGTAAGGAGGGCTGTGCATTCTGTACGGCTTGCTTACATCAAACGACAGCTCGACGGCTTCCAGAAGCTCTTTGAGCAGAGAGTGGGTTTTGATTTCCCTGCGGTGAGTGAAGGGAACTCTCGGCCTGCTGTTGCAGGTTTGGGGGGCGGGCTTGTGAGAGTTCTGAGGGAGACTGCGGGGAACGTGGGAGTTTTCGGATCTGGCCTTACGCGCCAACGCCTCACGCTCTTTGCGATCCCAGCCGGCCTGCTTGCGTGTCGGCACGCAGTAAGTGTGCATGTATTTGATGAGCTCCACTACGGACTGCAGTTCTTTTTCAGAGGAAAACTGGGGCATTGGTGGCTCGACGCACACCGTGCTCTCGCCCTCACTGCTTGATGACTCCTCTTCAGAGTCGCTGTCCTCTTCTTCGTCCTCTTCATCGGCGGAAGGCGTGTCCTCGGCTTCCTGTGCGGTGGTGAGGTGGCGATGGAGTTCGGTGCAAAGGCGCCCAGCGGGTCTCGCCGGCCGCAGCCTGCGCTCTTGTGTGCTTGTCTTGTCCTTCTGTGGAGGAGATATTTAATTACATGTAGTTTCATAATGTGAATCAAAATGTGAATCAAAATCCATGTTACTGAGTGCCTTATTGTTTTTATTAAAGAAAAAGTTCCCCCAAAAATGTAAATTCTTTCCTCATTTACCATTCCCCATAATCATTTCAATCTTGTATGACTTTCTTTCCTCTGAAGAACACGAAAGAAAAATTTTTTTTAGAACGTTGGAACAAAAACCTTTGGTACCATTTACTTGCATTTGTTTTGTATCAGTGGCAGAAATATGAAGCTCAGCAAAACATGTCTTTAGCCCATCATGTCAAAATACCTGCCTGCTGCAGACGCATCGAATGGGTTTGCTAGATACTCACTTGGTATCATGTGTAATCAGAGTTATGAGTTAACGCAGTGTCTTCTAAACGCGTGTGTCTCTTTTATCATAAACTCTTTCAATGCGTCTGCAGCAGGAACATATTTTGACGTGATGCAAATAGGTTCACGTGAAGCGCTTTTTTAATTCCTACTACCCCTAAAGAGGAGGCACCGATCGCCACTGTTTTGTATCCATAACAGAACTCATTGGGGACCAGCGTTTTTTTGGTCAGCAAAATTCTTTAAAATATTTTTAAAATCTTACAGGTTTGAAATGACAACAAGGTGAGTAAACTATGACAAAATTTTCATTTTTGGGTGAACTGTCCCTTTAAGATATGTCATCAACAATATGTCACAAGACACCACAACTTTTTCTTTTTTCTCCAATGTCAAAATAAACTTTGATTATTATTTCAAAGGTAGTAACCGAGTGGGTCAAAAACTTTTAGCCCTGTGATGCATGAGGTCATAAAACTACTTTGAATAGCACAAAGCATTTGCTCATGACAGTGATTTACGCGGAATGTTGCGAGCCATCTTTTGTAACACCCTTACAAAATTAGTGAACACGCGAACCATGTGAAGCAGCCCGGCACACTCCGCTCTATTTCAGCATGTACTGTGGTCTAAGGTTACTGAGACAAATGTGTCAAGCCTAGCTCTGAGATACTCTTTCGGTTTCCAAGGAACTATTGCTTGTTCTTTCTATGTAATCTCGAGCTTTGTGTGAACATTGCCCTTCAGGCCGGGTAGAGGCCGTGGCTTTGGAATGACAGATGGGTGAACTCGACTCTAATGCGACAGCAGCCGAAGCCGAGGTGCGATGTGTCAGAGTGAAGGGAGTGAACGATAAGTGTAAATCCTCGGTGGTGTAAGATAATTAGGCATTAGCATTGCAGTGGGAACACGTCTTCACTGAATGGTTACTGCATGGTGTATCTGCCCACACTGAGGTTGATAAACCCATTTGCTATAACAGGATGGCTTCTTCAGACTTTTGTCGCATGTTTGAAGTGAAAGTGTGTAGAACGTCTCACCTTCAGCGTAGGCCTCACGGGCTTGGCGTGCAGGCTCCTGCTGCCATGGCGATGCGAGCTGCCGTCTTTGTGAGACTCGAGGCCCACATGCACATTAGGGGGCGACAGCAGGAGCTTTTTTAACTGTGGGGGGAACGAGAGGGATTGTTATTTGTTGTTTAAAATAGACTACACACAAAGAATGAATCAAATCTGATAAAATATTTGTTTTGACTTTTAGCTGCTCAAACCCAAAATCAACAGTGTAGTTTCCGTTTGTAGTTTTTTGAAACCATATTTTTTTGTGTCCCTTACACAGCAATCTCACATTTTTAAACAAATTTAGTATACTTTAGAGTTTATTATAACTGTAAGTCCTGGCCTAATGGTTAGAGAGTCGGATTCGTGATCAGAAGGTTGCCGCTTCGATTCTCAAAGCTGGCGGGTAATGACCGAGTCGCCCTTGAGCAAGGCACCTTTCCCCCACTTGCTCCACAGGGACTGCAGTGATAGCTACCCACTGCTCTGGGTGTACATGTATTCACTACTCTCTGGATGGTTTGAATGCAGAGGTCACATTTCGGGTCACCATATCTGTCAAATAGGTCACTTTCACTTCAAAAATGAAAATTCTGTCATGACTTACTGAATAGTAAGAAGGTCCAAACCTGTATACATTTCTTTCCTCTGTTGAACAGAAAGATATTTGGATGAATGTTAGCATCTGAGATTTCTGGGGTGGTCAAAACTGGTAGTCAAAAGTGCCCCAGAACTGTTTGTTTTCCTAGATTCTTCAAAATATGTTCCGTATCAACGGGTGTGGGAGCTTGACCCCCAGGTAACATCCGGTTTGTGTTTGGCTAGTGTCTAATAAATATAACTATTTATATTTTATTTCATTTATGATCATATTCATTTGTATAATTATTTTACTGTATAATAATTGTATTAAATCAAAAATGCATTTTGATGTATGTTCGTTTTATTAAATAAGAAATTTGTTGAATGGGTCCTGCAGTTAGGTTGCATTTAAATAACCTATAGGCACTCTATTGTTTGTAAATGTGTACAGGAAGTTAAGTCGGGGTCACAAAATTGCGCATGCGCAGTAACGTTTGTTTATGTTGTTAGGATGAAACAGTCTACAACAAAACAAAAAAATATACAATATTGGTGGTCAATGGTGCCCCGGGAAATCTCACTTGCTAACATTTTTCCAAATATCAGTGTTTACAACCAAAGAAATGTAGGTTTGGAACAACTTTAAGTTTTGTCATTTATTAGAATTTTTTCATTTTTGGATGGAGTACACCCAGTATACTATGATGTATACGATGTATACTACAGTTAACGATGAAAAGAATACTATATGAACAACTAATATATTGCTGTAGTATACCTGGTAAGGTTCAATAACATAGATTTTGGGAATTCTACCACAGTTTATTATAGAAAATATTTTGATGTGGGAATGAGATCAATCGGAGAAAGAATTTATAATGTTTCAACTGCACTTAAAACCTGTAAATTACAATATGAACTGAAACATTTTTCTATCAAATACTTCCAAGAACACATACACACAGTAAGGTCTGATGGCCACGTAATTATTTTCTATATGTAAATGTAATTCATAAATTTTACTGAAATAAGGAATTTTCTAAACAATTTATGAGAGATATCACTTCAATTAAGATACTTCAATTAAACATAATTGAGAACTCGACAAAATGCTGCGCTCTGATCGCTTATTTGGATATAATACACATGTAAGTCTGCAAGTCCTGAATGATCAGTGCCGAACGAGTTGGAGAAGCCAAATAAGAAACAGCACAGTGTTCTGGATCCCTTAAGTGATTGTTTATGTGCCAACTTGGCATCTCTGTCCATGTCTCTCAGTGTCCAATGAGGAAACTGAAGGGGCACTGAGGGTTTCCGCCTCTCTGTACCAAACCGTTTTGGCATACATTGCCCATCTACGGCTTGAAAACATGTGCTCTGCTCTCCCCGTTCCTGGTGCCTGAATGGACTTTATGTTTTGAACACAGAATGGCCTTATTTTGGGGATGAGGTGAAATTGCGGCCATTGCCAGCAGAGGGGGCTCTCAGATTTTGGGTAAAATGTTCCCAATATACCCAAACTAAACTCTAGCAGTACTGGAACAATGTTGGAAGAATTTAATTGTTAATAGGTAAAGGAGTTGTGATGTTTCTGTAGTGCTGCTCATTCCAAACAGGCCGGAACACCAACACTGGGTCACCTAATCTCATGAATTGGGGCAGGACTATCTGTTTGTCCAATCAATGGAAGATAGTGGAGTGTTTAGGGCACTTTTTTGAAAGAAAAGCATGTTTGCAGTTTAGTTTGGAGGCACTTATGGTGTAGACATTACACACTGCTTCAACCTCCTATAAACCGTGACATGTATGTTTAAAACATATTTTCTCTTGACCATTTTAGTTTCCTAAACCTTTAGTGTCAAAATGGTTCAAATCTTCATGGTTGAAGTGGGAATTATCGTATTTCAGAGTGCACATGAAGGCAGCTTTAATCCCAATCAGATTTTCCTCAATTTCAGCATAATTTGTCTCTTTTACAGACATTTTAGCTACAATGTTGTCCTCGATCCTGTAATTCAGTATTTTTTTGTTAAACTATGCAAACTTAAACCTTGAGTGAATGTAAGGCAGACGTAACCATACATACTGCCAGTATCTGTCCTAAAAATCCCAGAAAGGACAACGACAAACAGGAAAATCACCCACATTAGAATACAGACTCCTGAACAACTGTTCGTAGCATTACAGGAGATAGAAAAACAAAAGAAAATAGGAGAGAAAAAAGAGAGCTGTTCAACGAGTAATAACTGTATTAACTGGCTTCACAGCATTCACGGATTAATCTGCTGGTGTTTGGGAACTGAGAGGCACAAATAAGAGAGTGGCATCTGGTTCCAGGAAAAGAAAAATGTCATTATTTACTCACCCTCATGCATTTCTCTCATCTCAGAGAAAACGCAAAAAAAAGAAAGAATTTTTAGGTTGCTCTTCACGTTACACAACATAACTTTCAATCCTGACATCTCCGCATGGCACGTTCATTATAGTTCAATACCTGTGCAATTTGTGAAAAAATATTTTTAATGGCCTCTTTCCAATGAATCGGTTAATCCGGTTCACAAAGGCACTCCTAATGATTTGTTCAAGGATTGGACCAGTTCTCGATTTCGAACCTTTGCCTAAATGACCTAGTTAAAAGCTCACTGGCAGTGTAAATGATCAGTAAATAGCTACTGTATTACATCAGAAGACCCGGGGAACAGCGTAGACGTCATATGAATGCACTTTTAACAGCGCACTTGACTTCATTGTAACTTAGAAAAACAAGCAACCGGTGTAATTTCCCCATTTCTTGACATGAGGGTGAATAAAATGAGAAACCGAGATTGAAAGATAGCAAGGGTCCTCTCTTTAGGTCCATTTTGTCACCTATTGATTTCATTACTTTAGTGTAGTTTCCGTTTGTAGTTTTTTGAAACCATATTTTTTTGTGTCCCTTACACAGCAATCTCACATTTTTAAACAAATTTAGTATACTTTAGAGTTTATTATAACTGTAAGTCCTGGCCTAATGGTTAGAGAGTCGGATTCGTGATCAGAAGGTTGCCGCTTCGATTCTCAAAGCTGGCGGGTAATGACCGAGTCGCCCTTGAGCAAGGCACCTTTCCCCCACTTGCTCCACAGGGACTGCAGTGATAGCTACCCACTGCTCTGGGTGTACATGTATTCACTACTCTCTGGATGGTTTGAATGCAGAGGTCACATTTCGGGTCACCATATCTGTCAAATAGGTCACTTTCACTTCAAAAATGAAAATTCTGTCATGACTTACTGAATAGTAAGAAGGTCCAAACCTGTATACATTTCTTTCCTCTGTTGGACAGAAAGATATTTGGATGAATGTTAGCATCTCAATATCGAGCAGTTCTCGATTTCGAACCTTTGCCTAAATGACCTAGTTAAAAGCTCACTGGCAGTGTAAATGATCAGTAAATAGCTACTGTATTACATCAGAAGACCCGGGGAACAGCGTAGACGTCATATGAATGCACTTTTAACAGCGCACTTGACTTCATTGTAACTTAGAAAAACAAGCAACCGGTGTAATTTCCCCATTTCTTGACATGAGGGTGAATAAAATGAGAAACCGAGATTGAAAGATAGCAAGGGTCCTCTCTTTAGGTCCATTTTGTCACCTATTGATTTCATTACTTTAGAAACCTGGAAAGTAAAGTATGCACTTACAAAAACGTACCACTGTATTGCCATGTTTTGCAGTATTCCTTGCCATTCCTCACAGTACCGTGATACTACATGCATTAAAGTTCCCTCTGAATACCACTGTACTTTTTTGTAAGGGTGAGAAAAAGAAAACAAGGCAATGGGCTGTGTGGAAAAATAAGACTAGATAGAAGCCAAGAAGCCGCAGGTCCGTATTAACCGTGGCCACATTCTGTAACCCTGCCTGTGAAGAGGATTCTTGTTAGAGCGGTTGCTTAAAGAGAATCGAAAAGCCCAAAATGAGAAAAATTCAGACCTGTGTTGCCTATCATACCCATGCTGTGGGGTAGTCAGAGGCCCATCCAAATCCACTTTAAACAGGAAGGAAGGGTTCTTACTAGAGACGGGTCTTCTGTCTCTGGGCTCATTGAGCCAGTGAGGGGCTCACTGTCCGCAGGGAGGTCGTCTTCCTCCTCCTCGCATTCATCAGGGTCTTCCCCCAGAGAAGGGAACACAGACAGCCCCCCGACCCCATCCTCAACAATGCCATCCAGGCTGTCTGTGAGTGCAGCGAGCAGCGCTGCATTCTCTTCCTGGAGAGACAGAAACAGTGGTGAGAACAGATTTAAACCTACATCACCCATATGAGTACCAAGGCTCAATACCATCATTTTGCACAATCATTTTACAGTTTAGAAAGTTAGCCGAATGATGGTTCTCACCTCGAATAGCTCTGTGTCCCCAGTGCTGTACTGTACGGAGGCAGGGGAGTGATCTGAGTTCTCATTGCACCAGTGCAGCTCACTGAGGCAATTCACCGAGTCAAAGTCGCTGGCGTCCAGCTGCGAGAGGTCAAAGTCAGGGAAGTCAGCATCCAGGCGGTCTGAGGAGACCTCCTCTTCCCCATACTGAAAAATAAAAAATATTAAGGTCAAAGGTCTACATCAGAGAACACGGCCGCTGCAGACACTTAGCTTGAAACCCTGGGAAATCAATACAGAGTCTGCGATTGAGGAAGCCTAGAGCTCGTAACATTCATCTTAGCATTACCAAACCTCAGCACAACGTCATTACAACTAATGGACTGTTGTGAAAAGACAAAAAAAGATGACCCTGGATTTTGCAGGACTGGACCTTAGTTAAATAAGTACATTTAGGTAGTTTTAACAAAAATGCCTTACAAAAAACATGACTTCTGTGCATTTGACACAACAAATTGTATTGACACTGATGTATTTTAACCTATATTACTGCAAGTTGTTTTCAGTTTGAACAACTCTTACATTTATTTTAGTCATAATCCCTGACCAGGACACGACCCCTTCAAGCATATCTTTGCTGGTTTTATCCTGCTTTGTATTTTTATGATATATGCAAATGAATAACGTTTACTCCCCTTACTCTGTATTTGCCATGCTACCCGGCCCAAAGAGGTACGAGTTTATTTGTCATGCAGCAAAAGTCAGATGTTGAAAAGCACGTCATCTGGGACATCAAAGTCCACCGGATGACGCAAAATGTTTGCTGACAAATAAACTTGCACTTCTCATTCAGATCGAAAGAGTAAACATTGTTCATTGACATGTTCGACTAACCTAAAACCATGTAAAAACAACATAAAAACAATGTCATAACAATCTCAACATGTTGTAAATCAGAAAATTTACATTTTAAATACTTAAATTTGGACAAAGATTAAACATTGTTCATTGACATGTACAAATGATTTAAATAACAACGTAAATTGTCAGAAAAGTCACATTTTAAATAAATATTAATAAAAAGTAGTTAACAATTACATCATTCGCATGTTTACAGTGTGCTATGCTTTAGATGGTAAAAAATAACTTTTTAAGATTATTCTTTTTACCACAATTGCTGACCGTTCCCTACGTTTCTTGTTGGAAACAGATTATCCCCCCTGAAACAGATTATCCGAGCAGTAGTTTGGGGAAATTGACAGATCATTCAGTTTTGAAAATGTTTGGTTTTGGACATGAATGCAAATGAGTGTGTGAAAGAGACAGAGAAACATTTCATGTGTGTGTGTGTTTTTCTGTGTCAATAAGTACTGTGAGAAGGGAAGTGGTCTAAACCCCAAGGGTAGAGCCGAACGCCACACATGCCTTAATATATCTCTTAATATCTCCATGCTAGCGATGGGGCTTTGCGCTTGGATCATTCCACTGTTTGTGGAAAGGATACCTGCAGGTGTGACACTATCTTGGTTTACAGGAGGCCTTAGCATAAATATCTAAGAGGGCCGCTGTGATGCATTTTTGATGACTGCTTGCACGAAATCGGCCCTCTCTGTTTCACGAAGCTGATGATTTTGCTTATTCGCTTCCTTTTATATCTTCATGCTAGGCCTGGTTGAGCGTGTACAAAAACTTAAAGTGCTATTTTAAAGAGGTGAATCGCAAATATCTTACAAAGGGAGAATCAGAAGCACCTATGAGCAGCTGCCGAGCTCAGATGAAATGAGGTCACATACTATGTATACCTCTGCTGCATTTGAACCCAATCTTATTATATTTGTGGCGTTTTAATCTGGCGGCTCACTAAGCTCTTGTTGCACAATTCTTTACAGATTGAATCTGGCGTAGGATAAATGAGGCAACATTAGGGCTGGGTGATGTATTGCACATTCAAAATGGATTCACAGTGATCTGCCATACATGATTTTAATTTGAGATGATTTTAATTTGCTTTTTATTTGGCCATTTAGTTTCTCGTGACTGTGAGAATGCTAAGGAGTTTTATTAATGTAATGATTCATTTGTGCCACTTGCTCCATTACAGTCTCCGGAGGCATTTATCATAAATTAAATATTGCTGTTAAGGCCTCCACAAATACAAAAGAACAGGAAATCCTTCTGCACACAGGACCACTCGGGATGCCCTGAAGGTGCCCTGCATGTACGTGTACCCGCATATCTATGCAAATGTGATCCAGGTGCTCACCCAGCGTCTGACGCGCACGCGCAGCATGCAAACACGCACACGCTTGCCGTTCTCTACACATCCCCCTCATATGATACTGAGTCATATCCATACCCAGAGACCCCTCCCCAAGAGCACGGGAACCTCAGCTAATCAATCTTTATCCCAACCTTTTTTCTCTCTACTCGTCTCTGTATCTAGCTCTTTTCCTGTGTTATGGCGAGTCTCAATATCAATCAATAAAATGCTCCTTGAGCTCTGAAGGTTTAAGGTCACCAGCGTCGCTTGCGTGCAGCGACGGTTATGCGTGCCGGAATGCTATCCAAAACTGTGGCGCTCTGCTGCTGGTGTTCATAAGCTGCATGCGTGACCTCTTATCATTCTTACATGCTTCACAGAAGAGAGAAGTGAAGATGTGGCCCCCTGCTGGAATCCTTTAACAAACCCTGATAAATCCAGCGGTTCGCTCGAATAACACGTTCTGCTGCGTCCAGACCGGACCCCTCCTTGCGTTCACGACGACAATATTCAGTGGATGATGATCAATGCACAGAAAAGATACCAGACTAATGATATTAAATGCGCAGAAGTTAATGAGCCTAGCTGACCTACTCAAGACTAAAGCATCAAAGTCTAATCTGTGATCTGTGTAGTCAAAAATGACCTTTCACTTCATTCACATTTAAAAAGCTGTTCGGCATAACAAGAAAGGTCATTAAACTTATAAATCAGGCAGATGGGGAACTGTGTATATACCTGACGCAAGAAGTCCAAGGGCATGCAAACAATACGATGCAAAACAACACCATCACAGCATTTTGGTCTATTGCATCTGATGCAATGTAAACAGCCCGTATAGCTGGTGAGTTTTGTCATTTGGTGCTGGAGTTCTTTCACTGAGATCTAAACCATACAAGGTCGCAGCAACGCAGACAGCATTCTACTCACAGTCCCTGGGCATCTTTTCAAGGTATCTGGGGAATTTTATAAATGCATTTAAGGAGAATTAAAGGACAAGGGATGCGGAAAACAAAGAACAGTGTGACCAGTCTAAGTTTGCTTGTCGTTTCTTGCTGCAGGGTGATTCAATGTCCCAAGTGGATCATCAGAAAGCCTCTTGACTAGGGATGTGCAAAAATAAATGTTTATGTCAAACCAGAAACAGACTGGTTTGCAACTAAATATAATGTGTGGGTCTTGACGCGCTTTTTAAAGACACATAGTATGCCAAAGAAGCACCACCACAAGAGAAATTGCTTATATTGAAACTGTATATAATATTAAGGAAATCCACTACAGTGCCTCCCCAGTGGTGGGGGCGTGACTTAAATCAAAGCGTTAATATTTTAATAAAAAAATCGTTACAGTATCAATTTTACAGCAAAAAGATTCATAAACTGACTGTGATGCCTCTGTTACACACATATGATGTCATTTGTAAATAGTACGCAGTGTTATAGATATTATTGATATAAAGTTAGAGACAAACACAATATATTTATTATTATCTCTACTATACTATAGTATTAATCATAGCATACTATAATTAATGTAGTATACTACTGTTTATACTGTATACTTACTGTAGTGCTGTATATGTATAATGTAAAATGTATAATTTTTAATAATAAGTTTATTCAATTCAATTTTATTTATATGTGCTTTTTACAATTTTCATTGTTGCAATGCAGCTTTAAATATATCATAATTTAATATCAAGACCAATGTACCAAACAATTTTTTTATGTGGAAGTGCACATTATTTACCCGAAACCAATACAAACTGGTAATAAATACTGAATATTTAACAATATATTATTGTGTAAATATAATTTTTAGTACCGACAAAATATGGAGGTTTTTGGTACATCTTTGGTACTAGTCTCCTATTTGATTCCTCTAGTCATGAGTCCACCATCAGAACACATCCCCACTACAGAACCAACTTTTTAAAGTTTCAAGCCTAGTTTCACCACCTTTATAAGTAAAGTGTACAGGTTACTCATTCATTCTCTGTGCTTGCAAGTTAATAGGCTCTTATCTGGGTGCCCTGTTCCCTTTGAGCCAACAGCTATCTTAGATATGTTATATATAGCCGTTATCCTTAGTCTCATGACTGGCTCTTACACAAGCTGCTTGTGACGGGACTGGCTTTAAAAGCTGCCCATGCCAAATGCAGATGGGACTAGTGCCTCTCGTAAGCCTCCCTCCCCCTGAAAGAAGACAGACACACACGCGGCCCTCTGAGACACGACCTGTCTATACTGCTAAATGGATTCCCTCACAACTCAATCCATAAAAAGGCCGTAGTATCTTCCAAACAGGAAGGAAATGTCAGTAGAAATGAATTCATGAGGTGGATTCTGTCAATTTTTCTTGACCCTCCGCTTACATGACAGCAAACTAAATAAACATGTTAGACCATAGCAAACAAAAATATTACTTACCGCATTTCAACAGAAATTGGTGGCAGAACCCACCACCTGGCTAGATTGAAACTAAATTAGATCTTTGTATGGAGTCTATAGAGGAGCTCGCCGACAAGGTCTTTACAGAAAAGCTCAAATTAACGGCAGGGCAGATAAAGTAGGGCAGTTAAAGGAATATCTGGGCCACTCGTGTACAGTGGAACAGTGATCCCGTCGTAACAGTTAAGACTAATAAATGGTCGATTCATGACGTCTCATTGGCAAGGTTTCAGGTCTAGCAAGGATCTTTCTTTCTATCCTTCTTGGAATTGGCTGTCTGCAACTCCACGCAAAGCAGATGAACTGCCTCACTATCCCCGCACGTCACCTTTATACTTCTCTCTCAAAACCAGTCTGGCCCTTTAAATTCAGTGGTTATTGAAACCATTCATCCTTCAGACATTTGCTAACAATTCCCATATAGTAAATTTCCAAATACACCCAGACTTCCTGGTCAAAATACAAGTTTTACAATCGCGACTGCAGAAAATTGTTGACATAATCAAAAATGGGGAATGAGTCAATTTAAAGGCACAGTTCATCACAGTTCAACGTCAGGTTCCAAAGCAATTGTACTGACATGTATGCCCACCTTACTTGCGTATACATTTGAACGGTCTTAGTCAAATCATACCACCATCTGATATAGATTTGTGGGGGTGTGGTTACAATAGGTGATTTAGCCAGCTCTGGGTGAGCATTCGCTTTTAGGTAGAATGCATCTTTTGTTCCGTCACTTTCATTTTTGCAATTTTTTACGTTTCTTAGACATTCATGGGCAATTTATAACACACCAAAGACACAGAAAAATATGTATTTGCGCCATATGACCACATTCTTTTTTATTTTTGTGTCAACGATCTCTTAAATTTCCATTCAGAATTGCAGTAGACTACATCAATATTTATACAATCCACTGCTATTTAGATTTTTAGTTTTTTGTAATGCAACATTGAGCACAGTTTTAATCCGTTTTAACGGTTTCCAGATTCGCTGTCAAACTTGGTCTACATCTTCTAGGCTGAGAAGGATATCAAGTGCAAACCAAGGACAACAGCACAGGTCTGAGTGAGACGCTATTATGCAAAATGTCTGAGAGCTCATGCCCTCGAATTCAACCCCGCTTCAGCCAGGTAGGACCGTAATGAGATCTGATTAGGAAGCGGATTCAGCGCTTAGAGAGAATATTTTGATAGACTGGCGGTTCAAACTGTGACTTTAGATTCGCATGGGAAATGGAAAATGATGAAATGTCTCCATTTCTGCAAGTTGTAACTATTAAAAAAGTAATTCAGATCATTTAAAAAAAATGTGTTTAATATTTATGCATTAAAGTGAATAATTTGACACTGCGATATGATAATCATGTACATGAACATGTTTCCCCTGCAGCCAATCTACAATCTTCATGTTCTGTCCGTCAAATGTGTTATTCAAGCCATTCAAGCCATAATTATGCTCAACTGACATCACTTGATAATCCATAGTCACTACAGACTTGTTTGTAAATCCTTTACAAGATCAGGAGGTGTAATAAGGAAATGGTAGGAAAGGCCAAACATCACAAGGGTTAATTAAGTATTGGGGGGATTTCTGGCAGCAAAAGAAGTCGTAAAAGAATATATTTTTAAAGTCACAGTGACACAGTTGACAAAGTTTGTCAAAGTTGGTGTTACCTCCGAAAAAACATGACACTATTATGTCATTGTTCTTGGAGATATATTCAGACAGCCTTTCGAGCCTTGTTCACTATAATCGACTTGCGGGCCCCAGGTGTTATCTACATCCGTTGAATGACAGATCTACATTACTCATAATTGATAAGGTATTATTCATAACATTCCTGATTAATGTGATCCCCTGAGATGAGCTAAGAGAGGCATCAAAAACGACCTAAGACTCTCACACATTTAATATGGTAATGCTGAAGCAAACCATTTACATGTGAAAAAGATCAGCCCATTTAGAGAAACCTTGCTTGAATGATCAATAAATAAAATACGTTGGTAAATGCATAACTACTCCTTGCCATTTTTCCGCCTGAATATCAGCAATGGTGTCAAATCATTCAAGCCCACCGTTCTAAAAATAGGTGTTTTGGTCAGAACTAATAAGACGAACTGCTGCCAAGATCCGTTCCTCCATAAAGTCATCAGAGACTGTTAGCGACAAAAGGGAACACTTAATAGAAAATTGCAGCAACTGTTATTAATTTGTAGCCACTCTCCTACTCAGGAAATTTGCTATTCTTATCGTGTCTGATCAGCGCTGTTTCAACGTCCATCAAACATCTGAGCAATGAATCTGTTTTCAGCCTGCCTCAAATCTATGCGAGCCAGAAAAAACATAGGTCAAGGCAACACAGAAAAAAATGTGATTCTGACATTTCAGACAAACAATTATTTCCAAAATATCATGCTTGTTTGTTGCTGTTGTGAGCTCCGTAAGAAAATACTGAGGGCAACGGTTTAATAACTGGCCTTCTGCCGTGCTGTAAAATGGGTCTACACGCCTGAATACATCTACCTGTCGCAAATCAGGTAACTTAATATCTTTAAACATATGATTATATCTTTAAGTGCATATAATATTCTTGCCCTAACTGTTGTTACTACTTGGAACATAATCTCCATTTGAAATAAATGGCATTCATTCGCTGTGAAACCCAAGGTCACCCGCAGTTCAATATGCATGCCACACATGAAAGCATAGCCAGCACAGATGCACATATTAAACATAGCAAGCTATGCTTTAGAAGTCAATGCATGGCTGCCGTTGATAAAAAACTGAGGACTTAGATTTCATTAGAAGATCCGAAATGTAGTCAGTACTTCTAGGCTGGATCCATTTCACTGACACAATGAGAGTGCTCTTCTCCAATGTCAGAGCCATGTATAAGGTTGTTTCCCAGTGTCACGTTTTCCTTCACGACTGTGTAACGCAATGCAGAGACTTTGCCACAAGAGTGTAGGTGCGTAACCCCTTTATTATCACCAATGGGGGTCCGCTGCTCCTCAGACTGAGGTAATTTTACCTGCAGTCACGACTGTGGGTGAGGGAGGCAGCAGGACAATGCAGCACTGTTTCCAGGCAGAAACAAAGCAGCGGTATCTTGGGTAATTCAAACAGCCAGAGAGATGTATCTTATGCACAATTTGTAAGCTGACTTGGATCGATATGTCAACGGAAAAAAGTGGTACTGTATAGAAATGCCCATGTCAACGTTTCAACAAAAGTTGGTGGTCATGGGTGGCCTGTACAACTAGTAAACTTAACTGTCCAAACTGGAATACCCGTTTCGAGGTTACCTAAGCCCAGAGTTGTTTCATATTGGGCATTCATACGACGCGTTCTGAATACAAGCTAGTAGGGGTGTAATTCTATATTGATTTATTGCATTGTCTGTTTATTATTTATTATTGGTTGAGCTCGCAACATGTGACCTGCGTCAACATATGAAGAGTTTGGTTCCAAAATGCGATAACTCATTTTTAAGACGTTTTAAAATCATGTTTTTATTATGTTATTATGTTTTTATTGTGTAATTATCTTCTTAGTTTTCATGGCTTAATTCAAAACAAACCAACTTCAGTTTGATTGATATTAATTGCAATGCTCAATAACAAAAACATAATCTGTGAAAAAAATTCATAACAGAGTTATCTCATTTTGGAACCAAAATCTTCTATAATGTTTAACTATTTTTCCTTTATCTTGTGCTTTTGACTACTTTATTAATTTTTAGAGTTAAGCTTTTTACTTTTTTTAATTTTTACAGTGAGAGTTTTAACCCTAACCCATCTGTTTCATCCTTATCTCACAGGAATTTGTAACTTTAGTATTTTACGGGGTGGCTTATTCATACGAATTTGTACAATATGATTCGTACAAACTGAAATAAAAATAACATGTGAAAAATAGCGCAGGGAGACCGTGATGCAATGTTTTTAGACTAAGGTGGATCACGATGCCTATGGATGATTGCATCAGCCCAGCTTCTTTCTAATTCAGCGGAGCAGTCAGTGTCTGAGCTCTTAGACGGGGATGGCTGTAATTAAATAAAAATGCTTTTCTTGCTCACTCTGCTCGAGCGTGAGGGCAATGTTAGGGATATAAGGGGCTGTCTGGATTGACCATTCCCCTGCATGCAACCTGAGGCTGCACTGTCATTGTGCTATGCTCCGTGATGTATGTTTTAATTCCTGGAGATTCACTCCGGAATACACCCAACCCCAAGTTTTTCAAGCAGTTACCGGTCACAACAGATAATTTTACTTAACCGATCATCCCAGATATTTAAAGGGTTCATATGGTGCAAATATTTTTTTCTGTGTCTTTGGTGATTTATACGATGCACATGCATGTATTAGACACGTGAAATTGCAAAAATGAAAGTGTCGGAACAAAAAGCAATTTATTTTAAAAAACGAATTTTCACCCAAGACCTGCCTGAAACGCCTTGTGAAACCAAACCCCCACAAATCTACATCAGTTGGTGGTATGAGTTGACTAAGACTGCCCAAATGTATACGCAAGTAAGGTGGGCATACCTGTCAGTACAATTGCTTTGGAACCTGATGTTCCAAATATGGTAAGATGCGTAACATTTCCACCACACGCTTGCAGTATTTGACCAATAACTACGCACAGGTTAACCTGTTGTTGGAAAAGAAACTAATGTGTGTACTCAGAATCGAAACTGTTCTGATAATCATCATGAATTATTCATGTATTTTGGAAGTTTGCACAATAACAATACATTTATTGAATTACTGAAAACCATCAGATGACTTACTTCCCCAAAAGAAGCATGTAGACAACATCTACCTTGACATGATGAACGTCACCATGCAGTGGTTATAAATAGACAACCGGTGTCTATTTCAGAGCATGTACACGTAACCCTGCATGCAGCGTCAAGGAAAGAGCCATGGCTCACAGTATGCAGCACTCACTATTAGATATTTGCCCTAGGCACTGCCTCAGATTAAGTACAACCAATTTTTCTTTAGACCGCGCCATCAACAAGCGTGCATCTCTAAGACTAAATATGGAAAAGCGATTCTATTGCAGTGGTCTCGTGATTGCTTTCCAGCTGTCCCTCAGGAGAATGTTGCCATGCAGCGAGGTGAAAAAAGCAAAGAGAGATAAACATGAGTTCATAAAATCGGTCCTGCTAAGCATGATGGGAATTCAAGCTGAATAAAGGTATATCATGAATAAGTCATGGCTACCACCATTAATCTTGATTTGTAGTTTCTCTCTTTGGTGTTTAAACACTGGCCAAGAAATAGAGGTAAGAAATATTTCCATCTCTATTTTAAGGGGTCGCTCTGCAAGCACGGGTTTGTTTTGAAACCCAAGAATAGACTTAAATAACAAGGTGACCTTTGCTTCTTGCATCCAACGGTCAAAAGGACAGAACTCAGACACAGCTGTTCAAGTCGTGCACGCAACTGTTTGGAAGTGATATAAAAGAAAAATATATGTGCTTATACAAAAATTCTAATTCATGAAAGAATTAGATATAAATTGGATTAAAATAAAACACTGCTAAAATGACGTTCTTGAAACAAATAAGCGACACTTAAATATAGGTAAAAGTTTACTAAATGAAGAAAAAAGTGGTCTAAGCAAAAATTACATCACAAGCATTCCTGAATGTAGCAAAAAATATTGCTATTGTATCTTAAAACTAGACCAAAATGCTGAAATTAAACTGTTTTAATTTTTTTACTTTATAAAAAGAAAGTATTTTTTTTAAATACTGGCTTAAAGGAATACATTAGTTAAACCAGAAATGAAAACTCTGTTATCTTTTACTCACTCTCATGTTGTTCCCACCCTGTATACATTTCTTTGTTCTGTTAGATATTTGTTCTGTAAGATATTTTGAAGAATGCGCGAAACCAAAAATATCTGGGGCACCATTAACTATCAAAGTAGTATTTTTAGTACTATGGTAGTCAATGGTGACCTAGAATTATATTGCTACAACTATTCTTCTAAATATCTTCTTTTGTGTTCATCATAACAAATTCTGTTATTCCATTCATCTACACTAACCTATACATCTAATACAAAAATATGGCACTTTGAAACACAAAGAAACAGACACCATAAAACACCATCACCATCACCTTTGAGAAAAAACTCCCTGGCAACTGCATCCATTCTCTTTTTTGTTCTGCCCAATGATGCAAGCTAGCTTTAGCTAGCTTTAACGCTCTCTTCAATCACCCTCTCGTGACTTTCTGAGTCAGCACTCCTGCATGAGGTCTATGGGTGAATCTTGAGTGGTCCACAGTCATCTCTACACTGGCTTTCTATGTGATTTCTCAAGATGACTCACCCTAAATTCCTAATGCTCAAACAGAAGGCAAAGCCATCTGCCAGCCACCATCTTTAAGCCACTGCTTCAGAAGCAGAGCGACATTGTAAGAATGTGATGTTCTGACATGATGAAATGTAAGCTAATTGTGGCATCTCCTGGGCTTCACAAGCTCTTTTTCTTTGCTTCATGTCGTTCATGGATCGAAAACAACTATCGATGCTTCATTAGTTACAGTAATGTTTAAGGTAGAATATTAACTGTCTGTGCCTTGTTTTTTATTTTTAGAAGAACTTAACACTTGGAAAGTTGTTAGGATCCTCTTTGCATTGCAGGCATTTGGATTTGGACCTTATTGTCTTAAGGTCAAGGTTTTTTATGGTGGAATGATTATTCCATTTCAGTGATAATGTGAAGTGAACGAGCTGTTATGGCAAGGACATTATACAGGCTTGAAGGAATACAGTTCTTCCATTCAAAATTAAACATTTGTCATTTACTCAAACTCTTTGATGTAATGTACTGAAATTAAATTAACTTAAGTTAAATAATAGATCTAATAACAGTAAAAGTAATTCAATGAAAATGAGTGAAGCCTGTTACTTTCAACCCTGCATACATGAGCTAGTACATACATAAGCATAAATGAACAAAATTTGGTGTAATTTGTTCCTTTTACAACTTTGATGAAAGGGGAAACTGAAGGTCATGAGTCATGACAGCTGCAGCAAGGATCTATATGATCTGCTTTTTTTAACTACGTTCTTATGAGGTGAAATGGCAAAGGGTTAATTGGTTTTCCTGAGGCTTTAAAAACGATTTAATGCAGTATAAGGGATCCAGAAGATATTCTGTAACTCTTTACCAAATATTGTAAAGAGCCATGACCTTACAGACATTCTACATTAAATATCATATGTCATCCATTTTACCTCTGTAACTTGATGCAGTTTCCAATGATACATGATATTCAACAAGGAAACGATGTAGGGCAGAACCTTATTTCATCGATTAGGAATAGATTGGATTGATTGATGACATCAGCAAACACAGGCAAACTATATGATGAAAAATGATGGAGGCAAACATTTTTTTGAAATTATTATTTGGAACAATTTCCAATGAATCATAGAGACCAAAGTTTGCTTTTACAGGTACTTGGAGGAATAGCTCACCAAAAAATAACAAATCTGTCATCATTTACCCTCATGTGGTTCGAAAGATGAAATATCTCTAGTGTTTTGTGGCCATACAATACAAGTCAAGGGGGCCCAAAATACTTTCGCGTTCTGCAAAACAAAGTCATACAGGTTTGGAATTATTTGTTTTCTAAGTGGGTGATTACATGAAATAATTTTTCCTTTTTTGGTTGAATTGTCCCTTTAAATGACAATTCTGTTGATAAATATGTCCAATCATAATCCAATCATTTTAGGAAGCCAAAAATATTCAAAATTCAAGTCCAAAAATCATCTTTAGAGACCTAGAAGAAACTGCTTTGTGTATGGCACAGATAAATGTATTGATACCATGAATCATTGGGAAAAGTCACAACATGAGTAGTAACCATTCTGAGTGCCCTCGCTACATTTACACTACGGTATGTGTGCTTAACCATGACACCAAGTGAATACATTTCTACCTTTGACAAATTATTATTAATTCTTCTTTTGGCAGCCCACCAAGATAATCATTTTGCCTTTTGCCACATTTCTTGGGTCATTCATGTAATATTGTGCAGATTATGTTATCCTCACTATTTTTATTCGGATCCACTAGTCACTGTTGAATTTGTGTTTCAAATCACGAGCTCCAAATCTTTAGGGTAAACACGTTATGTTAATGAGTACACATTTAAAATTCTTGAGTCCGTGAGCCATGAGTGAAATGCTTTAGAGGTTTGTTAGTTTATCAGCAGCTTTAAGACATCATTATAAAGCCACACTGCTGGAATGCAACTTTATCCATACCGTAGTGTGTGGGGATCGGGAGCACATCGGATTTGCTACTTTATATCCCTTGCCAACTCGCAGTGTTTGTCTCAGCATCCTTTCTTACTTGATAAGGTCGGGCCTTTTAGGTGCAAATATCAGGAAATCCGGCATTTGACTACAAGGATAACAGATCTTCCCAAAATCTATTGGCATGGCAAAGAGTACAAGCCTTTGGTAACTCACATTTTAATGCCCACCTATAGCATTATCACAATAAGTGATCTCCTCCTCCAGCAGTAGCCATTAATAATATAGACTGGTGGTGCAGCCAATGACAGCATACGTCTTTTCAATAAGCACTACCTTCTATGTATTGTGTACCACTTGGTCATAATGAACAGCGCTGTAAATAGTGGCTCAGCTGATCTCTTAAAAGGGAAACAAAGCCCTTTAATTCAGATTTGTGATCCGTTTGTCTTTCCTTCTGTCCTGTTGTTCTCTACACAAGGAATTATTTTTGTCTTTGAAAATCTAGCATCGGTGAAGTCAATGCGAATGAACTCAAGGGCCAAAAATATAAAAGTAAAACTGGCTTTGATTTTGGGCTTTGAGTTTCAACTTCCTTAGCAGCTTTTCAGGTTGGATGGCTTTGTCACAGTCGTGTGATGAGGAACTGACTACAATATATGAGATATGTCCAACGTGCCAAGACGCTTTGACCCATTATTGTCTCATAGTAATTCGATGAGGTTTCATTGGTTCAATTTTCATCTTTAGCTTCTGATGCTTAAATGTGTTGCTTGGAAACTGAAGTGTGGTGATGCCAAGCCTGGTAACAGATTTAAAAATAAATTTGTGACCTGTGAACAATGGTGTATCCAATCAATGTTGACTTCCGTTCTGAAAACTTTTTGATTCGACCTGATTTGAATCATTTGCCATTGAAGCTTAAACATAAAGCTTTCACAAGGTGTAAAAAAAGGGTATGTCACACAATGTTTATAAAACATGCTAAAAATACTACAATGTCAGGGGATCACACTTCATGTCACTTGAGTACTGCTGAGAACACGCTGACAAAGTGAAACATAATTCAGCGAGGTATGTACCATTTCCCTGCAGTTTTACAGTCACAGATGGAGGAAATGACTGCAGGCGTATGAACATTTCAACTGTCTCTCAACAACCATCCGACTGAGTTGATAAATGATCTATTCTTTAGTGCCCTGTAAGTGTTTTTGGGTGGAACATTATTTTAAAATAAAGAATTGGCTATATAGATATATCCAATGACCAGGTCCCTGCTTAATCCCACCTCTTATGGTCACTGCCTTTGTGCCCTGCCAAGGGCCCTAAATTCCAATGCTCAGCAAGTTAAAAGGCTAAAGTGCGTGTCGTTATCCGACCTATGAACACGTGATTGAAGCGGGAGCTGCGGCAGTGCGAGGCAGAGGTACGAGAGAGAGATGGGATGGGGGAATTGGCGAAAGAGCAAATGCTAAAAGGAAAAAGAGCTGAGGGATAAAGCAGTGCATCAGCAAATAAGGAAGCAACTAGGCCACAGCAGAATCCGGATGCTTTCTACTGACATTTTTCCCTCTCTGGTCTCTTGCTACCATGTCGGCACCATTACAAGGTGCATCACGTTTGTTCTTTCACAGCTCACTGCTTCATTCTCTCGCCTTCTTACAATGTATCTTAAATCCTCTTCTCTTACTTTGGCTTCAGAGCGTTAGGCTGTAAGCTTCTACCTGTGGTGCTTCTGTTTAATAGACAGCTGTCGCCTGAGGTGACTGTAGATTTCCACTCTATTAGGGCTCTCAGCCAAACGCAGGACATCACCACATAAAATTATGCTGATGCACGAAACTGTAAGGGCAAGCTTTGGAACAAGGATGCTCTGATAGATCCGCATAACCTGTCCTTCCGGTGTCCGGTAAATGTCTTGAGAAATTATTCACGTTCCCCATAGGCGTATTATACACTTGCACGGCCCAGGTTCATACCATGAGGATCTCAAAAGGCAGATCATAGCTCTACACAACTCTCTGAGCATCGTCGATCCAATTCATTTATTTCTTCTCCATGTTTGTCAATTACTGATTGAAAGTCACTAAATGAATATTAACACATTGTTAGAATAGAAATACTATGTTAATAGGACAGCGCAATGGATGGGGTAGAGCTCAAAGCGGTCTTAATAAAAGAAAACGCAGAACGGCTCAAGGCCAGAATGTGCATTAGAGGCGGCTATACTGATAATGTACATAATGACTCTGTGATTACATGCTCATAATTGACTCAAATGTAAAAATAGGAAATGCATAAGAGTCCTTCACTGTGGTCAAATTTGTATTAGTTTGGAGACCCATCACAGTTGTAATGCTAAACGGTTATCATTTCATTAAAGATGCATTTAATTACACAAAGTGCTCTTGCGGACACCTGGGGCCTGGTGCTATCCCCTTGCCTCTTCAGTTCGTTTTACAGCCATACGACCCCATCCCTCAAAAAGCCTCCGGCGAATCGTGATCTCCATTACTTCATCAGTTTCCAAGCTGTAATTCACTTAGTTAAGTTGAGGGTCCTGTCAACGTTTTCCTGAAAATGCCTCCATTCAGTGCTTGATGTGCTTTCACTTTCTGACCCTTATCCAACTTATGTTGCGGGACCTTTGCTCAGTATTATATCTATATCTTCAAAGTCGGAAGCAATAATGCAGAAATAGACAGTCAGTGGTATTTCAACAAAACAAGGTCCACTTTTGAGCTCATATGACAGACAAATGCAGATACAGCTGTTTAATAACAATAATAATTAGTGTTTATACATATTTATCACATAAATAATTATTTCATTAAGTAATATTTGTATTTTTTAATTTTGTCATTATTATCATATCAATCATTTTATTTAGTCATTATGTAAATATTAATTATTACTATCATTAAACATCTTGTCTTCACTACCGACTTAAAAATGGCTACTTGTAAACACCTAAAACATGGTTTAATTAATACTATTAAAATTATTCAATAACAAAAAATAATTTGATTGAATAGCCAAAATGCAAAGGAGCTCAGCATGTCCCACCACGGGACGTATCGACTTCAAAATCATCAGTACAAAAGCATTTTACGTCAACCACCCAGATAACACTGATAGTAAAACACAAGACACACATATAAGCACATGAACAGCAAAAAACAAAGTACTCATACAATAAATCCATCCGATGCCATGTTTGGAGAATACCACAAGGTCATAACAGATGTTCATCCCTCCTCTTAAACAGCTTCAATTTAGGCCTGTCAAGGTCCAGGCTATTGACACGCAAAACAGAAGCCACACCCAGACCCACACCCCTACTCCTTGTCCACAATGAATCCTCTCACTAAAGCCATGGTTGACTCTTAGCTAATCCTCTTGTAACCGCCGTTTTGGAGGTCCTATCATCTGTGGCCAAACCGACATAAAATTTTTAATTTGTAAATCTTTCTATCCGATATGATCTTAAGGCTGATATCTATTCAAAACTTTATATTTTAGAGCATTCTGATTATTGAGTAAGAAAGAGTTTTTGTGGAACAATCGTTTGATCATGTGAACATTCGCTTTTTACCATTTACAACTGGAAAATATGCAACACGAACAGTATACATAAACATAGACAAACACAGTATCCGTTGTATAGTCCATAAATTAAAAAATAAAGATATTTTACAGGAATAAATTGTTACTTTATTTAAACGCTAGCTGGGTAGAAATACGACTCCCCATATGTTGTGTCATTTGAGATCCAAGCCGCACACAGTGGGATAAATTTCAATTGAAAGTGTGATCGAATGACAAGCCCTCAAACACAAGCCCCCTAGCCACTTGCCAACGTCTAGCTGGGCTTCTGCCAGCGCAATCAGCAAAGATGTCCTTGAGAGCCAAACACAACTTGAGGAATGCCTTCGTAACACATCATCACCGAGTCGCCAGGTCATTACTCACATCTTCTAGTACTGCACTCATCATCTCAACCTGGTAAATCAACACCTGCCAACGACACGACCCACGCTTACAGCCCTGTCTCTGCTCGCCGTGAGACCCTGTGCAGTCAGCAGTAGACGTGCAACAAATTCACACATAATTTACACACCTGTGACTTGTGGTACAACCCAAGCTTCCCATCCTAGCCACAATGAATCCTGGCTACAGCTCAATGTTTCTGTATCTAAGCGATAACGGTTGAAATGAAGCACGGCTGCCGTCAATCTTCTCGTCTTGGGGAGTCTTTTGTGCCTTCGTGGATTTGTTTATTTTCATTATTTTTATTGCCGTAAGCTCATGGGACCACAGATGCTTGGGGGCGGTTGGGATGGTGTTGTGTAACCAATCCTCACCTCGACTACCACCTGCTGAGAATCATTATCAACATTCCAGAGGCTAGCACAGAATGCAATGCATGTTTTTTATGCAATTACAAACAAACTTACATTCATCAAACTTGGATTGACACGTCTATTTGGCTCACTTGCAAATTTGGGTTAAAGACAGACAAATTTAATCAAAATACAATTTTAGTAGATATTCACTACTTAGTGGTTGAGCTTCGGCTGTCCACAGGGGTAGAAAATGTTAGGTATTACGCTAATATTTACCACAGTTCTACACCCTAAATGTTCATGTCATTCCAAACCTGTATGAGTTTTTTTCTTCTGTATAAAAAGGAATAATATATTTTAAAGAACGCTGGTAACCAAAGAACAATGCCCCCCTGTGACTTCCATTATATGGGCACAAAACCACTAAGACATTTCTCAAAATATCTTCTTTTCTGTTAAATGAGTCATATACAGGTTTTGAAGCACATGTGTGTGAATAAATGATGACAGGATTTCTATTTTTCATTAGATAAGCCCTTCAAGTGCATAATGTCTCTGAATTGCTTGTTTAATTTCCTTTCAAAGCCATTATGACAAGTGGTTGGAAATTTACTACAAATATTCATTCAGTAAAAAAACATTCCTGTACGCTAAGGGAAGCCATCCAAAAAAGTTTTTGTGTGAAACATAAAACATTGAGGAAAAATGCTATTTAAATTTCTCGCACCATGATGCCAAGAGAAAATCTTGTTTATGCAGTCAAGCCAGCATTATAACTTTGAGAGCAATGTCAATAATCTGTGTGGTAGCTGTGCATGTGACCATCTTACAGCAGCATTAAATGTCTTAGTAGACAAAAATATAAGACATTTTCTGTCAATTAGCTTGAAAACAGGCTCTGTTTTGATAAGCTTTATGTTCTGTCAATGCATCTGCTATCTCATCGTGTGCAAAAGCACATGTGCTTGTCTGCACTTTGAACTTCACAGCTGTCTGATCAAAGGGGATGGTCTTTTGAGTTTCCACAAACAACCAATTCCCTGCTCTGTTGTCCCAATCCTTGCCTTCAAATTCAATTACGCCAGATTACATCCTTCTATAGGGAACCATAACACATGTAAATATAATCTGCCGGACAAAAGTATTCACACTTGCTCTGTTTGATAAGTCTGCCCCCTCGTTCGGGGACGATGTCCCTTTCGTGCCGAGTCTGAAAAACGGCGATAATTTGGCCCTGAGAAAACCTGACCCTGGGGAGAGAGGATGGGAAATGTCCACCTCTCCATCTCCCTCGTTTCATAACCATTAAATTGTGGCACTTTCAAGAGCTATGCTGTAAATCTCTGAGAGACGGTGTCAAACTGGATCTGGTTTTCTGATGGCAGCTGCAGAAGCTCGCAGTAAATAATACGACAAGACTGTGAGGGCCATCCCGTCCATTTTATAAGAATCTATTCTCACCTGATCAGACATTCGGTGTGTTTTTCCTAACAAGAGACTAAATTTGCCGTTGTTTGTCCTGCGCACACAGCCGTGCATGCTGGGTAATTACAGTGCCAGCGACTGTCAAGGTCTGAGTGATTCAAGAAAATGTAGTTTTCCAGATTTTCATATTTCTTTGTAATACAAGGTCCCACGTACAAATTATTTCACAGAGTTTCAATATGTAGTAACAACATGGACTCTTTCCCATGTCCATATAAGAGATAAGAATGGTTGCAAAGCGTCGCCAAGTTGTGAAAGCCCTTTGGGACTTTGTGCCATGCAACATCTCCTTTACTATCACCCCACTCATCAGCAGATTACCACATCCAGCTTCTACTGTATAACAACCCCTGCCTAGAACCCACAGTCCGGTCAAACCGGCTGAGGTAGACCTCTGGGGCGGGCTTGTCTGGTACTAACAACCAATCCTTTATACTTATATCTTCCTCAGGCACCTTGCGCTGATGGAAGTGTACTTTGTTGCTCCCTATATGCGTTTATTGCAAAAGGCAATGTCTATTATTAAATAACCATATAGAGCTTTACAAGTGTGTCCTACACATTGTAATGAAAGCAAAACAGCACCTCCAGTGCAGTGCTTTGTGATACCTGAGGATGGTCCATGCAATGTCCCGCTTAAATCAAATAAGCTCTCAGTGTCACCTTAAAAACAACTGGTGATGTATTTCTGGAAGTGTGTGGGCGTTTATATCTTTAGGTTTTCTGTCAGTGTGAATTAGTGGGTGTCAGGAAGTGTGGGATGCACCTGTGCAAGAGCTCTAGACAAGAAGAACAGGGCTGCTTTTTTAGCATTCATTATTTGCAATTTTCCACATGTGGAAAAAGTCAATTTTTTTTCGTTCAAAAAAAGAGTTAACATCACAAAACATAAAATTCTGCTATTCAGCTGTCCAATTTTAAATGATTATTAATAACAAAATTATATGCACGAAGTAAAACACTATCCAAACGAACCAACGCAGACCAATTTATGTACTGTCTTAAAAGAACAATTCACCTAAAAAGGAAAAAATCTGTCATCATTTCCTCGCACTCGGGCTGTTCCAAATCTGTATACATTTCTTTGTGCTAATAAACACATGAAGATATTTGGAAGAATGCTTGAAAGCAAACAGTTTTCAGCCACCATTTATATCTTCTTTGGTGTTCAACAGAACAAGATTTTTTTCATACAATGGTGGTTGTAGGAAAAAAATCTTGTTCTGTTGAACACCAAAAATTTACACCAAAGGAGATCTTTTAAGGAATGTAGGCAAGCAAATAGTTCTGGGGAACTTTTGACTACTATTGTCATTTTTCCTACTATGGTTGTTAACGTGGCTAAGAACTATTTGGTTACAGGCATTCTTCCAAATATTGTTCTCTGTGTTCATTGAAAACAAAGACATTTATACAGAATTGGAACAATTAGTAAATTATGTCAGAATATTTACTTTAGGGTTACCTGTCCCATTAATAACTGATTTTTTATCAACAAAATCTCAGACTGCAGCCTTGAACTGCAAATTGATTTTTTAGACAATAAGCAAAACTGGTGTTAGAGCCAAGATGCATTGCGTAGGTACCCATTTGATGTTGAATGAAGAAACGTGACAACATCAAACTAAAACTACTTTTCAGGTCCACAACAATCCAAGCTTTATTCAGTCAATGTGTAACCTTGTGCTCTCATGAGGAAACAAACACTCTAGTGTGCTTCATCCATCCAAATGACCCTTCCGTAAGAGACGCCCCCAAAAACATTCCCGTCACTTTATGTCCAGCCACAAGACCCACAGACAATTCTGTTGTGACGCTGGCAAAACAAAGGCTTACACTTCACATGAAAGACCGTCACTACAACCCCACCATGATCCGACTTCTAAGTAGGCAGGATTATATTGGCTACCACCAGCTGGAAACTTTTCAATATCACGTGATTGGCCTCTTTGTCTCAATACCTTCATACAAGCCAAATTCTGTGGCGTTTCATAACTCTAATTTACTTTTTAAAGGGGAAGTTAAAAACTTATCTAATTTGATAACAAGGTAGCAAAAAAAAGCGTGAGTCTTCAAGGAATGTAACGTTTGGGGAACAGCTCTGCCTGAGAGGGACACCTAAAAAAGAAAGCATATTTCTAGAGACCTGTCACAAAACCAGCGTCTGATGGTGAGCTGTTTTCCTTGGTTGAAATAACCTGAGAGAAACACGTATAAAGAAATCAATAATCCATCACAGCCAGGTTAACTTCACATAAACCTCCAGCCATGTTTGTCCTCCTCACAACAGTCTGTTTCTAAGGGAAAACCGAGGCTTGCACTTACATGCATGACGAATAAATGTGTGAGCAGGTAAACTTTACAAGGTGTAATCCAGAAGCAAGTTTCATACCTCCAGGACGTATAGTTGTGTGACAAAGAGTTTGACGTGTGTCACAGAGACAAACTCTCTAAACGTGAGTTCTCCAACCATCTTCCCATAAATCTGGCGCTTTGGTATCAGACAGGAAAGGCAAATATTCAAATGAATGCAATGAAAATGTTAATGCAACCCATTGAGATTACTTCTGCTTTTGTCCAGGCAGAGAGTCTAGAAATAGGGTCACACACAGCTGCGGCGCATCAGGGGAGATCCTGAAAAGCACAGAGAGTACTGCGCGAGTACATGAAATGTTTAATGGGTGAAAAAAAGCATCCGGTATAGTGGGCAGAATTCAAGTACTTGACATAGAATAAAACTGACGCCAGAATTTTCTCCAGCGATTGCTGAAATTTCACCCTGTGGCAGCGAACAACAACTGTATCCAGAGCTTGTCTTGAACAGTTTAGCTCACCGTTTGAGAAAGACTGTCAAACCTACAGATAGACAGTGAGCCATTGCTCAGAAAATAATTGTGATCTTGTGTATTGAAATCACAATAAGAACAAACTTTCATTAAAAAAAATGAACAATCAGAAACAACAAAAACACGGATCCAAAAATCCTGGTCATTACATTTACATTTACATTTAGTCATTTGTCCTTTTATCCAAAGCGACTTGCAGTGCACTTTTACAAGGACAATCCCCCTGGAGCAACATGGAGTAATGTGTCTTGCTCAAGGACACACTGGTGGTGGCTGCTGGGATCGAACCAGCAACCTTTGATTTACCAGTACAGTGGTTTAACCCACTAGACCACCATCTCCACATCTCATTAAACTGTCAATCCAAATCTCACTTGCCAATGAGAGTTGGTAAATCCCACCCACACAAGAGGTTTGTCCCAGAGCCATTGGGAGAGAGAGTCACGACAACTGAAGTTCAAAATTGTCTCGTGATTCATGGAGCCTTCAGATGGTGCTGTTCTATAGGTGTCAACAGAGTTGACTGTACAGCCTCAACACTCCCTTTCTGCAGGTGGCGCTGAACCTACCAGATGCTGGTATGCCATCCGCAACCAAATACTACAAGATTGCGATTGTGTGCAGGGGCTGCACATTTTGGCTACTATCATTAAAAATTATGTTCAGTTTTATGAAAATATCCAACGAATTACTTCACGAAACGTCAACATGTCGCAAGGAGCCGCTGTTTGGAATTATGTGCTTTAAGTATTCTTAGACAGGTGGACCCCATAGACCATTATATTAAGCAGAGAGGGCTGCGTATCTACCAAACAATCTTCTTTATGGTTCTACTCAAGAAAAAATGTCACCTACATCTCGCATGGCCTGAGGTTGAGCAAATAAACGGCAAATATGACTTTTTGGCTGAGCTATCCCTTTAATGGGCCCTCCTTCATTGTCACAACAGTTGTGATTTATATTGTATAAGAAAAACATTCTGCACCAAACTGATTTCCCCCATGAAGTTTCACAATATTTTGTGATACATACTGTTCAATATGCGTAATAAATGCTGTAAGGTCATGCTTTTGTAAGTATTTCCCAGATTACATCACATCATTTCTAACACCTATTTGGGTGTGTCTTCAAACCTATCATTTGCAAGTCTTCACTAGTAAAAGGAATGCTATTGTTTCAAAACTTCCTAGTCTTTGTACTCACGACTTACACGTTCAAAACAAACCGGAATTCTGTGGGTTCAGGTTTTAAGATTTCAATACAGTGGAAGAGCCAAGAAAAGTGCAAAGAATTACTGTGGCAGAAGTAAAGCCGGTTAAGTTCAATTCAACGTGCCATAGAGCAAAAATAGAGAGGAAAGGTGAATAAAATGAACAGTGAAGGCGATGGAGACCCAGAGTCAGAGCAGTCTTTTACTACATCCAGCTGAAACTGCCCAAGACTGACAATATCCAGAGAACCAGTGACAAGCTGGTTAAGCTTGCCAAAGTGTGGGTTTGCTGTTAAATAGGTTACAGTCAATCTAAGTGTTTGTTTCTGTGTGTGTGTAAGAGAGAGAGTGTGTGTGAGTGTATTTGTTTGTGTTGAGGTTAGGACAGATGCAGGTGAGAGCTGGTAAAACTCAGGTCACCTGAGGCGTGTTTATTTAGTAAAGGCAAGTTTTTTCATACACCATCAACAGAGACGCTGACGGTACAGTTTTGTCAGGAGATGGAGTCAGGTGCTTGTCGAATTACTGGAGGAACGAGCAGAGAACGGAAAACCTCTTCTGGTTTAGTTATTGTCTTGAGTCAGAACATTCTATGGAGGAACACTATGTTATATCAACGCTTGGATGAAACAATCTCAGACTTTGGTAACCTTTGTCACCTCTTACTCTCTTAGGCCAGAATAACATATTTTTCATAAAACAGCTATCCTGAAGAAGGCTGTGTAACCCGAAACGCGTAGATCAACACTATTACCGAATTAATTGAAGGCTTTTTAACTTTAGACTTTTTAACACAAGTGTCTTGGCGATTTCTTTTTTTCACTTTTTTAAACACATGCTAGCTATAATTGAAATTGTCAATAGTTATTCATATAGCCCCGGGCATGTTCTGAATCTTTTATAAAGTCCTGTCGGACAGGATTCTGTTGACAACAAGCATGTAGATATAGTTGGAGAGCATGACACTGCAAAAACCTATGAACTCAAATGACCAAAAATATTAAATTAGAACTTTTAAGTTCTTCAATGAGACTATGAAGAACTTACAAGTATCTTCTTTGAGTCTTAATGTTCAAGCCAAATGTAAAAGTTTAAGAATTCACCACTAAAACCGTGTCTTTTAATGTCAATGTCTATTAAGGCCCTGTATGACTCTACGTTCAAGTGTAAATCACAACGCAAAGTTGCAAACTGAAAATGCACCAATTGATGGCTTAAAACAGTCTTTAAAAGAAAGAATATGGGTAGAGCGTTATTCCATAAATAAACAGTTAGTCTCTTGGGTTCCCATAATCCTCCTGATTTCTTTGTTTGCCGGTGTCGTGAGATATAGATTTGTGTCAGCCCCTAATTATTATCATTAATTTATTAGGAAAGTCAAATGAAAAAATAGCAAACGAAATCCACTAGCATATAGGTATAATATTCCAATTGTACACGCTGTTAGCTAAATCTATAGATTTCACACCTGTATTTAATAAGACAAGAACCTGTTTACTCCCATGGCTTATGTTTTTTTCCCCATGCTTTAGCCAACATGTTCCTTTTTGCCCACTGTCAGTATCTACCAGTCTGAGCTTGCCCTCCCCTGATGTCCCGTTGCTATGGCAGGTCTGGTACGCTCATTTCCAAATTCATAGCGTGGCAATTTCTTAAACCTCATCCTCGGATTTCATAGTTATGTTGGTTGCAATAGCTTAAAGCGTACTGACATGACATCATGAAAATGACGTTTCATGCAGTCTGTTATTTTGCCGTGTTTGAAAGTAAGCTGTCTGCCAAGTTGTTAGTCCGAAGGTGAATAAATAACGAAGTTGTTTGCTTGTAAAAATGGGAGTCGACTCTGAATCACACAAACGATTCGTGGACGCATATCTACGTCACTGTACATAAACGTGTTACTGAAACTGCCGGGAAAACTTATGTCTCCTCCCCCAAACACTGTCGCACGTTCGTGATGCATGTGTATCATGTCTAGAGTCTGTGTTCTACGGTGTGAAACTAAGTCCGTCTTATTTCAGCTACCTAAGCAAGAACGTCTGATGGAAAAATGGTTACAATTCATTTTTCAAAGAATACCGAAGGAGTATAACCCCAGGGTTGTACTGAGTGCGCGTCATTTCACCGATGATTGCTTTGATAATCTTGCCGCGTTCAGTGCAGGATATGTGAAACGACTATCCTTGAGAGAGGGGGCAATACCAACTCGATTTGGACCTTTTAGCTCCACCGAGTCCCAACCTGTAAGTGTGACTTTTGATATTTGTCTGAACTTCAAGAAATATTTTCGTACCTTATGTCTGTGTTTAGCTAATGCATATAACGCTAACATTAGCATGTAGCGTTATTTCTGGTGTGTTACAGTTTGTTTATCTTGCTATTTACTCGGCTGATTTAATTGTTCAATCCATGAATTCTCAAAGTATTTGTGTTAGGAATTCTGGACACGGACAACCCAAGTGCAGGCAACACAGGGATGATTAACAGGGGTTTATTAAACATAAAGAACACTAAAAATGACGAAAAAAAAACCCACGCGGGGGAAAACAGGACTGGAATAACTATTAACAAAAGCAAGAACACTGACTGACTAAACTACCAAACAAACACTTGAACATAAACACACTAACTAAGCTAGACTTACTTGACAGAGGAAGACAGGAAACCGGAACAAGGTAGAAGTACATAGCTAAACATTAACATGAGCTACGGCAAGGTACAACGTACACGTACAGGTACATCAAACAATCCAAGAGCACAAGACAATAGACAAGAGGGTGTTTTAAAGGGAAACGAACATAGGATAATTGGCAGGGACAGGTGTGGGTAATGAGACAATAATGGGAAGGTAACAAGGAAACGAGATGTAGGGAAAACACAGACAAGACATGAGAAGGCACATGTCAGCCAATAAGTAAGCAAAGACATGTCGAACTCACACAAAACCCAAGGACTTATGCCATGACTCCACTGAAAGACAAGAATAACCATGACATGATAATGGAATCATGACAATTTGTTTCAAGAACTAAGTCGAGTACTATCTCTATTGAAATAACATCTGAAGATACGAAAACGGTACACTGTATGCCGTGTCAACTAGTCCATGTATAATACTGTTACAAGAGAATTGTAAATGTCCTTTTTCTTACTGGGATCTGCAGAAGGATGAATTAATTCTCTAAATACTTTAAACGTTTATGAACTTACAGTTTTTTGGATTGCATGCACACTAAAATTAAAAGAAGTACACTATTAGCAAAACCTTACACTCAAGAAGCAAAACATCAGCCCATATTTGCACAACTATAAGCACATTGTCAACCTCACACTTGTTGCAAAACTCTACACACAGTGATTTGCAAAACACTAAACACACTTAACATACATTACACACAAAAATCTATCATGAAGTCACTTCCATGCAATACCAAAGCACTGACTGTCAAATTACCGCACCGTCCAACCAATTGGTTCAACACAGTCATCAGGTGTGCAAACACTTGTTTGCTTAATTGTAGACGCACCAATCAGGTGTATAAGCACTATAAAAAGCAGCAGGTGAGTTCATCGGTCTTCAAGCACAATGGAAAGAGTCAGAGAAAGAGTAGGAGGAGGAGGACAAGGAGGAGGAGGACGACGAGGACAAGGAGGCGGAGGAAGGGGAGGAAGATGAAGGGGAGGAAGATGAAGGGGAGGAAGAGGAAGGGGAAGAAGAGGAAGGGAAGGGGAATCAACAAAGGAAGAGGAAGAGATGGAGGCCATGCTGGAGGTAGACGTAGAGGAAGACAAGAAGGTGCTCAAAGAGGACTGAATCTGAAAAGGGGAAGAAACATCATTGGCCACAGGGCTATAGTCAATGTCCCAGGACAACGTGGGGGTAATATAACACTCTGTGCAGCCATTACACAGAATGGGGTCCTCCACCGCCATGCCCATATTGGCCCTTACAGCACTCATCATTACATTCTTGGACCAATTGCACAACATACCAGCAGCAAATCAAATCGATCATATGCAATACATTGTTGTCTGGGACAATTTGTCTTTCCACCGCTCTGCTCTGGTTCAGAACTGGTTTCAGCAACATCCAAATTTCACTGTCCTATATCTTTCACCGTACTCTCCATTCCTCAACTCTATAGAAGAATTTTTCTCGGCATGGTGGTGGAAGATATATGATCTCCGTCTCCAGGCTGAGGTACCCCTCATCCAAGCCATGGAGGAGGCCTGTGACCAGATGGAGGAAGGAGCAATACAAGGATGGATTCGTCATTCAAGACGTTTCTTTCCAAGGTGTCTTGCTAATGATCACATTGCCTGCAATGTTGATGAAATTCTCTGGCCAGATCCAGCTAGGCAAATAGACAATGTCTATTTTTTTTTTTTACAGTAAACTTACAGTACAATACAAAGTGACATTTTGTTACAGATTTATGAATCTCCATGTCAACATTTTTGGCGTGTTGAGAAATAAATGAGTTTCTTCAGTCTGCAACATTGGTGTAGTGTAGTGTTTGGTGGATTTACATTATATTTGTACTTTGTTGATGGTAGCCTACTCTAATCATAGTGAAGTAGAAGTGCTAAAAGTGTATTAGGTTTATCACAGCAAAGTTTAACTCGTGCAAACATAGTATAGTAATGTGAAACGTGTGTGTTTCATATGGTAACAAAGTGTGTTTTTTAAACAGAAGTGTATAGTTTTTAAAGGAGTGTTTAATTATCCAAAGGATCTGTAGTGTTTCGCCAATTGGGTGTGTGGTTGTGCTAATTGTGTGTAGTGTTTTGAAAACACGGGCCCTGTTTTGAAAATCGTGCTTAAGCAATCCAAAAAACTGTAATAGAATGTTTAACAGACTACACCATCTGACCAATCACATGACACAAGGTTACCGGGTAGGAGGGGCCTAGACGGGCGAATCGCGGAACGAATCATTTGAGAGTCAGTCAAGAAGTATGGTACGAATAACTGCATATAATTACGAGATTAAAGTGTTTTTACACATTGTATGTAGATAAATTTGTTGTTGGACACTCCATTACCCAAAGTAGGGCCTAAAAAACATATGTTACCTACTCTTTAAGCAAAGGATTCATTTTCAAGTTTAACAAGAACAACAGGCCTGTATACGTTATTTATGAGACTTTCAATCGTTGCCTAATCTATAATTTCACATGTAATTACTGATTCAAAATCAAATTGATTCATAATAAAGTTAACGATCATGATAAAGTTTAACAGAACATCTAATGTTTCTCAGTAGATTACATTTTATGTCAAAGACACTGCATGCTTTGTAAATGCAATTAGTGGGCAGAGTAGAGGCTGGATCCATCTTAAAAAGCCTACTGTGCTTTTATTTTTACACAGTATGCAGGTGGAGGATGATTTGATATTGGAATAACACACCTGCAAATTTGTTTAGCTTGCAAATACAAGGCCACCAGTCTGGTTTTGCAAATGATGACCGATGCAAATGCTGGTTACAATTGCCCTACTACACTAGTCAATAGGCATATATAACAATGACTTGCATCACTTCAATTCAGACAACACAAACCTGCCGACCCGTGTAATGTGAGCCTGTGAGATTTGAAGATTAAGATACAGCCTTACAGCCAAGACTACAGAGGTGTTTATTAGCCAAGGTCAAAAATAAGACCTAAGACTAACAGTAATATTGTAACATAAAACACTAGCTAAATGATGATGTAATAAAGAACTTCTCCAGCATACCAGCCGAAGCTTTGGGGCTTTTTTAAAGAGGGAGACTTCGCCCAAAACATTGCCATGGTGTTATTCCATCACCTTAAAAAATTATGAGGAACAGACACCACGATTGTTTGTTTAGAAATCATAAGCAACTTTGAAAAAATTATAGATCTATAGATGAAGATTTTATGTTACAGCGGATGTCCGACTCTTTTTACAAAAATTCTCTTACTGAATTTTCCATACATCTGACCCTTGGCCCCATTACCCCACAAGTCAATGTTCGCTTTTAACCTGTGATTCCAGTTGTGATGATAGATTAACTATCATGGGTAAATAACGGATATCAAGCCTCATCTTTCCACAGTCTATCCCTTTTTGGTCGAAATGAACATTGATCTGTTACAAAGCATTCCCAGACTTCCCCAAAAGAGCCGGCTGATGCAGCTCTGGTGCTTCAGAAGCGGCTACAGCCCTTGTAATAAATACAATTGTGCCCCGAGCAAGAAAAGAAACAGCACTATCATACTGTAAAGTAATTGGAGAGAAAGACAGCTAAATATAAACTGACTGTATAGAAGCTACATCCAATTTACTTAGCCACATTTATTTCCAAAGATTTTCTCTGTAAATGAATCAAATCATATTCTGGTGATGTCTTACGGCATCTCATATTACTCTCGCCCTCAGTGGATTTCAAATGAATGGACGATTTTTTTTGCAATTTCTTCAAATCTGATAGCGTGCTCGAACCAGCAAATTCATATCGGAACATCAAAGACATCACTTTGCTGACACTGATTTGATTTTACGTTTCAACTTCACAGCGATACAGCAAATGAGACAGAAAATGCTTCAGTAAACAAGCAGACACAGAGTCAATTGTCTGAACTCTCAGCAAAGACCACGTCAAAACCGTGAATTTATGATTCCAAATAAGCATAAAATTAAGAGTGGAAAGGGGGGAGGCATGGTTGAATGACACTGAGCCGAGGGAGGAAGAGTCATTTCACGGTGTAAATACATTTGTCCGACTCTGTCAACTTGGGTGACTCAGCCCGTATCATGGAAGCTGAACACATAGCACTGCAGCACCGCACATCATGACAACCGCAGAGAACTGGTGCAATATCATGTCGTGTAAAACACTGAACATGAACAGATTTAATTCAAGGAATAGGCAGATGCCAACAGGGAAATAATAATTATGTTGAGGGTTTTAGGGGCACCATGATGTTGGACCATTAAAAAATTGTTCCACTATTAAATGACAATTTTTGTTTATAAATATTTTTAATAAGTTTTATTATTTTTTAATTACATATCATTATTTATTTCAACTAAATAATGTTATAAAATATCAGCATAGCCAATATCAGGCAACCATCTACAGTCAACGCAACCAAACACAGTATTCAACGAAGTAGAAAACAACAAATACAATCTTATTCGTACAGTAACCAGTAAGAGACCATCCTGCATGTATCACACTTTTACAAAAATGCAAAGACACCACTTTTAGCATTCATAAATCATAAAAGCAAGAAGTCTATCTAGAGTGGATGGTGAATTATTAGTCGTGATCAGAACTGCTCCACTTTGCGCAGCGTCAGTCAGTCAGTCACATGCACGCCTGGAGGAGGTAGTGTGCGCTGTCGTGGACGCGCGTCGGACGTCACAAGTTCCGCCTCCCTCTCATTGTACTACGTCTAACGGCGGCGAGCACATGACTGCAGTAACTGTGTTCTGTAACTCCAGTCACGAGGATGGAGTACTATTACACTGGCTATACAACGAGCTCAACCCCATAACCCGAGCACATTTACGACCCTTATAATGTTCCCGCGGACACAAAGATATCGGTCAATCACCACGGAGCGTTATAAACAGTATTTCCGTGAGTGAATGAATGACCCGTCTTCTTTTGGCACTGACACATTTGACACGACATACAGCAGGCTATGTGTGCGCCATATTTCCTGTAACATGGACAAATCACTATTTATTTCACTTTGTCCCACGATTGGACAACACAAGACACTTTCTGAATGCAGCATAAATCACTATCCGTATTCTTCATACCATCCGCGTCTAAACATCTCTCTAATTTTACTAACATCCTAAAAGTATCCCTATGTTTTTAAAAATAAGTTTCACGAGTATTTCAAATACTGAAGTTGAACATTCAAAGGGTCTATGAATATCAAAAGCACGTGATATTGGCGGGTTCGCTTGACTTGTGTAAGGCATCAACTATTTTCGTTTTGTAACATGCAGTTACGCAAACGCTTATGAAAACGAAATCCGCCAATTAACGTTAGGCAAACAGATCTACATCTCTACATACACCACACACCTTCATAAGTAATAGTTGCTTAACTTCACACCGTGTTCTTAGCGCAAATAACACTGCTATTACTGCGTTTATACTGTTAAACGCAAGCAATGTGAGAAGGGCGGCAATGAATACCACAAATATATTAAAAAAAACAAATTCTAATCAATGCTCACATTTAATACTTCAAGCTAAACTAACTTATACGTGCAAATAGCGAGTGATACCTTCACGTAATTCATATTATTTCACATGATATAAGGTTAAATGACTGGGAATAAGAAACCGAAGCTGATTTGCGATGTTATTATTGGTTTCTTAGCTTCCGCATTATAATGCATATGAAATCAGTATGCATAAGTTACCTTAAAAGTGGTAGTCAAGTTCACCAGAACACCCACGTGCACACACACACACACACACACACACACACACCAAGAAATTCGCGTAATTTTGGTAATGAACTAATGTACGCATTTGAGTAAATCTTTTACACTTGCATTAGGCATTAACCCACCTCTAATCTCTAGGCTTTAAAAGCATTTTAAATACAAAGATTTGTACAACATCCGTCTGTAAACGTCTTTCTACACTAATATGCATTGTTTCCTGTAAACTCCACGTGAAGCGCAGACGTCAGGGACTCCAGACGCCGGCTGAGGTACTCTGACAGCATCGATGAAATGATAGAATTATATCGCACCACAGACACTAACATGCAAAAATCAAGCCAGGGTGAGAACGACGCGGTTCAGCACTGACGGAATCTGAGTGTGGCTTACCTGGCTCCCGGAGTTTTCAGTCAAGTAATTGAAGACGAATGAAGAGAGCTCCTCATCTAACAGTGAAGCGCAGTCCGCCATCTTCTAGAGAATGAGATGAGGAGATCCAGAGAGCGCTGCTATACTGCTCGCACCCGCATATGCAGTACGGTCTTTAACCGAACGAGGGCAGACTGAAAGAGATCGCTCAATGCTTCTCAATTATTGTGACATTAAATAATATTGCTTCGAAGTTTACTTATTTGAAGGTGGAGATACGACAGGTTGAACGGGTGCTATTAGAGCTACAGGTGCAGAATGCTTATGTATATTACACTCAACTGAAACTGTTTGTTACCTACTTGACAGTGTCTGTGATTCATTAACAAGTAGGCTATGCAATATACACCTTTATAAATATGCAATTATAATAAAATTCAGCTGAAGTTCAAATGGATTTAATGGCAATTGTATTGGTTTTAATGGTATGGTCTTTGGGGGTCTCTGCTGGTAATGGCTACTATTGGTGGGTTGTATATGGTGGATCGGAACCAATCGAACACCATTAAATCCTACTGAAAATAAGAGACAAAACACACTACTTAAAGGACTTTTGTTCATGTTAATTGGCAAACAGTTAGTGGTTCGTAATGGTATTAAAACCTTTAAAATGTCTATTGTTTTTTCAGTAGGTTAGCATACTGAGCTTCAAACATACAGATCATATTCGGCCTTCAACATGGTTATGGTTATATAGATATTATAATATTCATATTTATTTTAGGTGATAAATCTACCAATGTTAGGACATTTTATTATGTATTTGAGGGTTGGCCCTCAATTCTGTATTTTAATGACAGCCATTAAATGCATAATAAACTATCAATTTTTTTAAATATTTTAATGTGGATTGAAATATTGCAATTAAGGATAAATATTTTGTGCTATATAATGGTGGCAGAGTGTAGCTTTTTGAAGAAAACGTTGTTCGTTTTTAATCCATGCCTTAAAATAAATAAAGCAAGACTTATGAGTAACGTATTAAAATCTACGCAAAAAATTAGGGTAATTACCCTGTAATCAGTAGACTTATTGATCCTCTGTTCTTGTTAAGTGCAGTTTTTCTACAGACAGTCACTCAGAGCTTCAGTCATGCTGTGGAAATTATGACAGGTTCCAATAACCTCCGTACTTTATTATGACATGAGGCACGTAATTGGAATCACATCCACATCTTCCAAGGTTTATTAAATCTTTCTTAATCAAGAACAAAGAGCAAGGGAAACATCAAAGACACGTATCGTAGATATTAGGAAGTAAAATGAGATTTCTGAATGGCATGTAAACCAGCAGTTCCCTTGAAGGACTACTATTACAACTCCACAATCAAATCAGAAATGACCCCTGACTCCATCAGTTTATTGAACTGTGTTGTGACTAGCCAGCTATCGACCAAACACATGCTGTTTGAATGTTTGAGGTCAGAGCGTGAGTTGATGATTACCTTCCCTCTCTTAAAACACACTGTATGTAGATGTTAAAAACAATAGCACAATTATCCAGTGTGGTTTGTGAATGAAACTTCACATCCATCTGCCAATTGCCCTTTAATGTAATCAAGACAGTGTGATCCCCTTTTCTTGACACAAACAAAACATTGATTGTGTTGTTTAAAAAAAAAGAATGACAACAAACCTGAAAAGAGATAGAGGGGACATTCAGGGCAGGTTCTATAAGGGTCTGTTAGACTGCTTGGCTTTCCTACTTAAGCCAACATTCTCACCTTCCACAAAAGGTCACGGCTGGAGTAATCTGACAGGCTTGAGCGTATGGTAGGTGTCTCTGACAGCTGTCGTTGAGAAGTTTCTTGTTAGATGTTGGAGTTATCAGTCAAGAGAAGAGTCCATTTCATCAGTCATATCATTTCATTGATTATGCCCTGATGTATGCAGGTCAACAACATCATGCCTTCAGCTCCAGTTGTCCAAGGACACATTTTGACACGTTATTTACACTTTGTAATGAGCTAGCATGTTGCTTTTGTTGTGCATGCATTGAGCCCATGTAAACATCAGCATGGGGCTGAAATGAGACATAGACCAATGCACACCGTTTTCAGATTTACAGACTGCAAATTTGTGTCAGGAGAAAAAAACGTAAAAAACATGTATGCCTACATTTTGTACACAAATGCTATTTTATATTTTTCTGGCACCCCAGCTGCAGGAATATTACCTTTTTTCAGTGGGGTTTTAACCTGTTCTTTAAAAAACGTTTTCAAAGCCAGCCCTCAACCGGTGCAACAAAGTCATACAGACTGTCGTGCTGAAACACTTGACTCTGTTGAGTTGTAAAAGTTCCAAACTCCTGAAGTGACCCGCGCTTGTGTGAAATTCATTTAATGTTTCAGAAAAGCAGATTATTTTATTATTTAGTGTTTTGTACTTGCAGTTTAACTGTATCTTCCTGTTAGCCTTGACATTTCCTCAGGAACCAAATAATTTTTGTTAGCACGAATCGAATGCCACATAGAAAAACTGCATTGCAGGAATTACTGGATTGGGTTTTTTGGAAGAGTTTTTGAGTTTTTGTAAACCTCTTAAGGAGCTAAAGCATGCTGACAGCATGAAAGTCTCTTAATTTTTTAAGCTGTTGTAACGTGTGTTACTTTAAACAAGTGCTTAGGCTCCTTGTGCTCACACACTGTGTGTGTATGTGTGTACTTGTACATCTATCTTTATGAGGACCAGTTTGAGTTTTAGACCAGCAGAGTGAGGACAAAGAGATGTAGTGAGGACATGTTGGCCATTCCTCACTTTCTCAGACCCCTTTAAAGGGCTGTTTGAGGATCAAGACCTGCTTTTAGGGTTTAGGTTATATTAGGTTTAGGGTGAGGGTCAGGTACTCAGTTCTGATGGTAAAGGTAGGGTAAGGGTCTAGAGATTGCATTGCGTCAATGTATGTCCTCATAAAGATAGCTGTACAAACGTGTGTGTATGTGTGTGCGTGTGTGTGTGTGAGTGTGTGCTTACGTGTGTGTGTGTGTGTGTGTGTGTGTGTTCGTATGTGATGTTTATCAGCTGGTCAGTCATGTCACAGCATACATTCTACTGAATGTTGTTGTGACTTCAAGCACCATCACAGTGTTAGAGAGTACAAACAATGCAGTGTTGATTCAGGCTTGTCAAAATAATCTTTTATTAAGTAGATCTATTTAGTGTCTGAGATACTTTTATCTATCAATCATTAATTCATTTGTGTTTGCATTCCACATATGTTCAAAGAAAATGTTTGCCAACAACAACAAGTCTGTGTTCATGTGAAAGTGCAATTCCTTCATGCATTATTCTCTTGCTATTTGAGAGGAAATATTTAACCTTGATCATTGTATCAGCTCTCAAATAAGCAAGCTGATCAAGCATGAAAACTACCTGACCGTTTAACTTCAGAAATATGTGACTTTACTTCATTATATGTTGAAGGGTAAAGTTGAACTCACACAGCAATTAAAGGCTAGAATACACGACAAGACTTTTGCTCAGATTTTGCCCAGATGTTCAGTTAGTGTGTTCTATCTGCAACTTTCAAAAATGTGTGATGTGTAGTTAAAAAAATCTGATGTTCAGATTTTAAAAGTCTTGTAGAGTATTCCAGCCATAAGTCACTGTCCATATGTGGGCCTGTGTTATGCACTAGTCACAAGCTATCTAAACTACAAGACTACAGTTCAAACAAAGCCAAGCCATGATTGGATGAAATATCCTGTGACACTATAGATATGCAAAGCATGCAAGGCAGAGCGCGCTGTAATTGGCTGAAGCTCCTTCTGTCTCTGTGCATAGTATTGGGAGTGAGTAGAGTAATCCAGGCTGCGGTGAGAGATCTGCTTCCCAGAGCAAACACGTGTCTGCTAATCATATGACTCTCTTTTCCATTGGTGGCACCTGTGTGTGAGAGTGCTTAAACTTTCCGTGTTGGTTAGATAAAAAAGAAAGGGATGATGCAGAAGTAAAAGTTAAAAGGAAGAAAGTACACAATCTTACAAAAGCAATCAAAGGTGAATGTGACAACCCAATGGGTAGATTAATTATTATTTATTATTTTTTTCATGTTCTATAAATATCTATTTTACATATACATATAGTAAATGTTACATATAGTAAATACTACCTAGTCATCTGTAGATATGTGGATAACAGTATAGACACTTTTCTAATATGTAGTCTTTTGCCTTCCAACAAAAAGATTTACATATTTATATTAATGCTGTCAAATTAATTAATTGGGATCAATGTATAAAATATATGTTTGTATAATATATGTGTATAGTGTTTCGTGTGTAAATGTGCAGACATACATGTTTCTATAACACATATTTATGTATATTTTAATGTAATGTAAATAGATTTGGATAAAATTGTTTGCACATTACACATATGCTTGTGTATTTATTGACATGTATGTATGCATATGTATATGTATACACACACACACACACACACACACATATATACATATACAGTACATATACAGTAGAATCCATCACACACATATATTATATAAACAAAAAACATTTATTTTGGAATCATTAATCACGATTTGATTTGAATGATAAAATGACAATTAACCATCTTGGGGGGAGGAAATACTATAAAATACTATATTATCACTCACTGTATTTGATTTATGTTAAGCGTAGTTGAGAAATCCGTCTGAAACATTGACTGAAAAGATAGAGCATCTGGGTTTATTGATCTTGGGCTAACACAAAATTACAACAAAACTTTTCTAAAGCATGATATGTTTTAAATCGCCTAAATCATCTGGAAGCAGATGAAAACAAAACCAAAGTTCTGACCGAAAAGCTCAAATCAGCCTGAATTATTTCATCCGTCCGTCACTTTAATCTTTGACCCGAACTCTATGGAATTTCTGATGATTTGAATCCATATCAAAACAAGCGGCAGCTTTGGACAAAGGATGGCCGTTTGTTCTGTCTGGCATTATTGGGTGAGTGACCTGGGGGCCGTGTGCAGTGCTTTGATAGTATCTGAGCTTGACTCATCCCAGCGTGTGTGTACACTACCGCATGTGTGGCATTCCATCACTAAACCTTCACAAAACCTTCAAAGACACACCCATCAACACTAACCCTCCTGTTGGGTTTGCCTTGCTCTTCTTCTATGTGCTATTGTAATGAGCTGTGTTTGTGAAGTAGTGTGTATAAATTATGAATTTAGTAAACTAGTATTGACTAAGTTATCTCTATAGCTGCTTCCTCTATGTTCTCTGTTTACACTCATCATTTTCAGGTCCGCCATATAGGAAGGAGACAGTTCTGTTTTGAAATGTGACTTTGTTTTGTAATGACACTGAGATGCTGATCTCACAAAGCCTGTTGGCCTTTTGAGAGTTGTTGACATGTGACTGTCACAGTGTTGGACAGCTGCAGGGTAGAAAGCGGCAGAAGATGCCCATCGTGGTCTATCAGGATCTGGCAAACTCACGCTTTCAACAGGCCAAATGAAGATGCCAGTTGGGTTAACCACACGCTATCCAAGCCATCCCTTGGGTCCACCCTACCATTCTATAATTAATGAGCCAAATATGACCTACCTGTCCAAGGATAAGCTGGAACAGGATTCCTCTCAATGCTTTAATCCAAAACAACTAGACCTAACATGAGTTTTTGGTGATTGAATGGCACAAGGATGCATTATGATCGGATCACGGGAAGATCTACATTCAGGGCATACAAGACATCATCCCTTAGTTAAAGCCACATTGCAAGCATTCTATTTTCTTCATGTTGGGATCATTTGCTGTGAAAAACTACGGACCCATCACCTTATTTAATGTCTGTCAATGGTGAAACTCATTATAATAAAATGATTCTGTAAATGATTAAAAAAATTGGATTAATGCAGCCCCTGATGTAATATGTAAGTGCCATTTTCCATTTTGATCACGTAAGTGTAATGGGATTTGTTCAATCACGCTGAAGATGAATTTAAATGCAAGATGTAACGTAATGCAGGTTAAAATGTACGGATACTACATGAAATGCATGTAAATAAGGTTTAAATCAATACGTGGTTCCTGGTTCAAGTGTAGTTCCAGTTTGACCCTCATCCAAATAACATCTTCACTGCACCGAACCATTAGTTTTGAAATAGTCCCATCAGACAGCGCTGATTTGGGTCCCAGCTGGGTTTTTGTTTTGTGGAAGATCTAGTGTTATCAGGGCATGGGAGAGGTTGAGCTATAGTCTGTGTGCTGATAGCCCACCTGCTGAAAGGCTGAGTGCACAGCTAGATGCCGTCCAACCAAAGCAGTCCAGTTTAGTATTAGAAGGTGCGTGCAACCTAGTGTTTACCCCATTCCTGCTCTATTCAGCCCAGCGCTGTGTTACTGTGCCTCCCCTGAGACGTGTTGATTTATGGCCGCGAGAGGGACGAATTCACAGGCATAGTGACAAAGACTGGAAGACTGAAAAAATGCTTAACAATCAGAGTTGTAAACATTGATCACGTTCATTGAGGACATTGAATTGCACATTCTTGGATAGACATACTAACAAATACACACACATACCCAACAAGAGACGGCAGTCCATACCGAAGCACACGTGTGGTAAGCTCTATAAACCACTGAGGACGAGATAATGTGCTTTTTGAAGGAGAGTTCACCAGACCTTAGGAAGAGAAAAAGAGGTGGCGAAATAGGAAGGGAAGAAAAATTATTTCTGCATTCACGCCATTTTTGGTAGCTCATGGGCATAACTGGAGATATCATGAGCATGTTGTGACATTCACAAGACATTCATTAAGCAGTTTCTTGCTATTCTCACCTATTTCCCAATCGCCCTGCTGAGCAGTGCGATCGCATCACTCACACTCTCGTATCCACCGCCAGACCCTTCTCTTTCAAACTCATTTAGCACAAATGGACTTATGTTAATGAATTCCTCACAATATTCAATGATTATACCTCAACGCTCGACTGCTTTGAGCCAGACAGAATTACTTCCGATTGATGCAAGAAACTTACCCCAAGCCTCTGTTCATCTGTTCAGAGACGCTGAAAACTCTCACGTCTTACTCAGACGCACTCCCTTGGTGCCGGATCCATGGGTTATTGAATCAAACCATGCTATTTGTCTAATGGGGAATGGTGTTTAAAAGCAATCTAAGAAAGATGGTGGTGGTTAGTAAAACAGGGATTATAAAACAGCTGTAACTCACTTTACTCAACCTTGTGCAGGAAAAAGGAGCTAAATATAAATGCAGACGGCAGCATCTCAGGAAAAGGTCAACAATACATTTGCAACCATGAAGCTTTTCGTATGTAATGTGACTTTAGTTGCTTCAGAATCAAGATGGAAATCGTGGATTCTTTCATGACCCTGTTAGGTAAGAGGCTTTTTTCTGAAGATGCTCTTTTTTCTTGATGCATATATTGCGGATTGCTACGACTGGCTCCCCTATGACCTCTTTCGTTGCGATGATAAACAAAAAGGTTTGGTGCTTAAATCAGGCCATTAAGTGAGTTTATTGGGAAGTGATTTACAACTTTGATTTATGCCATGTGACTGGCTTTGGGATAATTCTTGAAAACCATAACAAAGCTGTTCATCCTCCAGCAGGATGGGATGGCTTTCAGGCATCCCGCTCACATGCCCACACACCGTTGAGTGTTTTAACCAAGCATCAGCTCTGCAGAAGCCTTAACCTCCAGCAGATACACCCAAGAATAAGCTCCAGAAACAGCTGTTTGGGGTTTTCAATCTGAACGTATGGTGTCCATCTCCCACACACATCATATCGTGTATAACTGGTTAAACCATAACCTCTGTGCTAATAGGAAAAATAAACTACATTACTTTGCATTCGCCCTATACTGTAGCATTAATCCTAATAGGAAATTTAATTTATTTTTACAGTTTTGGTGAGTTTATTTTAACTAAAAAAAGTAATTTAGGCTATTAAAAGATAAAAATAAATAAATGTTGTCTTCTAAAAGGATTCAATCATTTTGCATGATGAACCTTAACAGCAATATAAAGTAATTGACCAGCTCATGTACACAACCCAAATCAAATATCGCCACATTCTTCAGATAACTTTTTATTTCCACAGAAGCAAATCTACCAAACTGTGTATTTTTTCATTTAAAAATTGCTCTGATTATGGGTCACTATTTTCTTTCCTCCATTTGGTCTCCAAGCAATGTCAATGCCTTTCATTTTCACTGTCCGTCTCTCTCTGAAACAGCTGTTGTTGGTGGACGAGGACACCAGCTTACCGAGTCTGCTTATTGTAAGCACAGCTCCACAGGGTGAGGGGGAGGAGGAGAACTGTGGATTCAACCATCAGTTCATGCTGCTCAGAGGACACCAGCCATCACGACATAATTAATGTGCACTTGCTCATCTGTTAAGGTACATCCACTGACCCTAAATCTTACTCTCCTCCAGTTGGCCAAAGAGGTTGGAGGCCTGGCCAGTGGAATAATGAGATTGGATGAGAGAGGAGTGGATTGTGGGAGTAGGGATGACGCAAAAAAACGGTGTTTGTTTTAGATAAACATTGCTGTCCCAAAATCAAATGAGCTGTTTATAGAAGCAATGTTTTAAGAAAGCCCTAGATTTAAGTTCTTTCAAATCAGAAGATAAACAACTTCATATCCTGCCTAAGATATCAAATTTGTTGGCGTTTCCTCCAGTGAAAAGACAATCCCATTATATATTTTGATAAATGTATGTAAATATTTATATATTTAGGATGGTGGCTTAGACAAGAAAAGCAGGCTTGTTTTATATTCAATACTATTGATAATATTGATCAAAAGTATAATTTAACATTTTTACTTTTTTTACTTTTTATTAAGAAACATAAAGCAATTGATATACAATAAACTTAACTTCCATATGTATAGTATAAAACAATATAATATAAATGTAATTTACAGACAAGGAAAAGGAAAAAATAGAAGCAATATTAATAAACTGTAAATAACGATATAGGAAAGGAATTTAAATTGTACATAAAAAAGTAAACACAATAGATTATTGTTTGAATATTGCTTATGGATTAATTACACAATGGGGTAGATAAATATATCCGTATGGTAAACTATTATGCATACAAATACAAACAAATTATCTGGAGAGACAGAAATATTTAGTTAACACGATATGTTCTTGTAAAATGAAGGGATATATATTAAATAGTTTTTCTTGTAAAATTGCTGTCTCTTCAGTTATTTTACAGACTTTGGCCAAATCTAAAAAACTAACTGTAAAAAATCTGTAAAATTCTGTGGAAACCTGGAAATTCTGTAACATTATGTTTTCTACAGTGTGCAGTGTTTCTCATGATCTGATGCTATGGTGACAGATTTTGCAATTACACAAAGATTATAAAGCACATGACCCACGAGAAATCCCCAACCCCTCACAATCTGTAAAAACCAAGCTTGCACAGGCCTCGAAAATGCGAAACTGCCATTCTTTGGGTATTTCATAAAAGTATGGAATACAGGGGAAGCTGGAGTTTCCCTTCTGAGGGAAGATTGAGGCCGAGACAGATCTGACAGCAAAGTAGGAAGTGAACAGTGATTCATCTGTGGAGGAGGAAGTTCAGCTAGTTCAGGCAAAATTTTACCCTGCATGGAGACATGTCTGTCTAATACTTAAGTACCGGTAGATGAATTCATCTTCCTCTCTGTATTCTATAGGAGAGTAATAAAGAAGACAGGAACGTTCTTCCGTGGTGCATTTGTTCCTTTTTGTTGATAAAACACAATATCTGCAGATTTGATATAAAGCAGGTAATTAGACACAGCCACAGTTACAGTAAAATCTGATATATATCCTATTGTCACAATTTTCCTTAGTATTGTCTGAGACTTTACTGTGCTTTGAGATTTACAGTGCATGAAGCACACAGTTTACTTCATCTCTAGTCATTGTGTTTTACAACCCTTGAGAAAGGATAGGCCGGATAGTTTATCTTCAGTGTGATTGAATACTTATCAGTCAAATTTCGACGTACTACGCTTTCTTAGAAATGATAAAATAAGCATAAAATACCTTTTGAAAGAAGGCAAAGGGTAAAGAGCATGTGCGGCAGTAAGGACACGAACAGGCTGTTTACAAAATATTAGCGTTTTTATGGTTTAAGGTGTCCCAGATCTGCAATGCTTTGCAAGGAAAAATGGAAACTGAAATAAATGTCAATGAAACTTCAGCTGTCTGGACTGTCTTCACTTTGTAATTCCGCATTCTCTTCTCTTTTTAATTTGGTTACATTCTTAGAGTATGTTCTATTGAATGTATTATGCTTTTACTGGGATTTAATTACAATCTTTTATTATCAATAAAATAGATAAGATTTTCATAAAACTCTACGGCACTTTTAGACCCCAAATAGTAATACGTATTTTTAATCTTTACTTTTTATCATATTCACAATCTACTAGTTTCTAAAACCTGGTTTTCTTTAACTGATCTAATTTCCATGAATTTAGTCACATGAATTTAGCATCTTGGACGGGGCAAAAAGAAGCTCTACACCTTCTTGGCATTCTGTAGGGAGCTAAGTTTTAGAGTTTTGACTGTACATCCTATACCAACCGATGATATGTGATTTAACTTTGTGATTGATTGTCTCCTTGTATCCATTTCTTGCGTTTTGTAATTCATATTAGATTAAGTGGCATGGCATTGTCATTTGATAATTGCACGTCTCGAGGGAACCAAGGCCACGTCAGTTTGTCTAAGTTTGTGTTCCTCAAGACTGTCAAGTTCTTCGCACCGTACAATCTCTGTGACTTGTAATGTTTGCATGAATTTTCTTATCTGTTCCAACTAAATCAATCTGGTGATTAGTAAGCCATTGAGGAAACACTGCATACATTACTACAAAAAGCAAACTTGTATAACCCATGCAGGTTATTGTGTAAAGAAGGAAGCACATGAAATGATACCATGGTTCCCAAGACAACCTACCTTTACATTGATACTCACATATAGTTGATAACTCACATACAGTATAGTACAAATGAGAAATTGGGTATCAATGTAGGCGAACTTGCATTTTTTATGCCAGCACCTAATCACATCTGTCTTTTGAGGTTCAAGATAGCTCTTGTGTTTTGTCCGTGCCTTTTGGTCCATTTACTAATCTGAAGCGGGTCAAAGGTCAACCGACTCGTTCTTCCAGCACCAGAAAAAGGGCATCTGTCAGCAACCCTAGCTCAACACGCTCTCATAACTCAAGGACAACTGCCACAAGTGGAAGGTTAGTTCCACACGAACAGCCCGACATTCCAGGGGTGTCGCTCCATAACGAAGAGTCAGCTGCTCGGCCAGGGTGACCTCCAAGCACCATTTACATCTGAGCGCCGCCCGTTTCCTGAGTCACATGCGGCAGTACTGTTTCTATGGTGGCAGGAATCGAGATCTCGGAGTGGAACAATCCTTTGCTTACGAGAAGTGGCTCTTGCGTTTCTCCTCAGGGAAAAGTCCTGAGAAAGACACACGTTTAGGTCAATGGAGGAGCAGCCCACCAATCAATGACTGTGCTTGGTCATGTGGGGAGGGGGGTCCGGTCGAGGTGATAAGCTTCCATCTAATTACCAACCAAGGCCGTTTCAAGGCCGTTCAGTCGGCTGTTCATGCGTTTCCACTGCAGTGAATCAAGTAGTCTTCAGAATACTGCTTTTTCTTGATGATGTGACAGTAATGACGCTTTTCCATTGCATAGTACTGCACGGTACGGCGTGGTACAGCTCACATTTGGGGAGCTCCTCTGGGTACAGTACCTTGTACCAGATACAATTTTTAGTACCAACTTGGTTGAGGGGTCCAAGGGTACTGTACCGATACCAAAATGTGACGTGTTAACACATAGCTCATTGATTGGGCAGAGATAATCATTACCAGCGTCATTGGATTTGCAACAAATGAATATCATTTTAATTGGCATTTCGTTATATGCTTTGTGACATTAATATAGAGATTGAGACCCTTAACGCTATGCTAAATGCTACATTAGCTTACCCCCATGCGCCATCGAGCAAACCAAATGATTGTTGCCTCCTCTTAACCGTAAGATTTCCCAAACTCTCTGGTATTTTAGAAGTATTTTGTTTTGTTGCCACCTGCCATCGATATACTTCATTACTCGCGTTGTGCGTGTGTTTGCCGCGTTCACAATGACGCTACGGCAGGAGAGGCGGCGCAACCATGATGATAAGTTTATCCCACCCACTTCGAACTGCTACTAAACTGCTGTGGTAAAGTAAACTGAGCCGAAGTAAAATGAGCTGTAGCTAGCCGAGTCATACTAAATCTGACGTTACCATGCAGTGAAAAAGCCCCTAAAGATGGGGTTTGCTAGCGGCTATTAAAGGGATAAGTCACCCAAAGTACAAATCTATCATCATTTATTCTCTCGTGTCATTCTAAACTGACTTTGTTATGTAGAAAACAAATGATGTTTTGAGAAACAATGCTTTGTGTCCACATGGAATTCAATGGGGGCCAATATTGAATGGTTATCAGTTTTCATCAAAATCTCTTAGTTCTGCAGAAGAAAGATTTGAGGTATTTCTAACTCATTTTATCACAGCTGCACTTTTCCTATCAACCACGTGACCACAGATGCAGCTTTCCTAGATATTTGGATAGTTGGAGTGGTGGAATTCTTATCAAGAGTGTAGCGTTATCCATCCAAAGCCACTCCTCGCTTGAACTCCACACCACCACTCTCACTTGTTATCATAACGGCGTTTAAAGGTTAAATCCAATGCTGTTTGTTTTAAATATAAACATGGATAATGTGGAAAACAGACCTTGTATGATCTTTATCCCTTTGCAGGTGTAACAACCCGTACTGGTAGCAGCTGTGCTTGTGTTGGGTTGATACACCGTCTTTAAAGGGCTCTCATCCTGGTGTGAGGATACAGAGGGCACCTCGACGGTGACCCTTGGGTTCAAATGCTGATCGACTCTATGATATGATAAATTCAGCTCACGTGGTGCATGCCGGAGGATTATTTCTTTTGTCAATCACTTTCTCTATGTGAGGCAGGCCTGGTGGTTAACTGTTTCTCTGTGAACCGAGAAGGACAGACAGCAAAGAGAGATCATGGAAAACACATGGAGCTATACACTCATGCACACAGCAGTTGTAAGCGACAGACGCTGCTCCATTAGATTAGCTGGAAAAGCACCACACCGCCGGTAATTCGAGCAGCTCGGTGCATTAATGTTACTCATCTCTCTGAAGTCAGGCCAGGCGGGGACTGTCACATGCATAAGAAAGGTGGAAAACACAGAGTGCATTTTACACAAACAGAACAGAGCGAGACGGGCAGCTGGGCATCGGCGAGCTAGCGCATTTCCCGCTTCAGGTTCTGTTCAAACTAGTGGTGGGCCATTATCGGCGTTAACATGTTGCGTTAACGTAAGACTCTTATCGCGCGATAAAAAAAATGTCGCCGTTAATCTATTCTCAAAGTTGGGTTGAGAGCTGGGTCTATACAACGCAAGCTATGATGACTTTCACCTTGATATTTTAGCGCGGATGTATACATAGCTTAATTGCACTGTAGGGGGCGAGAACAAGATTTTTCCACTCGCGTGATTCGCGTCGCCTCATCATCTCATAACCAGGGCTTCATTCACGTGATTCGTGCCGCAAGTAGGTCTATCGCCTCTTTGCATTGACTTAACATGTAAATCACTCGCGCTTGACGCGCCATTCGCGTTTGGTCTGAACACAACATAACATGAATGCAGCTATGAAGCCGCCGGGTTTGCTTCAGAGAAAATGTATTTTTAAGAATGGAAACCTTGACTAAGGTTGTTTGCACCTTGTTCAATGTGGAATTGGTTTACTGTACGGAATTGGTTTACATACAGTTGGTTTAAAAACAAAAACAAAAAACCCTTTCTCTCAACAGATAGTGGTCTAGCTTTAGTTGAAACCAGTAACTTTGTATTGGCACCTAATGTATTATGGCTCCTGTATGACATATCGCTTGTTGCTCCTTAACTCTTTGTAAGTCGCTTTGGATAAAAACATCTGCTAAATGACTAAATGTAAATGTAAATGTAGGCTGTAGGAGCTGTTCCAGTCTCACGTACCACCTAAACGCAAAGTATCCCTTAGCTAATGCGGAAGTAAACACAAGTACATTTTATTGAACATAATTTAATTTTCATCACAAATTATCATAGTAGAACAGCTTTCTCAAGCAGTTTGTGATGCATTTTGAAAACAGGAGATGAGCCCCTGGTCTAATGCGCCACCTGGCTTGAGAAACCCGTTCTCAAAGACTTACTTTTAGTCATTATTTGGGTAGCACACTGTAATAAGATTCAAGTACGGAAGGAAGGAGTCGGGAACCGGAAAACATTTAAACATTTAATAAAGTAATATAACAGAACATAGACAGCCGGCGGCCCCTCACGGACGACCGCCGGCGAAATAACATAAACATAAATAAACAGCCGGCCGCCCCTCGCGGACGACGGCCGGCAAATAAAACATAAATACATACAAAAACATGTTCGGACCCGGTCCTCTCTCTTCGACGGTCCGGTCACTCGTTCATTTTATATGCTCCCAATCTCCTACGTGATGCGAGGCCGGTGCGCGCACCACTGGCGCTAATTAACAATTACTTACCGGCCTCGAACCACGGTCTCGCCCCGCCTACTCTACTACACACACATATTCTGAATGCCTTCGGCAGAGTTCAAATGAGCCATTTAGTCCAGATTAATCTAGATTAATCTAGATTAAAAAAATTAGTCTATGCCCACCACTAGTTCAAACACATCCAAGTGAATGAAGTTCGGCTCCAGTCTGGCTGTTATTAAACAGGGGGGGATGTCAGCGGGGACATGCATGCGTGTCTATTGTCATGTCATGTGATCTGATCTGGAAATAGCCGCCTGTCACAAAGGAGGAATGGATCCGTGTGCCCGCTCTGGTATGACGGAAATACAACTCCTAAAGGTGAACCTCAGCCCCCCTTCCGCAGCTCTCCAAATAAACTGCTTATAACACTGTACCGCAAACAGAGAGAGAGAAAGAGTGGTGGGCGAGCGAGTGACGTTTGGGAAGGAGATTCAGTGAGAGAGTGATATGGTTTGGCCTTAAATGATTCAGGAAGGCTATGATGTATCAGACAGGGGAATGCAGTGCTGCTCTGCTGGATGAATGTTTACTGTGCACATACATGTGCATATGATTGAGGTCCTGAGAGCATATACAGAAAAATGTAAAGGAAAGGAATACATCAAACCAACACTGGCCTGCTCACACAGCATGGTCAGTTACAAAACCTTTGGTCAATGAGCATTTTAAATGTGACTCATAACATTTGACCGTCTTAACTGACCCTATGTAGTCATGCTCATTATTACAGTATCAACGAATATCCTATGTTATTGTTTTTTTTATTTAAATTAGAAGAATTTTGTATTTCTCTTTTCAAGCTCGCAAGTACAATGTCAGACACTGAAATATTCTCTGGCCCCCTCACTGGTTATCGTCGTGATGAGATCTATAGCGGATTATCCTCACTAAATGGCTGGTTGTCTGAGTGGTGCCTGCAGAATAATTTAGTTTTTATAAATAACTGGAAGAGTTTTGAGGGAAGTCCTGAAATGTTGAAAGATCTCTCTCTAATAAAGCACTTTTTGTTAACGATATGATAGAAGATCATAAAATAGACATGCTCTGTTTGACAGAACTTCATGTATCAACACCTAATACTGAGCACAAAACATTTTTAAAATGTACTCTAGATAATATATATAGGCCTCCAGGCCACCACACAATTGTTTCAAAACTCTAGCATGAAAAATAATGGTGAAGATCTTGACATTACTATGGAAAATTTGAACTCCACCTTCTCGGAAACACTAGACACAGTTGCTCCTCTGCGTTTAACTCATTTCCCGCCAGCCTTTTGAAAAAAAAGTTGCCAACCTACGCCAGCGTTTTTAACATTTTACCCAACTTTTATGGCTCACAGTACATTTTCTGTAAAGAATATATGGACAAACAATATGTCAAATGAAAGAACAGAGTCTCAGCTTTTAAACAAAAGAAACAATATTCTTCTATTTGTTCGTTTTCTATCAAACCTTAGATGTGGGTAGGTTTCTTCAAAAATGCATCACTTTGAATAAACAGCTGCGATAATTAATGTATTTTTTCCGCCCAGATTACACTCAGAACAATCATTAAATTTGATAAAACATATTTACTTTTCCCAAAAGGTGTTTAATAGCACCACCTGCTGTTAAACAGTACAAACACTGATTGCCGTAAAAACTCGTCTTTGGCGGGGAACCGTATTTTTTTAAATGACAAGATAAATCGTCAATGGCGGCGAAAGAGTTAAAGAAGATTAAGAATGGAAACCCAACACCGTGGTATAATGAACACCCTAAGGGTCTAAAGAAAGCGACCCAGAAAATGGAGCGCAACTTTAAGAAAACTAAATTAGAGGTATTTCGTACAACATGGAAGGATAGTTCTCGAAAATACAGGAAAGCCATAAAAAAGGCCAGATCATCACTAATAGAAGAAAACCAGAACAACCCTAGGTTTTTATTAAACACAGTGGCTAAATTAACAAAAAATAAGTCGTCAGTGACTTCAGATTCTTGATATAAACATAACAGTGATGAACTACTTCACAAGTAAAATTAAAGATGATAACGAAAAAAATCACTGTTATGCAACCAGAGGTGAAATCCATTACTAACTAAAACTAACTACAGCGCCCCTTAGGAGAAATTGCAATTATTTTCTACCCTAGATCACGATCAACTGTCTAAAATCATTAGATCATCTAAATCAACAACATGCATGCCTATAGATACAAAACTACTAAGATGAGATACTCCCATAAATTATAGATCCTCTTCTTAGTATTATTAACTCATCTCTGACATTAGGACATGTGCCCTAAAGCACGTAAGGTGGCTTATATAAGGCCCCTTGTCAAAAAAACCCAACTAGGGAATTACAGGCCTATATCGAATCTACCTTACATATCTAAAGTTCTGGAAAAAGTAGTTTAAACTCAATTATGCTCCTTCCTCCAAAGGAGTGGCATTAATGAAGAACTCCAGTCTGGATTTAGAGCATGTCACAGTACAGACTGCTTTGTTTAGAGTTACAAATGATCTGCTTTTGCGTCTGACCGAGGTTGTTTTTTGTTATTGGTGCTGCTAGACCTTAGTGATGCATTTGACACCATTGACCACAGCACACTACTACATAGACTTAAAAATTACGTTGGCATTAATGGAATAGCATTGGAATGGTTTAAGTCTTATTTATCCAACCGTTTTCAATTTGTAGCAATAAACAATGAGGTGTAACGCAAATCGTAAGTACGGTGTACCACAGGGCTCAGTCTTAGGGCCTCTGCTTTACGCATTATACATGATACCTCTAGGATATGTAATCAAGCGACACGGAATTAGATTTCACTGTTATGATGATGTTACTTAACTTTATATTTCCTCGAAGCCTCATGAAACACAGCAGTTCCATCGAATAAAGGAATGCATAGTCGATATACTGTAAAAACTGGATGATTAACAATTTCTTATTACTGTACTCGGACAAAACTAAAGGGTTACTTATTGGACCGAAAACAGCCGTACCTAACAACCAAGAATACTGCTTAACTATTGACGGCTTCATAAACCCCTCGTCGTCAGCTAGGAATCTTGGCGTTCTATTCGATAGTAATCTGTCATTTGAAAGCCATGGTGCCAACACCTGAAAAATTGTGTTTCTCCATCTTAAGAATATATCTAAACTACGTCATATGCTGTCACTGTCAGATGCAGAGAAGTTAATTCATACATGACATCAAGACTAGACCACTGTAATGCAGTGTTAGGTGGTTGCTCGCAGGCTTATCACAAAAACTCCAACTGGTCCAAAAAATGGCAGCTCGAGTTCTTACACGTACGAAAAAGTATGAGCATATTAACCCGGTTCTGTCAACCTTGCACTGGTTACTTTTAATGCATTGCATAAACTTTAAGATCTTGCTTATTACCTATAAAGCCCTAAATAGTTTAGCTCCGCAGTATTTGAGTATTTTGAGTATTTTATTGTATTACAGTCCTCCACGTGCATTACGCTCTCAGGCATCCTGTAAGTTGGCAATACCTAGAATTTCAAAATCAAGTGCAGGTGGAAGATCCTTTTCCTATCTAGCACTTAAACTTTGGAATAGTCTACCTTGCACTCTCCAGGAGGCAGTCTCACTCGGTCAGTTTGTATCTAGACAAAAGACTCATCTTTCTAATCTTGCATACACTACACTTCCATAATATAAATCCTCTGAGGGTTTAGGCTGAATTAGTTAGATCAGGGGTTCTCAACCTTTTGCAAGCTGGTCCCCCCCTAAGCTGGTTCATTGCAGTTGGGGCCCCAGTGCCCCCCCCCACACCACACAACCTTGGATGGATGGAAGGATGGATGGCCGGCCGGCTATTATCTTTAGGCCCACATTATTATTTTTATTATCATCAGTAGCGGTAGGTAGGCCTATTATCATTACTAGTTTATTGTTATAATTGGCAGTAAAACCAGACTCCTAATGTGAGCTTGCAGACATTATTATTATTATGAGTAGTAGTTTGCCTATCATCATTACTAGGCTATTGCTATATAACTATATGAGGTTACATGCTTTATTGTTGTTGTTGTTATTATTATTTTTATCATCAGTATAGGCCTATTATCATTACTAGGCTATTGCTATAATTGGGAATTGGCACCAGACCTCTGATATTAATGTATGCTTTATTATTGTTATTATTACTAGGCCTAATAGTAGGTATCATCTGCATTTTGTAACAGAAGCTTGTAGGTACGTGATGTTAATGCGAGACCTGAGCCTGCTTTGCCTTGCAAAGATCCCCAATTCTTGGCTCAATGTTTGATAAACATAGTCTCAAATCATCCTCGATTTGTGCACGATTGCGGTATTTCGTTTTGAGTGCAGTCATTTTTGAGAATCCTGTCTCACACAGATATGTCGATGCGAAAGGAAGGAGAATCTTCAAGGCGACGTCACAGAGTTCAGGATATACCTGCATCAATCCTGCCCAGAATGACGAAAGAGGGCAGGAGTTAAAGAGTTCCTTCAGTCTACTGTCACTCTTCAGCTCAAGAAGCTGTTCCTGCATATCAATTGATAGCTCGTTTGCTGTGCACACAAACGGATCTCGAACCCACGCAAAAGAGCGATAATCCTCTTTAAAGTACGTCGCAAATTGTTTTCTCATTGCTGACAGGTGCTCAGACGCTGATTGAAATAGGGATGAGAAATCGTGTGACGTGCCTGCATCAGTGATAAAGTCTGCAAGGCTGGGGAACATGTCGCAGTTCCCCCGACTGATGCGGCCATGCAAGAGGTCTAGTTTTTGTGTGAAGGCGTGCACTTTGTCTGCAAGGAGCAAAATATGAGTTCCACGGCCTTGCAAAGACAGGTTGAGGCCGTTCAAGCGGTCAAATATATCGACCAAATAGGACAGAGACGCAAGCCACATAGTGTCATCCAGATGCTTCGCCAGATCTCATTTGATTTCTGTCAAAAACCACTTCACCTCCTCTCGCAGCTCATGCAACCGCTGTAGCACCCGCCCCCTGGAGAGCCAGCAAACTTCAGTGTGCAGAAGCAGCTGTTCATGCCCTGACCCCATCTCCTGGCAGAGGACCCCAAACAAGCGAGAGTTTAACGGCCGTGATTTGATAAGATTTATCATTTTCACGGATTGGTTCAGCACGGAGTCAAAAAGAACCGGCATTTTTTTAGCAGCTAGTGCTTCGCGATGGACAATGCAATGTGTCCATTTCACAAGTGGAGCTACTTGCTGAACCCGAGCAGCTAGGCCACGCTCACGCCCCGTCATTGCCTGCGCACCATCCGTGCATAAGCCAACGCATCGGTCCCAAGCCAAACCATTTTCAAGGATAAAAACATTAAGGACATTGAAAATGTCCTCTCCTGTAGTGTGCAACTGAAGAGGCCGGCAAAACAGGACATCCTCCTCAATCGCCTTGTCCCGCAGATACCTGACATAGGTGAGGAGCTGTGCCTGCCCAGCAATATCAGTGGATTCGTCCAGCTGGAACGCGTAGTAAGGACTCTTTTTTACGAACTCTATCAGTTGCTCTCTGATATCATTGGACATGTCTACAATTCTCCTAGCGACTGTGTCATTGGACAGTGGTACTGCACCGAGTTTGGCTGCTGCACTATCGCCTATCATTATTCTGCACATGTCTTGCGCTGCCGGCAAAATGAGAGTCTCTGCGATTGTATGTGGTTTACCCAGTTTACCGATTCTTTTGGCCACTACATACGATGCCTACAAACACTGTTTAGACACAGTGCTGTCCACTGAAATGGTTGCCTGTTGCTGATGGAGGCCATCAAGCTTTCTTTTAAAATATTCAGCCGGTTTATTTTTAATGCCAGGATGCTTTGTTTCGAGGTGCCTTTTTAATTTCCAGGGCTGTCGTTTGCCAGCACCTCGGCACACACGACACACTGAGGTCTTAGATCAGCCATAACTGTAAACCCAAACTGCAGGTACGCTTCATCATACCTTCGAAGCTTTTTTGCAGCTGGTGGTGCGTCGGTTGGCTTGTTGGTCCTCACAAGAAATTTCTCCATTTTTGTTATGTGTTTTCAATAAAGTTTAGGCAATATGTAACTGTGTGTGTGGCTATGTTGAGAGACGTATCAGGGGCTAATCAATCGGGACTTGACTACCGTCAACTACTTTTTATGAAAGTAGTTTAGTGAAAAAAATACTTTTCAGTTTTTTTTCTCCCATCCTGTAGACTACTCGCGCCCCCCCGGGAGAGTGTCCGCGCCCCCCCGGTTGAGAACCAGTGAGTTAGATCAACCGGAACCAAGGAACACTTCCAACAACAGCTGATGCACTTGTTGCATCAAAGAGTGCAGAACAGTACTCTACTCTCAGCCAGTCTTGTCTCATTGTTCTAAGGATTCCATAGGACATATTTCATTTACATTTATATTTACATTTATTCATTTGGCAGACGCTTTTATCCAAAGCGACTTACAAGTAGGGTGCAGTGGGCAACTATCACTGCAGAGCAAACAGGGGCCTTGCTCAAGGGCACTTCAGTCATTTTCTGGTGGTACTGAGGTTTGAACCAGTGGCTACGAGTCCAACTGGCTACGAGTCCAACTCTCTAACCACTAGACCACAACTGACCCATAGGTCATAGTTCATGGCATAGTTCATGCCGAGACCTGATTGTAGTGTGGAGAATAGGAAGCGGTAACCTGACAAGAGAAGAGATGATAGAGCTGGATAAAGGACGCGGTGACTTGACACAACTTCGCTACAAAATTTAAACCATTAAAACAGCTTTTGGCAGAGGGGAACTGGAATCCCCTGGTTGGGCCTGGGAGGTTTTTTTTCTGAATTGGAATTTGGGTTCCTCGCCACCACTTGCATACTGTTTTGCACTATTTGCCTGGCTGGGGGCTGCTTAAGAATTCAGAAGTTTTACATAATTAATATTGCTTATAGAAATGTATAGTCTATTTAATATTTGACCTGTGTTTCTCTCTCCTTTATCTTAAATGTGTTCTTTCACTGTGAGTGTGTGCATGTCTGTCTGTGTGCGCGTCTGTGTGTCCGTCCATGTGTGTGTGTCTATGTCGATGTGTGTAAGTATGTGTGCATATTGTGTGTGTGGAGCGTTTGTATGTGGGCATGTCTGTCTTCTGTGTTTTCACCTTTTACTTGTTTTTACAGGTATATGACTTTAGCTGTTTTGCTTATAGTCAATATGTCTCATTTACAGCTGCTTTGTAACAATGGAAATTGTAAAAAGCGCTATATGAGTTGCGTTTAGTTCAATCTATGCATAAACATTTGTTTGCTTATTTTATGTGCAGGGCCACATTGAGGTAAAAATCATTTCCTCCAGGGAGTCCTAAAGTAAGGGATTACTCTAATTTTTCTATAATTTAATTACAGGTCTAGTGTTTAGAGAGTTGGACTCGTAGCCAGAAGGTCGCTGGTTCAATTCTCAGTCCCACCAGGAAATAACTGAAGTGCCCTTGAGCAAGGCACCTTACCCCTCTTTGCTCTGCAGTGATAGCTGCCCAGTGCACCCTACTTTTAAGTCCCTTTGGATGAAAGCGTCTGCCAAATGAATAAATGTAAATGTATATGTAGTGCTTTAATGTATATTTTCTCACATTTGTAATACTTTGGTCGGTTAATAATTCTACCTTATTTGGTTTTATATTATTCATTTGAATGGATTAAAAGAGTCGTTTCATGTCTATCGTTAAATCACCTAGCTAATCAAGGCTGATATAGGATATAGAAAGTAAATAGTAATAAGTAATTAAAGGGGTCAAATGACACGGCTAAATGGAATATTATCATTTGTTTTAGATATAATGTAATGTGTATACAGGATTTAAGGTTAAAAATGCTGTACTTTCCACGGCACAGACTGTGCATGTTTTGTATCTCCTCTTTTCAGTATTCAGAACATCATGTTCCAAAGCAGTTGTCCCGACTCAACAAAGTCAATAAACCTAAAATAAATACTAAACAAAAAGACATTATATGTGTGACATTTGTTGACTCTAGTTGGAATATTATTACAGATTTTTAGGACCTATGTTGTCTTTTTTCATGTTGTGCGCTTGTCTGCATTTACAGATCACAAACACACGATGAACTCAACTCGTGTTAGTCCAACAACAAAGTCTTTTACAATCAAGATATACTTACAGTCTGCGAATCTGAAGCGCCAGCAAAGTTTTAATGGTTGGAATGGCCCCACGTTTTAATCAAAGCTTTCGCGCATAGCCGGTCTTAAAGAGTACCTTCCATGAGATCATGAAAATGACATTTCATGCAGTCTGTTATGTTGCCGTGTTTGAAAGTAAGCTGTCTGCCAAGTTGTAAGTCCATAGGTGAATAAATAGCAAAGTTATTTGCTTGTAAAAATGGGAGTCGACTCTGAATCGCATATCTACGTCACTATATATAGTCCCCGTCTACGTTTTGCTGAGACTGACGCGAAAACGTATTTCTCCTCCCCCAAACACTGTCGTTCGTGATGCGTGTGTATCATGTATAGAACCTGTGTTCTACGGTGTGACACTAAGTCTGTCTCATTTCAACTACCAAAGGAAGAAAGTCTGAGGAAAAAATGGTTACAATTCAATTTTCAAACGATACCAAAGGAGTATAACCCCAGGGTTGTGCGCGCGTCATTTCACCGAAGATTGGTTTAATAATCTTGGAGCGTTCACTACAGGAGTGTGACTATTCATTTTTGTCTTAACTTCAAGAAATATGTTTGTTCCTTATGTCTGTGTTTAGCTAATGCATATAACGCTAAAATTAGCATGTAGCATTATTTCTGGGCTGTTACGGTTTGTTTATCTTGCTATTAACTTTGCATTTTGACACATTTGCCGCACGTGCACCTATATAAATATATTTGGGTGATACTACAATAATTTTTCATAACGTCGACTTTCTGAAATGCTCTATGTACCATGAAAACGGACAGTTAAGACGAAATAATAGTATTACTAACGTATTAACAGTATTTTAAGAAAAAAATTATATTTTATATAATAACTGCCTATTATTACGACATTATAGTGTTCAAACACATTGTATGTACATAAACTACTTGTTGGACACCCCATAAACCAAAGTAGGGCCTAAAAAACATATGCTAGGTACTCTTTAATCTCTTTCCCAGGTTCCTCAAGCAATCGTCTGTGAAATGCCATGCACAAACTTGAATATTCGGATTGTACTTTTCTGAAACAGTGTTGTAAATAAAATGTAACCATTCCTTTTTAGTTGTCTCATCTTTTGCCAGTGCAAACAAAGAGTCTTACTTTATGCAACAAAACAAACAGCATCTCTGCGGCATCGCTGCGGTGGTGACGATACATGAGATTAACAAGACTGCCCACCTCACTTGCATTTAGATTTGGCCGGACTTAGTCAAATCATGTTACGAAGTGAAGTACATTCGCCGGGGTGCGGTTACACGAGGCGTTTCAGGCAGGTCTGGCTTCGGATTCGCTTTCAATAGAATGCATGTTTTGTTCTGACACTTTAATTTGAGCAATTTCATGTGTCTAATACATGCATGGGCAACTTACAACACACAAAAGACACCTTTAAATACTTTTGGAGAGTGTAATTTGTATAGTTATCAAATTACACTATTGAATGTGTAATTAGTAACAAGTATTTCATTTATTTTCCAGAGTAACTTGCCCAACACTTGCCTATATGAACCATATATTAAAAATAATTAACATTTCATTTTCAGTGGTCTCTGTTTTAAGCAAGTGTCAAATTTGAGACCCAATGTATATCGTCATCAATTTAAAAGAGTAAAAAAAAGTTTTACACAATTCTATATAAACTTCATAGAGTGCAATGAATGTATAAATGATTTCATAAACCAACCATGTAATTATGTAATTGGTGTTCAATTTATAGAAGTCTAAAAAATTTGAAAGAAAACGATACTTAATATATTAGTTAATTTTGCTTTACAAGTAAATTCACCTTGATTAAAGATTTTTTCCAGAATATTACTGTTTTATTTGACAGAATTTTCATCTATATTTTAAAATACGTTAAGAATGTCAAATTACAGATATAGACTGCAAACAATACTTACTACTTACACATAGGTTTTAAAATGGCATGTAATTTTATTTTACAAAAAAGTATTATTATGCATTTTATTCTGCCACCCCAACTGTCGGAAAATGCATTTATTTTTTGGGGACAAGACATATTGACTGAGCAAGGCCATGGTAAACATTGATATCCTAGTGAAATTAGTCATTGAAATCAAATGTTGATGCTTAGATCATTAGATGATAACACTCTGGATTTCACAGACAGGATAATTTATTTTCACATAAGAAGGCAGCCTTCAGAATTTAAATGATCATATTCAGTGTGTTTTTTGCCGTAAATGCATTAAAACAACAAATTTGTGTCACATGCAGAAGAAAAATGGATTTGGTTAAATTGCCGTTGAGACCATATACTGTATAAAAAACCATCTACTTGTGGCTAACTGTTGCAAGAAAGAATTTCAAAGGCAGTTCCTTGTTAGCACTCCAAGTTTTCAACCTGCTGGATTTTACAACCAAACACCAGGAGTGATGATGAGCCAGACACGGAGTGGGTGAAATATATATTATAGGAGAGAGAGAGAGAGAGAGAGAGAGAGAGAAAGAGAGAGAAAGAGAGAGAACGAGAGAGAACGAGACAGAGAGAAAGAGAGAAAGAGCATCTCCATCTTTTCCTCTGCTCTCTCTGTGGAACAGTTGCAGTCAGAACACAGTGCCCCAGCATTAGCTCTCTGCTTTTCCAGCTTGCTCAGCATGGTGCACAGTGTAGTCCAGGTAACCTCAGTCACCTAACACCTGGCTGTAGGCTTCTCGTGAGACACTGTGCACAGCACACACCTGTAAATCAGGAGAGAACGCTTACAGGATGGTCATTTTGTTGGCTTGAGCAGTTAAGACATACACTAACTTTACCAGAAGTCTGATTTAAAGTTCAACCATGTCGCAAGAATCACTGAAGCAATCGAATGAACTTTAAATGTCCAATGTGTAATTTTTTGGAGGATACGTCAAAATAATTGCAATATTATATACTTAACTATTTCTTCAAAAGTTTTTTAAAGACCTCGGATAATGAATAATTATGTTTTTTTTTATTTGAAGGCTTGTACACACAGGGACGATAATCGCTCGCTCATCGGCAGCGTTTTTCGAGACGTTTTTCCAAGCGTTTTTTACTGCCGATGAGCCAAGCGATTATAAAGAAAAGCGCAATTTTCTCGATCGGCCAGTTTTTAACACGGCGAGCAAACCCCAAAAAATGAGCCTGAGTTTTTTCTTTTTTCCGTTTTTACGTCTGCTGTTTAGCGAAACTTTGTGCACACTCACATTGGTGCCCTTTGTTTAGTCTGGATATGTTAAACGTCTGCGATAAACACGCACGATTATCGTCCCGGTATGGACAAGCCTTTAGAATGAGCTTTTTCTTTACACATTTAACACGAGTCCCATTACATGGAATTCATCATGTTGTTTCTACAGTAGCCCTAAATGGACAAACTGGTCTACAGGGCATATTTCATCATTAAATTAAGTCATTCGCCAAAGAAGCAAAAATGTGACGACGTCTTAGTTCTGTGTCAGCTGTCGCAGTGCTTCAAAAGGGAGGGGGGGAGGGAACCATTTGTTGCAATGAATGACACAATTCATTCAACTCATTTCCAAATCCTACAAAACTGGAAAATCAAGGAAAACGTGATATGCAGCAGTGTGAAGTAAGAATACTAATAAAGGAGAGACAAATCTTTCTCCTCTGGCTCTGCCGTGTGATTATAGACATATGTGAATGCATGTTTTTGTGCTGTGTGTGTGGTACGGCTACACTGACTCACTATAGCACAAGGAGACCAAGATCAGCCAAACCGCCGATGACTAATGGAGAGAGGAGCTTGGGGCCTTTTTTTAAACCAATATATAAAATGCCATAGGTTTTAAAAAATACATGTACCCCAAACTCAACACTACCTGATTTACCTCAAATATACTGCATTTCTCATAAGAACACGATGATGTATTATTAAGTAGCACAGTTCCGGCCCCGCACGTAGAGGTCACCACATCAATGCAGTCAGCTGAAATATCCAGCAGGAGGAGTGTACAAACATTCACATCTGCAGCATGTTCAACCTGGTCATAAACCGTCTATCAGAATTATAAAACCCTTTACTGATCATGAAAAACTGCCATCTAAATAAATCTAGCATTTCAATATTAGGATGCATTTTGTGTCTGTGCTAAAAGTCGTTTTAAGGAAAGAAAAATTGAAATGTAAACAGGAGTAAGACTCATTCATTCGGCATGTGGGTGTGGCAGCCTAACGTCATCAAAACCACGAAGACATCATTTATGAGTGGGGCGTTTCCTACAGATTCATTGTATTAAAAGGGTTTGGCTGTGTGTTTGTTAGGATTTTCATTTTTCAAATGAAGAATTGCCCTAAGAAGTGCGACACATAAGGCCTATTGTTTACAGGTCCCACATAAATACATGAATGCCTGTGGACTATGCGTTAGGGTTATACTCAAAGCTGAGGTGTCATGTGATCAATACTGGGGTTTTAAAATGGTATTGAAACTGGATTTTATGATTTGACTACACATAACACGTCCCAAACTAAAAAACATCTAAAAATAACGTAAAGTGCTAGTGTTAATTGCACTCTTATGTACTGAAAAAAATGTTTATTTCCATAATTTTTGCATACCGTTTTTTAAGTAAATTTACTTATAAAAATGTATGGCAAGTTTTTACGGTGAAGTAAATTTACGGTGTGCAAAAAATAGGGAAATAAACACACAAAAAAGTTTTTTTTCAGAAAATGTTACTTAAAAAACTTAAGTTCTGTTAACACAAAAAATGTAAGTTGTTTTTTTCAGTGCGTATTCAGGCTATTCACCTTATAGCATTTAGAGATAACTTTTGGTAAAATATATACAATTACACAGTGACAGTGACAGTGACAATGAAACATTCCAAAATGACTGCCTGCCATTTCCTAAAATACTCTTGTCCAGTGAACAAAGTTTACCCTTTTGTTTTAAAAAAAACTTTATTTTTATTATTATTATTATTATTATTATTTAATTGTGTTATGGTTGACTCTTGCCTTGATGTAAACCAGTGTGGTTTTAATATATTTCTTTGCCTTCCCTAAAATTATGTGTACATTAGTGATTAAAAGTGATGTCAAAATTTGGAAAATGTATGTCTTTGCTATTGTTTACATACATCATTTAATGTGTGTTGTGCGGTTGTGTTTGAAATAGCTTGGCTTTGAGAAACATTTAAGGAGACTCTGCAAAACAATACAGCACATGTATTTTGCCAGAAAATTTTGTAAAATATGAAGTGTTTTGCCAATTTTTTACCACACTCCGCATGTTTTAGTGGTTCAATCTAACCTGAAGGGGCGATAAAAGCAAATATCATATACAAATAAGCCCTCCATACGCCACTGCTGTAAATTGAATGCTGGAGTTTTGGTTAAGATTAATTTAAAGATTAATTAAAGATTCTAGTTTTTAACTAAATAAGTTTGTTTTTTTGAAACCAAACATAAAAAAACACTGCTAGAGAAAACCTTAATGTTTCTCTGACAACCTCTGACAATCTGTTTCACCTGCATACAGTACACTCCAACAGATTAAACCGCCCGTGTAAATTAACATATTCCCGTGCCAATGGCGAACTTTCTTTGCATGTAATTATATTATCCAGAGGTCAGTCTTATCTGGCAGATAATCATTTACAGATTCTGCTGCCTACAGAGTTCACCTTTATCCCGATAACAGCGTTCACTGTTGTGTTAATAGTTTGCTTTGAATTAACCACGTAGTGTGCCGTTTGACTTTAGCATGAAGGGCAAAGAGGTGATAAACCGGTCGTGCAGGACAGAAACACCTACACATTAACTTGCCCTTCCAGGAATTACAGACAACCAAGCTAATGGTTTCTTGCTGGAGGCTGTGCTGTCATGACAGCGATATGAGCCACATGAGAGAAAATGAAAATCATCCTTGCTTTCTCCTCGCACATACAGTGGCACATGACGATGCTGTGTGATGTCACGGCGGGATATGCTCTGTGGGATTAAAGTGTACTTCAGATGGGAGGCGGGATAAACATCTGCCTTCTCTCTGATAAGATTAGAGGATGGAGGGAGGTTTGGAAACATGGAGATATCTTGTATTTTAAAATATGTTTGGATACTCTTCCTGAATAACAAGCCAAAGACATTGAGATTTTTTTTCATCATAGCTCCTTATTTTAATCCGACTGCGACATCTGCATATTTCACAGATCTGCACACTCAGTCAAGCATTCGATTAGAACAGCAGAACAGCGGTGGATTCAGATAACTGCTGTGCCTTGTAGCACCGGCAGAGTTTTCCCTTGCTGTGACCTTTGAGGATGTAGCTGGGAAGCAAGGGAAGACAGTCCTGTCCTGCCTGCGCTCAGCGGTGGATGTGGGACCGCTGACGTGGGCATCCATTATTCAACTCTTGGGGATGGGCAGCTCCATCTCCTGGGATTAAGAGCTCAGGTCTGATGAGCACATCACACTCTCCACAACACAACACTCTGGGGGGAACAGAAAACACATCTCTTCCTCACGAATGCGTCTCTGCTGAAACTGGAGTGGATGGCTGAAGCTGAGCATCTAAACATTGGTCACGTCTTTAGGTCTGCTCTTTATCCCATACATGATTTATGACACAAACAAGACCAGAAACATAATGTTCTCGAGTACACAGACCCGAATACTTGGTCAATACATTTCAAGCACATGGTCTTATTCATTGTTGATGTGTTCCTACATTGGCGTGGCATTTACCAGTGTTAGTGCTCAATGGGGTGTTAGACATTTAAATATATTCCAATGTTATTATTCAGGTAGCCAGGTATTAATATTTTAACAGTTTAACTTATTTTAACGTTTAAAGTTAAGATAAAAAACAAAATTACAAAAAAGTTGTTTTAAATTAAGAAAATGCACTTTGTTTTGAAGACTCAGCCCATTTACATATACATTTATGTATTTGACACTTTTATCCTGCTACTATAATGACAGTTTCAGCGGCAACAACATAAACAAACATTATGTGGCCCAAGCTTAACTTCAGGTAGACCTTCGCAGTAACTGTTGTGTTATGTAATACAATTAATATTCATAAATATTAATATGAATTAAATATAAAATTAATTGTTATTTTATAACCAAACAGTTAAATTCGGGCCAGGCGTGTGCCCAATGAAGTACTCTATAGAACAAATACTAGTGCTGTGTAACGAATTACAAAATCAAAGTCTGGTTCTGAGCAGAAGGTCAGTAAGGAGAAATTCAGTTTTGACCATCATGGTCCCTCCAGGAAATGTTTTTGGAACTCAGCACAAATACATTTATTGCATCAGCATATCAACATACAGTCAGGTCCATAAATATTGGGACATCGATACAATTCTAACATTTTTGGCTCCATACACCAGCACAATAGATTTCAAATGAAACGAGGGTATTTACATCCAAATCAGGTGAACAGTGTAGGAATTACAACAGTTTGCATATGTGCATCCCACTTGTTTTGGATGTAAATACCCTCAAATTAAAGCTGACAGCCTGCAGTTATAGCACATCGTGTTTGCTTCATTTGAAATCAATTGTGGTGGCGTATAGAGCCCAAAATGTTAGAATTGTGTCAATGTCCCAATATTTATGGACCTGACTGTAACTCTCAACTCAACTCAACTTTATTTATATAGCGCTTTTTACAATTTTCATTGTTACAAAGCAGCTGTACATGAGACACATTGAATACAAGTAAAACAACTAAAGGCATATACCTGTAAAACAAGAAAAAGGTGAAAACAACAAAGACAGACATACAAATGCTCCACACACACAATATGCAAACATACATACACACACACATTGACATAGACGCACACACACACAGTGAAAGCACACATTGGCGATAAAGGAGAAAGAACCACAGGTCAAATATTAAACGGACTATAAATTCTTATATGCAATATTAATTATGTCTAATTTCTGAATTCTAAAGCAGCCCCCCCGTCCAGGCAGATAGTGCAAAACAATATGCAAACGGTGGTGAGGGACCCAAAACTCCCATCGAGAAAAAAAACCTCAGGAGAACCCAGGCCCAACCAGGGGATTCCAGTTCCCCTCTGGCAAAAGCTGCTGCCTCTGCACAAGCTCAACAGTGCTTGCACAACAAGGCTAAATAAAAATTAAAAATGATAGATTTAAGATTATCATTAACAATCAAATAGCATTTGAAATGTTGTAGGAAAATCAAAGTTGTCGCATCCTTTATCCAGCTCTATCCTCTTAGCTCTTGTCAGGTCACCGCTTCCCATTCTCAGCTCTGCCATCAGGTCTGGGCATGAACTGTATCCTGCGGTAACCTTGGAACAAAGAGACAAGACTGGCTGAGAGTAGAGTACTGTTCTGCACTCTTTGATGCAACAAGTACATCATTTGTTGTTGGATGTGATCCTGGTTCCGGTTGATCTAAATAATGCAGCCTAAATCCTCTGAGGATTAATATTATGGAGGTGTAGTGTATGCAAGATTAAAAAGATGAGTCTTTAGTCTAGATTTAAACCGACAGAGTGTGTCTGCCTCCCGGACCGTGCAGGGAAGAATATTCCAAAGTTTAGGCGCTAGATAAGAAAAGGATCTACCACCTGCACTTGATTTTGAAATTCTAGGTATTACCAACTGACAGGACGCCTGAGAGCGTAATGTATGTGGGGGTCTGTAATACAATAGAAGTTCATTCAAATACTGCGGCGCTAGACCATGTAGGGCTTTAAAGGTAATTAGCAAGATCTTTAGGTTAATCAGATGCTTTATAGGTAACCAGTGCAAGGTTGACAGAACCGGGGTTATATGCTCATACTTTTTTGTACGTGTAAGAACTCGAGCTGCCGCGTTTTGAACCAGTTGCAGTTTTTGTAATAGGCCTGCAGGGCATCCACCTAGAAGTGCATTAAAGTAATCTAGTCTTGATGTCATGAATGCATGAGTTAATTTCTCTGCATCTGCCAGTGACAGCATATGACGTAGTTTAGATGTATTCTTAAGATGGAAAAATGCAATTTTAGTACTATTGAATACAACTCCAAGATTCTTAGCTGATGACGAGGATTTTATGGAGCATCCGTCAATCGTTAAGCAGTATTCTTGGTTGTTACGTATAGCGGTTTTCGGTCCAGTAAGTAACACTTCTGTTTTGTCCGAGTTTAGTAGTAAAAAATTGTTACTCATCCACATTTTTAAGTCAACTATGCAATCATTTATTCGATGAAACTGCTGGGTTTCATGAGGCGTCGAGGAAATATAAAGTTGAGTATCATCAGCATAACAGTGAAAGCTAATTCCATGTCGCTCTATTATATCTCCTAGAGGTAGCATGTATAATGCGAAGAGCAGAGGCCCCGAAACTGAGCCCTGTGGTACACCGTACTGGACTTGTGATTTGCGGGACACCTCATTGTTTATTGCTACAAATTGAAAACGGTCAGATAAATAAGACTTAAACCATTTCAATGCTATTCCGTTAATGCCGACGTAATTTTCGAGTCTATGTAGAAGTATGCTGTGGTCAATGGTGTCAAATGCAGCACTGAGGTCTAGCAGCACCAATAACGAAATACAGCCACGGTCAGACGCTAAAAGCAGATCATTTGTAACTCTGATCAAAGCAGTCTCTGTACTGTGACATGCTCGAAATCCAGACTGGAATATATCATTAATGTCATTCCTTTGGAGGAAGGAGCATAATTGAGTTGAAACTACTTTTTCCAGAACTTTAGATATAAAAGGTAAATTCGATATAGGCCTGTAATTCCCTAGTTCTTTAGGGTCGAGTTTTTTTTTTTTAAAAGAGGCCTTATAACAGCCACCTTAAATGCTTTAGGCACATGTCCTAATGTCAGAGATGAGTTAATAATACTAAGAAGAGGATATATAATTTCTGGGAGCATTTCTTTCAGTAGTTTTGTAGGTATAGGGTCTAGCATGCATGTTGTTGATTTAGATGATCTAATGATTTTAGACAGTTCATCGTGATCTACTGTAGAAAATAATTGCAATTTCTCCTTTGGGGTGCTGTAGTTAGTTTGTTCAGCGGGTTTCACTACAGGTTGCATTGTTATAATTTTTTCTCTTATATCTTGGATTTTACTAGTGAAGTAGTTCATAAATTCATCACTGTTATGCTGATAATCAGAATCTGACGTCGCTGACGACTTATTTTTTGTTAATTTAGCCACGGTGTTAAATAAAAACCTAGGGTTGTGATGGTTTTCCTCTATTAGTGATGAAAAGTAGGCGGATCTAGACGTTTTTATGGCATTCCTGTATTTTCGAGTACTATCCTTCCATGCTATACGAAATACCTCTAAATTAGTTTTCTTAAAGTTGCGCTCCATTTTCCGGGACGCTTTCTTTAGAGTCTGAGTGTGTTCATTATACCACGGTGTTGGGCTGCTATTTTTAATTTTCTTTAAACGCAGAGGAGCAACTGTGTGTAATATTTCCGAGAAGGTAGAGTTAAAATTTTCAATAGTAGTGTCAAAATCGTCAACGTTTTACTCATGCTAGATATTTTAGACAATTCAGGCAGATTATCGAGAAACGCATCTTTGGTAGTTGAAGTAATCATTCTACCATATTTGTAACAAGGAGTTTGATTTGCAGCCGTAGGCCATTGAAGCAAACATAATATCAGACAATGATCCGATATGTCTTCACTCTGCTGAACGATTTTAACATCGTCCACATTTATACCATAAGAAAGTATTAAATCTAAAGTATGATTACGAAGGTGAGTGGGTCCTGACACATGTTGACTAACGCCCATGGAGTTAAGAGTGTCTTTGAAAGCCATTCCCAAGGCATCTGTATCATTGTCTACATGGATATTAAAGTCACCGACAACAAGGACTCTATCTGCGGCCAGTACTAGTTCTGATAAGAACCCACCAAAATCTTTAATAAAATCTGTGTGGTGCCCTGGAGGCCTATATACAATAGCTAGAAGAAATTTTACAAATGTTTTGTCCTTAGTATTAGGTGTCGATACGTGAAGTATCATGACTTCAAAAGAATTGTATCTAAAATTAGACTTCTGAGAGATGATAAAATAATTATTGTAAAGTGCAGCGACACCTCCCCCTCTACCTTTTAGACGAGGCTCGTGTTTATAGTAATAATCTTGAGGAACGGATTAATTCAGAGTAATATAATCATCTGGCTTTAGCCCTATTTCTGTCAAACAAAGCATGTCTATTTAATGATCGGTTATCATATCATTAACAAAAAGTGCTTTATTTGAGAGAGATCTAATATTAAGCAATCCGAGTCGTAACAGTTGATTATCTGTATTTTGTTCATGTTTGATTTGTTTAACGTTTATTAAATTACTTTCAAGAGGTTTACGCAATATCTTATGTTTGCTAATCCGGGGGACAGACACAGTCTCTATTTTATGTTGTTTGTAAGAAGGGATTATTACATGTTGCATATTTTGTGTATTCTGTAACGCGAGACGGCAAGCAGACAGTTGGTTAAGCCATTCTGTCTCCTTCCTGACCTGGGCCCTAGGTAGTCAGACTTTAGCATTATTAAGACTGTGTGCCAAATTTCTAGAGAGGAGGGAAACCCCATCCCAGGAGGGATGGAGACCATCTCGTTTCAACAGGTCAGGTCTGCCCTCAAAACTCTTCCAGTTATTTATAAGATCTATATTATTCTGCAGGCACCACTCAGACAACCAGCCATTTAGTGATGATAATCTGCTATAAATCTCATCACCACGGTAAGCAGTGAGGGGGCCAGAGAATATTACAGTGTCTGACATCGTTTTTGCGAGCTCACACACCTCTTTAATATTATCTTTAGTGATCTCCGATTGACGGAGTCTAACATCATTTGTGCCGACGTGAATAACAATCTTACTGAATTTACGATTAGCCTTAGCCAGCACATTTAAATTTGACTTGATGTCAGGCGCTCTGGCTCCCGGTAAACATGTGACTATGGTGGCTGGTGCCTCTATGTTAACGTTCCGGACAATAGAATCACCGATCACTAGGGCACTTTCAACAGGTTTCTCAGTCGGTGCGTCACTGAGCGGGGCAAACCTGTTCATGACTTTAATCGGAACGGTTGAGTGATGTTTTGTCCTGCGACTATGCCGTCTCACCGTCACAAAGTTTCCCAGCTGCAGGGGATTTTCAACCGGAACCGATCTGTGTGCGCTAACATTGCTCGCATCCAAAATGTTTTCTACGGTCCTAACACTCTTACTATCCTCAAATAAAGATTGGATGCAAGACTCTAATTCTAAGATCTTCTCCGTCAGCCTAACTACTTCCCTGCATTTATCACATGTAAAACCCTCGCCGCTGACAGAGAAGGCTAAGCTAAACATATGACATGAGGTGCAAATAACAACAATAGGAATAGAAGCCATGACTCACTGGGTATGAAGTGCAATCCTAACTTACCAAGGTTGCTTGATGAGTCTTAGTATATACACTTAAAAAGAGAAACAGTTAGCACACAAGACAAATAGGGGGAGATGATATTCCACAGTGTAAACGGAAGGCAAGCTAACACGCTAATATGCTAATGGCGTTACGCTTCAATTAATATAGGTTTAGAAAATAAAGTTATAAATAATTCGGCAACGACAGTGATAGGTAACGATAGTAAAATACACTAATATTAAGACCAGGATCAAATGTGAGGTGAAGCAAGTGTCAGAGGATACAAACTAGCCGCTGGCACCGATGCAATCAGGAACCGGATGTCAGTCACTACCTCCAGGAACTCCACCTTACATACTTTATATAGTTTATTGGAAGTTTAGATTTTATGTGAGAAATCCATTGAGTTCTGTCACATTATCTAACCATTCAGAACAGATGATGTTTCACGATCAATAGAGAAAGCATTAATACAAGTGCCAAAGCATATTTAGGAAACTATCAGAAACAAAGTTTGGTGAGAACTGCCATCTGTTACATTAAGGCCAAGAAATTTAATCTATTCATGGCCGCTTCACATCACTCATCACATAAGCAGATGTGAAGTGGGCTTTCAGACGTCCCACTCAGCAGTCTATGTTAAATGAAGCTTATGTTAAATTTAGACTGTACGTCATTGCTGCTTCACAAATAACCATTGTTTAAAATACACAATAGCTGTATATCTTTGGCCACGTCATACGTTGCTTAATGTATAATATATTGTGTAAATCGCCATGTGACCCTGCATGTTTATTTTGCATATTAAATGGTGTACAGTTTCTGAAATATGGTTATTTTGCAGTCTTACACCCATATCTGCAACATGACCATTATAGTACAATTAATGCTAAGTATAGGACAAATAAAAATTAGCACAGATTTGTATACAATCGGTGTTTCATTTAGTTTAATTAGTGTAAAACATAGTGTATGAAATAATAAATGTAGTGATGTGTATATTACTATGCCAACATACATATGAATTTATAGGCAGTAATGTATATATATATAGCTATAAACATTAGTGCATGTAAATTGTTTATTGCAATCTAAGAAATTGTGTGACATCAAAAAAGATGTATAGAAAAGGGACCGAAGCTTTTAGGTATCTAGCAAATTTAACATTGTATCATCTTTTTTCTTCAGTGCATCAATGATTCACTGGCAGGGTAAGAGCCGAAGGTGGAAAAATCTCCTCCAGGAATTTGTCAGACATGACTGCTGTCGTCCATTATTATCAAATTACGCCGAAAACTCTTATTGGACGCTTTACCTCTGACAAAACAGACCTGGTCAGCTGCATTTAAAAGTGAGGGAGGATAAAGCGAGTTTCCTTGCCAGCCATAATCTGCTGCAAATCCCAGCAGGCCATCATGCAGGGCCGAATTTAGGAGGATGGGGGCCCCTGGGCTTGAGCTGTTTTGGCACCCCTCTACTGTTTAAAATCATGTGTTTTTTAGCATTATTAAAAAAACAATTCCAATGACTAACAATGACACTTGTTCATTGGTTCATATGTTTATAATGCTTGTTTTGACAGTTGGAGCCACGAGTGGTAGTTGTTGACATTTAGTTTTTGACATAATCAGACAGCCCTACCATTATGTTTTTTCCAAATTAAAATTTAATTTAATGATTCATAATAAGAAAACTATACTAAAAAGGAACAAATGTGTGTGTTTTCCCTGTATTTCTAGAGGATCTTACATTTACATTCATGCATTTGGCAGACGCTTTTATCCAAAGCGACTTACATTGCTTTATCCTATACATTTTTCATAGGTATTTATAATCCCCTGGGATCGAACCCACAACCTTGCGTATGTCAGAGTTGTCTGCAGCACACAACACTTTTAATAACACGTTTTTTGTACAAACAAAGACAGTTTAAAAACAACCACTGCTTGTATAGTCTCTACTGCATCTACCTGTCGATGAAACTATCTGTCGTCTTCAGTGGGCGGACACAGACTGTGGGTAGTACGTTAAGCGTTTAATAGAAAATATTTATTTTTTCGCTGGGATGTGAATCCTCACTACTCCACTTCGGTTACAGTTCTATTTCACCTAACAAAGGGGGACAGCCTGTGAGGGCAAATGGGCAGTGGCTCAAGCCACAAAAGAATCACTATTTCCTAAATTCTGTTTTATCGCGTTCTTGTCTCTCAGTTGTTGGTTTTCTTTAAGCGCGGCACTGTGATTCCGCTTGTTAGCCATTAGAACAAGCGTCTTGAGCAGACAGGTTTCAACATCTGTGAACATGATGGATAGAATCCACAAATAACTGATCAGGAAACGGCAATATGACTGACTGAATTTTTAGCCAATTAAACGAGATCATTCCTTACATAAGGCAATACTATTGAACCTTGGTAGGCAACATTTAATGAAATAAATGAACAACGAACAACATTTAAATGAAAAATAAAATGACTGGCATGTAACTAAACACGTCAAATGAACGAGAGCAGGCGGCCCCTGAAGGGTGGAGCCCCTTAGGGGTGGGGCCCCTGGGCTGGAGTCCAGTCAAGCCAAATGGTAGGTCTGGCCTTGCCAGCATGTAACAAAGGTCAAGGCGGGTGTGGGGACTGCAATGATCCTGACTCCGTTTATGAAAACTATTCAGAACTTCTTCCCAGCGACGTGCCCCCCGGTGCCTCTGTTTCTATATCGACAGCAATAACAATAAACTGAAGCCGAGTAGAGTTGATGTCACTGAACGCTGATAAAATGACTTTTCTGAAGTTGCCGGGCAGCGGTGATACTGTATTTCCAGAAAGGGAATAATTTCAGAGTTCTGCTCTCAGATATCAAGTCAGATTTTTCATTTCTTTGCCACTTCCTTTTTTCCGTTTAATATCGGGGAGCTGTTGAGAAAATGACTGCTTAATTTGAATCTCCATATGCCATAGGCTGAAAGTGGAGGACATCCTAACCTTCACATATGACGCTCTTGCCTCAGCAACTGTGCCCAGCCTTTCATTAAAGCTGCTACCGGCGCTACAGAAAAGGATTTGCAGCTTGTTGTGATTCACAGGCAGATTAATACAGATGAGACGAATAAAAAGAAGGATATTTATTTGTTTTGGTGCAATGGCAGCCCCAATACTATGTAACTCCCTCTAGTGGTCAGACTTATAGGCCGGAAGGACAGCTCCAGGCGTTAATCATTCATGTGATACTGCAAAATAACGTCTCCTAAGGGAATTCTAGCAATAGCTCTGAGGCCAAATGGTTATTATACAGATGGGACACTTTATTGGACTTATAGTAATGCACAATTGAGGATTTATATGTTCAGCCTTTGGTTTAAATTGTTGAGATATGAAGAAATTTAAAAGAGCTGGGAGTTAAAATGAGAAAAAGGCATTTAAATGTTTTAAAATAGGAGATAATCTTACACCTAGGTAAAAATTAGCGAGTTTGGTTTGTTTTATGTTTAACACTGCTTCATTGTTTTTATTTCCATTTAAACATTGCTTATTTACAGTAAACAGGTGACTGTTTACATGTAAATCACATTACAATAAGGGCAAAACAATAACTCATGTGTCTGCAAGACGCTTTCCATTCGTGCAAAATGGCTTGCTTAAGACTCGGCATAATAAGACTCAGAAATCCCTTCATCCGCTATAAAGTTTCCACTGCAAGTCTTAACAGGTGTTTCTGGCATGTCGAGCCAAAGGTGACCACCGCTTCTCAATCGCCTCTAGCACATACTCAGAGGACTGGAAGCTGTTTCTAAACCTTGTTCTGGTCTGTGGTTATCGCATGCTGCCCCACGAGGAGCCCTAATCTCTCCGGGCTTCATTGGGCTCTGCTCTGTGACCAATGACATTTTTATCACTCTAGCATTCCGGGACTGTCAGCGCTATTGCGCAGTCGACCTTGAGCTCCTAAGCAACCTTGTAAGTCAGAAGGGCAGCTGGCACAGCGAGTTTGAATAAGCCAGTTTAATGAGATGGATATGAGATCCAGGACCACATATGACTTAATAGTTTAACAAATTCGCAAAATGAGGAAGCTGCTCTCTGAATGAAGAATAATTAATGGTGCTTGTTCAAGCAAGCGGCACTATTTCTTTCGCTCATACTATTACCATAGGGTTAGGAAGTTTAACTTTGGCACGTAACTCACTCCACGCTGCTATGCGTACTGATGAGTGGAAAAAATGCTTATATTGAAGGAGGGACCCAAGCGATATCTAGAGACCAGAACGTCCCGCTGGGGAGGGCCCTTTTCACATGGGGCTGAGGACATCCACCCCAACAGCTGCACATCAATGCATACACTCACTCTTAAAGAAATGTCTTTGTTTCACCCTTGTCTCATTAAAAACCTTTTTGACTTTCTTTCTTCTGCAGAACATAAAAGGAGGTATTTTGAAAAATGTTGGTGCCCCAACACCTTCCATTGCATGAACACAAAACCGCTGAGTCATTTCTCAAAATATCTTCTTTTGTGTTCCACGGACAAATAGAGAGTCAAATAGAGATTTTGAATGATTTTTTTTATTGGGTTAACTGTCCATTTAAAACCACTCTGATTTTCTTCTGAAAAAAAGTAAAAAAAAACAAGTGCATCAAATTTTAATACATTTTCTTTCCCAATAATACCAAATAGAATCTCGGCAAAAAGGTTTACTTATACTTTCTAGATTATCTTTTAATAAAAACATTGTTTGTAGTGCCCTGCATGGAGTTTCCATGGTAGATGGTTATGTGTTTAGACTCTGTTCTCTGTTAATCTACTCTAAACATTCCCAAAGTTCCTCCAAGCAAGTTCTCAAAACACTACCCCGCGTCTATCTAAACAAAACATGGAGTCCACAAACAAAAGTTGAAGTCTAATGATGCGTCTATGTTCTCCGCAGACCCATTAAAGTGAGGATTAGAAATGTGACAAAAGAACAAGGAGGGAATGGATTTGGATGACAGGAGTTAGGCAAACTAGCAAACAATTATCAAGATCATGCTCACGGTGATGGTTGAAGGCGGCATTCCTTTTCCGGCTCTTCCGTGTCAGGCCTATAGATATATTCTAGGATACCTGCCTTCGGAAAGGTGGAGAGCAGAGGGCTATTTTCCTCACACTTGTATGCCAAGATTGCACATGTCGGTTTTCAAAGAATGATGGATGCTGGAGTCTACACTGCCAGCAATAACAGCTGTCAGCCAGCGCTGGGAGGAGACAACAGGAACAAGCATCATACGAACCGCAACCATAGGAAGATGCAGGTTTAACTCTCTTTAATAATGTATTTATTTAATGAGGTTTATGCTCAGAATTACTCTGACTTTTTATACTGAACCAAAGATAATAGATGTGAACATAAAATGTTGGCCTTGCAAGCCTTTCAAAACCCAACCAAGTGAATACAAGAGCATTTTCTGTTCTGAGGAGCAACAACCTGCGTACCTTTTAAAGTGATCAAAGAAAGGACAGACTATCATCTGTACATGACAGCGGGAAGATTGGACATAACGGGCTGGGAGAGAACTGTGAAAGGTCAACAAATATTACCTCTGTGGGTGAGCGGATGGGTCACTTCATTCATTCATCGTCATTAAGGTCTCCATTTGTGGCTTAAACTCTCTTTATGGCTATAATCTCCCTCGTGTGTTATCAAACATATAGGACAGGGTCTGTATCCAAACTGCATTATCATGCTGCACAGATAGTGGAAACCCCCTACACTTTCTTTAAAATGCCTTTCAGTGAAATTGAGAAAAAAACTAGCAAATACCAAGGGTAAAATATGGCTGCTAATTGACTCTTGTGTCTGATGACTAGTTGTCATATGTGTGTTTTGAAGTTAGCATTTTGCTACAGAACACTTTTATTAACATTTGGACTTTGGTCATTTAGATTACATTACTAATAGATATATGTGTGCTTTACAATTTTGAGTAACATTTCAGATGTCAAAACTAATTTTTTATTTGTGTTCAACAAAGATAGAAAGTCTCATCTGGCATGCCATCAGGTAAACAAAATTAATGCGGCCATGCAAAGGTGTTTCATGCATGGTGAAGAAGGTGACTTCTTTACAATGTTAAACATTCTGTCTTCTCATGCTTAACATGTACAGCTTTCGGAAAGTTTTTTTCGAACATATAAAACTGTTTTGTAATAACTTTTCTTAGTCCCTTATTGGACAATTTCCCTGGAAAATCACGCGGCACGGCCACAGGAGAGCAGAAGAAGGAGCATGTGCAGACACTTGTAAGCACGAGAGAGAGCATACGTTCGCGAAGTTCACTTGTTTTTGTTTGTTAAGATGTTTTTTTTGTTTTGTAAGATGCCTGACATGCGGTGAGTGAAACTGATATCTGTGTTTTGTTGACAATAGTGGGCACTTGCTTTGGTTGAGCCTCACCCCCCCCCCAAACGCGCCGTATGTTTTCGTAAACAATCATAAAGCTGTGTCAATCTTTTATATATGTGATCAAACTAAATACTTTTCGAAAAAATACGGAGTATGCAATACAACTCTATAGGTATTCAAGATTAATATGAGATGGGCAGAAACCCAATTTGTTACCCCCACTTTAAGTAATTTTTCATTTTTGGGGGTACTACTTTTCATATATTACTCTTTTTTATTATTTTTTTCATTTTCAACATGTTGTGTTCAGAATATAAATTGTAATATTGTATTGTATTGTATTGTTTACCACTTTGGTTAATGTAAACAATGATGGTCCAAAAGAACTTCCTGTTTCAGTTTTTCAAAACTACAGAAACCTATGAACAAAATACAACCAACCGAATATTTATAACCAAATCTAAATGTTGAATGTATATCTTTATTATTATTATTATATATGCAAGAAAGAAATTAAACCCATGAAATTGAAAATCCAAAGTGTAGGGCATTGCACATCTGAACTTTACATGAATGGGTCCGTAAGCAACAGGTTGCAAGCTGAGCATCAAGCGTGAGCTATAAAGAGTCTCATCAAATTTCAATCCACTACATACGCTTTTAACTAGAGCCCTTACGAACATGACCCCTAAACATAACATAGAAACATGTTCCATACCTCCACACCACCCACTGCCCTATAGCTCAAATGTTCCTCGGACCCTCCGATAGTCCTTGACATCATTGACATTAAGGGCCAGCACTGTTTACAAACTTGTGAGGTGGAGGAAAACAGCAAACTATACGGTATGAATGAGAGGGGAGAGTGAGTTTCCATACGTTTCAAAACACAAAGACTGCACACGGTGTGGAAGCATGCTGCAAAATAAAACCGTGAGTTGCCCATGGTGCCAAAATCACACACAGTAGCACTCAATGTAATCACCCAAACAAACAGCACTCGGATGCTAGTTTTCACACTGAGGGATAAGAAGTGTGCTCTGATATGCCATCCTGTGGAGAAAGACCACTCAGCGTGCCAAGCCGTCAAACCCTCAATCAGGCTATAGTGCCCACTGTGGATGGAAGTCCCAACATTCAGAATCCTCGCTGTGAACTCACCGCTCTGATTTATTGACCCGGTTCTCGCCTGCTTGTGCTGGACTGGCTCCGTGAATACTTGGTCCTACACTGAAAGGCCAACAGGATTTATGGAAGCTAAAGTTCAGCATTCCTTGTTCATGTAGGTCAACATGTAAACAATCAATGATAGTTTTTCTTACAGAAAGTCTATTTTCCAATACAGTGTGTTTACATGCCAATGCATACAGTATTTGAACGTGATTGTTTTACAATAGGACAAAGTTTACAATTCAGCTCTGTACTTAAGTTTTAGAGTTCAGTCCTATTAACAGCTCTCTGATCTATTGAGTTGACATTCTGTCAAACACATACAGATACGCTCAGGTCATTGAAGAAGGCTGATGAGGAGCGCCATTTCATGGGGGAAGTGGCTCACGTGCATCCTCGCTGCATAAGATTTGCTCTCCCAAGATCGCTGTAATGAAGGGCATCAGCTGCTCTTGTTTCCTTGCTGAACTGAGATCGTCAGTTAAGGTTAAGTTAGGTTGTAGATCTTCTGACAGCCCTAAAACAATCATGGCACCAATGCCATAAGGCAAAATACAGGCAGACAAGGCCATGGTGTCTATTTGTGTACGGTGGTCCTTGACAGGTCCTGAGGTATGCTCTGCCATCCAGGACCACAGGCCCCCTGGCTGCGAAACGGTTCAAGTCTGTATACCCAGTAAACAACTTCCTGGCTAGTGAATGTGTTTTTGCATTCCTCAATTAAGGAGATCAGCTGCCCTTCAAGAAACAAGCGTGTTTACATCTTATTTTCCAATAAAATATCCAAAAGTGTTTGTTAACAATATTTAAAAAAATCTATTTAGTTGAGAAGCACAATTTGCATTTCCTATTAATTTAAATGTAATTTATTGTTTTATAATCGATCTAACAATTTTATTTTATATTAAGAATATTGTATCACATAACATGTTGTTTTAATGATTTCCTATATTTTAACAAGAAAAAGTATATAAAAATGGGGAATTCCATGCAAAGTTCAATCTTACCATGACCTTACCATTTTTATCAAAAGTTTTTATCATACCTCAAAATTTGGTGGTTTAAATACTCACGCAATGTCTCTCTTATTTTAAAATGTCTTATTTTTCTTTAAAGCATGATTTTCCATAGTCAGGTAAGTATCGCCTTTAAAATTGTCACATGCATAACCATCCATATTTCTCACACATGGGCTCATACACTTTGAAATATATCAATCTTACGTTCTTTGAAGAGCCATTTCTTCTCCATTTTTTGGTTATTATTGCTTTTTGGGAAGTGCATTTTAATTCACAGAAACTCTGTGTCCGTAGCACATCATGTTTGTTCCCTTTTTTAATGGGAAACGTGTGTAAAGACTCATATTTTCTAATGTCTAGACTCATGAGTTTACCAATATATTGGTTATAAATAGATTCTCTGATAGTTTATATTTCAAATTTTGACTAAAAATGTCATGCAAACAAGGAATTGCCCCCATGTTGATTTTCTTAAGTACTCAAACTTATTAGTAGAAATTACATTTCTTGCAGACTTATAAAAGCCTTCTGCATGGCTGTTCCTCTATTCTCTCTCACACACAGAGAGAAACTGACAATGGAGGTGGTGTTCATTCTGTTGCTCTCCCACTAGAAAGACCTCCATAATATGTGATGTACACTTAATTAATGACCGTAACATTTCCCCGTAGTTCTCACCGGACATCGAGAGTGGGTCCAGATCACAGCTTTAGCTTTTCTATAGCTCAGTGGTAAAAGCATTGCCAAGGGTTCAATCCCAGGAGATTGCAAATACCTAAGTAAAATGTATAGGATAAAGAAATGCAAGTCGCTTTGGATAAAAGCGTCTGCCAAATGCGTAAATGTTAATGTAGTGTGAGAGACGTCACCTCCCAGAGGACGGTGAGGATCATAAACTGCAGTTCTCATCCGATCCAACAGGAGGAGCCGTGGAGGGTTCTTGCACACAAGAAACTATTTTTAGCTAACTGACTGAATAGAGACATTTATTTTTAGAGCCTTGAATCTTCTGTCGCATAGAGGAAGCAGTAGCTGTAGGGGTTCATTGCATCTAAGCTCTGCTGATAACCAGTTCTTAAAGGAGGGAGGAGCGATCGACTGGCGGCGCTCACGCACGGTGGACCGCAGCATCGCTGCTCTGCCTGCAGCATGGAAAAAAAACCCGCCATCATCCGCCCTACCGTGACATTTGCCCGTTCTCAGAGGAATAGCTGCAGTTGTGCTAAAAGCAGACTGAGAAACCCTAATGCATTTCTCCAAAATAAACCTCTGAAATAAACTCAGGCTGGTTCACGTCACGTTTCTAAACTGCTGGGCATAAATAGAGCGCTCAGAGGTCAGGCGTGAAACTGCCTCCAAAGCCTCTTTCAGCGTTTGATTAACCACAACAGCAGCAACATTCACATTTTGATGATAACGATTTGATGGGAGGTCTGATAGTTTCACATACAACTCAACTCAACAAATTAAGAATAAAACATTTTTATGAAGAATGTGACTAATAAAAATAAATAGGTTTATATGCATAATACAGAAGATGCAGTGGGATATTGGGAGAACAGCAGGCATGTGAGGTGAACCGTTCCCCGCTGGATTCCTGGTAAGGCGATTGTGAGGATCAGATGAATAATATATGATTCTGTTTGGAAGGATTAACAACACTGAATAAGGTAACATTCTTCATAGATGATACTCTGGTGCCTCTAGTGGACAGCATATGCAACTGCAGGCAAGCTGCAGATCAGATCTTTGCCTATGGGTCAAATTCTTCACCATGGAGTTTATGAGATCACTAAAACAAGAACAATGCAGTAGGCTGAGGTGAATCTACTTGTTGGTTAAGAATAACTTCATTTTACACAATTAAAGTGTATTCAAGTCAATAAACAGCGGCCCCACCTTTTAATAGAGTATAAATGTCAGAAAACATGTGCTTCCTTAAAATGAATTCTGCTTGGTTTGATATTTTTATATCTAAAAAATAAAATTCATACAGTCACACTGTTACGCCTCAGTACAATCGACACTAAAGAGAAAAATTGTCCAAGATTAAAAGCATAAAAGTTGTTAATCCAGTGTGGTTTAACCCATGAGATCCAAGTTTTAAAGCAAGCAAAGCCCATTTTTTGTAGTTAAGCAGTTAAATACACACGTGAGACACCCCGATTTGACATCCATCTTGGCCAATACTACTCCCAAAGCAGCTGTACTTTCCACGTTTACAGCCGAGTTGTGGATCTGGGTGCTTTACAGAAATCCATTTAAGCGCATCCGTTAATCAAGGTAACCGCACGTTCCTTAGATGCAATCCATGTGCAATCCAAGACACAGTTTGTGTCTCATTGGCTAAAATTATCTCTTCTGTTAACAGCCCCAGGCAAAGCTACATTCAAGTATACAGTCGAGTGCTCCACAGCGATGCCCGAGCACCACTCCAGTTCAAACATCAGTGGAATAAAGGACCAAACAGCAGCCATCCGCCCCCTCACGCATGAAGAGCCCTTCAGTGCTTCTCACAGCCCATGTTTGTTTGGATGCTGGATAAAAGACTCTGTATCAGCAGCCGAGCAGGTTTCATTATGGTTATTTTCCAGTGCTAGCGATATGTGAAAGTGGGCGATGCAATGAGGGAGGGCAGGACGGCGAGGTAGTTGGATGGGACGTAGCCCCTTTGGCCTCGCACCTCCACCAGACTCCACTCCTGGTTACCACGCCTATCGTGAGGTTCCACCACCTGCACCGGCTCACCCGCCTTTAGAGAAATCTCGTGGCCACTCCTCGCCGTGAAGCCGTAGCCTGCAAACACCTGTGGGTGCAGAAGAGAGTTTGTGTCTCTGGTTAATATGATGGAAAAGAGACATTTCTAAACAAAACAAAGAACAATGCAAGACAAATGGAGCCTTTCAAACGCACATAAAAACAAACATCCAATACTATATTGTCTGTTGTTTTAACTCTTCAAATCATTTTGGATGTAAATGTTAAGTGTTAAGTCTTCACCGTCAAATAATGTGCTTGAGAGATTTTCAAGAGTCAAGCGTGGGCTATTTCTTTGTGAAAGCTCATTAGGAAAAGAGGGTCTTCGGGTGGGTAAAGTGCTCAGAATTGAATAAGAAAGGAGAATCAGAAGTGGTCCTCCACCTTGTGGCTATGAGCGGTAATGCTTCATAAATCAAGTTTATTAGTGGCACTTGCTAACAGGAATCACCATTACTGGGTTTTAAATATCTGCCCGGTTACCAATAAATCCCGCTGAAACCGAGCAGGCTGCAGCGAAGTATGCTTTTGATTATTTTGTCGATGCGTAGCTTGTCTGTGAAGCACTGCTCTGGGATCAATTGGAAATGCTGCTCGATCTAAAAGCAGTGCGAGTTTGAGTCGCTTATAACGTGCATTTAAAAAAACAACACCCGTCAAACATGAAACTTTATACTTTATTATCATGAAAATACCTGAGGGGGCTTGAGGAACAGTGATAAAAATATGTCCTTAGGCATTTCCTAGAACCACTTGTGTTTAGGGGTGGGCGGATCGATCCTGAAATATCGATACTTCCGATGCTGAGGCTGTATCGATCCTAACATTAAAACATCGATACTACTGTGTTTTTAGATTTTATTTATTTACAAATGTAGCTAATAATTGTATACTAAAGAACGATTTATTTCCCATACACCTAGTTTTGCACACGTTTTTCCACCCTGCCCTGCTGTATTTTGTAGTCCGCTATCACGTGACTCAGCAGCACCAAGCGCAAGCACGCAGACGCAGCTGAGCTGCAGCCAGTGAAAGAATAAAATTTTCCGATAATAATTTGGTGCAAAGTTCATGCTTGCAAACTCTATTACAGGAATAAATAACTAAATATATATATTTATTTGGTTTAAATTATGTCCCGTGTTTTAACATCTACATGATTTAGCCTATAAGCACATTAAGAGCACAAATAACAAAATATTTTAGTGGTCATGAAAATATATTCAGATTTAGCAAATTTATGATGCATTCATTTGATAAATCATTACATTTCATCCACAGGAAAGTAAATGTAAATTCAAGTGAATGCTTTTAAAAGTATTGGTATCGGTATCGATATCGGCGATACTGGCCCTGCATGTACTTGGTATCGGATCGGTACCAAATTTTACAGTATCGCCCACCCCTACTTGTGTTATGGTCTTCTTCTGCAGTGCGTATTTAGAGTTTCTGCACGAGAGCGCCATCTGGCTTTCAGATGCAACAGCATTTGACCGTACTTCACTCACAAATTGTGCATAAATCACGCGATATATATTCTCGGTTAACCGGGCAGATGTCTACTGGGTTTTAAATAGGGTAAAAGATTTCAACAAGCCATAAGACTAAGTACTAAACTTCAGTGTGTAATTGTCCCATCTGTGAATAATACAGCAAACTGCACATCCTGTTGAAGAGAGGTGTTAAACAAGCTAAGAAAATAAATGGAATAAATAAACTTAAGAGATAGTTCACCCAAAAATGAAAATTCTGTCATCATTTACTCATCCTCTTTTCATTACAAACCTCTCCGGCTTTTTTTCTTCTGCAGAACACAAAAGAAGATATTTAGAAGAATGTAGATAGCCGAACAGTGGTGGCAGCCATTGACTTCTATTGCATGGACACGGAAGAAACTCATGCAAACTTGTTGCTATTTTGACATGACAAAAGGTAATGATGAGTGAATGATGACAGAATTTTCCTTTTTGGATGAACTATCACTTTAATTTAGATTTTCGAGAAATTAACTTCGGATTTTGATAAATTTCAGTCATGTACAGCTGCTTTGTAACAAAAAAAGCAAATTGTGAAAAGCGCTATATAAATAAAGTTGAGTTGAGAGTGATGAGTTTTGTAAAAAATCTGACCGTTTTAGAGAGGCGGGCAAAGAGGAGATACACAAACATGTACGGTATGTGGAAAATAAAGCGTTTTTAACCTTAAATCGTGCATACACAATGCATTTAATCTGAAACAAACGATACTATTTGTTTTAGCAATGTCATATGACCCCTTTTATTTTCTTATAATTAACATAGATATAAGGGTTTAAATTAACCTAGAATAATTTCAATTTCATAATGAAATTATTGACAATTTTATCCATGTTTTGGAGTAAAAATCTTTTGAATTTCAGTTTCTGTGATGCCAAAACATTTTATAATCATATTGTGAACCAAGTTTTTTAGGTAAAACGACTCCAAACTAAAAATCTACAGTCCAAAAACACCTTAATCTTATTTGGAAAACACACCGAGCTAAACATATTTCACTGCATAAAATTCATATTTAGTGAAAAATGTCAGCTGGTTGAGATTTCCCATTAGACGATTAGACAACTCCTTCACTGTCACATTTATAAACAACCTGTTAATGTTCTTTGTAAAAATCTAATTATATGGATCCCACATTCTAATATTTCAGCTTTCCAACACATGATGGCACAATGATGGGAGGCCTTGACAACCAGATCACGCCAATGAATGAATTAGTGTGTATGTGTGTATGGGCGGTGGGGATGGAGCATGTCAGTTCTTATGACACCGAGAAGCAGTTCATTTCTGTTCCCATTACTGAATTCACAAACGCTAGTGTCTGTGTGTGTTGTTAATGATCATGAGATACTGCAGACCTGAAATCGATCTCGGGCTTTATTCCATCTGACACACAAATCAGACAGTGTAACTAGGTGGACCTTATTACCTGTCAATCAGAGCACAAGCGTTTCCGGCCATGTGTGTCACTCACCTGAAAACAGGGCATGGTTGGTTTAATGACGAGCGGCTGCACTCCAGATGTGTATGAGTGTCTTCGGGGTCCTGGACCAGTGGGTGTGACGTTCAGATGAGGAGATGGGGGGTCAACAGTCATTTGGTGGTATCGGGTCAGCTTTGAGGCCGGCACATATCCCCTCAGGCCTGTGGAATATAACACAACACAATCAAGTCTACAAATCTGCTAATTTAAACAGGGTTCGTACACTTTTTTTACCATTACATTCCATGACTTTTCCATGACTTAAAGGTAAAAACAGATGATCCAGAATGCTGCGGCAAGAGTCATCTTTAATGAACCGAAGAGAGCACACGTTACTCCTCTACTCATTAAGCTACATTGGCTCCCTATAGTCGCTCGCATCAAATTCAAGACTCTGCTCCTGGCCTACAAGACCACCACTGGTTTGGTACCACCTTATCTTCACTCGCTAATGCAGACATATGTACCCGCCAGATCCCTACGCTCTGCAAACGAACGACGTCTTGTGGTGCCATCCCATAAAGGTAAAAAATCTCTCTCACGTACCTTCTCCGGATCTGTTCCACCTATGTGGAATGATCTGCCTGCTGCTACAAGATCTGCAGATTCTGTAGCCATCTTTAAGAAACGCCTGAAAACCCATCTCTTCCGCCAACATCTTACTGTTCTGTTCTGACTCAAGTTTCTTCTCTACTCTTTTCTTCTCTACTCGTTTCTTCTCTACTCTTAAAAAAAAAAAAAAATGTATGAATGAATGTTTCTGTATACTGTGTTAGGCTATATGAAACCAGTCTTCTTTTTGATTGCACTTATGCTCTTGTTGTACTTATGCTGTCCTAATTGCTTCCATTACCTACCCCACTTGTAAGTCGCTTTGGATAAAAGCGTCTGCGAAATGACTAAATGTAAATGTAAATATTCATGACTTAATAAACAGTAGTTCTGAGGCACTCACAAGGAATAGAAGTTTAAAAAGCCTTTATCTAAACTTGGCTATCGATTAAAAACATGCCAACATGTGCAGCTGCATCTTGGCGTAATGAGGATTAGAGTCCGGGCGGGAACCGAACCTAAGCATCATTGATTCCGCATTATTGGTTCCGGACATACTATTCGCTGGGATTGCCCGGGGGAGGAAGGAACGTTAATGTATTTATTAATTGATTTAGTTAGTTGTACATTAATGATATTTGATTAAATTTGGCTTTTCTTATCTTTATTTATAATATGTCTTTGTTTCATTTTGATCATGATGTATGTAAGGTTATATGTGGTATGTAAAGTTAAATTGTTTCCCCCCTTAATTTGTAACGGGCCCGTCCTTTCCTTTATAAACTGTTGCTTTGTTCATTTGTCAGGGCAGTTTTTTCGTTTGTTTGGTTGGTTGTTGTCTAACTGTTTTGATCTCATTTCCTGTTTGAATATTTTATTTTTTGTTGTAAGAAATTTATGAGTATGTAAAGTATGTATTTTTTTCTTGGGTTCAAATAAAGACCCGTTTCCTTTTGTGCAAAGCTTGTGTTCCTTATTCTTGGCTTCTCGGTCCCTCACTTTCATCACGGTAAACTTAAACTCCAAAAATAGAAACAAATATAAGTATCATATACACAGTAACTAATTTGTGTGCACTTCAAATCAGTAACAATGCCTATAAAATGTGTTGTAAATGTACACAAAACCTGACAATAAAGAATCAATGAATATGATGAGGGACCGAGAAGCCAAGAACAAGGAACACAAGCTTTGCACAAAAGGAAACGGGTCTTTAATTGAACCCAAGAAAAAATAACTTTACATACTCATAAATTTCTTACAACAAAAATAAAATAATCAAACAGGAAATGAGATCAAAACATCCATCCATCCATCCATCCATCCATCCATTTTCATCCGCTTATCCGGGGCCGGGACGCGGGGGCAGCAATCTAAGCAGGGATGCCCAGACTTCCCTCTCCCTAGACACTTCCTCCAGCTCTTCCGGGGGGACACCGAGGCGTTCCCAGGCCAACCGGGAGACATAGTCCCTCCAGCGTGTCCTAGGTCTTCCCCGGGGTCTTCTACCGGTGGGACATGCCCGGAACACCTTCCCGGGAAGGCGTCCAGGGGACATCCGGAAAAGATGCCCAAGCCACCTCAGCTGGCCCCTCTCGATGTGGAGGAGCAGCGGATCTACTCTGAGCTCCTCCCAAGAGACCGAGCTTCTCACCCTATCTCTAAGGGATCGCCCAGCCACCCTGCGGAGAAAGCTCATTCCGGCTGCCTGTATCCAGGATCTTGTCCTTTCGGTCATGACCCACAGCTCATGACCATAGGTGAGGGTAGGAACGTAGATTGACCGGTAAATCGAGAGTTTCGCCTTGCGGCTCAGCTCCTTCTTCACCACGACAGACCGGTACAGCGACCGCATTACTGCAGAAGCTGCACCGATCCATCTGTCAATCTCCCGTTCCATCCTTCCCTCACTCGTGAACAAGACCCCCAGATACTTGAACTCCTCCACTTGAGGCAGGGACTCTCCACCTACCTGAAGTGGGCAAGCCACCCTTTTCCGACTGAGAACCATGGCCTCAAAAACATGGAGATCAAAACAGTTAGACAAAAACCAACCAAACAAACTAAAAAACTGACCTCACAAAAGAACAAAGCAACAGTTTATAAAGGAAAGGATGGGCCCATTACAAATTAAGGGGGGAAACAATTTAACTTTACATACCACATATAACCTTACATACATCAAGATCAAAATGAAACAAAGAGATATTACAAATAAAGATAAGGAAAGCCAAATGTTATCAAATATCATTAATGTACAACTAACTACTAAACAAATATAAGTAACATATACACAGTAACTAATTTGTGTGCACTTCAAATCAGTAACAATGCATATAGAAATGTGTTGTAAATGTACACAAAACTGACAATAAAGAATAAATGAATATGATGTTGTGTTTCATGTGGTTACTAAGAGCTATCATACGGAAACAAATGAAAGCTCTTAAGCCAGCGATCGGGTTGGAAGCTGACTGTTGCGCAGCTGCAGCGGCAGACTGGTGCGTTGCACCTTTAGCATGGCTAGATAGCGCTGCTTCTCACATGTTCGAAATGTCGAATGTTTTATGGCAAAGTATACAATTTGCTCGTCCCGGGTCCTGGTCTTTCTCAAGCCATGCATTTTACTTTTCAGATTGAAGCCAAACATTATTAAAGCGACATTTTCCCGCCATAGTCTATTTTTGCTCAGCTGCAACTGAGTTGCCCCACGCAGAGAACATGTCACGTGATGTGACTGATCGCCCGAACGTAAAAATTATTGCAATTAGAAAACCAATATTATCAATTAAACAAATTCAAGTACACGGATATTTTGAAAAACAAATTTCCATGACTTTTCCAAAACTTTCTGAGTTTATTCATTTTCCAAAACATATCCAGGCCTGGAAATTGCCTTTTTAAAATTCCATGACTTTTACAGGTTTTTCATGACCGTACGAGCCCTGTTTAAATGATATTGTTAAGCACATCTGTGAAAGCAGATTTAATAGAATGTAGTAATCACGATAAGCCAGCAGATGGCACTCACAACCAAACTTTTAGCATCAAGGACTCGGAGAAAATGTTATTAAATAAAACTGAGTGGATTGTTAACTGGGTAAAAGATACAAATCACAAAAAACATTATCTGAAAAAAGCTTTTTTTAAACGAAAGCATTGCCTAATATTACACTGTGAATTAGTCTTGAAAATAAAACAGACCTGAAATACATAGGATCTGTTTTGTCAACACAATAAAAAAAAATTCAATAACACTGTTTGTTCGATTAAAGTTGCATTGTGACCTTTTCCAAAGTGTTGCATGTGTCAACTTTACCTCCCCCATCAACCAGCCAACGTCTGCGGTCTCCACGCGTGTCCATCTGACTGACAACAGCTACCAGCTCTCCCTTGTTGAGGGTCAGGTCCAGATCACGCGTGCCCACCACAGGGCCTGTCAGCTGGTAGATCTTCTCTGAGCCGTGCTTGAGGGTCAGAGTTGTCAAACGCCTTTCAGAAACAGGACTGAGTGCCTGGGATGTAAAAGACATGATACAGGGAAAGACTTTAAATTTAGGACCTCCTCAGCCACATACAGCAGCATTAATTACATTTGGAAAGCAGACTTTTCAATAGTGCATGTATAATTTATGGTTTATATGAAGTTTAATTTAGAAAATGCAATTGAATGAGAGGAGTCAGGAAAGGTCTACAAGCTGGAACTTAAACTTAAAATGGATAGTTCACCCACAAATGAAAATTATGTCAGGATTTACTCAACCTCCAGTTGTTTCAAACCTGTTGCATTACTGTTTTTCCTGAAAACCAAAAAAATACATTTTGAAGAACGTGCGAAACCAAACAGTTCTGGGGCACCATTGACTACCATAGTTTCATTTCCTACTATGGTAGTCAATAGTGACCCACAACTGCCTGGTTATAAACATTCTTTTACATATCTTTCTTTGGGTTCAGCATAACAATAACATTTATAAAGGTCTGAAACAACTTTAGGATGAGTAAATCTAGTAACAAAGCCACAAAACTTCACTTTAAAAGATCAAATCTTTTAAATAGAAAAACTAAAGAGGGTTCCCCTTCTGTCGGTCTCTCGACGTTGTGTCGAGAACGACAGATGGGGTTCGTTCTTGAGAACCTATCAACTCTGACTACTATAGAAAAGGCCAATGAAATTTGGCGAATTAAATTTGCATGCCGGCTCCGCCCCCGGATATCCGGTATAAAAGGAAGCAGGCGTGCAGCATTCATTTACCTTTTGTTCTTCAGAGCAATCAACTCATGAGCACAAAGCTAAAAAAGATCTTCATCTCTAAAGCTACTACAACTGCCGGATCTACGACCTGTCCCAGCGGATCATCCCTCCTGCAGCGATCTTCCCCTGGGTGTCTCGCCGGTTCCAGTGCTGTCAGAGCTATTTCTAAAACAGTCCTTTTCAGGACTCACACTCTACAGCGGCATGTCCCGCTGTTCTCTTGGGTGCGGTACCCTCATTGATGAGGGGGACGAACACGAGCGCTGTGTTTGGTGTCTGGGCGTCCAGCACGCCGAAGCAGCGTTCGTTGACACATCTTGCCCGCACTGCGGGCAGATTGTCATACAAAAGTTGCGGTCATGGTTGGCTGTCTTCCTACGGGAACCAGCCAACATCTCGTCTGCTACCCGGGCTGTGACATCTATGGCTAAGGCCCAGATCTCCGGTCCGGTTAGCGGCGTTAGTGATTTGGGGGATCCTGCGGCCGTAAACCCGCCAGCCAAGCGCTCACGGCCGGCCACACCCCAACACGCTCTTTTGATCGTTCCCCAACCGGCGGTTCCCCATCGCAGCATCGGAGGGAGAGATGCCGGTATCCGACATTGACGAATCCGAGCTTCCCCCCCCGGGGGGTTCAGCTCAGGAGGAAGCAGAAGTCGAGATGTCGGCCATGCTAGCCCGGGCTGCCGCGAGCATTGGGCTGCAGTGTACGCCATTGCCCCTCCCCCAACGCTCGTGGTTGGACACATGGTTCCTGGGGTCGGAACGCGGTGCCAAACCGCGCCCACCCCCGGTTCCATTTTTCCCGGAAGTGCATGAGGAGCTGTGTCGGACCTGGAGCGCCCCTCTCACGGCTCGTTCCACGCAGACCAGCTCCGCCTCCCTCACCGCCCTCGATGGTGGGGCAGCCAGGGGCTATGTCGAAGTCCCCCAGGTGGAGCGTGCCATCGCGGTGCACCTATGCCCGCAGACGGCTGCCACCTGGAGGACCCGACCTGGTCTCCCGTCCAAAGCCTGTAAGACTTCTGCTTCCCTGGTGGCGAAGGCTTACAGTGCTGCTGGCCAGGCTGCCTCCTCTCCCCACGCCATGGCCATCCTGCAGGTCCATCAGGCGAAGGCGTTGAGAGAGCTCCACGAGGGTAGGGCCGACCCGGGTCTCATGCAGGAACTCCGCGCCGCCACTGACCTCGCTCTAAGGGCGACTAAGGTGACGGCGCGGGCCCTGGGTCGGACGATGTCCACTCTGGTGGTCCAGGAGAGACACCTCTGGCTCAATCTTGCGAGCATGAGTGACGCCGACAAAGTACGCTTTCTCGACGCACCAATCTCGCAGGATGGCCTGTTCGGCAACACCGTCGAGAGCTTGGCACAGCAGTTCTCGGCGGTGAAGGAGCAGACGGAGGTGATAAGCCACATTCTTCCGCGCCGTGATTCGACGGCTCCCCGGCCTTCGACTTCCCGCGCACCACCTGCTCCCCGACAGACCAGGGCATCTTCTAACCCGACTCCGGCCAAGGTGCACCCCCAGGCTGCACCCCGGAAGAGGACCTAGAAGGGAAGGCCCCCTCCTCGTCAGCAACCTTCCAGGAAGCGGCCCTGACGAGACGACGCCGGGGAAAACAACATCTGGCCCGACCGTCACAGCGCCATCTCTGACCGGTCAGTATGGGACGCAGCCTGCCTCGTTTCCAAAGCCGGGCCCTTATCAGGGCCTGGCGCCCACTTGCTCAAAAAGAGAGTTGTTTCCCCCGGGCGTTCTATCCAGCCGTTTGTACACTCCCCCGGACTGTGCACGGCGAACCGACCTCACACCCTGGCGAGGTGTGAGGCCGCACACATTCGACAGCTGTCACCACTCTCGTTCCGACAGTGCGTGCCGTTGTCCCGCCAGGCAGGCAAAAACGTGGAGCCAACCATCCCTCCGGGGAAGCCCCGGCGACATCCGGTTGGCTCCACCCACCGACGAACCACCCTCCGTGGGATTGGTGAAGCAGGCCGTCCCCTTGGTCCCCCTGTCACAGTCCCTGGGAGCTTGGCAGAAGTTGCCCACACTGTCTCGGTGGCTGATGCGGACGGTCCATCTCGGCTACTCGATCCAGTTCGCCAGGGCCCCTCCCAAGTTTCGGGGCATCATCTCCCCATCTCTCAGAGGCAGAGACGCCTCCGTGCTTCGGGCAGAGGTCTCCACCCTCCTGGCGAAACAGGCGATCGAGTCCGTCTCTCCAGCCGAGATGTTCAGCGGGTTTTACAGCCCCGTCTTCATCGTTCCAAAGAAGGACGGAGGGTTGCGCCCTATTCTGGATTTACGTACTCTGAACAAGCACCTCCACAAGCTGCCTTTCAAGATGCTAACCCAGAGGCGCATCCTGGCATCTATTAGGTGTCAGGATTGGTTTGTGGCAATCGACCTGAAGGACGCTTACTTTCATGTCTCGATTCTTCCTCGACACCGGCCGTTCCTACGGTTCGCGTTCGAGGGTCGGGCATATCAGTACAGAGTCCTCCCCTTCGGTCTGTCCCTGTCTCCACGAGTCTTCACGAAGATCGTGGAGGCCGCCCTCTCTCCTCTCCGGGAGAGAGGTGTGCGAATACTCAACTATCTCGATGACTGGCTTATCTTGGCGCACTCGCGAGATCTGTTGTGTACTCAGAGGGACATGGTGCTCTGGCACCTAGATCGATTGGGTTTTCAGGTCAACCGGGAAAAGAGCAAACTCTCCCCAGTGCAGAGTATCCTCTTTCTCGGTATGGAACTCGACTCTGTCACCATGGTGGCACAGCTGTCCGCAGCTCGCGCCCAGTCAGTGTTGGATTGCCTGGAACATTTCAAGCAATCGGCGGTCCCCATGAAACAATTTCAGAGGCTCCTGGGCCACATGGCATCTTCCGCGGCAGTAACACCCCTCTGATTGATGCACATGAGACCGCTTCAACACTGGCTACACAGTCGAGTTCCGAGGACGGCGTGGCACACCGGCAGCAGGCGTATGGTGGTAACTCCTGTTTGCCGACGCACCCTAGCCCCATGGTCTTCCATGACCTTTCTCCGAGCGGGAGTTCCCCTCGGCCTAGCTACGAGGCACGTCGTGGTGACGACGGACGCCTCGCTGCAGGGGTGGGGTGCAGTGTGCAACGGGCACGCAGTAGCGGGGTGCAGTGTGCAACGGGCACGCAGTAGCGGGGCGCTGGACGGGCCCCCGGCTGCGCTGGCACATCAATTGCCTAGAGTTGTGGACTGTACTGCTTGCACTGAGAAGGCTCCGGCCTCTAGTGCAAGGTCAGCACGTACTGGTTTGCCTGGACAGTACCACAGCCGTAGCGTACATCAATCGCCAGGGTGGCGTGCGCTCACAGCAACTATCACAACTTGCCCGACGCCTCCTCCTCTGGTAACTCTCACGTTCGCCTGAGACCCAGGCCCGGATACGTGCCCAAAGTTCCCACTACTCCCTTTCGGGACCAAGTGGTGAACTTGCAGGCGCTCCCCACCGGGGAGGAAGACCCAACCCGGTCCGTGTTGTGTCCAGTACGCGCACTGCGCTTCTACTTGGACCGCACACAGAACTTCCGCAGTTCTGATCAGCTCTTTGTCTGTTTCGGAGGTCAGCAGAAGGGGAAGGCTGTCTCCAAACAGAGATTAGCGCACTGGATCGTGGATGCCGTTACGACGGCATACCGATCACAGAATGTGCCATGTCCATTGGCGGTCACGGCTCACTCCACTCGGGGTCTAGCCACCTCATGGGCACTGGCCAGAGGCGCGTCTCTGGCAGACATCTGTAGAGCTGCGGGTTGGGTTACGCCCACCACCTTCGCAAGGTTTTACAACATTCGCATAAACCCGGTGTCAGCCCACGTCCTACGTGGCGACATGTAGGATTGGCATCCGGGAGGGCGTATGCCTGCGAAAGCACCTTCCCACCCTCCCCGAGGTTGGGTCAGTGTGCTATCTACCCTTTTCTTCTTACCCAACCTTGGCTAAGAGAATTGGTACCTCACCAGCCTCCCTTCTTACCCACACCCTGGTTAAGAACAGGCATTCCATCCATCACTAAGCAAGCACCTCCTGGGGGTTGCCTGAGCAGAGCAGCCTTCCCCCCTAGACCGGGACATATCTTGACCTATCACACATAGTTCTAACCGGACCTGTGCTATCGGACGCAGTAACACCCCCTCCGCGGGCTGTTCCGTCTGTCATACCCTCATGACACTGGTTCCCACACTTGGTAACCCATGAGCTTCCCCAGGTGGACCTCCACCTCGCGGTTAACTACCCAGTCCGCACGTTCCATGCGTTCTCCTCCTAGGACGAGACCATACTTTCTCCACCATATTCCTCCCCACGGGTAGGAGGTGGCCTCTGCAGCGCTTCTCTGCTTAAGAGTGCGCTTTCCCGGTGTAAACCGATCCGGACGGCCTCTCGCCTGTAGAGAGCTAAGGGCCCGTCCGTGAAAGTTACCGGTCAGGGCTGTATCCATCTTTCCTGAAAGCTCTGGAACCCCCCGACCACCACACTGGAAGGTTACAGGTCTTACGAAAGCTTCGAGCTGACACGCCCAGGCTTGTCACCGCTGCTTCGCTGAGGTTGTGACGCGATTACAGCGTTTTCCATAGATAACCCCATCTGTCGTTCTCGACACAACGTCGAGAGACCGACAGAAAGGGAACATCTTGGTTACGTCTGTAACCTCAGTTCCCTGATGGAGGGAACGAGACGTTGTGTCCCTTATGCCACAAACCTGTATCGTTTCTGTTGCAGTTGTGAGAGGCTCTCAGGCTCTTCAGAACAAGAGGTAAATGAATGCAGCACGCCGGCTTCCTTTTATACCGGATATCCGGGGGCGGAGCCGGCATGCAAATTTCATTCGCCAAATTTCATTGGCCTTTTCTATAGTAGTCAGAGTTGATAGGTTCTCAAGAATGAACCCCATCTGTCGTTCTCGACACAACGTCTCGTTCCCTCCATCAGGGAACTGAGGTTACAGACGTAACCAAGACGTTTTAAGTGCTGGAATGTTCTGCCTCATAAACTTTTATTGAAAGCCTTTGCCAAGCTTTACCAGCTGTGCTACATAAAATATTATTACTTATATGATCTTTGTTTGTCGTTATGAACTGGTGGATGAGTCCAAATGATTATCTGTCATAATCGACAGCATATACGGCACACTGTTGAATACAACACATTTTCTTTTACTTGAACTGAACCCCTAATAAAGTCCCTGAACTGAATGAGCAGTCACATTGCTGGAACGCTTTGATATTAGGAACCGAGACAGGAACATGAGAAGTACTCCAAAGATTAACATTTGTGATCTACATCCTGATCTACGTCAGCAAACGCTTGCCTCTTCTGCAGATTACAGACTCTCTCTGTTTGATCATCCTGCCTTTTTTCTAAACTCATCACATCTGATGTCTTTATAATAGTAGACATGTATGGTATCGATTAAATCCGTTGCTAAAATGCCCATCAGGCTCTTATTATCATTAATGACAAGTGTTGCAGCATCAGATGTAATGATGATCTATGACATCACAAATTGTGACATAATGACACCAGAACAACATCAAAGCTTTGAAATATGAAATCTTACAATTGGTGCCGCCTCTACTCGTGTCATCAACAGAAGTGATTATAGTATTCATACAAAATTAAATCAAAATTGACCCCCTAATAAATGTGTCTGGTCTTCATTTGCTCAATGTGTCAGTGCACATTACTCAAAAGAAAATGCTTGTCATAACCAAATGTCAAAATGTAATAACTTTCTCAGTCTCATGCCTGACATTTAAAAAGGATGAGTTGAGAGAATGCCAGAGTCACAGCGTACATCTGGAATTGAGGAAAACAGTGGCCGAAGCTAAAAAATATTATTTAAGATACATGCGAAAATAATAAAAACCAATAGGCGTGTCCAAACATTTGGTAGTGATTTTAGTAAACCTTACTGACTAAAGTACAGCTGTTTATGACCACGCATAAAACATTTACCCCGAGATTTAATATATTACGCCGTTTAAAACGAATGGATGGCAAAACACATGAGGGCCTAATAATATCAAAGTGAATGAATGGTTGCATTTAGCTCTGAGTTCATTCCATCACTGTCCACAGGCACCAACAGGCGTGGGGACAAACACGTCTACACCCGGCAACAGACAATAGTGTGTCTCTGTGTTGGAACTGACCTGCACAATTGGAGCATTGAGCTCCTCTTGAAAACTCTGACACAGATTCTCCATCCTTCTCGAAGCCTCCAGCACCGAGATCTCTGCCCACTTCCAAAACTCTCCAGCCTCCAGATAACTGTGTGAGAGCTACCAGGAGACAAAGAAGGATTCATGAACACTGCCACCCAGCGAAAAGCTAAATTTAATAACACTTTTCCATCCTCACGCTGTCTGTGTTATTTAAAGTCACATGGGTGCAAGGAATGTTCAAATGCCACCTGATTTTAATAGATATTCAAGCGTAACTAATATCATGAGGATAAGAACAGTGAAAGGCATGAATGACGTGAGTACATTAACATATATACAGAATATACACTTCTGTTCCACCTCACACTGTACCTGATGGGTAAAGCTAGTGGCCAACTGCTCCATATCAACGGCCATGTCCCTCTGCAGGCAGCTGAAGGCCTCCAGCGTGGCCCACAGGATCTGCAGGGCTTTCCCGTTGAACTGAGGCAGCTCGGTCAACAGCAGAGTGTTCATGGTCTTGTAGGTGTTGGCTATGGCCTGTTCCTCATAGGTCAGGCTACTCTTCTCCTCGATCAGCTCGTAGTCCAGCAGCTTGTCTTGACGCTTACGAATGAGGTTGCGCGGCCCCGCCATCAGCTCCCGCAGCGAGCTCAAGGGCTTGAGTACTAGGGTCTTCAAACGCTCCTCCTTAATGAAAAAGTCATAGTGGAGAAAAAATACAGAAGTACGGTAGGTATGATACATGGAGTTTTTCCAGCAGGATTGGTTCCAGCAAGGCTAGACATTGATGAGGAAAACCAAAGTAAAGAGCTGGAAAAGAAGTTGGAAAAGAAGTGGATCATGAGAAATACAGCAACTAAAGTCTGGAAGACTATTTATTTTGACACAAGGGAACAAGTCTCAACACATTCAGTTGTGTACTGAACCTGTACCTGACTGTTAGTGAGTGAAATAAATCAGTGCAGAAATGATGGTGGAGAAAACTATTACATTATTATTATACATTAATATATAATTAATTATACCCAGGAACAGTGTTGGTTGTAACTATTTACTAAGTAATTAGTTGCTGAAATTGAATTACTTTTCCCTTGAAAAAGTCAAGTAAGGGATTACTCTTATTTTTTACAGTTACTTGTGATGTAATTAAATTAAATACTTTGTGTGATATATGTGTGTGCAATAGAGGAAACATTAAATCCGTGCTTTAATGTATAATTCTCACAATTGTAATACTTTGTTAAATTCATAATAATACCTCGTGTGGTTTTATATTATTTTTGTGAATAAATTAAAAGAGCCATTTCATGTCTAGCATTGAATCACCTAACTAATCAAGGTTGATATATGATATAGAAACTAATTAGTAATGAGTTATTAACTACTTTATAAGGAGAGAGTAATTAGATTACTGTACAAATTACTCACTTGAATTGCGCGGGTTGGAAATGACTAAGTTTTTTTCTTCTTTTTTTAAAAAACAAGGGAAAAGGCCAAACTAATTGGGCCTATTCTGTTATTAAAACCGAAAGCTTTGTGCGGTCAAAGCTGTCAGTTCTATTCAAATGCAAAAACAATCCTGGAACAAATGTCTCCAATTTAGGGGAACACAGCCATACAAGAGGTGCAATGAAATTGAAAGGCATCCTTATGTCATGCAAAGAGCGCATTCTATAGTGTTAACACATTAACGCCCTCCACGGAGAAGTTAAAATGTGCCAAGGTGGTCAAACTCAAAGTAATGAAGCTAATTTCTACGATCTCACTTGAAAGACTTAATAAACCACTCAAACAAATATTTATCACTAATGAATGCTTCATCAATCTATTAAAAGGCTTACATATGTAGGGTATATCCACTGTCTGAGTGCCACTGTGATTTCTTTGGAGAACAGGGCGGCTTTCTCGCCTTCCAGATCAAGATCCGCTTCCTCTGGTCTGCAGCTGAGGAACCTCTGTTCACAGAAACAAAACTCAGATTAATAAATACATCTTTACAATCAAAAATTATACATTCTCTTATAGATTCCGTTCATTCATCAGCTTGAAAAACTCTAGAAAATGTTTCAGATGTTGATCTCAGGGCATGGTTGGCTACATATTGAGGGAACACCAAAACAACAGAGAACATTGACACTTTGGTAATATGTAACAGCTCATTATGATCCACATTAATACATCAAAGTCAAAAGGAATTATTTCTTTACAAACCTGTAGATGGTAAAGGTAGGCCACCATGTTATCATGGAGTTCTGAGATGCCCTTTTCCAGTACAAAGAAGAAGCCAGCAAGGGCATCAAATTCTTCATCCTTCAGCTATGACACGATAAAAAAATCATAGTATTAGTATAACAGAGGAGGTTTAGCCATTTATATTCTGTCATCAAAACACAAAAGAGAGAATATTAGGGACTGATTGACTCGGTCAACGTTTACTTTGATTGCATCCTTTTTCATGCAATGGAAGGAAATGGTGACCGAGTTTGTAAGACCTCAACAATTAGCTTTCTTTCAGTTCTACAGGAAAATGAAACCCAGACAACTTGAGGTTAAACTAAATAATGACAAAATTATCATTGTTGAATGAAATAAGTAAAAACTGTGCAAACATATTTTATATAAAAATTGAGAAATAACAACACAGTGGCATTCTCTTCTAGTCCACTGTTTACATTAAGTGTTTTTCTTGTATGTAGTCTTGCTTTTTGGCATGGTTACCTTTGGCACCATTCCTGTCTCGTGCTTTATGTACTGGCTGAACCGAGCTGTCTTTTTGGCAATGCTGTGGCCGCTCAGCCGATTGATCTTGTCCCTGATTGTCAAGTTTTCTGTCTTCTTATACTTATCAGCTTTGAGACACAGAAGAACAAATCAACACAATTCAATGGAAATCAGAGCTAAAGCACATTATTGTTCAGTTGTTTATATATTGTTCTTATTCATGTCCTCACCCACTTCACGGAAACGTTTATATTCATTGATCCTGCAGTTGATCTGGACAGCAGTGTGAGCGGTGTGCTCCAGGACAGAGTAAGCAGGGTGTCCGGGGTCTGTGTGTTTCTGCATGGTCTGTAACAGCAGGGGATAGCGAGCGATTCTCTGAACCGGCATCACCAGGAAGAAACTCAATGTTGATGCGTTCACTTCAGGCCTGAAGACAGAAAAAAAAATGTTGGTTAGACTGACTTTCTCAATAGTGTTCAATTGTCAAATAACCAGAACTAGTGGTACAAACACAGAATCAGATATTTTAAAATATTTTGAAATGGATAGTTCTGACTACCCTTTGAGTGACAGTTCACCCAAAAAGGATAATTCTGTCATCATTTACTCAACCTCTTGTCATTTCACACCTGTATAAAATACTTTGTTATGATGAACACATAGAAATACATTTGGAAGAATGTTAGGAATTTTCAATTCTGTGACATCATTGACTGCCATAGGAGGTCAAAGTTAATGGTAGTCAAAGGTGCCCCAGAACTGTTTGTCTTCCTTAATTCTTTATAATATCTCACTTTGTGTTTAACAGAACAAAGAAATTTATACAGGTTTAAAAGGGTGATCAAATGATGACAGAAATTACATTGACTGAATTAACTCTTTAAGCCTTAATAATTCTAGTAAAATCTGATATTATTTATGAATTTACGCAGATGACTTGATGATGTTAACCATCTCTGCCCACAGAGATTCTTTCTGTTTGTAGCTGTTCTCCAGAGAGGTGATGTTATTGTAGTTGGCCAGATACTCTTTATAAGCCATCTCTATGTCTCGAGACAGGCTCAGGAATGAGTTGCCTGAGAAGAGAAAAAAATGAGCTCCTTTATAAAATGGATGGAAGTCCCACAAATTCTTGCATCATTTATCTGTAAAACGTTTCCCAGCTACTATAGGTGGGATTTGAATTTTTTGTTGTACTTCTTAAATTAGTTTTCTTTCATTTTAACAGCAATACTGTTCAACAATCTTGACCTCACACAAACATTATATATAAAATACAGCATGATTTGTACAACATAATCCTGTAATTCTTGAAATGCAGGTTTTGGATTCTTCGTTTGTGAGATCAGGAGTAAAAATATTTAGCTGACTTGACGAGTGGGTGTGACACGTGAACGTCTGGAGAGGAAACTGACATTCCACTCTGCCCAGCTGTACTCACAAAGGATTTCCAGGTATTTTGGGTTGCTGTGCTGTATCTGTGCATGGTCCAGAAGGCTCAGGAGTCTGCTGGAAACATCCATCACTTCATCTATGTGCTGGAACATACTGTCTAAGTGTGGAGGAGAAGGCTACAGGGAAAATATTCCATTATATAATAAAACTACATAATGTGCACATAAAAAATATTGAACCTTTCAAATAAGAGGAAGAAAATTTATTTGAAGTTCTTGAGATTTTGAAATGCAGCAAAATCATAAATTTGCACAGAAATGCATTTAATAAAGCTTTAAGTGGGATCTTTACAACCTCTTCAATAAATACAGCCATTAATGTAGTATTTAACAGCCTTTTTCAGTTTAGAGGCCTTGTGTGAACAGTTTATTATAAAGTGTGTGAAACTTACATTTATCTTTAAATGTATTGTTTTGCCAGATGCTTTTTATCCAAGGTTACACACACCAACTATTAGTGTTGTTCCCTGGAAATAACGCTCATGACCTTTTGGTGCTGTAAGGCCTGTGCAAAGGTGTCCACACCAAAAGGGCCACACATCCCAGGAAACACAGAACTTCACCCAATACAATGAACTCCCCACATGGTTTGCATCTCCATCTCAGACAGCATACAACAATAAATAATGATTACCAACTCACACCTTTACATCCGTTCTCTTCCCCCCCTCTCCTCTTTCTCTCCAACCGAACTCAGTGCAATTCAAAGCTCACCCATGAACTGGGTTAGACAAATACCATATCTTATATAGAATCATCACATGCATATTTGTTATCATTTGAAATGTCTCAGTGCGATTGGTACAATGGTCTCATATCCACAACAGTAGAGCAGATCATAACATAGGTTTGAGGTTTTAAAGATAAACTGCTCACATTTGAGGTTGTGTCTTCATGCAAATGCCCATTTGTGGCCTGATTAGATCCAGGACGCAGTCCGTTACAATGTAAATTGTTGTTGTGTGGTTGAAGGGTATTTTGGTCTGAGTATTTAAGGGATCCTGGCAGACGTTCTTACTAAGATGAACCCCATGGTGCTGTGTGTGCCTTCAGACATACAGTGCTGTGTTATTTTCCGATCGCATCTTTTTCTACTGTCAGGTATGCGTTTACTCGTAGACTAATCTTTGAGGATTTGATGTTTTGTTTTTCGAATTCTCTGAATTTAATTAAATTGTAATTGGCAAGAAACATTTACCTGACTATTAAATGGTCATGTTTGAAATTGTTCTGCAGTATTCTGAATTTATAAACACATTCTTATATTATGTATTCAGTATAAGAATTATATTGTATACCGTTACATCATTGTAACCGCAAATCCCCGCTCAGGTTAGTAACGGACTAGAATCCTGTCTAGGTGGCAAAGACACACTAGCGAGAATTTTAGAGATCCGGCTAACAACTTGGCATTAGTTTAAGTGTACTTAGATCTTAAATAATTTCCGTTTAGAACAACACAAGGGTTTTCTGACAAAGTGTACATGGGAAACCATGGCGTGATTATATAAAGCTGCCATTAGAGAAGGTAAGATTGGTCTATCTTTCGCTGTGAAGTGGTCATGACCTCTGGCTAAAATTAATTTTTGCCTGTGATTAGTTGTTAATAATCTAGGCTGACCAAAAAAGGTGCATTTAGCAGTGAGTTTCTGGGGGCAGCCACCTAAATGTTACTGGTCTCTTACCTCTGGCAATGACCAAGACTGGCGAGTTTGTGACCGTGAGATCCGCTTATAAACGGCCAGCGCGAGACTCTAAGCGACATGACAATTGGATGAGTGAATACAGTTTTGAGTAAAGCGGTATAATCAAACAATGACCCAAATTGCAGGATTATTATCACGCATAACAATCAAATACAAATTATATAATTCAACAAGGTTTTCCTTTCTATCTTTTGGATTCAGATAAATTACGCAATGCTAAAAGAACGTCAACTGTATCAACCCAGAGTGCTGGAAAGACAGAACGCGCGCATGCCATCGCCATTTCAATTGGACTCCGCCATTGGGCCAGTGGGTGGTTCTTCTTTTCACACATTTTTCACAACCTACCATCACTAATTCATTGCTCTACCAAGTGAAGTATAGGAATAAATGAAATGTATAAAAAACAGTGTTTACCAATTTTACATGTTCACAAAAGCACAATATATGAGACTTGATGTAGCTCAACAGGTAGACAGTGCCGCTAGCAACATCACAGTCGAGTTTGATTCCCAGGGAATACACAAGCTAATGTACTTAGAATACATCACAAGTGACTTTGTATGACATCATCACTAAAGATGCAATATTAAATATTCCCCCCCCGAAAAAAAAGTGTCAAATACAATAATTACTCATGCAGTTGCTGTCGCTTCACTCCACATTCCCATACTTTGTAAAATGAATTGAAATATTGATAGTAAATGTGAACAATCGTTAATGAGAATAGCAAAACTTTATTTTGGTGGTGATGTAAAAAATGAAACATCCCCCGGTCTGTTAAAGCGCAGAATGCTGTGCCAAGAACAGATTTGCGGGCTAAATTAATCCATAAATTTTACTGCCACGCTTCGTACATAAAAGTAAATTTGCGGGTACCTGTAGTTTCTGCAAGTTGTTGTGAATGGTGACCGTGCAAAGTTGTAGGTTTTTCAGGTAGTTTCGCTCTGTGTGCACCAGCTCCTCTATTGCCATGAGCTGTCTCTGAGCTGCCCTCTCTCTGGCAGCTGCCTCCTCTGCAGCGGCTCGTGCCTTCCTCTCCTCCTCCTCCTCCTCCGCAGGCTCTCCCACGGTGTCATCCATCTCTTTAGCTTCTTCTGTCTGTTCTCCATTCTCCTCCTCTAATGTCAGTATCACATTTACCTTTAGGGAATTTGCCATAGCGGAGCTGTCCAAGATAAAGAGAAGGTTTGACTGCAATATTGGCACGAACATACAGGTCCAACACAAGACTCAGGAGAAAAACAAAATCAATCTCTTAAGTAGCTGAAAGAGCAATAAAACTCATCTGCCGTATTCAACCGTTTCAGGTGGCAGATCTCACAAACTGAATTTAAAAAAAAATCCCTTTAATTACAGCGGATGAACACACCATTTTAAGATCATTCATCACAACAAAAAAGGCAAACTGATCCTCAATCAAGCTCTTCCTTCAAGAACTTGTTCAAACAAAGACCACCCATAAAGGAGAAGTAATCATCCTTAAGGACTAAGCACTTTGCATTGTTGCCTGCCCGGGGGAGGAGGAACACCATGTGTCCGTAGAACCTCTTCACTTTAACAAAGATGTTACTGAAGTCAATGACTGGTTATGATTCCTTCGTACATAACTTCATAAAGATCTCCAGAGGAAAAATAACAACAAAACCAAACAGCGAATAAAATCCAGATAATGACATTTGTGCAAGCACTGAAGATAACCAAAGGTTTATTGCACATCACCCACACAATCTTTTACAATCCCAGCTAACCCCTCATACAAATAACACAGTAAGCTCAACATATAACCAACGGTAAGCAAAAACCTCACCACATCCTCAACCTTTATTACAGAAATCGACGTGCTTCTAACAAGTGCTCAGGGTCAACATGCTCCAGCAGAAAACCGCAAACTCAGCAAGCAGCTGACGGAGAGAGCTGTAATAGTGGTGCACTGCAGTATGACAAACCCTTACTTAAGAAAAACTACAGAAATTACAGGTTTACAACAACACACCAAGCCCAAAACACAGCTGAAGTGCGTTTTTACCTTTATAGATGGAGAAGGACTAATCCCGGATGACATTCGTGCTGGAAAACTGAGGTGTGGGTCTGGGCAAAGCCTGGCACATACTCTCAGACTAGTTCTCAGCCTAGTGTAAGTTTGTCCACGGAGTCAGAATACAGGGCCTCATGTGGCACGGGTGTGTGAGTGAGGGGGATGGGTGGGTCAGCTGGGTGGACTGAGTCAGGGGGAGGTGGGATTTTAACAGGGGGATCCTGATAGGACCATTGAGAATACACACACATTGATGAATAAACAGACTGATACTGGGAAGGAAGTGACGATTGCAGAGGCTAAAGCTGATTGGACAGTGGAAAATCACAGGAGTGCGCACACTCAGTTTCAACTGCAATAAACAAAAGCTCCATGTGGTCAGGAAATAACTAGTAGACTGTGAGTTATGACCAAAAAAAATTCTGTAAATAAATAGCATTCAAACAAGGTCCTGAAAATGTCAAAATAACAAACAAACAAGCTGATGACATCGAAGTGTTATGTTTAAAAATGGATCTTATTTGTTTTGCAGCCTATTTTGTAACGTATCACTGAGACACAGAGTAAAGTAAACACGACACGTCCTGTTGAGTTTCAGCAGAGACTAAAAAGACAAAACAAATAAGAAAGCTTCCACAATGTTATTCAAGAATATTTAGTCGGTTGTCACGTGACTGAAACACCATCCCCAAAACATAATATACGGATTCAAATAAAACTGTATATATGTTTAAAAGTAAAAAACACTCGATGTTTCTTATTCAATAAAAAGACAAATGAAACATACCTGAAAAAAAGCGGGTAAAAATATTAAGATTTAACGTTACAGCGTGAGTTATGGTTGACACAAAGTTAATGCAACATATAACAATAATGTCTACATTTAAGCTCACCTGCGCTCTTACTTGTGTATATCTTAAGCGTAGCTTCCTCAAAGGAGTAAAACGTCATACACCTGACAATCTTTAACCCCTCTGTAAGAGTTTATTTTGTGGAAAACGCGGATGTCCAATGTATCCTTTAAAATGTTCAGTATCACCTGCTGCGGAGTTCGCGCAGAACAGGTTCACGCACATGCCGCATGTCACGCATTCCGAGCGTGCTTTGAGCTGCAGTCATATGGAGCATGATGTCATTGCATAAGCGATGATACAGCAAAGTGTAATTTGAGAGGTCAAGGAGTGGTAATAAAGATGTCGATTAGTCGTGCGGACTTCGGAGCGGGGATTAAATCAAAGGAGAAAGCGTTGTCATGGTAAGAAGCCCTCGTCCCACGCTAACCGCTAGTGTTGTTACCTGGGAAACAGAGACATCACGCGGTCGACTGGGGTGACGGCTGTGGTTACAAACTCACGTTTACAAGGTATACAAATAGCACTACGGAGAATGTACTCGTTAAATTGTACACAGTACAAACATTGGATTTGTTTGAAATGAAAGACATTTATAATAGCATTACAGTACGTTATTTTTAGGTCTAAAGGTCTTTTTTTCATCCAGCTGACTGGGTGCCCATCACATTCTTGTACAACTAGGCCTACCTGAAAATGTTTTATTTTTGTACAAAGCCTAGTAAATCGTTACTTCAGGAGTCGGAATGCATTCTTGACTCCATCTCCAATTTCCTCTGTTGTGGTTTCTCAATAATTTTTATTGTTAAGGTGAATTGCAGCTCTTTCTTAGAAAAGCTGAACACATGAGAATGGCAGTTGCACACATTGAGGCCTTCGACACAATATTCAGAGGCCCAGATCAGAATTATGTGTCGACTATGGCAACAGATAAGAGCCCAACCCTATAAAACTAGCTCCAGAAACTGCAACCTGTCATTCTGTCCCCTAACCACAACGTCAATCATTACGACATACAGCTAGGCAGTTTTTTTACTAACATGCTGTTTTCATCCTGAAAGACAAATAATAATCAAATGGCTTATGGTGTGTAATCATAATAATACTTTCCAGACACAAACAAGACACTGTAAGGAACACAGTGACAAGTTAATGTTTCCCCTAGTAATCACTTCTCCTTCCCCCTTTTTCTTTCTTTCTTTTTCTTCTAAACCATACCAATAATTTCCAGTCCCCGTTACACTTTAAATTTTTTTTTTATGAGTGGATATTTTTCATTTCGAATAATTCAATCAAAGTAGTTAAGATGCAGCGCTCCCTAACAACGACATAAGGGGCGGTTTCCCAAAGAAGGATTATTTTAAAACAGGACTAGGCATTAGTTAAAGTAGGGTAATGAAGTTGATTTAAAGAGCATGCTTTACAAAAAATAACATTACTATGTGCATCTTAAGACAAAAAAATCCCAATGACATATTTTAAAATATGTCAGTGCAAGTTGTTTTCGATCAAGGCATCTCTAACAATTAAGTGAGTCTGAGACAAGGCTTTAGCCCAGTCCGGGAAACCGCCCCCAGAAAAGGCTAATTTGCCTCCTAAGTCGTCATTACATGATTTGTAAATGCGATGGCCAACAACATGAGTCGCCTTTTGTCATTTATGTTAAGTGCTGACCATTATGTCTTTTGAGGACTGGATAATTAGTTATCATCAGGGGTTCAATTTAAGCAAGTAGTCGCACCCTGACAGACAGATGATGAATCACGTTAAATTGACGGTTTTCCTGTGTTTTCATTTATTCACCACGAGGGAGCAGTGTGGGCTTAGAGGTCTCCCCATTTTCTTTGAACCGCTTTATTGACTAAACCAATGAAGTTGAGACGTGATTCATTGAGTCAATTAGTGGTACATTTTTCTTTTTTCGGGAACGGAGATCTCCATTGCTTTGTTTATTTTTATAATCTGTCACAGCCAATTTTTTATGTTTTTGTGTGAGTGTATGTTCCAATGAGTCAAGAGTCTTTAGAAACAATTATAAAATAAGAGAACCCGGTTTAAAGCAATCCATGTCATTTTCCGACTCTCCCACATGTTTTTGCCTTGTAGTACACTATACCACTCAGTCTATAAACTCTCTCCGTCTCTCTCACATATGAATTTGTGGCTTCATGCAGTCGCTACAAACCCAACATAAACACCCTTCTCGGAACGAGAGCCTCGTATTGGGCAGGTTGTCACTGTTAAATATGGTTATTTCCACTACACATGTGCTCCTGTCAGATTTTGTCATAATATGTGCCCACACGCATAAATTCTAGTGCATGAGAACACCGCTGCGGCCTGGCTGACTTGCGCTAAACTGGAAATGAATGGCCAGTAATCAGTTAGCTCATTCCTCTAGGGGTGGGCGTACATAATGATTGGCATCGCAGTATCGGCACATACATTACGACGGAGGACGGACTTTTGTTTACCCGCCAGACAAACACATGGGTAACATCCCCCTCCTGATGTCTTGGTTCATGTGCAGATGTGCTAGAGTTGAAAGACAGAAAGCGAGTAAGTGTTGGCTCACCGTTTCCTCACCTAAGCGATGGTAAGACGTCGTCAGATAAATAGGTCATAAGTGAAAAAGGAAAAAACAGAGCGGCAAGACTGAGGGGTTGTTGGGTTTATGGGTCAGGCTCGATTTCCTTTCACCACAAGGAAAATAATCTCTTGGCTGGCAGCAGAGACCCGGGGTTTCACCCCGATCCCATTAAAACACGTCAGCTGTGTCATTGATGTTGGATCAGCACAACATTGATTGGTGTCTAAGCCCAGTCAGACCGCATTTGCATAGTCGCGCACTGTAAACTGCTAGTTCGGCAGCAATCGCGGTTGAACAATGAGAGCGACCGGACTGGGTTGATGTCAGGCAATTGTGGTTTGTTTGCAGCTAAAAAGTATCCATGTAAAGCAAAGTATTGCTTGAGGGTGCCCATGGTTTTGCTTATATAAGTCAAACGTTTATTGCCTTGTCTAATTGTAAAATCGAGATTCAGTGCAGCATTCTGTATAATCCTCCAAATTTAGGTTTGAGGGAAACGCAGCAGTGCATTTAATGCTGAAACTATGGTTTGGCAGTGTTAACAAACATGTTCTCTCCGATATAGTCAGAGAAAGCAGGAGAGATGGAAGAAAATAATGAAAGTGAATAAACAGCAGGGTTCAAAAGTCAGATTCTAACTTTACTTGTGAGAAGGATGAGATAGTGCACACCTAACACGTCAATTATTCATCCTCCCTCATGTCGTTCTTAACACGCATAGGGCTCTTTTTTTGTGAGAAATGTTTGTGTACAATAGACCCTTAGGGAAATATCAGTCTGTAGATGAGATTTGTATCAAAGTTTGTTCACGGAAGTCCTGCCACTCGGCGACCATGTTTGCATCACACCTGGGCAGCTATTTACGTCATAGCAAGTCCATAGTCCTATCTCCTGCAAGGTAGATGTTTCTAAAATCTTTGCCAAAAATCACAATTAAACAGCATGTTTTCGTTTTACCAACGTTGGTTACCTATGTCATGGATCACTTGGGAAGACATGGCAGGAGAACCCAAGTGCAGGCACAAGACAAGGCGGATGAAGGGGTTAACAAAAAGTATTTGTTTACAAACAAACAAGACTATACAAAAGGCAAAACAAAACCCACGAGGGGGAAAACAAGACAGGGTAAATAATAAACTTTAACAAGGACACAGACTGACTAGACTTGATAAAACAAACACTTGAAACTAACACTTACTAGACGTGGGGAAAACAGGATCAAGGCAAGGCACAAGAACTGGCATGAAACAGCAACATCACAATGACCAGGTATCATATACAAGGAACGAGCACAGGACAATGAAACATGAGGACTCTTTATAGGGAACAAACACAGGATAATTAACAAGAAACATGTGCTGGGGATTAAGCACTCAGGGAAAGCTGACGAGAGAGTGAGAGGGGCGGGGCCAAAGACAAGACACGAGAAAGAACCATGTCTTTCCCACATAAAACCATCAGGCAATGCCATGGCTCCACTCGAGACAGGAATAAAACATGACATGATAGTGGAACCATGACAAACTAAGCTTATCCTGCGTTCCATTTCGAAGTGCGAGCCCCTATGCCATAAGCCCTTCGCATGGTTTACCCTCCGGAGTTGGAGCTTTGAATGGTGTCTAGGACCAAACAAATATTTCTTGAAGTGCCCTTCTGCATCATCATCCCATGGCCATAAGGAGGCGGTGTCACCACGTAAAGAATCTGCGGAAAGAATCAGGGGAGCAAGTGACCCTCAGCTGTACCCTCGCAAATCCTTCATTCTGAAGGGCCCTTTGAAGGGGCCAGTTATGAGCACTTCGGTTTGGAACGACCCTTCAGTATGGCGGCCATGATTGTTGTCACTGTGAAGAGCTCTTCAGAGGCCGAAAAATCTGAGTCGGAACGCAGGGTCAAACTGCGCTAAAAATCACCTTTTTCGAGGCGGATGTCGATACATAATCCGTTCATCGCATAATTACATAGTAGAAAAGGTAACGGTTTCCCTACACTATTGGTATCACGCATGGGATGAAACACTTGCCGGCTAGGCGGCACAACTGGCGGCATATTTTTGTAGGCTACATTGTGTTTTTCATTTAACAGTTCACGGCGGGTCTATTTTGATTTTTATTCCAATCCAAAATAATAAGGAGGTGTTACATGAACATACACGGTTTTGGTTACATGTCTAAAGTCTGAGTCTTTCTGTCACTGCAAACCCTTCAGTTTCTTGCATACTCCACTTTGCGATTCATTGCTGTATGGCATTAGGCCTTAACTTGCCGCGTTTTGATCTGAGTTCAATAACATTGTCAAAGACGGGTTTTTTTTAAAAGCTGCAAGTATTAGTCAACTTTATACCGAGTAATTTTGTATTACTAGGGATCTATATAGACTAATATATCTATCTATATAATCTAAATAATCTCTTCAATAATGTTAATAATAGTTATTATTGACTTTGATTTAATTTGAGTCATAATTTATACTCTAAAAAATAATGATGAGGGAGAAATAAAGCCGAATGTGTCCAAAATACCCAGCTGAGATATTTATTATAATATCACAAAAAATGATTACAAAAGTTATCCACTGGTTTATTGTGCTTAGAATCATTATTGATGTTAATTTAATTTTATAGCTATTCTTAATTGTGATGATTATTCATACTAAGATTTTGTTCACTGAATTGGTTCACTTGACATGTGTAGGTGGCAATCTGAACCTTTATTAAAGGGCAAACCTCTCTTTCCTTTCGCTTTGAGTGAAAGAACGTCTCGCGGTACAAAGGTGCGCAAGCGTGGAACAGATCGTACAGTGTCGTAAATTGTCGCAAAACAGAATTATCATTTGTGCATGCGCGTTTTCTATTACGTCGTTATGGCAAGCGCCCTACGAGAGCTCCGCCCTATATTGATTGAAGGCGGGACTACCTTCTATAGATTGGCCATATTGACCGTTGACCTCGCCATTGATTGTAACGGCAGCAGGGCATCTTGTTCTATTAATATCTTTGTTTGTATTTATGATGGGGGAATAAACATGCGTTATAAATGTGACAAATAAAGATGCTGTTTTTGAGAGATGACATTCTTTGTATGGTTTCTGTAAATTAAAATGTTCAAACCTGAAACCGTAATATGAAGAGTTTGGTTCCAAAGTGAGATAACATAGTTTTTTCACAAATCATGTTTTTTTGTTGTGCATTCGAATTAAGATAAATCAAACTGCAGTTGATTTGATTTTTAGCCACAATAACTAAAAAAATACTGCTAACTAACACAATAAAACACAGAAAAAACTTTTTTAAACGGAGTTAACAAATTTTGGAACCAAACTCTTCATATCCAACAAGTGGTAATGGAAAGGCTCTTCGTAGAAAATAAAATGGCTATAATATTTAATTTTTAATGTACCCATTTATGAGATGTGTTTTTGGTTATGGATGTTAAAATTCTGAAAATTATGACTATTGAAATTCATACTTTAAAAAAAAAAATACAATCTTGAATAACTTTGAGAGACAAAACATGATTATTTAAATCACCAAATATTGACATCTTATCTACATAGTTATGGTAAACGTTAACATGGAACTGCACATAGATTAATCTCATTCTTCTAAAAAGTTATGTTTGACCTTTCCTATTTTAATTGTATTTAAAGAGAGGGTGGTCACAATGCCACATATTCATTCAGAAAAGTTGAAATGGATGTGCCGCAGTGTTAAGAATCATGCCACACACCGGCAAAGATTGTATTGCGTAGCGGGGAAGGCAAAAACAACTGTAGGCATTTATAAAATAATTCTGTAATTTCAGCTATGGTTTGAGCCCACTTCCTTTACCAGGACTTTAAGGGGAACAAATGATCGAAAGCGGCTGGAAGCACAAAATCACGGTCCCTTTTAAGGAATTTCCCAGCAAGTAAATTTCATCTTTACTTAAAAAGCAAACACTGAACAGAATAGATAAGGATTCATGAGTCGGCCGGAAAAATACCGGGACCCGAAGTGAAGCAACCCTGCTGGAGGAGGGGGAATGGTTAAGGAACGAAAAGAGATTTACCATGAGGTAGGGAAATAAACCTGTATCAAAATGAAATGGATCAGGTTGTAAAAGCATTAAATTGTACTCAACGACGCCGGCGGGTACCTTGGCCAACCCACACATGACTGCATGCAGGCACACAGAGTTAACAAACTCATGCACGCAGTAATCGCAACCGTGTGGGTTTCTTAGTCACTGTTCGAGCATCGTGCCACATGTGTCTCTCACTTTAAGTTCATAACACTGTGTTCCTCGCCTGTGCATTTGTGTTTGGTGGTTTAGGTGTGACTGAGACCTCAATGGAAATTCAGAATTATGGTCAACCAGACAGACTTTTTTCACACTGTGATTTTTCATCATAGCTTTGATTTCTTAGAGAACTCTCTGCTGGCTGGCTTAGATCATCATGAACGTGTGTGGTGTGGTGAAGCTTGTTGATGAAGCTGGCTAAAATGCCTGGCAGAGAAACCGGCACACCTTCATCTGAAACACAACATATGTTGTTCACGTCTATTCTTTATCCTCCAGCCTTTTCCAATCAAAACCATTAATACCAGCCTACACGGAACGCTGAGGTCACTCAATCTGATCTGTTTCATGAGTGTTGAAAGATGCCGTAACTTCAGATGAATGACCTCATGCTGTACTCTTTGTCTTTGCAATGCAGCACAGCCCTAGTGCTTGACCAACCATGCGAGGAGGTGTCTTAAGATATAACGGGAGGAGACACTGACTGTTTGACCATTGGTGAGGGTGGGTAAATGTCTATCAGGTGTGAATGTGTATCTGTAAGTCTTTGTTGCAGGTGTGGCCAATGTTACTGATGAGTCAGTGGTACAACGCGATTGGCAGATCTACTGAATAAGAGGAGCAGCGTGAGGTCCTTTCGGCGCTTTTTGTCCGGACCGTGAGAGACGCCGTTACGAGACAAACGCGGCTGCCTCTGTGCCGATTTCTCAGGGTATTCAACTCAACTCAACTCAACTCAACGCACGCAGTGACGACGATATCCATTGACCCCTGGACAATCAACAATCAATCAAGAACAATCAACGCACGCTATTTATTTCTATTGAGGGAAGTGGGAATTCTTAATGTTCGTGAAAGAGTGACACTGACGTGTGTTTATTTGGGACTGATTTGCCTTCCTTTGCCTGACAGTTTGGTATTTCAGTTCCGGTTTCCCTCGCTGATCCTCTTGTCCTGGAGATCGCCGGAGCCGGGACTTGTGTGGTTGCCGCTGTCATCACCTAGCCTTGGGCGCTTCACCTTTGCGCTACAAGCGCCAAGTGGGTTGGGTCGTGAGTGACAAGACTTTTGGTCGTGTGTGACGAAACTCTGCTTTTAAACTTGATACAATTGTGACGTTTTGCTTACGTAACCTTCTCTCGGTCTAGCGAGATATTGGCTGCTCGCCTAGGTTATATTTTCCATTGTTTTTATGTGAGTCTTTTTAAGGCCAACAGACTGATCAAACTAATTTGTCCTATCGTTATTTCTAATGTGTGGAGTTGATGTTGAAGTGTTTACACCAGTACATTCTTAAATTTGCTATTTGCTCTTGAAGTGTAAATCTCACGTGTGATGGGGTGCTGTTGTATATGACTATTGGTCTGATTGGTGTGTCGACCGTTTCTTGATCGCTGTTTAGCCAGGGGGCGCCATATTATACCATTACTCCTAGTCCTTGAATTGAAGCATTTATATCTGGTTACCTTCAACATGTATACAATGATATTTAGTTTTTAAACTGTTGTATAAATAAACTTTGTATTTTTATAAAACGTTGGTGTGGCCTGTTACTTGTGTATCACAAGGGTGGGATTCCTGCGTGCGCCTGAGTTGGCACTTTACATTTTTGGCGTAAGTCGGCAGGGCCCTTGACATACACAAGTAATATGAGTCACGGCGAGCAGCCCCAAGTAAATGCATTAATGCCATGGTTTATGGGGGGGCCATGGGTCCCAAAATTTGGTGGAGGGGAGCCCTCGAAATTTCAAGAATGGAGAAACCAAATTGAGGCTTTTATTCGGGCTCAGGGGCTTAGTGAGGTACAGCGGGTTGATTTTGTGCTGAGTGCATTGGAGGGGAATGCTAGAAGAGAAGTTCTGCTGTTGGCTGAAAGAGAACGAAATACGGATGTAAAAATTCTAGATGCCCTAACTTCATTGTACGGTGGCCAACAGTCTGTTGCTCAACTACGTATTCAGTTCTTTAATTGTAACCAACAACCAGGGGAAGGGGTAGGACCATTTACCCTTCGTCTACGTGAACTGCATCACAGGTGGCGAGCCAGAGAACCCCTGACTGCTGGAACAGATGATGAATTGCTGCGAACTCAATGCGTTATGGGATTGAGGCATGGACTGATAAAGCAGGAATTGTCAAGACAGCTCCGCCGGACCCTAACATCCACTTTTGCTGATATCTGTAGGGAAGCGAAGGCGGTAGAACAAGAACTGGCCCCAGAGGAAGAAGTTCAGGTTTGTCCAACCCTTTTGACTCCTCCATTAAGGTCAGCAGCAACACCGACCGGAGTGAAGGACCAAGGGACAAATGCTTCTGACTGGCAACGGATGAAGGATTCATTGCGAACTGAATTGCAACAGGAATTAAAAGAGCAGCTAACACTCTTGGGGAAATCCCTGGTAGAAGAACTGAAGGGGCATCTGGGCCAAGCTTCAGCAACGCGATCCCCAGCAACGGATACATCATTCCAGCCACATTGGCGTCCTCACTCCGATCGTGACCCCCGTCGCAAACGTTTGGGGTCAGCTCCCCCCGATCCCCAGCGCTACCAGTGGGGATGCTCAAGGCCGTGCCATCTGTCATGATTGTGGAGAAGGGGGACACATACAGCGATTTTGTCCAAGAAGACGTCCAGCTCAGCGGGGGTTTTCAATACCCCGGGTCACAGCAGGGCCAGTGAACCGGGAGGGGCCCTCAACCGCGCTCCCACAAAGGCCCTCTATGGTGGGTAAGTGCCCAGAGGTTGAAGTGTTGGTCCAGGGGCGACTGATCCCATGCATAATAGATACTGGCTCTCAAGTTACACTTTTTAGCCAATCCTTGTTCCAGCGTCATTTTAGGGAAGAATGTATACAAGATCCCAGTCAAATATCTTTGTTGGCCTTGAGAGCTGCGAATGGCCTTCAGATTCCTTATGTGGGTTATGCAGTGCTGAATTTTAACATTGGGGGTGTGGAAGTGCGTGGGAAGGGGGTAGTTATCGTAAGAGACGACTGCATTAACACAGAATATGGACTTTTAGGTATGAATGTTGTAGCAGACTGTTGGGCGGGCATCTTACAGGGTAGACACCCTGGTATGGCAGCTTTTAAATCGGTATTCTCCCCTTCTGCAGAGAAAGCATGGGATGCAGCATTCGCCGCCTGTCAAAGGGTAAACACCTCCATGCCTGAGGTAGAGCTCCAAGGTGTGGCTAAACTCCAGCGACAACAACCTGTAGTTTTACCCCGGGGAAGTGAGATGATCGTCTGGGCCCATGTCCCACAAGCTACTAACCAGTCTAATTAGGCTGTTTTAGTTAAAGATTTGGATCACCAGGGACAGGAGTGGTGTGTGGGCAGATCGTTGAGCTGGGTGCAAGGTGGGAAGGTCCCTCTCCGTGTCTGCAATCCTAATCCATTTCCCGGTTACCACAACGGCGCCCGCTGGCTTCGGTGACCCAGGTAGATCCAAAGGACGTAAAAGGACGTTCCAGACTCGTGTTACGAAACATCGAACCCCAGTTGGTGGAAATTGATGTTATGCAGGTGGAAGAGACACAGACTGAGGATCACCCAGCCCTTGCCTTGTGTGGTGAGGACCTGACCAAAGGCCAGCAAGCCCAATTGACAGCACTCTTGCGGAAGTGGTCTCACGTGTTTTCGTCCCATGATGACGACTTTGGGAAGACTGCAGTTGTTACACATCAAATCCCCACAGGCACAGCTCCACCGATTCGAGAAAGGTACCGACCGGTTCCTCCTAACCTTTACCCCGATCTGAGGACACTACTACAAGGCATGCTAGAGAGTGGCGTTGTAAAAGAGAGCTCAAGCCCATGGGCTGTCCCGGTTGTTTTAGCGAAGAAAAAGGATGGGTCGTGGAGATTCTGCGTTGATTATCGCAAGCTTAACGCAGTGACTCACAAAGTCTCTTTACCATTGCCACGGATAGAAGAATCCCTTACAAGCCTCACCAGGGCCCAGTGGTACTCGACTCTGGATCTGGCAAGTGGATACTGGCAGGTGGAAGTGTCACCTGCAGATCAGGAAAAGACAGCTTTTACCACCCCCTTTGGTCTATACCAGTTTGAACGCATGCCTTTTGGCCTCTGCAATGCTCCAGCCACGTTTCAGAGGTTAATGCAACTCTGTCTGGGTGCTCAGGTTTACGATTCTCTTCTCAGTTACCTTGATGACGTCATTTTGTACTCTCCCAACTTCAATACCCACTTACAGCATCTAGAGCAGGTTTTCCGTTGCCTCCAGGAGCATGGCCTAAAACTGCAACCTCGTAAATGCCATCTGTTCCAGAAAAAGGTGACCTACCTGGGACATGTGGTCAGTGGCCAGGGGGTAGCAACAGACCCAGAGAACATTTAGTCATTTGGCAGACGCTTTTATCCAAAGCGACTTACAGTGCACTTATTATAGGGACAATCCCCCTGGAGCAACATGGAGTAAAGTGTCTTGCTCAAGGACACACTGGTGGTGGCTGCTGGGATCGAACCAGCAACCTTTTTTGATTTACCAGTTCAGTGGTTTAACCCACTAGACCACCATCTCCATCGAGAAAACTGCAGTCGTTCGCAATTGGGCTACACCAGCAACAGTGAAACAGGTGCGTTCGTTCCTGGGGTTCGCAGGCTATTACCGGAGATTTATCCCTGCTTTCTCAAAGGTAGCTGCCCCCCTCAACCAGCTCCTGCAGGGAAATGCCCATTGCCCCTCCTCAGCCATCCAATGGACCCCTGAGTGGCAGATCGCTTTTGAGTCACTTAAACAGGCTCTCCTTAGTGCTCCTATACTGGCCTATGCTGATTTTCAACTTCCATTTAAGCTATATACAGACGCGAGTTTGAACGGCCTTGGAGCTGTCCTCGCCCAAGTCCAGGAGGACAGGGAGAGGGTTATAGCCTATGCCAGCCGTGGCCTTCATCCCCCAGAGCGCAATGACCAAAACTATAGCTCCTTTAAGTTAGAGCTACAGGCTTTGAAATGGGCCATCACCGTGAAGTTTAAGGACTATTTGTGGGGGGCTCAGGTTACAGTGTTCACTGAGATGGTGGAGATGGTGGTCTAGTGGGTTAAACCACTGAACTGGTAATCAAAAGGTTGCTGGTTCGATCCCAGCAGCCACCACCAGTGTGTCCTTGAGCAAGACACTTTACTCAATGTTGCTCCAGGGGGATTGTCCCTGTAATAAGTGCACTGTAAGTCGCTTTGGATAAAAGCGTCTGCCAAATGACTAAATGTAAATGTAAATGATAACAACCCTTTAGTCCATCTGGACACTGCAAAACTGGGGGTGACGGAACAGAGATGGGTAGCTCAGCTTGCCAATTATTCCTACGAAATCCGTTACCGACCAGGAACCGCTAATAGGAATGCAGATGTGCTTTCTCGAATACCAGGAGAGACCGCTGAGATTGTAGTACATGCAGCACGGAGCGCTACAACCCCACAGTCAACCGAGAGAGTGGGACGATGGGAGCGCCAGCAGAAGGTGGACCCTGACCTGCAGCAGTTGCACACCTGGAAAACACAAGGTGAGCCCCCGATAATAAATAATCCTTCTACTTTGTCTCTACAGCTCCGTTGCTTGCTGAGGGAGTGGGACCGGCTGGAATTTCATAATGGGCCCTTGTCAGACTTGTCACTGAGCCAGACACTGGAGTTCCAGTGCGACAAATCATTGTGCCAGTAGTTCAAGCCCGACAAGTGTGGGAAGAATATCACAAAGCTGCAGGTCATGCAGGTGGCGACAAAATGGTCTCGCTACTGCGGAGGAGATTCTACTGGGTGGGGATGAGCACAAATGCCAGAACGTGGGCGGCCGAATGTCTTAATTGTGTAGTAGGCAAACGGGGAGGAGCACCAAGAGCACCATTGTGCCCCATATCGGCCAGTTACCCCTTTGAAATCGTGGCAATAGATTATCTGTCCCTTGGAAGGCCTTTTGACACTTTCCCATATATCCAGGTGGTTACAGATTTGTTCTCCCGCTATGCGTTGGCCGTGCCCACCAGAGACCAGTCTGCTCCCACTACCGCAAAGGCTTTATGGACAGCACTTATTCTTCCATTTGGCTGCCCAGAGCGTATTCTTAGCGACCAAGGGGGAGCTTTTGAGTCAGATCTGATGAACCAGCTATGCGCAGTGGCTGCAAGAAAAGTCGCACTACGCCATACCATCCACAAGGAAATGGAGCGTGTAAACGGTTCAACCGTACCCTCCTTTCCCTACTGAGCACCATGGATGCGGACTTGCACGCTAAATGGCCTAGCCAGTTGCCAGCTCTGTTGCAAGCATATAATAACACTACTCACTCAAGCACCGGGATGACCCCACATTATGTGCTTTTTTGCCGCCATGCCAGACTGCCAGTGGACGTACTCCATGAAGTCGCAGCGCCACAATACCGGGATAATGTGGAAGGTTGGGTTACGAATCACCATAGAACTCTCCTGCAAGCTTATGCCACCGTACGTAACAACGTTGAACGTCGTCAGCAGTGGAACCAAACTAGCTACAATAGGCGTGCCAGAACCTTGCCACTGTTACCGGGGGAAAGGGTACCCCTAAGGAACTTCCGCCGTAGAGCCAAAGGGAAACTAGCTCCTCAATGGCTCCCTACACTCAACTCAACTCAACTCAACTTTATTTATATAGCGCTTTTTACAATTTTCATTGTTACAAAGCAGGTGTACATGAGACACATTGAATACAAGTAAAAAAACTAAAGGCATATACCTGTAAAAACAAGACAAAGGTGAAAACAACAAAGACAGACATACAAATGCTCCACACACACAATATGCAAACATACATACACACACACACACACACACACACACATTGACATAGACGCACACACACACACAGTGAAAGCACACATTGGCGATAAAGGAGAAAGAACCACAGGTCAAATATTAAACGGACTATAAATTCTTATATGCAATATTAATTATGTCTAATTTCTGAATTCTAAAGCAGCCCCCCCGGCCAGGCAGATAGTGCAAAACAATATGCAAACGGTGGTGAGGAACCCAAAACTCCCATCGAGAAAAAAAACCTCAGGAGAACCCAGGCCCAACCAGGGGATTCCAGTTCCCCTCTGGCAAAAGCTGCTGCCTCTGCACAAGCTCAACAGTGCTTCCACAACAAGGCTAAATAAAAATAAAAAATAAACTTAATAAGGTAAATGATAGATTTAAGATTATCATTCACAATCTAATAATATTTGAAATGTTGTAGGAAAATCAAAGTTGTGGCGTCCTTTATCCAGCTCTATCCTCTTAGCTCTTGTCAGGTCACCACTTCCCATTCTCAGCTCTGCCATCGGGTCTGGGCATGAACTGCATCCTGCGGTAACCTTGGAACAAAGAGACAAGACTGGCTGAGAGTAGAGTACTGTTCTGCACTCTTTGATGCAACAAGTACATCATTTGTTATTGGATGTGTTTCTGGTTCCGGTTGATCTAAATAATGCAGCCTAAATCCTCTGAGGATTAATATTATGGAGGAGAATTGTATGCAAGATTAAAAAGATGAGTCTTTAGTCTAGATTTAAACTGACAGAGTGTGTCTGCCTCCCGGACCGTGCAGGGAAGAATATTCCAAAGTTTAGGCGCTAGATACGAAAAGGATCTACCACCTGCACTTGATTTTGAAATTCTAGGTATTACCAACTGATAGGACGCCTGAGAGCGTAATGTACGTTGAGGTCTGTAATACAATAGAAGTTCATTCAAATACTGCGGCGCTAGACCATGTAGGGCTTTATAGGTAATAAGCAAGATCTTAAAGTTAATGCGATGCTTTATAGGTAACCAGTGCAAGGTTGACAGAACCGGGGTTATATGCTCATACTTTTTTGTACGTGTAAGAACTCGAGCTGCCGCGTTTTGAACAAGTTGCAGTTTTTGTAATAGGCCTGCAGGGCATCCACCTAGAAGAGCATTACAATAATCTAGTCTTGATGTCATGAATGCATGAATTAATTTCTCTGCATCTGACAGTGACAGCATATGACGTAGTTTAGATATATTCTTAAGATGGAAAAATGCAATTTTACAGGTGTTGGCGACATGGCTTTCAAATGACAGAGTACTATCGAATACAACGCCAAGATTCTTAGCTGATGACGAGGATTTTATGGAGCATCCATCAATCGTTAAGCTGTATTCTTGGTTGTTACGTATAGCGGTTTTCGGTCCAGTAAGTAACACTTCTGTTTTGTCCGAGTTGAGTAGTAAAAAATTGTTACTCATCCACATTTTTAAGTCAACTATGCAATCCTTTATTCGATGAAACTGCTGGGTTTCATGAGGCTTCGAGGAAATATAAAGTTGAGTATCACCAGCATAACAGTGAAAGCTAATTCCGTGTCGCTTTATTATATCTCCTAGAGGTAGCATGTATAATGCGAAGAGCAGAGGCCCCAAAACTGAGCCCTGTGGTACACCGTACTGGACTTGTGATTTGCGGGACACCTCATTGTTTATTGCTACAAATTGAAAACGGTCAGATAAATAAGACTTAATCCATTTCAATGCTATTCCGTTAATGCCGACGTAATTTTCGAGTCTATGTAGAAGTATGCTGTGGTCAATGGTGTCAAATGCAGCACTGAGGTCTAGCAGCACCAATAACGAAATACAGCCACGGTCAGACGCTAAAAGCAGATCATTTGTAACTCTGATCAAAGCAGTCTCTGTACTGTGACATGCTCGAAATCCAGACTGGAATTCATCATTAATGTCATTCCTTTGGAGGAAGGAGCATAATTGAGTTGAAACTACTTTTTCCAGAACTTTAGATATAAATGGTAAATTCGATATAGGCCTGTAATTCCCTAGTTCTTTAGGGTCGAGTTTGGTTTTTTTTAAAAGAGGCCTTAAAACAGCCACCTTAAATGCTTTAGGCACATGTCCTAATGTCAGAGATGAGTTAATAATACTAAGAAGAGGATCTATAATTTCTGGGAGCATTTCTTTCAGTAGTTTTGTAGGTATAGGGTCTAGCATGCATGTTGTTGATTTAGATGATCTAAGGATTTTAGACAGTTCATCGTGATCTACTGTAGAAAATAATTGCAATTTCTCCTTAGGGGTACTGTAGTTAGTTTGTTCAGCGGGTTTCACTACAGGTTGCATTGTTATAATTTTTTCTCTTATATCTTGGATTTTACTAGTGAAGTAGTTCATAAATTCATCACTGTTATGCTGATAATCAGAATCTGACGTCGCTGACGACTTATCTTTTGTTAATTTAGCCACGGTGTTAAATAAAAACCTAGGGTTGTGATGGTTTTCCTCTATTAGTGATGAAAAGTAGGCGGATCTAGACGTTTTTATGGCATTCCTGTATTTTCGAGTACTATCCTTCCATGCTATACGAAATACCTCTAAATTAGTTTTCTTAAAGTTGCGCTCCATTTTCCGGGACGCTTTCTTTAGAGTCTGAGTGTGTTCATTATACCACGGTGTTGGGCTGCTATTTTTAATTTTCTTTAAACGCAGAGGAGCAACTATGTCTAATATTTCCGAGAAGGTAGAGTTAAGATTTTCAATAGAAGTGTCAAAATCGTCAACATTTTTACACATGCTAGATATTTTAGACAATTCAGGCAGATTATCGAGAAACGCATCTTTGGTAGTTGAAGTAATCGTTCTACCATATTTGTAGCAAGGAGTTTGATTTGCAGCCATAGGCCATTGAAGCAAACATAATATCAGACAATGATCCGAAATGTCTTCACTCTGCTGAACGATTTTAACATCGTCCACATTTATACCATAAGAAAGTATTAAATCTAAAGTATGATTACGAAGGTGAGTGGGTCCTGACACATGTTGACTAACGCCCATGGAGTTAAGAGTGTCTTTGAAAGCCATGCCCAAGGCATCTGTATCATTGTCTACATGGATATTAAAGTCACCGACGACAAGGACTCTATCTGCGGCCAGTACTAGTTCTGATAAGAACCCACCAAAATCTTTAATAAAATCTGTGTGGTGCCCTGGAGGCCTATATACAATAGCTAGAATAAAATTTAAAAATGTTTTGTCCTTAGTATTAGGTGTCGATACGTGAAGTACCAGGACTTCAAAAGAATTGTATTTAAATTTAGACTTCTGAGAGATGCTAAAATAATTATTGTAAAGTGCAGCAACACCTCCCCCTCTACCTTTTAGGCGAGGCTCGTGTTTATAGTAATAGTCTTGAGGAACGGATTCATTTAGAGTAATATAATCATCTGGCTTTAGCCATGTTTCTGTCAAACAAAGCATGTCTATTTTATGATCGGTTATCATATCGTTAACAAAAAGTGCTTTATTTGAGAGAGATCTAATATTAAGCAATCTGAGTCGTAACAGTTGATTATCTGTATTTTGTTCATGTTTAACGTTTATTAAATTACTTTCAAGAGGTTTACGCAATATCTTATGTTTGCTAATCCCGGGGACAGACACAGTCTCTATTTTATGTTGTTTGTAAGAAGGGATTATTACATGTTGCATATTTTGTGTATTCTGTAACGCGAGACGGCGAGCAGACAGTTGGTTAAGCCATTCAGTCTCCTTCCTGACCTGGGCCCTATGTAGTCAGACTTTAGCATTATTAAGACTGTGTGCCAAATTTCTAGAGAGGAGGGAAACCCCATCCCAGGAGGGATGGAGACCATCTCGTTTCAACAGGTCAGGTCTGCCCTCAAAACTCTTCCAGTTATTTATAAAATCTATATTATTCTGCAGGCCCCACTCAGACAACCAGCCATTTAGTGATGATAATCTGCTATAAATCTCATCACCACGGTAAGCAGTGAGGGGGCCAGAGAATATTACAGTGTCTGACATCGTTTTTGCGAGCTCACACACCTCTTTAATATTATCTTTAGTGATCTCCGATTGACGGAGTCTAACATCATTTGTGCCGACGTGAATAACAATCTTACTGAATTTACGATTAGTCTTAGCCAGCACATTTAAATTTGACTTGATGTCAGGCGCTCTGGCTCCCGGTAAACATTTGACTATGGTGGCTGGTGCCTCTATGTTAACGTTCCGGACAATAGAATCACCGATCACTAGGGCACTTTCAGCAGGTTTCTCAGTCGGTGCGTCACTGAGCGGGGCAAACCTGTTCGAGACTTTAATCGGAACGGTTGAGTGATGTTTTGTCCTGCGACTATGCCGTCTCACCGTCACAAAGTTTCCCAGCTGCAGGGGATTTTCAACCGGAACCGAGCTGTGTGCGCTAACATTGCTCGCATCCAAAATGTTTTCTACGGTCCTAACACTCTTACTATCCTCAAATAAGGATTGGATGCGAGACTCTAATTCTAAAATCTTCTCCGTCAGCCTAACTACTTCCCTACATTTATCACATGTAAAACCCTCGCCGCTGACAGAGAAGGCTAAGCTAAACATATGACATGAGGTGCAAGTAACAACAATAGGAATAGAAGCCATGACTCACCGGGTATGAAGTGCAATCCTAACTTACCAAGGTTGCTTGATGAGTCTTAGTATATACACTTAAAAAGAGAAACAGTTAGCACACAGGACAAACAGGGGGAGATGATATTCCACAGTGTAAACAGAAGGCAAGCTAACACGCTAATATGCTAGCGGCGTTACGATTCAATTAATATAGGTTTAGAAAATAAAGTTATAACTAATTCGGCAACGACAGTGATAGGTAACGATAGTAAAATACACTAATATTAAGACCAGGAACAAATGTGAGGTGAAGCAAGTGTCAGAGGATACAAACTAGCCGCTGGCAGCGATGCAATCAGGAGCAGCGATGCAATTTCTAGTGAAAATACACCCTTTGTGGTGGTGGCCCAGCCACGCAAGGATCAAGCATTCGGCCCGAGACAAAGGAGGGTCCCATCCGAACGATTCACCGCAATAACCTGCGGCCATGCCCTGGGGACCAACAAGCGACCTACTGCAATGAAGAGGGTCGTTCTAGTGAAAATCGGTGCCCCAACCGACGTAGCCTCGGACAACACTGGCCCTTCGTTTCTCTAGCTCGACTCCCTCTTGTCCCTCAACACCAGACTGACACTCCAAGTCCTCATTGTGAGCCAGTGGATTTAGCAACTAGTACTTCCCTTACTCGTGCACCAGCCACACAAGCCCATGAAGCCCCGGGGCCTGACCCAGAAATTTTGCCTTTGGCTGAGCCTGACCCAGAAATTTTGCCTCTGGCTGAGCCTGACCCAGTAATGTTACTCCCTGTAGTTATAAACAACGATCCAGCCCTAGAGCGTGGTGCAGCCATCGACAACCAGGATTCTCGTCGGTATCCCCTACGTGCTAATCGTGGCACAATACCTGCGCGCTACATTCCCTAAATGTCTGGATACTCAATGGCATTGTGCGCTTGACTCTTAAGGACTATGTTCGGGACGACCATTATTAAAGGCGGGGGGAAATGTAACGGGAGGAAACAGTGACTGTTTGACCATTGGTGAGGGTGGGTAAATGTCTATCAGGTGTGAATGTGTATCTGTAAGTCTTTGTTGCAGGTGTGGCCAATGTTACTGATGAGTCAGTGGTACAACGCGATAGGCAGATCTACTGAATAAGAGGAGCAGCGTGAGGTCCTTTCGGCGCTTTTTGTCCGGACCGTGAGAGACGCCGTTACGAGACAAGCGTAACGTGCCGATTGTGCCGATTTCTCAGGGTATTCAACCCAACTCAACGCACGCAGTGACGACGATATCCATTGACCCCTGGTGGCGAGAGGTCCACGAGAACAATCAACGCGCGCTATTCATTTCAATTGAGGGAAGTGGGAATTCTTAATGTTCGTGAAAGAGTGACACTGACGTGTGTTTATTTGGGACTGATTGGCCTTCCTTTGCCTGACAGTTTGGTATTTCAGTTCCGGTTTCCCTCGCTGATCCTCGTGTCCTGGAGATCGCCGGAGCCGGGACTTGTGTGGTTGCCGCTGTCATCACCTAGCCTTGGGCGCTTGCCCTTTGCGCTACGAGCGCCAAGTGGGTTGGGTCGTGAGTGACGAGACTTTTGGTTGTGTGTGACGAAACTCTGCTTTTAAACTTGATACAATTGTGACGTTTTGCTTACGTAACCTTCTCTCGGTCTAGCGAGATATTGGCTGCTCGCCTAGGTTATATTTTCCATTGTTTTTATGTGAGTCTTTTTAAGGCCAACAGACTGATCAAACTAATGTGTCCTATCGTTATTTCTAATGTGTGGAGTTGATGTTGAAGTGTTCACACCAGTACATTCTTAAATTTGCTATTTGCTCTTGAAGTGTAAATCTCACGTGTTATGGGGTGCTGTTGTATATGACTATTGGTCTGATTGGTGTGTCGACCGTTTCTTGATCGCTGTTTAGCCAGGGGGCGCCATATTATACCATTACTCCTAGTCCTTGAATTGAAGCATTTATATCTGGTTACCTTCAACATGTATACAATGATATTTAGTTTTTAAACTGTTGTATAAATAAACTTGTATTTTTATAAAACGTTGGTGTGGCCTGTTACTTGTGTATCACAAGGGTGGAATCCTGCGTGCGCCTGAGTTGGCACTTTACAAAGATTCCTACCATCACGCTTGTAAAGATAATGTTTACCACAACGCAAGTTAGTGTACAGTTCATTAATTAAAAGAAGCCTGCGGCGTAAGAATTCACATAAATTTGTGTAGAAAATAAAAATGCGCAGATTGTTTGTGTGCTAGCGGAATCTAAATGCATTTGGTTGACTTGTGAGTTGGATTGAAGATTTATAGCTGCGCCGTTACCCGGTTACACCTATCAAGCTGGTAGAAGGCATGTTGTTGCATTTATGAGGAAAAAGCCTCAACACACCCACCATTCCAACTACAAAGTGTCAAAATTCGAATGCCATTATCTGAAATATGAATAGATAATTTATTTCCCAGCGTGACGGGTCTTACAGCAGAAAAATTGCATTTATGATGGAGGAACAAAAATCTCTGCTCCATATGCATCACATGTTGCATTGGGTTTGCTTACCTCTATATCATCCGCCAAAATCCATACTTCTCAACGACGCATACAATGTGAAAAATGTAATGCTCCGAGCACTGCAAAGACAATCTACACAGATGTCGTTGCTGTGAATTATAAAGCAAAACAATTTCAAATGCTTTACTTTCCTGTGTGCCTGGGGTGCTGATTTAAAGCCCTCTCGCTTTAAAATGTACTTTTGTGCCTCCTTTACGTGAGATTACTTTCTGGTGTCTTAATGTTTTATGGGCTAATTTAAGCCAACAGCTCTGTCTCGAACGTAATACACAGTCTCTTACCTGGAATTACAAATTATTAAACACTAAATGCAGGCAGTTAACTCAACCAGCGTGTTTTTGAGCCATCATTGTTGCACGTATAAACTTGCCACAGGCCAGGATGGCCTATCTCCAACACCTTGGTTTTTCCTCACAGCAGATATGAGACAAAAGGCACTAAAGACTTGCTCCTCCGTTGACAGTGTATGGGTACACGGACTGCAGAGAGTCAGGTTTCCTGACTATCGAGAAGATAATCAGGGGAGGGAAGGTGACTGTCTTCACCAGCGTTCCAGTGTTTTCCTCTTCCTTTCCCTTTCAGGAAATCAGCCCAGTTCCTCCTGGCTGAACTACACAGGGTGAGGGGTGCCGATCTTGATCCTGCCGCTGGATAACACGCTCTCTTGCGGTCAGATCTTTCAGAGATCAAATCAGTACAAATAGGTTTTCTTTGCGCAACACCTCGAACAATAAGTGCTTTTCCCGTTGGAAACAGTTGCTACAGCACAGGCCAAAGATATACGGCCTTTAACTTTGAAGAACGGGTAGGCTTGTGAGTGTTATCTACCTGCTGATGGAGAAGATTCCAGACAAGTTCTGGGAGAGCCCCTCCATCAGATGTTTTTTGTTGTTGCCTTCATGTTTCTTTGATCCGCTGGGGTCTCTTTGTGCCCTCTTAAGCCATTCGACTAAGTTGTCACACGGTCGCTGATGTTTATTCCGTTGTTGTGGCACTACATTTTTGAGCTTTGTAATGAAAAAGGAGTCAATGCTTGTGAGATTCTTAAAATATTACCAGTCTTGGCATGAATTGCACTAAGCATTTTTTCTTATGAAGACAGCTATTTGTTACTGAGAGGCTTAGGGATGGGTTTAGAGAACCGCTACTTTTTTGGACCGGCACACAATTGGGTCAATATAAGAGCAGCGCTCTACGATCGACCAAGGCGGTGGCACGGGCCCTGGGTCGGACGATGTCCACGGTAGTGGTCCAGGAGAGACACTTCCGGTTATATCTTGTGCAGAAGAGTGACACCAAGGAAGTCCGCTTTCTTGATGCACCCATCTCGCAGGGTGGGTTGTTAGTAACACCGTCGAGGACTGTGCTCAGCAGTTTTTGACGGTGACGGACTTCAACCCAGGACCCCTTCGACATCGGCTCCGGTTCCTGTGCCCCCACAGGCGGCACCCCAGTGAGGACAACATCGGGCCCGAACCTTCACAGCCCCGGTTCTGATCGGTCGGTACGGGACGACTCCTGCCTCGTCACCAAAGCCGGGTCCTTGTTCTCCCCGGGTGTACTCACAGCCGATCGCACACTCCACTGGACTGTGCTCGGCGAACCGACCTCACACCCTGGCGAGGTGTGAGGTCGTACACATACGACAGCTGTCACCACTCTCAAACCGACAATGCGTGCCGTTGTCTCCCCAGGCAGGTAAAAAGGCAGAGCCAACCTTCCCTCCGGGGACCCCCCGCGACAGATGGTTAGCTCCGCCAGCCGATGAACCACCCCCCGTGGGAATGATGAAGCACACTGTCCCCTTGGTCATCCTGTCACAGTCCCTGGGAGCTCGAGAGCTGCCCACACTGTCTCGCTGGCTAATGCGGGCGGTCCGTCTTGGTTACTCGATCCAGTCTGCAGAGACTCTCCCAAGTTTCAGGGCATCAAGTTTCAGGGCATCAATTCGAGCCCGAATCTGATACGGAAAATGAAGACGATCAAGCCGATACATCAACTTTGCCTCTAGTTGGAACATTATTACTGATTATGAGGACTTATGTTGTCTTTTTTTACGTTGTCATGTCATACCGCAAAATGACGTACATTCGTCGAGGTGTGGTTACATGAGGTGTTTCAAGCAGGTCTGGTTGAGCAATTGCTTTTAGATAGAATGCATCTTTTGTTTCAACACTTACATTTTTGTTATCTTACGTGTCTAATACATGCATTGGCTACTTATAACACACCAAAGACACATAAAAACACGTATTCGCGTGTATGACCCCTTTAAAATGTTTAACATCTTTTCACATCATGTGTTTTTTGCATCAAATTATCGAGTGTAGTATCGATAACAGCATTGATCAGTACCGGTATTGCTAAGCAAAATCAATAAAATCTTAACGATACCCATCCCTAGAAAGGCTGCATATGCACATCTGTTTAATAATTTAATAAGACGCAAATTATTTCTACATTAGTTTGGTCTTTCATAATGTTCTGCAGATGCACTCTGGAAGTTCATGTGCTCCAGCCTTCTGTTTTGTCTGATTTCTTATCAGTCTGAACCCACCATCAGTACCCTCAGGAAAAACACAACTCTTCTCTCCCTAATTTAGATGCTTCCCAGACAACCTTGTGGTGCTGTTGTACTAAACGCCTTCGCCACACCCAAGACCTTGATTTATTTGGAGCAGCTGGTGACAGACCTGTGCAATCAAACAATTCAATGTGGTTTAAACAAAGAGATAATGAAGAGTAATGGAGCTGCTAACCCACCCCAGAAACAAATGTATCGATCCTATTAACAAATCTGTTACTGCTCCTACAATGTTTTCCATGAATAACTACTGTAGGTCGTGTAAAAATGACCAGCCACGATTTGGTAGATACAGTTCAGAGGGGACATCTATAAGATTTAGAATTACGTATTTGGCAGACACTGTTTTATCCAAGCCGACTAACATTATATTATACTATACATTGTATCTGAGTATGTGCAATCCACTCTGATCAAACCCATGACCTTGGCGTTGCTAGTGCCATGCTATAACCACTGAGCTACATGCTCCAACCTCTGAGCTATAACCTGTCATCATCACATAATGTGCCACTTATAATATTATATTACTCTAAATATTTAATGAATAAAAATCTTACTGCACAATTCATTTTGAAATGTAAAAAATATTTGTTTAATTCTTATTTAAAATAAGAAATGTATTATGTGTATAATATTAAATTAGAACATTACCTGATATGACTATTTAATTTTTTTTAATTAATTACTAAGCAGTAATAAGTGTGGGGCAGTACAATCTGTCTGAGCAATTTCAACATCATGGATGTTATACGGGAAGGGAAAAATTGAAAAATAAACTCTAGAACAATGTATTGATTATCAATATATTGAACAATCTGTTTATATTTACCGAAAGTTGTGCCGACAAGTCCAGACATAAAAAAATATCATTCTACAAATGTGTTTTCTATTTAAGATGAAGGAAATAAACGAGATATGGCTGTTACAAAATGACACGTTTTTGATAGAAAACATTGTAGGATTTCGGTGAATTAAAATGCACAAACCAGAACAAATAATACCCAACTAATGGAGATGAGGTGGCTCTTCATAAAACTAAATGTCCCCATTTATGAGGAATATTGACCACTTATCTGACTATGGAAAATCATGACCTCACATGGGTATTAACCATGAAGTATTGATATTTGAGCTGTCAGTATGGTGATAACCTTTTGTTAAACCCTTATTTTTAATGCAAGGTTAACATTTGCATGTAATAGGCCATTTAATAAGAAACTTGTATCTAAGTGTTTCTAAAAAGTTTGCTTTTTATGCATCAATTTTGTTTGACTGCTTAAAACAGTGATAATGCATAAATAAGATTAGTGTTGCATTGCGGCTGTAAAGGTGATTATTAAATCTGTCTTGGTTTGCCACATTGATATGATCTTGTTCTAAACTGATGTTAGCCTCTTGAATAAATGGGTAATGTGGTGTGATTTCTCAGTAAGAAAGTAAACTAGAAACTAGTAAATGGAATATTTTTGACACAGTTTTCAAATATTATTACAGACAGTGTTCCGCCTTTAAAGGGATTGTTCACCAAACAATTTAAATTATTCTATTAATTACTCACCAATCTATATACATTTCTTTGTTCTGATGAAAACGGAGAAAGATATTTGGAAGAATGCTATGACCAGACAGATCTTGCCCCCATTGACTCCGATAGGAGGAAAATTACATTATATTTTTTTTGTTCTGTTGAACACAAAATAATACATTTTGTTAAATGTAAGACAGCAAACAGTTCTGGGAGATTTTTAAACTACCATTGTATTTTTGGGACTATCTGTTTTGTTGTAAGCATTCTTCCAAATATCTTTCTCTGTGTTCATTAGAACAAAGACATTTATAAAGATTTGGGACCACTTGAAAGTGAGTAGATGGTGACAGAATTTTCATATTCAAATGGTAAAACCCAAGTCATCAGTTTTTACAGGGATAATCATTTATTTACAGTGACGTGTTTGATTTGGCACCAAGTGTACATTTTTGGCACTTAATATGTAATATGTCAATAATTTAAACTGTGCTCTGGAATTTCAGTGCTTTCTGGAATCTGTGAGAAATGTAACAACACAGGAGGATTCTAAAACATGTTATATTTTAACTTGATCTATCGCAGATCTCAAACTATGGAGAAAAGTATTACAGCCATAACAGCTTTCCGGATTTTTTAACAGAGAAATTAGCAATTCCTGAGGCTGTCGCTGCCAGAAAGTTGTCTGCATTCTACAAGTGAGTTATGCTAGTAAATTATGCTTTATGTTTTAAATTGTTAATTTAATCCAGCCATTGTCCTCATTTAATCTGACATAACTATTGATATGATGAAAAATATTTCCTTTTATACACATCCAGCGTAAATATCAAAGGAACAAAGGAATTTTAGTGCTTGATTATTTCTGATTGATTCATAAACTGTGTGACAAGCAATAATGCATCCAATGAATCAAAACCAGAATTTATATATGAGTGTTGGAATTATGCAAAACCAGAATGGGTTTGTCAACTTGAGCTCCTTAACAAACCAAGGCTCCATTCCGAAGTTGAGAGAGAGAGAGAGAGATTGATGACCAGCTTTGACTAGGGGGTGTGGGGTTTAAAATGCGTATAATTATTGGACTGTTGGGAAGGTGCTGAGGAAACAGATTGTGGACCAATGGCAGACTCCGCTGCCTTTAAAAATGCTGACACATCCCGTTTTTTCACCGCGAGGAGTAGCAGGGGGCTGGGAGAGGTGACATCCTGGTCCCTCTGTGGCCCTCCTGCAGTCTAGATTACCGTTTCAACAGTCTTTATCTTTATTTCATTTCTGCCCATTGTGATTTAATGGAAGCACTTTCAGGAGAACTATGCTGCCTTAACAAAACAACAGTGTGCTGAATGTCTGGAAAAAAGTGGAGCTATTCTTAACTGTGGTACTGCGGGAGGTTGTGATGTGTTTCTGATGGGAGAATGTTAATGTCTGCCTGTGGCCTCAAAAATATGTGTTTGTTACCAGATTAAATGCCACGATGTTGGCGAAGATCATTATAGTGGCCCACAAGGAGGCAGTAGGTTCAAAATTAGGCCATATATACAGTAAGAGAACAAGCACTGCATTAATGCCTGCTGGGAACATTCAAAATAACATATTTTCATATATAGCCCATGCATATATCCAGTACGCACAGTTTGAGTTTTTTTGTTTGATATGTGTATCAGTGCAAACATTTAAAATAAGTAGTGTGTTATATCATAGTGTTTTGAATCTACACTTATGATAAGGTTTAACTACAAATAGTTAGTGCACATATTAACAAATTAAAAATGTTCCGTCATCATTTACTCACCCTCTTGTTATTTCAGACCTCTATGACTTTCTTTCTTCCGCAGAACACAAAAGAAGATATTTTTATTTTTGGGTGAACTATCATTTGAAGCCTTGTCTGTGAAACCAAGCATTTGTTTATTTCAGTACTTTTAAATGTTTGCGAAACCCACAGACAAACACAAAGGGTGGCCAATAGTACTGATTTATAAAAATAAATATAAGGTCTATAAATTGAGATGAGCTTTCAGTGCAACAGTGATGTTATTTAGCATTTAATGTTGGACAAACTGTATTTGTTTCTTTGAGCTTCACCATTTTGATACTAGAAAATCACCTGAATCACCTGAAAAAAGAAGTCGATATGGCATTAGGGTGTGTAAATTATTTTGAATATTTAGCTGAACTATTCCTTTAAATAAAGTTGAATGAATTAGTTTATAATATACAACATACATTAAGCAATACTTATATTTATAAAAAGCCTTTGCCTCCCTCTTGTATGTCTCCTGTTTATAAAATACATCCATCTACACATTATGTTCATGCCTGAGGGATTAACAAAATATTTATACTGGATTGCGGCATCAGACTACGCTACCACCGTCCAAGTAGGGTGACAAAACGAGAGCAAACAAATCACAGCCAGGAGACTACACACTGGATCAAATTGCTGTTTTGTTATCAGCTTTTTTTTGTCTTAAAGATATCCGGGGAATCCAAAAATGACAAAATCATGGCAGGTACTTTTTTAGTGGAATTTATAGCAATCCCTTTCATTACAAGTCCTGCTATATCATTAGGTGGTTCGTGGTTACATTTATGCCTACATGCGACTGTGCAAAATCGATTCTGTTAAAACAAAGCCTAATTTTCTCAGAATATGGATTCCTAGTCCTGTGCCGAGATGAGCTACAGGAGGGGTCACGGTTCGGGGGGTGCAATGTTTGAACAATAAAATTGTGTACTATTGATGGCCCTTGAGAGCCCCTTGATAAGCCATATTTTTTTGTGCACTCTTCCCTGCGGGGCCACTTCTGCACCTCATGATTTTGGAATGATGAACCAGTGTAATAAAACAACAGCCTTTAGGGTAAACCTGAAACATGTTTTGATATAAACTATTTAAATCTTTTTGGTCGCTGTATGCCTATTTTATACTTTTTTGGGGTTTAAGACAAAACTCTCCTCCTTGACAAGCTCCAGATGTAAAATATCTCATATCTGTTGACCAGGTCACAGTTTCTTAATTGGCCATTTATTAGTTTCAATTTCCACAGCATGGTTGAAAGGTTTTAATTTGTGTGGGAGTGCAGCATTTCATTTACAGTTTATAAAAATAAATAAATTCACAAATTTAGATTTAGTAAATTTGTGTCTGTACCGATCAGACTCATAAATATTTGATTAAAGCCAAAATTGCATTGCTGGAACTGTAGACAAACAAAGGAAATCTCCATTTGCTTTGTTGAGCTACCTTCCTCCCGAGATATGAGAGGTTTGCGGCCGTGTGATCCATCACTCAGTTATTTTGTCTTTCCTGTTATTTTAAAGAGATGTTAATGAGCGTAATCTTTATCCTGAATAGGATTAATATGAAACTTTGAGCCAATCGAAAGAGGAAATGCCAAACAATATTCCCAAAATAGTATTCTTGGATCTCTCTTATATTCTTCCATTACTATGATGTAATGGAAACAATTATGTTTTATGTTTGAAGTACATCTAAAAACCATGTATACATTTGTATATAAATGTAATAATAAGTGGAATATATTATATAAATTTAATGTCCAGCTAACATTATAAGTAAACTTGAAAGATTTATGTTTCTCTTGATATATTAATATATAATTTCTCATCACTGTAATGTAGCTATTGTTAAATGTATTATTTTATTTGAAAATCCCGTTCTATATGACCAGGTTTAATGAGGAACAGTAGGAATGTGCAACAATATTCATTGATAATCTTCAATTCCAATCTCCAAAATACTTTGATCTACATATTTTCCATTATTTGATGCCAAATGATTGAATTGGTCACCATATAACATTATACATAACCGTGTTTGAAACATTTAATACAGTGTCATATATTCTTTAAAATCTTGACTGCCTCAACCCTATTCACACCATTCAAAAATATTGTCCAGGATATTCCTCAAAAATCCACCTGGTGAAATAGAGAATTTACACGGCGCAACATAATGGTGAGTAAATGATGACAGAATATACATTTTTGGCCAAATAGTTCCTTCAGGAAATGTTTAGATGAAATAAACCCATTTAGTTTATTATTTATAAGCTCTGGAGAGAACAGACGGAAAATGTAGATGTGAAATTTAGCTTGAGGCATGTTGCTACAGTATTTGCTGACCATAGAAACTCACAGGCCCCTGCATCCATTTAAAATCAACAGAAGTAAAAAGCTCCTGGAGAGAAGAATATGCCATTGCTCTAGAGTTTCTACTGCCTGACAGGCAAAAACCATTGTGGCATTCACCGCTGTTTAATTACACGAAGAAGCAACATTCATTTGTTTTTCACGCCATTTTTTCCCTAACCCAAACAATTCCAGTTTGCCAGAAAGCCTCTTTATTGGGTTGGTTATTGCCCTTTGGACCCAAAGAGCTGGCGCTTGCGCTACAGGAAAAGAGTTCTGAAATGGTCCTCAAGAGCATCTTAAAACATTTTTATTGTCATTTTAGAGAGTGTGTGTTTTTCGCTGCCAAATGTCTTTTGGCAAACCGTTTTTCTGCTACACCATTTGGCAGGGAAATGTGTTAAAGAATCATTTTTGGGCTGTTGAGGAGGAGCAAGCAGGGCTTAACGGAAGCTGCAGAGGAAAAACATCAACTGCTTGAGTTCCTGCTAAACAACAGTAAACAACAAAACAAGCACCAGAAGCTATATCTTTTCTGGGCTAAGTTTAAATGTCAACGATTTCTTTTATGACTTGAAAGAGAAGAGCAGATTAAAAGCCTGTTAGTGAATGTATGCTTGTTAAATAAGAAGCATGTTTGCCAAAAAGGCAGCAAATCGGAAGACTTGGATATATCAGAGGGTGGAATTGCATTAAGTTTCACTTGGAAACCGACTATTAGATGGATTTAATGTTGGCCACATGCAGGGGGCTTCTAGGAAAGCTCAGCAGGTGTGGTGCTGATTTCATACCAAGATTCATACCATGAATCACAGCCATTATAGTCGATTCAACTAACACATTGTTAACGCTTTGTTTGCTCTCAGAGTTGTCCAACTTTCTTCAGTTGTCCTCCACAGGTGATTCTGAATTTAACATGGTTTTAGTCACAGATGTTTGTTTTAGACTGAACAAATAAAAGGGGACAAAATTTTTTTATAATCTTTTTTGTATAAGCCGGTTTGAAATGTTGCCTCAATGAGTTAATAAAAAGATAATTGACGTCTCCCACAATTCAAGCTGTGGATATCATGCAAGGTTGTGCCATTACCCCCAATCTTTGGCTTCACAGTAGCCGACTTTTATGCATAATGTAGTATTTTTATTTGAAATTTGGAGAAGGTCTACGCATGATGCATATCTCATCATGCCTGTCTTGGCAGGCTATTTGATGTTTGGGTATTTCATAGTCCCTTATCGGTAGCATTGCCATCGCAAAGACTGTTTACAAATATCAAAAAACAAAATGTTATCCGGCAACCCCACCCTCAATGAATCCTTTCAGTAATACAATGGGGAGATATGACCCTAAAATTGCCTTTATCAGTAACGCAGAACAGATGAAGGAGGTGAAGCTCTGATAACTTCGGGATCATGATTGAGCCTGGCGTTTGAAATCGAATCCGTCCCTCTTATCTGCAGTTCTTGCCTCTTGATCACACTAGAGCAGCAGTGGATTATGGGATGCATACAAAGTTTGCTCCCCAGGACCATTACGGTTACATTCTCTAGCCCCTGGCATGCTTCTTCAACCCAAACGCTCTAAAGAGCACTCGCCTGGTCCTTAGAGGTGCGTTGGCATCCCCCTCTCCCAAACCTAATGTTCACATCTGAAAGCAATTCTAGGTCTGTGTGTGGGGGCTGCCGGATTCCAGTGAGACCCCCTCACCGGCAGGGAAGGAGGGAAGTAAAGCATCGGGAAAAACAGGGATGGCAATTAAACAATCGCTAGCCTTTTGATGGAATTCCCGGCGGAGTTAGTCAAAGCGGGATTAATCACCAGACTGATCCTAGTTAGCAGTCCACATTTTTTTTATCCTTTATTACTAGCTTGTGTTGCTTCCTCATTATTATTACGAAATCCTTGACGGGTCATGAAAACTGAAACGTTATGAAGGTGTAAATGGGATTTTAATAACACGATTGTGTAAAAGCTCTAGGCGTTTGGATTTTAATTAAATAAACGGCTTTAAGATTACCATCTTAATTGATATCTTCAAATGATATTAGGTTCAAAACACAGTATTAAGACTTACCACAGGAGGAATTACCTCCTTAAATTTCCTCAGTTATCAGCTCATGTGAGCATTGTATTAGAACCATCAATTTGGTTTATGTTCTACCCAGGAAACAGGATAATTGCATGGATTTACATTCAAAATGACTACTTTCCCTATTGCAAAATCATGATAAATGCATTTTTCTCTCTCTGTGTCACACAATTTTTGCTAACCATTCACTCGAACATATAATTTTATCCCAACAATTCAAAGCTTAATGTAATTTCAGTTATATCTTATAAACTCTGTCAGAGTTTCCTCCTCTTCAAACACAGCATCATTTATCATTGGCTGTGTGTGTAATTGTCGGATGTGTTCTCTGTGACACGCAGACAGACACATATGGCTGCGATCACGTGCATGTGTGCGTTCCCTTAACGGACTTATGCGGCTATGACTCAGACAACAGCATTGATGTTTTATGATACAGCTCACCCAGTCTTGGCAGGAGTAGAGACACAAGGATACGCAGGATGAATGTTTTACATCATGCATTTTACGGCCTCATTTGGACACAACAGCTTGTACCGTGACCTCAAGACAAAAAACACTCCAGAGGCGCCCCATCTCTAGAGCAAGAAAAGAGAAGGCCACAATAAAAATACGTCACACCTGGAGCTGAGACATCCGACACTAACCTTGGTTCTCTCTTTTGGGGGAAGTTAGAGGTTCTGAATGGCGAGAATTCTGCTGTAACTTGAAGCAGGTGGTGGGAAGCAAAAGTCCGGTGCAGGGACTCTTCGCTGTCAAGGAACGGGATTATTTAATTTGATAAAAAGGGTTAGACATTACAGGGACCTGAACGGAGATCCTCCAATGGCAAGTTTTGATTTATGACACTAGCGGACGAAGGTGGCAGCATGACAAATAACCCGCTGATAAATTGGAATGCCGTTTCTTTACTCTCAAATCTGGATTCATTCAAAATAAGGCTGGTGCTGTTAGATAAATGCTGCACAGATGAGCTCTGGCAGACATTGTTGGCTTCAAAGTTCACCTTTTCTACTCGATGTATTCTGCGATTTTACAACAAGGAACCTGACCTGTGTGTGTTGTCTGCATGTCTGTCAATGTGGATGTATAATGATAGGGTCCTAAAGATAGGGGTGTTATAGACAGAACCAAAGCTTGATCGCGATCCAGCAGGTCTTTCCAGATAACCCTAACACCCAGGCGTGCAGCCATGTAGTGGAGCAGACAACCGCAGGTGCACCAGATCAATCCCACCCAACACCACATGTTCAATATAAGTCCAATGTTCGTTCGTAAAGTATAAAGCCACTTTGACAGTGCATTGGAATCAGCTGAACCGTTCACATCCATCCCAAACAAGCCAGAATCTAGTATAGTCTTCTGTCTGATGGTTTGATTACAGCATCCGTCAGCATTCTGTCTATGGTGTAAGTTCTCGTGTTTTCATGTTTTTACGGGGCCCGAGCTCCAGCCGTCTATGGGGAGTGGGCTGCAGCGAAACATATGGCGGGTCTTGCCAGTTACATTCTTTCCAATCTGATAATGGCTCTTATCGTTCTGAGATGGAGGTGCTGAGTAGGAGATGCGTGTTGGGCTTTACAGTAACATCAATACATTCCTGTTCACATTCCTCACGGCCAGTGAAAACACTGCCGGTCCGATAACAGAAAGGGCAATCAAAACAGCGATAAATCGTGCCGGATATAAAGAGCAGCTCACCAAAACATAGCGGCCTCAAACAAATACTTTCCACGGCAGCGCTAAATGCCTGTAATACCCCCGACTGGGGCCGTTTCAGCTTCACTGACTGTGTTTTCTTGGGTCTTTGTCTCTGTTCCTCAAATCAACCGTACGATGTTTCCAAACACCGGTTGGGTCACTGCAAGGTACCCAATATCATCTTCTTGTTGATGACTGCTCAGCCCGTTAACTTGCTACGTGACAAGGTTGCTAAAATTATGTCTTACAGGACCATCTCTGGCCCAGAAATTTCCCTGGACTTAATATACCTTATGAACTTTGCACATGTCTTCCACATGGTTTTAGCTCTGGTTCATTCAAAATGGCTAAGCTACCGATTTGTCATCGTTGAACAGATGTGTTTTCACATTTTTTTCTTGATACAAAGTTCTATCCATCACCATGGAGGGTCTTTATGTCAAGCAGCAGGCCCATGCTGGTCTCATGTTCCCCTTCCCCCTACACCAGTAATGGGGATCATTGGGAATAGGTCTACAGCGGGAGAGGGAAGTCTTATCATTGATCCACCATCTCCCCTCCCACGCCACTCCCACTTCAAAGCCAGGTAACGAGAAGCACCTGCCCCAGCCGGGCCGAGGAAGTCTTTAGGAAGAAGTGCAGATTGAGATAAAGCACAGGAAATGCAGAGAAGCAGGCATTTTAACTTAGCTCAGCAGTGATGAAGAAGCCAGGAAGATGTACAACAAAAGCAGGAGGGCCAGGAAGGTTCGTCGGTTTGACGGAGGCTCAGCGACCTAGCTTTCAGAGACCTTGCAGAAAGCTAGGCTCACAAAGCTACTCTGCCTTCTCAATCCCAGTGTTTTTTTATGATGACTACTTTGAGGTGGACTATAAATAATGTGGGGATTAAGCATATTTATTATAATAACATTGATTCAAGCATCAGTAGCATAAAAGTAGATAAAAGTCAACAATGTTCATAATGGCACATTGAAACTGTCAATACATAACTAAGCCGATGGAAATGAGGATTTGCATGTAAAGGTTATTTGAGTTCCAGTTGTTTCTTGATGTTATTTTCTGGAGGGAAAGAATGAATATATGTCAAAAAGAAAAAGCGAAAAATTAGAGATATCTTTACAGACATAATGTGTTTCGGTTACAAGTTATTGTTTATGTACATTATCACTGTTTTATGGTTTTCAAATAAACCTGTTGCCGTTTAAAGGGTCCTGCTTTACTATTTGCACTTAGTTTGTGTGTGATGCACGTGAGAATGTTTGGTCCTGCATGGGAGTCTGAAAAAAAAAGAATTCAAGAATAAAGAGTAAGGTTTATACACCGCACAGTATCCGCACACTCTGGTTGATCTGGTTGATCTTTTTGTACAATTGATTATGCAAAACAGTTATCATTGTTAGTGTTGTCTACACCTTTAAACTTCTTAAAATAACAGTTATGATAAAGGTCCAGACACTTTTGAAACTCGCTCTAACCTGTTGACCAATCACAGACTGAATCCAAAATGTATGATTTGAATAATATTCAATCCCATGATGCCACAGAGGGAGAGAATTGCCAAATTCAAAAGGTTCTAAATTAACCGCGGGAAATTTCGTTTCAAGTGTAAGTGATATAGATACGAAGAGGTATGTTTTTCATAGTTCAATTGTGCTTATTTAATGCCTAGGTGCACTATATTTGTGACTGTTGTGATTACATCATAGGTCAAAGAGCATACAGGTCATATGTGACGCTGGACCACAAAACCAGTCTTAATTAGCACAGGATTATTTGTAGTAATGGCAAAAAATTCATTGTATGGGTAAAAATGTAAAAAATTTTAAGCCAAAAATCATATGGATCTAAAGGATCATGTTCCATCAATATATTTAGTAAATTTCCTACCATAAATAATATATAAATTGCTTGAAAAAATGGTTCGCGAATCGGACTAGGGACAACTCATTTGCGTTATTCAGAGTCGACTCCCTTTTTACCTTCGGATTACAACTTGGCAGACTGCTTACTTTCAAACACTGCAACATTACACACTGCATGAAATGTAATTTTCATGATCTGATGTTATGTACTCTTTAAGACTAGTTTTGTTTCTCAGGGTCTCATGACAATGAAAAGAATTAAGCATAAAAAAAATTCTTGTACAGTCTAAAAACAAAACCAAGATTTCATCAAAATGCATATATGAGCAAAAGAGCTCTTTTTCTCGAAAAAATTCAATGCGAACAATAACACTGCAATGAGCCAATTATAATGAATGAAGCTAATGCCTTTATAAGTGCAATGACTTTTAAATTCACTGCATGCAAACTGTTGCATATTATGGGTACAAGCACTGATTCTTTGCAAAAACTGAACACCTGGAAGTTAAGCATTGTACGCTATACGGAGGCTCAGTATTCTTCTATGCAAAACCCAGAAGCGAGTTAGCATTTTAGGACTTCCGGTTCCATCGCTCCAAAGTCTATGGGTTTTTTTAATAGGTTTTTGGTAAACTGCCCGAAATAAGGTCTGTGGTTAACAAAACCTCTTAATATTTCATTCTGACATAAAACACACCAATTATAATCGCTAGTGATTTTTTAAAGAATTAATGTGTCTTAAAAACGGCGGTAGCTAACAAGTTGATAAATGCGAATTTGCTGTGGACATAAGTTATCATCGCACATATTAAGCTCACAAATAATGCAATATGTGCACAAATCTCTTAAAATGTAGATGTGGATTCATTCCCGGAGTAATTAATTACAAGGGACCACATTTTTGAATAATGTTTAAAAGAGTTGCAGAGGCTTGGTGGTGGTGACGTTGATATCGAGCTACCTTAAGTGTAGTCCGTTTATAGCATCGTGTTAGCTTTTATCTTCTGCCGATTGTATTTCGGCTTCAAAAGTAACAAATGTTGTGTTAATTTGCAAAAATAAGCTTGATAGACAAAAAGTGTAAACATCATAAACCTTTGTTAATCAAAGAGCATATTTTTTTCGATCGTACAAAAGTCTATGGGAAAAATGTATTTGCTTTTGGTCAAGGGGCAAAGCGTGCTGCTTACTTCGGGTTAGCCTACAAAAATACATCAACTCTGAGGTACTGGATTGTGAACGAAAAAGACCTTCAGCCAGAGGAAAATCTTAAATATGTAAAGCCATGTAAAGTAACTATGTAAACTAAATTTTATAAGGAATTAATGCAATAATGTTATTTTTATAGGTTTTATTCCCCATCGAGGTCCTGAATCTCGTCAAAGTCATTGAAGACCATGTGCATCCAATCAAACACTGGCCATCTGCCACCTCACCACACCAACTGTTTACAGCACCTCACAAAACAACATCTACCAAACTTTGCACAAGTCAGAACTTTGGCTCTGCTTAAGAAACCAAATAGTTACAGTTGCACAGTTATCCTCCATCATTTGAAGATCATTAATCATTGTGTCGTAATGCAGAAAGTCTTCGACTTTTCGAAATTTGTAAGTACGATGTCTAGCTGTGCAGCTGTCTCCAGGTTTGCCACTGATTTATCATTTACAAGATTTGCAGTGATGGTGGACCCCAGAAACGGTTGTTGCCTCTGACTCAGCTTTATGGGCGGTGTCCCATTAACAGACCACACTCACTGTGGTAGAGCCAAGTGAAATTATTATGACTGTAACCTTGACCAGACTGCAACTCTGAATCACTGATGTCATCATGTGGGAGATCCAGTTTGTAATGGAGGATCTGGACTGAGGTGGCTAGGAGCTACTGAATAGTTTAAGAGTTGGGTAATGTACTGGAATTCAGTACACTTAGTCACGTAATATGCCTGTTTCTGGAATAGAGTTTGCATATCATTCAGCAGGTTACAAAGGACAAATTCCAGTTCATTCACACGTTTTTAAGAAGAGATTTTGAGAAATGTCTCAGTGGTTTTGTGTCCATTTTGGAAGTCAATATGGGCCAATGTTGTTTGGTTACCAACGTTCCTTTGTATTCTGCTAAAGAAAGTCATACATGACTGGAAGAGTAATTTTTTTATTAACTATCGCTTTAAACACCGTGCAAAATGTTGTTGTCCAACTATCCTTGCAATTTCATCGGGTAATAATAACCACCCCAGTTTGCCTCAGACCAGAAGCCGAGCTGTCATTCATCACCACAGGACCTCCGTCTTGTCACCTGACCCACTTCTGGTGCCACTGTTGCGGCGGGTGTTTCTGTGGCCTCCCTGATAAGTGTGGGAGGCTAATTGCTGTGGTTTGTCACCCTGCCAGAGTACGAGTAGATGGGCCAGTTTCACTCCTTGGTATGTGTGTTATATAAATACACCAGACGCGATTTCTTTAAGACTGCAAGGGAAGCTCAGCTTCCCCTATAATTGTCAAAAAATGAATGGTCAAATATATGTACTATTATGTTAAAATGTATTGACTAAAAATGCGTTAAACACGTTCATCTCGAACGAAAACAATTTCGTTCAGAATCAGCTACTTAGGTCGGCTGACTCGATTTCCTTCTCATTCATTCCCGTAGCGTACAGTGCATTACTCTGTTGAAGCCCAGCGTCCATTGACTTCAATGGGGCTGCTTTAAACAGTTTTTTTCAGTGCTTAGAAACAAGACGGTCATTGGATAATGCTGCGATTATTTCCCGCCCACGGACGCTCAGCGTCTCTGGGATGAATGGAGGAGTGGGCTGGCCCGGACTCCGAGCGTCTGCGTGATGATTGGAGGGTCTGTCATCTCTTTTTAATCAACTTTTATGTCCTAAAACGCTCGTTTTTTTGGGTCGACAGCTTATAAAAACGTATTTCTTGTTTTTTTTTTAGCTTGTTTGCTATACACATTGTCACATATCAGCTTTTAGACATTGTTTTTTTTTTGTTATAAATAAATGACAAGGAGGCGGCAGCTTCTCGCAATGCAAAGAGACGGTTGGTGTGGGCGTGGGCGTGGTCTTCAGATTATGACGCGTATCACTCTGTGTCTCCATTTCCAACTCAGTCCCATTTTGCATGTGTTTTCGAAATTTTCGAAAGCGGATTTTGCATGTGTAGTCGAAAGACAAACTGCTGCAACCTTCATCCTATATTTCACACAATTTCACACCACATTCATTGTTTCAGTTTAACATAATTCCCACATTTCCTCCCGTTGAGTTAAATATATATATATATATTAGATCGTTTGTTCATTAATTCATATAGTCTGAACTAGCCAGCTAGCAAACTGCACACGGTGGCAGACAGTGCTAATATTGTCGACCTGATTTTGGCAAAGCCATTAGAAAGTCTTCCTTACGAGGAGAAACTTAGAATTAAACAGCAGGGCAGATCAACACCTAAGATTGATATAGTGCAAAAGATAGGGAAAAGTAACAGGTCTTTTCAGCTCTCCTGGTATGACAAAGTTAGCTGGCTGACTGGAAGTGCTGTGAAAAAGAAAATGAACTGCTGGCCATGTCTCTTGATGAAACCATCTCATGGATGTGTTGTTTGGTCAAAATTGGGGTTTGGAGATCTGTCAAACTTTGACAGGGCATATAAAAGGCATGAAAATAGCAATGAACATGTGAGTGCATGTGCAAGATTAAGTTGCATGGGCAGGATCAGGGTTGAGCATGCAATCAATGAAGGTGCTCGCATTCAAGTGGCTAAACATAATGAAACTGTTAAACAAAACAGGGCCTTCCTAAACCGCCTTATTGATGTGACATCCTTGCTTGGCTGGCAGGAGCTGTCATTTAGGGGACATGATGAGAGTAGTGAATCATCCAACAAGGGGAATTACAGAGAGTTCACAGAAACATTAGCTAAATATGACTCTGTCCTGTCCACACAATTCGAGTCCTCAACTGTGTTTTCTGGTATGTCACACACTATTCAAAATGACTTGATCTCTGCTCTTGCAGCCACCATTTCTGATCAGATCAGAGATGAAATTCAGGATGCTCCCTTTTTTGGATGGCAGGTGGATGAAACCACTGATATATCCTGCCGTGCCCAACTCTCTGTCATTATGTGGATAGTGCAAGTAAAATTCAGGAGCGCTTCATTGGATTTTTTGATGTTTCTGGGGGGCGAGATGCTCAGTCCGTTTTTGATGTTTTAAATGAGAACATGCAGGGCTACAATTTTAAGGATAAGCTTGTGGCACAGACCTATGATGGGGCTGCTGTCATGGCTTCAGCTCTCAATGGTCTGCAGGCCAAAGTGAAAGCAATAGCCCCCAGTGCAATGTTTGTGCATTGCTATGCACACAGACTGAATCTGGTGCTGTCACAGGGGCCAAATGCTTGCCTGAGTGCAGAATTTTTTTTGCATCACTCTCTGGGTTTGCCACATTTTTCTCAAAATCCACAAAGAGGACGTCTTTTCTGGAGTCTGCAGGCTGCTCAAGGTTGCCCAGAAACGCTCCTACTCGATGGAATTTCACATCACGGATAGTGAGCACTGTGGCAAACAATTATGATGGCCTCCTGCAGACATTTGATAACATCATTGCAGATACGACAATGGATGATGATACACTGGATTGTGCCAAAGGCTTCGTGAGGAAACTGGAGGATTTTGAGTTTGTGTTCATGTTGTACACATATGAACAAATCTTCTCTGAGACTGATGTGGTCTTTGATATTGTCCAGCAGAAAGCGAAGGAAAGCGAATGCTCACCGGGAGACTGCATTTATTTATTTATTTAGAAATTATATATTATTTATTAGTATGATCTTACTCGTTGTATAAATACAATGCACTGTGCTGTGTTTTACCTTTTCTGTTTTTCCTGTTTGCCCTGTAAAGCTGCTTTGAAACAATACACATTGTGAAAAGCGCTATATAAATAAACTTGAATTGAATTGAATTTTCTTTACTGCAAGAAAAGAATTGAGTCTCTTCTTGCATTTGTCAAAGAGAAGAGGTCAGAGGGGGCTTTCCAAGCTGTTTATGCCAAAGCAGCAGATCTCACATCAGACCCAAGAGATGAGCCCATGAGAAAGCGCCGTCTGACCCAATTGCAGGATCCCCAAGAGCGCTACAGAAATCTGTACATGGCCATCCTTGATAACATCTTGGAGCAGATTCCTCGATGTTTTTCAAATTTGGAAAGTATGCTTTTCTTAGAATTAGTCAATCCAGGGAAATTTGATGACATGAGACAAGCATTTCCAGAGGAGGCCTTCCAAAGTGTCCTGAAAAGTTATGGCCATCACTTTGATTCAGGGAGACTGAGGTCTGAACTTCAAGTCCTGTATTCAGATCAGGACTTGCAGAGTAACAGGGGAAAGCTGTGTGATTACTTGGTGTTCCTTAAAGACATGGAGTTGGACAGTGCAATGCCTCAGCTTTACAAACTGTTCTCATTAGTGGCAACAATTGGAGCTACATCTGCAGGTGTAGAAAGGAGCTTCTCCTGTTTAAAGCGGCTCAAGTCCTACACCCGTAACACAATGGGCCAAGGCCGTTTAAGCAGCCTAGCTCTGCTGGCCATTGAGAGGACACTGGTCAAGTCACTGGAAAAGACGCCTAATTGGTACGACAGGGTTACAGAGCATTTTCTTGAAAAGGAACGTAGGGCAGAATTTACATATAAATAAATGGACAATTTTTATGATTTAGGCCGAAAATTAGCTTCCCCTCTTTAAAAGATCAGCAGCCGCCACTGAAATACACATAGAAATAGTCCCACACTCCATCACTGCCCGCTACACACACAAACTAACAGGCCAGCATAACGAGTTTCGAGCAGGGTGCCTGCAAATGTGGTTACACGCGACAGCAGCTTCTGGTGTCGTTTTTCCAAACTGCGCTTGTGTTCGTGATACTGCTGTTAGTCTTATTGAATGATTGTGGACTTGGTACGCTGTTCTTCATCCAATCAACACTTTGACCAAGACTATTAGCGGCATGACCTCGGGCTGTTAAAGATTTCACTCACTTTCAGTGAGAACTGATGGACAGCGGTGATGGGAAGTCGAGTCCATTACTGTACTGTGATCAGTCCTGGAAGTGGAGTTGTCTTTAGTGTAAAAATCGATTCCTTTTGTGTCTTTGGGAAAATAGGAGATGCTTGTGGAAACTGATGGCTGTGTATTGTCAGCTCTGACAGAATATGTGACACTTTAGAAGGCAAAGCAGCTCAACCTTTCTGTGCCATAGAATGTTTAGACTGTAAGACGCATATATGTTTGGTACCTGAAAATGACATTAAGATTATATGAATGGATAAATTAGGTCCATATAATTTTAACTTTTTACTTAATTCGTTTTTTCCTTTTTAGTTTTTTTAGTTTTTTATTTTCAATGCTTTATTTACATTTGTCCATAAGAATACGGTATACTATAGTACATTTGAACCCTACTATATAAATATTAAGGTTACTATAGTTTTTCCACAGTTTATAAATTTACTAGAAAGTCATTATTTTGTCATCTGGTTCAAATTAAGCAGAATTTTATTTTGGCGGGTTGTCGCACAGATGCTTGAGTTTCAGTGTGGTTGACAGTAGCTTCACTCAAACGGTGAACTTCTTGTAAAATAAACTTAAAACAACTCTGTGGATGAAGTTCATGTATTCATGTCTTTTTTATAGTAAGATAACGACAAATCCAGGAGTGTCACGCTTGTAACATGTTAAAGTTTGCAACTCATTCACTCATGGACATGAAGAACAAGCAGAGGACATATTTAAATAGTAGAATTCTGCTTTTGTGAATCCTTCCATGTTTTCCCACATCGCGCATATCATAGGGCATTAGATTCAATGCAGCCAGAAAACAATTATTTTTGTTTCTGTCATAAGTTGACTTATGACAACTTAAGCCAGGATGTTTTTATGTGTTTTTATTCCTCTTAGGTCATGAAAAACAATATTTGACTTATTTTTCACATACACTAATCTATTTTAATCTATTAATCTATTCCAGTAATTCTGATCAAAACGAATATTAATGCTATACCAGAAAATACCATACTAAATAATTTGGAATAGTTTTGGAAGGGCTTTTTCTATTCCGAAATGACTGTACCCCTATGTACAGTTCAATTATTTACATTTAAATGTATGCATTTGGCAGACGCTTTCACCCAAAGCGACTTACATTGCATTATCCTATACATTTTATACATAGGCATGTGCAATCCCCTGGGATTGTTCAATTCAATTCAAGTTTATTTATATAGCGCTTTTCACAATGTGTATTGTTCCAAAGCAGCTTTACAGGGGCAAACAGGAAAAACAGAAAAGGTAAAACACAGCACAGTGCATGGTATTTATACAACGAGTAAGATCATTCTAATAAATAATATCTAATTTCTAAATAAATAAGTAAATGCAGTCTCCCGGTGAGTAGGTCAACACTGCCCTGCTGTGGCGAGGAACCCAAACTGAACCAGGCTCAGCCGGGAGGGCCAGATCCCCTCTGACGTGTCAAAGCTGCACTCAAACTGCTGACATGTGATTGTTAACCCAATGCTCTTACCACTGAAAGCAAGAAAGCAATTATGGGTTTGGGTGATGAATGTTCAGTTCAAAGGTGTTCAGCTGGGTTCAGGTCTGGGGTAGATTCAGACCTGTCAAGTTCTTCCACACTAAATCAGTCATTTAATTTACTTGCTTTTTGCACAGAAGCATTGTCATGTTGAAGCAAAAACGAGTACCAACCAAACTGTTTACATAAAATTATAAGCATACAACTGTCGAGCATATAATTATATGTTGTAGAATTAAAATATATGCTTACTGATTAATGAATCCGGGAGGCAGACACACTCTGTCAGTTTAAATCTAGACTAAAGACTCATCTTTTTAATCTTGCATACAATACTCCTCCATAATATTAATCCTCAGAGGATTTAGGCTGCATTATTTAGATCAACCGGAACCAGAAACACATCCAATAACAAATGATGTACTTGTTGCATCAAAGAGTCCAGAACAGTACTCTACTCTCAGCCAGTCTTGTCTCTTTGTTCCAAGGTTACCGCAGGATGCAGTTCATGCCCAGACCCGATGGCGGAGCTGAGAATGGGTAGCGGTGACCTGACAAGAGCTAAGAGGATAGAGCTGGATAAAGGACGCCACAACTTTGATTTTCCTACAACATTTCAAATGTTATTAGATTGTGAATGATAATCTTAAATCTATCATTTACCTTATTAAGTTTATTTTTTATTTTTATTTAGCCTTGTTGTGCAAGCACTGTTGAGCTTGTGCAGAGGCAGCAGCTTTTGCCAGAGGGGAACTGGAATCCCCTGGTTGGGCCTGGGTTCTCCTGAGGTTTTTTTTCTCGATGGGAGTTTTGGGTTCCTCACCACCGTTTGCATATTGTTTTGCACTATCTGCCTGGCCGGGGGGGCTGCTTTAGAATTCAGAAATTAGACATAATTAATATTGCATATAAGAATTTATAGTCCGTTTAATATTTGACCTGTGGTTCTTTCTCCTTTATCGCCAATGTGTGCTTTCACTGTGTGTTTGTGCGTCTATGTCAATGTGTGTGTGTGTATGTATGTTTGCATATTGTGTGTGTGGAGCATTTGTATGTCTGTCTTTGTTGTTTTCACCTTTGTCTTGTTTTTACAGGTATATGCCTTTAGTTTTTTTTACTTGTATTCAATGTGTCTCATGTACAGCTGCTTTGTAACAATGAAAATTGTAAAAAGCGCTATATAAATAAAGTTGAGTTGAGTTGAGTTGAATTACAGTTGTCAAATTTGTACATTAAAAGTTGACGTCCCTACACTTTTGTCCAAACACTGTATTTTTCCATACACATTTTCCAAATGTAACATCTATAGGATGATCCGCTAGTGTCTCCTATAGCGGCTATACAAGTACTCTCTGCCATCACATGCAAAAAATCAGTTTTTTTCGTATGTTGTACACTGTAGTGACCTCTGTGCATGAAAGTGTTAAAAACATTACTGTCTGATATTGACTGTAATGTTGTAACCCTAATGAAATATTTCTCAACATAGCTGTAATCTCGCCTAATACTTTTTTCATTTTCGCAATTTAAACTTTTTGCATTTCTTCCTCTGGTCAGTCACATCCATTATTCAGTTCAATGCTTTTGGGGATTGCATACTTATTAGGGCCACTCTGCAGAGAGGGCAAGACACTGTTATTTCAGGAACTAGTGAATGACAGCTGGGCGTTAAACTCGAGGCTCTCGTCTCTGGAAGATTTGTATCCATCTGTGGTTTTGCCATCAGTCTATGGTGGACCTGAGTGGAACTGGCAGGACAAACATGGAAAGTGTAATTTTGTGCTGGCCCCTCTTTCAACTTCAACAAAGTGACATGTGCAAATGTGGTTGTGAAGCCTCCATTTCTAACTGTGACTATTTCCCTCACTTCAGTGAAAAGAGTTCAAAAGCCAGCTGGATGTTGGAACTATGGCCTAGTGGTTAGCGCACATGCACATGGTGTTAGTGGTGTTCATATGGGTAACACAAGGGTGTAGCTGAATTGTGACTGAACCATGATTCCACCTGATCCCACTTCTCCCTAAAATGTCCTGTTTTATACAAATGGCAAATATGCTTTTTTACTTACTATGTTTTCATCCTCACATAAGGAATACTCTCTGTTGGACAGTTTTAACATTTTTATTTTTTGAGAAAAATAGAAAAGCATTTTATTTGGTTTTCATTCACTTTAAAAATTGTTATGTTGAAAACTACACATTTTGTGTTCAGTTAAGGACAACTTATTAATGTGTTTGTAATAGAGTAGGCGGGGCGAGACCGTGGTTCGAGTCCGGTGAGTAATTGTGAATGAGCGCCAGCTGTGCGCACACCGGGCTCGAATCACGGAGGAGATTGGAGCATATAAGAGAACGAGCGACCGGACCGTCGAAGAGAGAGGTCCGGGCCCGAAGTGTTTGTATTGATGTTCTTATGTTTTACTGTGTTGTTCGCCGGCGGTCGTCCGTGAGGGGCTGCAAGCTGTTATATTACTTTATTAAATGTTTGAAAATGTCTTCCGGTTCCCGACTCCTTCCTTCCCTTCTTAAATCTTTCTACAGTGTTGTTCTTAACTGAACACATCTTTGTGTTATTTCGTGGGACAACACATTTTGTGTTTCTTTCAACACAACTTGTGTTAGAAGAAATCAAAATGATGTGTGTTGAAAGTACCCTGGGCATCTCGGCAGTTCCAGAGGGGTTTGATATCTCTAAAAGAGCTAATTTCTCCAGCGCGGCATGTCCAGCTGTTCTCATGGATGCAACAGTCTCACATAGGCGGAGGTCGGACTCGGCGGCTGCCTCAAGTGCTTCCACAAGCTGAGGCAGCATTCAAATTTTTACCTATCATCGAGGTTCCCTGCATGTCCTGTCACCTCCGCCAGGTGAAACATTTACGCACATCCGTGTACCACCCCCTGAAGGATGGCCTCATTGAAAGGTTCAACCAAACCCTGAAGCGGATGATGCGACGAGTGGTGACAGAGGATTTGTGTGACTGGGACCTCATGCTGCCGTACCTGCTGTTTGCCGTTCAGGAATTACCCCAAGCATCCACGGGTTTCACACCGTCTAAACTTCTCTTTGGCCGACAGCCTAGAGGCCTATTCGATGTGGCCAAGGAAGCCTGGGAGCAACAGCCTGCTCCTTACCGCCTCATCTGGCCATCCCCCAAGAGACGGTTCCGTCCAGTCTGTACGCCACGGCCATTCTGCAGGCAGATGCTTTAAAGAAATCCTCGATTACCGACCCAAGGGCTTGTGCAGGAACCCCCTGTCTCGTTCCCTGGGAGCCTGTATAGAGCTTCCCAAACCGTTACGGGACATTCAAATACAATCCTTCTTGGCTAAGCAATCCAATTTGCCGAGTTTCAGGGCATCCTCTCAAACTCGGTCAAAGGCAAGGATGCTCCCATGCTTTGGAACAAGGTTGTCGCCCTTCTGGTGAAGGAAGTGATCAAGCCCGTCCCTCCAGCAGAGATGTTCAGCGGCTTCTAGAGCCTGTACTTCATAGTCCCCAAGAAAGGCCGGGGGTTGCGCCCCATTCTAGATCTGCGCATCCTGAACAGGCACTAGAGTTGTTGACTGTGCTACTTGTACTGAATAGGGAACTTCAACCTCTCGTGCAGGACAAGCATGTGCTGATCCGGTTGCACAACACAACTGCCGTGGTGTATATTAACCACCAGGGTGGCATTCGCTCATGGCAGTTAACACAGCTAGCCCGACACTTCCTCCGTACCACACTCATCCCGGGCAACCTGAACCAGACAGCCGACACACTCTTCGGTCAGTCGATGCCTCCCGGAGAGTATAAAAAAACCTTGTCTACAATTTCGCATACCACTCACATCTGACACTCCCAGGCCAGTCAGCGTCGCTTCGCTGGAGACTCATCCCGGGCAACCTGAATCAGACAGCTGACAAACTCTCTCGTCAGTCGTTGCCTCCCGGAGAGTATAAAAAAACCTTGTTTACAATTTCGCATAGAACTCACATCTGACACGCCCAGGCCAGTCAACGTCGCTTCGCTGGAGACTGAGATGCGGCACAGTGCCATGGCGTTTACCATAGGAACCCCATCTGTCCGTTCATTAGGAGACCGACAGAAAGGGAACGTCTTGGTTACGCATGTAACCTCTGTCCCCTGAAGGATGGAACGAGACCTTGTGTCCTTCATACCACAACTCGTGCCGCCCGGTCCAGCAGCCGAGAGAGGCTCTCAGGCTCCTCAGCCCAAAGGTGAATCAATGCAGCACACCGTCTCCCTTTCACACCCGGATAACAGGGTGGCTGGATAGATAGACAGGCAGATAGATGATGGACATGCCCCTACTAGGTTTTGATTAACATGTGGCCCCTAAGCCTTTTCCTGAGCATTTATTGCAAATCCAAGTTAAAGGGGTCATATGGCGCGATATGTGTTGTTATGTGTCTTTGGTGTGTTATAAGATGCCCATGCATGTATTAGTAATGTAAAATTGCAAAAATTAAAGTGTCGGAGCAAAAGATTCATTCTAACTCAAAGCGATTGCCCACCCAGACCTGACTGAAACACCTCGTGTAACCACACCCCTATAAATCTACGTCAGTTTGTGGGATGATTTGACAAAGACCACCCAAATGTATACGCAAGTAAGGTGGGCGTACCTGTCAGTACAATTGCTTTGGAACCTGATGTTTCATCAGGTCATTACATTTCATTCACATGCTTGCAGTATTCAACCAATCACTATAAACTGGTTAACTTGCCAATCATAGCACACCTCGCTTTTCACAGCGATAAGCCTTATAAAAAATCTGTGTGTTTCAGAGAAGCGGGGCAAAGAGGAAATACGAACATGCACGTTTGTGGAAATACAATGTTTTTTAACCTTTAATCGGGTTTACACTTTGAATTACATCTAAAACAAAGGATAATATTGGTTTTAGCCGTTTCATATGACCCCTTTAAAAAAAACAGTCCAAAGAGGTTACGAAAGATTATTTCTATTATAAATCATCCAAGGTTGACAGTGGTATTTATGCTGTCTTCAGATTATTCGAAGCACAGGACTGCCATTACAAAACTGGGAGGGCGTTCCCTTTCAAAATACAAGATGATGATACAAAGTGATAAAGTTTAAATCCAGCTGTAACACATCTTGTCAAGCTGAGGCTGCTTTTAGTATTCTTTTCTGTCACATTACTGCCACATCCAGAATTCACACAAGCTGTTGTCAATAAAGAAAAAGACCAAAGCAGTAGCACAATGCAGCTAACTGCAATATACTGTATTTAGTCAGGTGGAATACATTAATGAACTCAATCCTGCCCATTCAGACCAACAGGAGGATTTTTATAAGCCACACTTAGTGCACCCACAGCGAACTGGCACATTTAACATCCTATGGAATCCTGTCAAAGTCCTGTTTCCATGTATGCCTTGCAACACTAGTGGCATTGTTAAAGCGGCATGTTAAGAGGTAATCCCCGCTGAAGTTTCCAAAAAAGTTGCAAAAGTACTGCAATCCCCTTGCTGTGTCCTGAAGTTGGCCAACCGGTCTGATCAGCCTTGGGACTGTTGCTTCGGTGGCGCACAATAGCGGTTTTACGGACTGGAGTCCTTCCCGAGTCATATAATTCACCACACAATGTTGTATTTGCTCAGATTTTTCTCTCATCTCGTTTCCCATTCTTTGTTCAGTGGAGCCGCTGTAAACATAATATCAGGCTTGATTTAGCCAGAGCCTCGGTGCCCATGTTAGACTGCGGCCCACTTGCTTGCTGTGGGATTGTGTTCCCACTGCCAGTTCAGCTCTGATAATTGTTTTCCTTGGGCCTGGGCCACTCGAGGCATTTCCAGCCCATTCAAGTAAACAGCAACACAGCTGCTAAACTCTCCTGTCAATGAAAAAGTGCTTGGCATTCGACCGCCACATTCCAGGGTTCTTCTCATAATGTGCGGCATTTCTAATTTTCTCATGTTGACAAAAGTCTTAGGGAGAAAAGGAGGACATTGTTCAGCCTTGTTGAGCTTTTGTGTGGATTCACCCTCTCTGAACCGCAAGGCTTTCTCAAACACCCTCTCGCTGCTACCAACAGGGACCTCTCAGACCTCTGTCCTTTTTCTATTCTCTCACGGACAAAAATCACTTTTTCAAGTCGGGTTAATTAAAATGCTTTGCTGGGTATATCTAACCTCGCCATTTCTCAATGGCTCGTTCAACGCGCCTCCGGAAAAAAGCCTTGTTTCCTTGATTTAAATCTGCGAAACCCTCCAAAGGTCCACTTGTGTTGCAGTTGGCTTCATTTCGGTTCTCTGAAAGGCGAAAAAAGCCTATGGGGGAAACGGTGAGGCCAGCCAAGCAGGAAAGTGATAGACTTAGCACAGATTTGACAATTAATAACAATTTCTAGTCAGACTGAATTACAAGAGAGTAAAAAACAGACCGTCAGGCAATCATGGCACTGTGAGAGATGGATGTTGGCCAGCACGAGGTCAGCTCTGTTGACCGCAGTCTCATGAAGAACGAAGAGTGGAGCGTCTATGAGCCTGGCTGTGATGTCTACAAATAGCCCTCTAATGGCCGATCGCTAATGGTTGCTCCTGGTTAAACTGTTCCAACAAAACATGTGAATCACGTTCGACCTGACATTTCCCAAAACTTTGCTATAGAGTCTGATGAATGCTTATGTCAACAGCTCTGAGTAGGATAGATGGAGGAAGTGGAGGTCAGTGCAGATGGTCTGCATGTGCTGGACTCAATCAGGATTCTGATCTCAGAGGTTGGTGTTAATTACAGATTATTACTGAACCACAAATACATGTCGGGTTGAATAATTTGCCCAGGGACTATCGCAATTATTAGTGACAGTTTTGCTGACAGCCTTGGGACTAGGGTACACAATTCACTTTTATCCATTGGTCAGAATAGTAAGCGAATTGTGAATTTCTGTGAATTGAAAATATAGATGAAAATCTATATTTTTAACCAATTTTTTGTACAGTTTTATTTTCTGCAATTAAACATCAATTTTATTTGTGATTTAGGAAAATGTTTGCAGTATTTTATAGAATGAAACAAAAAAGATAATTTCACCTAAACACAGTTAGTTCTGAAAAACTGAAAATAATAGTGGTGTCTAGCTTTTCCAGGGCTTTATTCTGTCCTTCAAAGTTTAGAGTCATTTAATTTATTCTTCACTTTTTCCAAATGTTAGAAGCAAACTTATCAAAATAAAGTAACACAAATGATTTAAATTACAACTATGTGAATGATGTTAAAACGACAAAAAAATCCCAAATAAATAAAAACTATATTTTAGCATCCACAAGTAAAGACTCTTTTCAAAATGCTACAGGACTGAAATGTTTGTGCAATAATTTAATAACATATGGAAAAACTTTAAGATCAACATGTTGCCTATGTAAGTATGTGTATTTTCGATAATTTTAGACAAATCAAATTTTGCCCTCTGTAATATATACATGTTTTTTTCAAATTAAAGTGTCCACATTTAAAAAATGAAAACATTAAAATTGATGTTTCAAGGACATGGGTTATGGGTTCTTGTGCAAAGAAATGCACAGACTGAATTAAAATTAATGTTTATAGTTCGAATGCCCTGCAAGAGCATTAATGTAAAATTACTCGCTGTATTGTGCAATTTGTACACTGTAAAAATTATTTGTCACTTTGATAAAAAAGAATTAATTACCCTGTTGCCTTCATTTTTTTTGTTAATTCAACTTCAACTTAAATATATAAGTTTACATAAAAATTTAGTATCAAATTCTAGTAATAACTATGTAGAGAGTTTCAAAGTAGGGAAGGAAGGAGGCGGGAACCTGCAGACATTTCAAATAAGGTTTTAATATAAATAATAACAGCCGGCGGCCCCTCACGGACGACCGCCGGCGAAATAACATAAATACAAACATAAAACACGTTCGGGCCCGGTCCTCTCTCTTCGACGGTCCGGTCGCCATTGTTTCTTTATATGCTCCCAATCTCCTACGTGATGCGAGGCCGGTGCGCGCACCACTCGCTCTAATTAACAATTACTTACCGGCCTCGTACCACGGTCTCGCCCCGCCTACTCCACTACAAACTACTATTGCTACAATTAATTAATAAAAAAAATGTAAGCAGCCGGTAGACTTATTTTCATAAGTTGAAATAACAAACGCATCCGGCAGGTGTTCATTTCATATGAGATGGTCTGTGAGGTCACAAATGGACATGTGAATGTGACGATTTGATTTGCTTTTGCAGCAAATAGTTCTTGCTTTCGTGTTTGATTCGATTAAAGGACTCTGAGATGAGCGAGACCATAAGCCTCTTGCAAAGACCTCTCTGCAAATTCAACCTATAATCATCTCATCACGATATCCATCCTTATTACCTTACATGAATATTGCTCTATCCCTGAGTGAGGTTCTGGGAAGAATCACAGGAGGGGTGTCAAGTTTATCAACGAGACGTGCGCCTGACCACAACATGATCACTTCTCCATCCCCCCATATGCATATTGAACTCCAGCCGCATGAAAAATGAAGGCAGAAGAGCCAACAGCTGGGCTCAGCTCTTTTTCAGTGTTGGGGTCCGTGATAACTCTCTAGTAAATTGGATCATCAATCTTCCAGTCATACCGGGGGAAAAAGTCTTACGTTGTATCTTCAGGGTTAGCCCCACATATGGAACTGTTTATCGGCTAATCCTGATAGAGGCACGGAGAGCGTAAGGGCACCAGATATATCCAACCTCCCACCCTTCCGCTTCTCAACCAAAAAGATCAACCGTATTAACCACTTCCACATTAGAAACCTCTGACTGTATCGCTGTGCCTGTCCAATTGCGAACTTCCTACAACGGGAGAAAGGTCTGCTAGACTTGGATATTTTTCTTGGAATTATCTTTATTCCAGTAATTTCCATTCCCATTGTTCCTGTGCTGAACAACAATGCAGATTTTAAAACATAAATTTTTCTGACATGAGTAATTGAGAAGAAAGGAGTGAGACGTGTTGTAGGAATGTTCGCGTCTCAAGGCTTAGCGTCAGATGTGACACATTTGACATCAAAGACAGGTCAAAGATCAAATGTGTAAAAAAAGATCGCCTCAGGTCTGGCCAAACGGACGATGTCTGCGGGCCTTAGCAGTTGGGGTGGAATGTGAGCTTGCAGAATTACAAACAAATCTTTCGACAGGACTGTGGCAACATCTGAAGATAGTTTTTTCCATGTGTTTGTTTGCTAAAGCTAAAAGACAAATATCAAAAAGAGCGTACACGTCGATAAAGATCTCTTACTGTTTTGTGGATTCACCTAGCATTTCTGGCTGTCTGAAACTCAAAATCTGACCGAGCCTGACAACGTGTGTCCAGGGGACCCGGGGCTGTTGTTACTGGCAGGCCCCTGTCACAACTCCCCACCTCAAATGCTCTCTCCCGCCCTCCGCCTGCCAGTTCGTAGAAGCTAGGACAATGTGCATGTAATTATCAGTCGTATGTGGCAGAAGCAGCTGAGGTCTTGCTGCCTCGTGGCCACACGTAGCGCCGGATCTGAAGTCTCACATGCAGAATGCCAGGGCCTCTGGTTGAAGCGGCCACCGTGCAGACAACAGGAGTCTACAGCAGAGGCCGTCATTTCAATTATCACCCAGCACCAGTTCACAGAGGTGCCAGACAATGCAAACTGATGGAGACTTCCCATTCGGGTTCTGTGTACCCATCACTTGTGGGAAAGAATTAAGATTTGTTTTGTAGTTTAACAGCCGTTGGCATGGCTACAAATAGAAAAGTGGAAATATAAAACCATATTACCATAAAGTAAATTTTGCTGTGGAATTAAATGCTTGACTGTTTCTCTCAGTCCCACGTGAGCAAAAAGGGAAGAAATTTCGACCCAGGAAAATGAGAAATCCTTCCTTGGTCTCCCCGGTTACAAAACCACAGGATGACAATGCCTAAACTGTCAAAGAGAGAGAATATATAGACTCAGGGAAACGCCATATAAGACAGTTCCCCCATGGCATTGCTGAAAAGTTTTGATTTCTTTTTATGTTCGAGTGTTCCATTTAAAAAGCTGTTTCATGTCTCATGGCATGCTAATGACTTTTTTCCTCCGACAGGTCTTTGGCTTTTCCCTTTCCTGCCAGAAATGCTGGTCGGCAACATCCATGCCAAGTCTTTCCATGATCTAGCCTTTCGCTTCCATCGGTCGCAATGCAGAAAATGAAAAGGTCAGTTTGATGTTAACTGACCGGGCCTTAACTCACAAAACTCGTATCACTTTACCTAGTTTTGACATTTATAGTGCATATTTCACTACTATTTGTGTTCAATTTGATGACTAACCTTTTAAGTTAACTATGACTTTTTTGACGTAGCCAAGTTGTGATGAAAATCTGCAGACACGGTCGTCTTTCCAGTGCATTATGTCTTTAATGTGTTATGGGTAAAATTTTTAAAGCTGAAAGAAATTCATCCAAATCTGAAACTTCTCTCATAATTTATTCACCCTCAAATTTATTGCGTCTCAGATGTTTATGACTTCCTTTCTTTAGCGGAACACAAACAAATAATTTCTTATACAACTCAAAATGGTGAAGCTCTAAAAAGCACATCAATCATTTAAAGTAAACTAAATGGGTTAATAAATGTCTTCTAAAGCAAACTGATATTGATGGCAGCACGATAAGTTTAAATATGGCAGGACTTCAATAATTTTGAATCTACTAAACTCTCAAAAAGGATGTAATAAGCTTTTTAACAAATTCTGTTTCGGATGCAAATTTCGGATTCAATGTGCAATGGCCTTCACATTCTCAATTCTCAGTGCCACCAGGAAATGACTGAAGTGCCCTTGAGCAAGGACTATTTGCTCTGCAGTGATAGCTGTCCATTGCACCCTACCACAAATGAATAAATGTAAATGTAAATGTTGATGAGAGATTAAGATAGTCCCTCCTCAAACTCCAGAACCAAACCATTGTTTCAAACAGTATTGCTGAGTTGGGCTGGTCAGGAGGAGTCTTAAACAAACAGAGCAATGTTTTAATAGGACCAAGGAGCCACAACGTTTACACTTTTCATCAACCTGCAAATGCTTACTTATAGCTGTCTCTGCATATTAGGCCAAGACAGGAGAAATACTTCTAACATTGACAAAATTAAACAATTTAGCCTTTAACACATGCATTAGACCGGCTGTTATATTTCTCGGGCTTCAAAATCGCCTATGGGTCCTGTCCACAGTGCAGTTTTTCACTCCTGACAGCAGAGAATAAGAAAATGAAATACACTTTCTTAATGAAGACGTACATTTGAGTCCGTTGGATGTATCTGCTGCTAAGTGTAGTAAACGTGCTTGAGTGTTTAGCACGGCTGTTTGGGGGTCACTCTGTGGATAAGAGTTCTTTGTTTTAAGGTCTGACCCGAGTACACATGTGGATTATTGATATCCCTTGTATGCCTATTCTCTACAGTGTTCCACAGGTGGAAGCTCTCTAGACATTCCTCACTCCTGACGTGAAGAAGCTAAAAGAATAAAGCAGCCTGTAAATCTGGCACATCACCCTTATTGACACAAATCACAGATTTACGGACTCGCAGCCATGTGTGTGTGTGCATTAAAGGAAGTGTAAAGCATATGTTTTGCAGCTTAACCTCACGCGCGTACCTGTGGTCTGTAGAGCTTATTGCGCCTCACTTTGCATTCAGGAGGTATAATGTATGTGAATTAAGCTGGCAGATGGGAGTTGATTCAATCTACTCAGTGTGTAAAACAAGTGTTCTCTGTGTGCTTTAAAACCATTATCGAGGGAAGTCCTGCCCTAACACATCTGTCACCTTCTTCCGAATGTTTATCAAGCCCCAGAAGCAAGCAGGTCTTTTCTAGCTCCTGTTAAAAAAAAAAAAATTTGAGTGATTTCTGTTTTGTAATGTCTTGCAAAATAAGACACGCAGACATAATATTTTGAATTAGAATATTAAAAAACGTCCCTGAAATGAAAAACAAACCACAGTTTAGCCTAATTCAACATAATAACCATACTAATCTTCTCAATGTGGTAAAACCACCAGTTGTCTGTAAATTATCCACATTAACGGGATGGCTGTTGAACGTGTTTCCAGTTTTAAGTTCCTGGGGACCCATATTTCGGAGGACCTGTCCTGGACCACCAACACCTCATGCCTGGTCAAGAAGGCTCACCAGCGTCTCTTCTTTCTGAGGACACTGAAGAAGAACCAACTTTCTTCAACTATCCTGGTGAACTTCTATCGCTGCACGATAGAGAGCATCCTGACCAACTGTGTCACAGTCTGGTACGGGAACTGTTCTGTTGCTGAGCGCAAGGCACTGCAGCGGGTGGTGAAAACAGCCCAGCGCATCACAGGGACTACACTCCCTTCCATTGAGGACATCCAGGGGAAACGCTGTCTGCGTCGAGCTCGCAGCATTCTCAAGGACTCCTCTCACCCCGCTCATAGACTGTTTACTCTCCTGCCTTCCGGTAGGCGCTTCAGGTGCCTCCGGACAAGAACCAGCAGACTAGGAAACAGCTTTTTTCCCAGAGCTGTTTCATTATTGAACTCTGCTCCCCACTGATTCCACTAACCCTCATAACTTTTACTTTAATGCTGCTACTACATTGTTTACATTGCATAACAGGGCTGCATCCATGACTGAACTGTACACACCAGTACTTCATGTTATCTGCTCTACCGGACTGTTTACACACACATAGCATCATTTCCACTCTATACTGCTCACTTGCACACCAGGAATATTACACTGAATGCTCATTTGCACTAATAAACAACTTCCATAACTGAATTAACTCATCTACTGCACTGTAACTCATCTATTGCATTTATTGCATAACTAACTGCATCTACTCATCTATTGCACTGTAACTTCAATAACTGCATTAACTCATCTACTGCACTGTAACCTTAATAACCGCATTAACGCATATACTGCACTGTAACTTCAATAACTGCACTAACTCATCTAATACACTGTAACTGTATTATCTGCATCTACTCATGTATTGCACTATAACTTCAACAACTGCATTAACTCATCTACTGCACTGTAACTTTAATAGCTAATGTCTGTAACTAATGCACACTCAAGTCACTTGCACTATTGTATTGTCTATATTGTTATCTGTTCATAACCACCTGTACATTAATGTTCACAGTATATAGCCTTCTGTATATATTGTTCATAGTACATACCGACTGTCATATTTTCATACAACATTTGTATAGTATTTTCCTAATATTGTATTCTGTATTTATTCACACTGTATATCTGCACTTGCTAATTGCACTTCTGGTTAGACCTAAACTACATTTCGTTACACTGTACTTGTATATGTGTAATGACAATAAAGTTGAATCTAATCTAATCTAATCTAAAATTGAGTTAGATTAAGTTTCTCACCAGACGGGGGCGCTACGACTGCAAAATGTGATTAAAAAATCATGGAGTGAAAAAATCATGTAAAGTATCTCAAGACTGACAGCCTGACAGGACAAAAATATGTAATCTGAGGATTTTTTAGTCTGTGAGTTATTGGGTGGTTAATTTGAATATAGTGTTTCATTATTTAATATCTGAATCTTGGTTTAAAAACACGTCTGCATTCCTTTGCTTGCACTCTGCCTCTGCTTGTTTGGTTTATGCAATACTTTCTGTACTCAGTTTTATAGGCTACTTTTAATTATTTGTAACTGATTTTCATTAAAAAAACGTTTTAAAAGTAGCCTCTAATGTGTGCTCAATCTTAACGTTGGCACTGTCGCAATGTTAAATCGAGTCAGTTTTATATTAGATTATTCAGTTCCGACTTTGATTCATCTCAAAATGCGAACGATGTCTCTTTATTATTTTAACGCTGTGGTTTGTGATTCATTACTTTGTGTTTATCCCTCAGAGTTAACGAGCATTTTGTGTGGGCTGAGCAGAGTTATTTGAAGAGCTCCCAAAAACTTCTCGAGTCGGGACCCCAGATATCCCTGCATGACATCACGCACATGAGCCAGTAGGAGTTTGGGGGCTGGAAATGAAATAGGTGCGAGCTCCGTTCAACTTTCTCAAATCATCATCAATGAGGATTTGCATGCTGGACCTAAAAAGCGGAATCACCGGACATTGATTTTCAATCCTTTCGGACATTTGAATATGATTTCCACGGGACTTTATTCTTTTAAGTCAGTGGTGTGCGTTTGCAACTTTTGATGCGCATCTGTGCGATTCAGCGGTGTGGAGACACAGATGCGACTTTACATTTGAATGAGCGAAGCCTTTTTTCCTTAGCAAAGCTTTTTCCTGATGTATTTTTATAAGTTTTCAGAGTTGGAGCTATCGGTTTAATACGTTGTTGGTTTCTTTTTCCCTCGTCTTACCTGGAGACTTTTGCGCTCTGGACCTGACTGATTCTGTTTAAAGGAGCATACATTCGCTTTGTGTTATTAGTTAGATTTATTTAATTTTCGTTTTCCTTTATTGCAATAAGGCGGCTATCAGAGGATCTATGATGCGGTGGGTGAAGTCTTGTGGAATCATAACTATGCTGTGCGCGTATCTGTGCTATGTCTCTGTGAATGGATGCCCGCATAAGTGCAGTTGTTCGGGTTCTCATGTGGATTGTCAGGGTCAAGGCTTCAAGACTGTACCCAAGGGAATCCCAAGGAATGCCGAAAGACTGTAAGTACGCTGCTTCGCTTTATCTTGCCACCGATAACACATGCATGACAGCGGCGGTGTGTCTCTGTTCATGATACAGATTCTCGTCCTTTGAGAGAATTTCAGAACTGTACGAAAGTTGGCAACACATTACATTTACAATATGCATATGTATGTTTGGTGTGTACAACAATTATAGTAACTTTTAGTTGCGCGTTGTAATTGCAAGCAGCGCACCACAAAATATTTCAGCGTGCACAGGCAGTTTATTTGTATTGCAATTAAACTGCAATTGCAGTTAATACACAGACAGGACCAGCAGATTGACGCAAAGCGTGAATTTAAGTATTTAAGCGGAGGAAAGTTTATTGAATGGAATGTTAATATTTGTATAGGCTAATTAATCAAATGTTCAATAGATCAGTGTCTGATTGGACCATTCGGTCTGTAAATTGGTTATTTATGTAATGTGTAAACGTAGGAGATATACACATAATAGATAATTATTAGTTTAGGACAGACAGAAAAAATGAGTTTTTTTACACTGTTTTATGCGAACATATTTTAACATACATATCGCCTATTTTATAGGTTATCATAACTCGTCTCTTTCATATAGCATTTTTTTATAAATCTATAAATAATTTTTATTCAGCATTTTGTGTTAATTAGAGCTTTTGATGAGTTTGGATGCAAAGTTTTTCATTAAAATAATATTTGTGATTTTTAGAAACGAAAGTAATTGTTCATTTAAATGTTGTGCGGTAATACTAATATGACGTATTCTTTCATCCAGTTTATTAAGTTTATAGAAACATTAACATGATTAATGGACATACGTTGTGAATGTGTGTGTTTCTTGGCCACATTAGTTGAAAAGTTGGGGAAGTTAAAGTCCGTTGAGGGGCGCACTGCAGCTGAATAGTGACTCTCTAATGTGTTTAGATTTGTTCTAACCATTGGTGGATTTGGCTGCGAAAACATCCGTAGTTTCCACCTGCATGTCTGTCATATCCCATGATAGCCTTACTAAAGTATTACTATCATCTGTTTCGAGGAGAAATATTTCTTTGATATGATATGAATGACATACAATGGCCAGAAGTCTGGATGAACCTTATAACCTTTGATCCCCAGAGGCCTTTTCAGTGGAATTTTTCATGTGGAGAGAAAAATAAATAAGGGTCATAACCCTGTGTATATTGGATTTGTTTTAAAATATAGCATGTCAGCTTCATTCCTGTTTAAACTAGGGACAGATGCAAGACTCTCAATGTTTGACAAGCCCTAGATGAAATGCTTTTGCAGTGGAAGTGTATCGTGACGAATTTTCTTCATTAAAAACGAAGTGAATCATTTCAAGTTCTACACAGAGTTACAGCGCCTGTAACTTAACGGCAGTTTTTCACTCTTTTAAAAGTCCAGGTGGACCCGTCTCGGTGTCTTTGGGGTAAGATTAACACGACAGCAGTGCTACCAGAGCTACCCGGAGTGTTGATTTAACTATAACGACTGCACCTCTGGGCTGAGCAAGGCCCGTTTACCCACAATTCCACACTTCAGGCACATTTCCCTCTAATAAATGTGCAATTATTTGAAATGCTTTTCCCCCTTTGACAGCTCATATGATTTTGCACTCATTAGTAGCTCCTGTCACAACTGTAATATCCCATTTCAGTCACTCTCACATGCGCGCTCTGTAATTTGCACCAGTTGCGCACACACATTGTTGAGTTTAATAGCAAATTCTCTCCACCATCGTCATTGCAGCACCCTTGCAGTTGGCATTTAAAGAACATTATGGCGCTTTTTTGGCTTTCCGTCCACTTACTCTCATCAAACATTGTGTAAGGAGAGATTGGACGAGTTTCCTTCCTTTTAAAACACTTTGGGTGTCTCAACCGTCTTTTTGTGTCCGGGGGTTGAGAGACCACAAGGCCATTGTTATATCTTGAAGATATTAACTGAACATTGAAATATCAGGTTGATGCCTTGGGAGTGGTTTTTAATCTTATTGGAAAGATTATAAACAAAATAATGTATGATTAAGACGCTTCACACATGACAAATGCTACATATGTTTGGGGGCTTCAAGTCTACAGCTTTTAACATGGATAATAGAACGACTTTTTGCGTGCTAAGATTGTCTGACTAGATATCTTTTATTGAATTTTCTCAAGATTCTCTGCCTTGATATAATTTATTGAATTTTCTCTTGCTAAGATTTTCTGCCTTGATATCAGTCATTGAACTTTTCAGCAATGTGTTTTCAAATTGAGCCGAAACGGAAACAACTTTCTTAAAAAGGGAATGCAAGCCTTGTGGATGCCACACTTTTGAAAAGATGTGGATTTGGACGCATTAAGCTTTAATGGTGATTGTCTACTGTAAAGCAATAAAATAATTTTATTTGAGTTAAAGTAAGATCAGTCTTCCTTAGTCTACATCTTTAGGAGTTCTGGCGACACCAAACGCTTAAATTAATCTCAATAGAACATGAGGGAGAATGAATCAGCGTTAGACTGGCAGCTTATTGAAGTTTCCCTCATGTTCAAGTATTTATACGTCAGCATCTGCTCACGCAGATGTTTACCCCGGTTTTATAATGCTTTATTCTCCCAGGGCAGGAGTCAGTGGGATGGTGCGTGTGTTTGTTGTGCTGGTGTTGGAGCGAGTCAGGAGGTGGGTTTGTGGTCTCCGGTGCCCTGCTGACCTCGCCGGGCATATGAGGAGCATATGTGAAGTCTCTCACTCAGCGAGCATTCACACAGCAGCCTCCCAGACAGCTGCTGGCACCGCTTGTGGGCCAAGACTTGAGGGAAAGATCCACCACCCAACCTTAAAAACCGTATGGAAAATATTGAATGTGCCTCATTCAGTCAGTGCATCAAAGCTCAAAGCTGGCAGAGATGGACGTGCACTGTCTTCTGTCAGTATGGGAGCCAAATACCTCTCGTCTCAAAGAGGTCAATCAGAAAGACAGGGACGCTCAAGTCCAAGTATGGTCCAAGTTTGTGTCATGCTTTTAATGGGCTTGATAATGCGCACGCCTCCAGGCTGTTTTCAGGTTAACTTTGGCTCTTGTTTTGGTGGCCTCGTCACCAAAGCAACACATCAAGGGTTTCTCATCGACCCGTTTCTGAATATAGCTGGAATTGACATAGTGTTTATTCTTAGTTAACAAATATGAATAAAACTGTGGTGGTTTTATGCCTTTGTTTCTGTGATGTTAACCATATCAGAGACCCAAACATCGGGTTGCAGCTAGCAACCAGTAAACAAAGATTCGAGCCAGAGTTTCTGAATGATTTGATCTGGACTTTTACTGAGCCTTTGTTATGCACATACAGAAAGACATTATGTGTCGGATACAATGTTGAGAAGTAACAAGCTAAGTAGCAAAATATTATGATGAAAAGCTGTGTGGTCTAGATAACTGTTTTAATGTATTGTGGTTATAGTCTTAAAGCCAAGTATATGAAAATTGACGATTTGTTTAAACTGACTAAAACAATTGTGTGGCACTTCAATAGCATTGTTTATTTTTAATTGGTAGTATGTAGGGGAAATATGTTTGGTCAAATTCAGCTTAATTCTATTAAAACTATTATCATATTATCTGCTTTATTTAATACAATTTCTCCCCTTAGATGGGCTCAGTCGCTACAATAGCTGCGTTTTATTTAGTGCTGTTAAATCAAATAGTAAAAATGAATGCGTTTATATTTATATGTCAATACACAATCATAATTGTACAGTGTATATTCAAGAGATATAAACAATAATATAAATTATATGAAATACAAATTTTGAAATCAAATAATCGCGATTATTCGATTTTATAGCACTAGATTTAGTATTTAATTGTGCAAGTTCTAACAAAAACTAAAGGTGGATTAACTGTTTTGGAGGTTACACAAACAATCATCACTTATTTAAAAAAAAATCAAAACCTTTATGAGTTTTTCCCTGAATCACAAATCAGATATTTTCAAAAATATCTCAGTGGCTTTGTGTCTGTACAGTTGAAGTCAATGTGGTTTACCAACTTTCTAGAAAATATCATCTTTTGTGACATTAGGGTGATTAAAATAACTTTGATATTTGAAGTTGATATTCACAGAATATTGTTATTCAGTTGTTGGGTCACTTTCTTTTAATTGGAATTTAATGACGTCTAGTTTCAAAGTTTGGTGGCAGGGAGGGGGATTTTCTTTGCTACTCCTGAAGTCCAAGATGAGACTTGTAATTGATAAGTCTTTGTAGCCTGACTGTCAGATTGACTTTCACACCGAAGTGTTGAAACTGCCCTTATCACCTCTCAGTCAAGTGTTACTCTTGTAATTTAAGAAGTCATATAGTGTGGAGGAATACCAGGCTGTCTGCACTATTAGTTTGGATTGAAAACAAACAATCGACAATCGAGTAAACACTCAAAAGAAAGAAATATGAAATAATTCATTTTTGTCTGCTCTGCTTAGCGTGAAGTGAAAGTCCTTCAGCCGAGAATGCATCCAGACATAGCCGTAATGAAAATATTTACTAAATGAAACTCACCCCGAGATGGAAACTGCCAGCGTTGCTCATACACAAAGGAGAGGAGTGTAAAGATGTGCTGGCCTTTTCATTTTCACCGTCTCCATATTTCTTGAGACTCTGTTGATGAGTTGGCCTTTATCCCCGATGCAAAACCAATCCAACCCCAAAATCCAATCACTCCTACAGTCATACTGAGTGATTTTCAGGGTTTATCACAAATGCCATTGACCATAGACAATACGCAATCATCACTAGCAAAATTGAAGCCATGCCAGATAATCAAGAGTAAGAAATGAAATTTTTGCGGCTAAGATTTTATTACAAACCCCCAAAACTGTACAGTATAGTCGGGTCAGCTGGCAAAAGACAAGAAGTGTGGAGGACTCTGTGACAGTTTCAGTTATGCGGTACATCACAGATATGGAATTGTTAAAAACTTTCGACGTGGTATTAGTGCCGCGGGGAATTCTGGGACAGGACTGCATGTGTCCAGTAGAGATGTGTGGGGTAACCACATGGCTGCTGGCTCCATGGCTCATGGGAAATGAAAGCCCCACGGAACAATTATACCCCCCCTTTATTTCATCTCACACAAGTGCAAACGCACAAGCGTTCCGGCACAAAACGTCCAGAGGAGCTGGGAAAACTAACGACTCTGTTATGGGAATGTGGGGGCGGATTCCACTTGAAACACACAACACAACCCGATAAGATTAAAATGTCCATATCAATGTGCAGGCTTTAGCATTTGATAAGTGTGTTAAGCGACATTGTAATGCCATGTTGAATTACGTCTTTGAAGCAGAAATGGATCATTAATACAGTCAAGTAATGAAGAGATAATTGGAGGCCGAAATTGCAGCACTCCGATGCTGACAGTTATGACAGCCAACTTGTGAATTGCAAAAGTGAAGGGCAGACATAATCTAATGTTATGCTTTGATATTTGAGAGGCATTTAGTAATTATTTAATGTACGGAGATGAGATATGTTTGTTATGAAATTATGAGTAAATTAATTAACACATGGATATCGTTCAAATTGTTAACATATTCCAGTAAACACCCATCAAAGCGGATCAAACCAAAGGTCCAAGGGGAAGAAACTCATTTTAGATTCCAAGTATGAGGTTTTCAAAAGGAAATGGAGCATACCTATCAGTCTTTGTGGACCAAAGCGTGACTTTGAGGAAAAGAACAGAAGATTACGACAGGAAACACATTGTGAAGCAGAAAATCACGCAGGGAACGAAAATGCAACTTTTGGGGCTTTCTGAGTTACCCTACCCCAGAGGCCTGCCGTGTTTCGGTTTGCGACACAATCAAAATATCCCCCAGGCAAATTGCAAAGATTCTTCTCTTTGTCTGGTGCCGTCCTGAAGTGCTCCTGCTAGAAGCAAAGAACATTGTCGGAGGGGTGTGCACGCTAATGACACGGATAAGTCGGGTAGAGATGTCTGACGCCATGCGAGGGCGGCCGGACCCCCGAGGGACGGCATTGTTAGCGTGGAGCACCTGCCGTTTGAATGGCTACCTTATCCCCTCAACAAATTATAGCAAACAATAGCCAGTAGGGGGCTGCAGTATCTGTGAACTCCACCTTATCAGGGTGTCCGGAGATTGGATTGAGATCGTCTTAGTTTGCTCCCCAGGCAGTTTAGTCATACTGTAAATAAGTGACGGGGGGAAAGATTTCTGGATTGAGGACAGGGAATGGCACCAGGGGATATGTGAAGTGTTCTTGATGGGATTAAGTTGCAAGCAGGTGAGAGGATATGAGATCAGAAAAGAAGGGAGAGCGAGTTACGGGGAGATAAGAGTGGGAAACAGAAAAGGAGAAATAGTGATGTGCTGAGAAAAGGAGAGATTTTGTGGGAACGGAGTAAAAATCTGTGCAAAAGATTGTGTTATGTTTGTTCTTGTTGCTAGATTGAGGGCTGTGTTTTCCTAAACTGTATTTTTGACATGTTTTTCTGCAAAAGTATCTTAAATTCCAGTATAATCTGTAAAAAACAAGATAAATGTACTTATAAACCAAAAAACAGTCTTTAAAAAAGGATAAATATTCATTGAAAATGTATGAAAACATTATTTTACATTAACCTTATTTTTTCCCTAGACATTCCACTTTTTTATTTTAGGCAACAGCTTGACTATAATTTGTTAGATTTATGCTTTAAAAAAGAAATAGACCTCAACAGAAATTCAGAAAAGATATTTATTATATCTTATGCATTTTACTATAAATGATTATTAAAACATGTTTCAATATAAGGAGACAGCAGTACTTAATTATATTAGTAATTATTTGTCTTTTTAATCTTTCTATATTGTTTTTAAAATCACAGGAATATTAAACATAACCAACAGATAAAGTGCGGAAGAGTATAATGTTCGAAGCCAGCATCTGCAAATCGCTTTGTCCCCTCCAATATGTTTCCTATATGGCTCATATTAGTCTGCTTGATGTGCGTTTTGTGGTTCTGGGGAAATCTTTTGAAATCCAATATGCCTTTAAATCAGATTTATAAATGTTTATGTATATTATGAGAAACACACTGAGACGGGCCAACATTTGTACGTAAGTGCGTCTGGGCCATTACACGTCACTATACATTCCTCAGCCGTAATTTCTTCAGTGTGGCGGCTCTCCAGTAAACAGTGTCCACAGAGAACGTCAATTCACATAGATGGGCATGCATTATTATTTTCCTGAATGTATATGTTTTTAGACATGCATAAAACTGATAAAGGAACGGCCTGGGAAAAGCCTAAGGTATTGAGTCGAGTGGAAAAATACTTTGGCAATATGTATTTATTCTGACGCAAGGAGGGACGTTTTCAAAACAGAAATGTTTCCATGCAATCTGTCATCCTCGAGCAGTCTATTCTCATCTTCTCATTCGCTTTGCTTACATACAGAACACAATATCAGACAAACATGCCACTTTGAAATTTTTCAGCATTTAGCAGGCCTAGTTTTGTATAGAGAAGAAGAAACAGACCCAGATAAACAAATCAAAAGAAAAGAATTGTATTGTATACAGTTATTGTACAACAGACAGAAACGGGCAGGTGCACGCCTACGTGACCCTGAACCGCATGCGTGTTTGTGTGTGTATATGGGAGCGTTAAGAGTCAAGGCAGCTTGCTAAAAGGAAGTCACCTGGCAAAGGAAGAGTTGAAGTTTCAGATTTTGTTGTCCTCAGCATGGCACTAATACTTTGAATACTGTTGTCCTGCTTGTATCTAGTGAGGCCATTGATGCAAGTCCAGCGAGCCTCTGTGATCAAACTGTCTTTGTTTGCTTATGATGTTTGAAAGGATAATCTAAAATAAATAGTCTAACTTTCTTTTATGTGTCTCCCCCTTGCAGGGATCTGGACAGGAATAACATCACCAGGATAACCAAGGTGGACTTCTCTGGCCTCAAGAACCTGCGCGTGCTGTAAGACCTACTCTAACTATAACTTTTTTATTTAATCTATCTTTCCGTTGCAGTCGCCCCTCCGCTTCCCTGTTGTCTGTGCAGTCAAAGCCATCTAAGGTTTTGACGCTGAAAGCAGGGAGGATTACGCAGGAATCATAATAAAACAAACTGACATTAAAGCTGTGTAAATCCGACACGTTGAACGTGAACCTTTGACTTCGCATGAAGTCATCGGGTTGGGCTTAGTCAATCTTTTAGCTTGTTCTCAATTTTGAAGAATATGTAACTATATATTCCAAATCAAAAATGCATAACTGAACCTTTAAACTAAACAGATGACGGGTGGCTTGCCCCAGAAAAGGTCTGGGCCAGCCGTGATCCAGCGGGGCCGTGATCCGGCGGGGCCGTGGTGTGTTCTCGAAAAAGTGTGCTTTAGCAGCTTAATGACTGTAATCATGTATTTCGCTACGCTGTTTTCTTCCTGAACGCGAGCTCGTAAAGAGAGAGGCCGGTAGATAAAAATAAACAAGAAAGAATCTGACAAAAAAAACGCCCAAGAGAGCAGTTGTGAGTAGTGAATGGCTGGCGGGCAGTGCTGAGGCAGTTTAATACCAATTTTGGTACACCAAAACCAGTCTCTCCCTGCTGCCCTTGAACTGTCTCTGCGCCCCTTATCTCCATTCATTTGGTTTGCCAAACAAGCCTCCAATCGCACCTCAGCACTCTCCCACGGACGGGCTTCACCCAAGGACATAGATCTTTCTCACCGAGGGAAGTGCCACCTGGGACCTGCCTGTAAACCAGCACTTAGTTAGTGCTTAAGGCAAGAATAACAAAACTGTTACATGTGTGTTGCTTCACCCCTTCAATAGAGAGGTCTTCGGCTCTCCACGTCAGCCCCTGTGAAGGCAAAGGTGTTTGTCTGTGTCCCATATGTTTCTCTGAAAAACATTTCAATAAAGACAGGGACAAAGAACAGAGATGTTGAAAAATTATGAAAAAGAACTGTTATGATTCCTCGGCGCACACCAAAACCCATCTGGTTGGGATTGAATGGGATTACTTGTAATGCGAATACATAAACCACGCTGGGGTTGATCCTCCATTTGTATGAATGAGCCAGATAGTTACTCAGGCTCGAGATTTATGTGAGGTGCGAGCTACACGATACGTTTGTTATCAGCGAAGAACGCAATTATTGTGAACGAATCAATTTGGGCTAGAACGCTAGGAGCAATGGTCGCTTGCGCTTTTGGCCTCTTGGTCGGGTTGGATCGTTTCTGAAAGCTGTGGTATTCATAAAATAAGCTTTGTGCAATGCCTAGCCGAACGGAGCCAAGTGTCTCATCTTGTCCTGACAAAATAATATGACTAAACATGGATTAATGAATGTTAAAACAGCTGCATGTCTAAACATTTGCTATAAATCGTTCAGAACTCCTGTGGGACCGCCAAAGCAGAATTCTTTTTTAAAGGCACTGGTTGTGTTTTTTGGTCAGAGATCACATCTTTTTTAGGGGCGCGCTTGTGTTATCCTGTGTCGAGTGTGAGCTAGTGGCTGACACGTGTGCGTCCACTGCACGTCGCTGAAGGTTGAATCTAATTCAAAGAGACTCAAATCTAAACAAGAAATAGCCACGGAGATGTGCCGTCTTTGTAATGCATCTGGAAATTTTTAAGGGCCCTGAATTATGACAAAGTCTTCAGAAGAGAAAGCCTTCCAGAATGTCGCAGTCACATTGGAAGCGAGGTATTTAGAGGCAACCACACAATTCATAAAATCAGAAGGAAATCTGCTTTGGTTTTCACGAGGAAAGGCTTTTGCTTATCATTTGCTGTTGTGACAAAGTGAAGTCGTGCTAAGGTTTTCTGCTTCCCTTTCAGCTGTCAGCTCAGTCTGTCAGGGTGAGTTAAAGTTGAATCGCTGGAGCTGATTGGATAATGAAGTTGTTCTTGTTCCCCCGCAGGCATCTGGAGAACAATCAGATCAGTGTGATCGAGAGAGGAGCATTTCAGGATCTCAAACAGCTTGAACGAATGTAAGTATCTGGAGAGACCGGAGCAATGATCGTCCAAACAGTTGTTTCAAAGTAACAAAGATGAAGACTGGATCTAAGGGAAAATATTTAAAGTCACACTTCACACTGTCATTAATTCTTGACCCTTTCGTCGTTCAAAACCTCTATATGACTCTTTCTTCTTTGGAACACAAAAGAAGACATTTTGAGAAATGTCTCAGTGGTTTTGTGTCCATACAGTGGAAGTCAATGAGGGCGAATTTTATTCAGTTGCCATCTATCTTCAAAAAAATCTATTTGTGTTCTGCAGAAGAAAGTGATACAGGTTTGGAATGAAAGTAAATGAGGTTAATGATGAATTTTCATTTTTGGGTAAACTACCCCTTTAATATCTTTTTAGTTTTTTTCTAGACATCAATTATGTTAAATGAAGTGCAACTCCAGTCTCATGCTTCTAAAATTCTGAGAAAAAGACCCCATATTTCTCCATGTTTCGAAGTGATCTCCACAGTTTCTCAAAGTCTGCAGTCAAAAGTCACATATTTCTGTATGTTTATGGGCAGATTTCACATTATATTCTCTAAAGATAAATTATTCATGCTTTATTATCAACATTAATCTGACAAAATTTGCATAAAATATGCATAAAAAAAATTAGACATCTGAGCAATATCTATGTTGCAGTTAATGAGTACCCTATTGACCCTGTCAGTCTCAATCTAAAAGCCATTCACAAAGCCAAAAACCTTACAGGTTTTATTGTGACCTCAATAACTTTCAAGTTTTTAATCGTAACTTGCACTTCAACTCGTGGATTTACAAGTACGTTTGCACTCCAACATCTGGGAAGCATCCATTTGCTCTTTCCTGGTGAGAATCTTCACACTTCCCAGTGAAATTGACCATTGGGTCAGACCAAACATGAAAGCTATTACTGCAGTTGGACAAGGTCAAAGAACGTCTGGACTACGGTAAGCATCCCTGAGTTTGTTTAAATGTGACTGTCTCAGCGTGCTTCATTCTTTGTAAATGTTTACACGGTTCTGTTAGAGTTTTACCAAATGTATTGGAAGCTGCTGCCACGTGCTGGTGAAGAACAACGTTAGAATAAGCAGCCATGATGTCAAGAAACAATGTTTGTCAGTTTGTTTGCGTCCAATGATTGGTCTGTCTCCATTGCGTGTTTGTGGGTTGCATTGTGTCACTTGTTTTCGGAATTTCACAATGTCCACCTTAATAACCCACTCTCACCAATGAGACGTCCGGGGCGTCATCGCACATTCCCTCAGTCCGACACCCCAGTGTGACTTTTTTACTTGCTGTTATTGTGACCCAGCAGACATATAAACATAAGTAGCTTGTCTGACCCCACTTTGGGAGCAAAGTGCTGTAGAATTAATATGGCAACAGAAGGAACTTGAGATTTTCACGCTACACGCTAGAAATGCCTATTTTATAAACCACGGTTCAACAAGGGTCGAGTTTTAAGGGATCACCCCCTCAAACCATGACATCAAAGCATGTGGACGGATTTGTGTAGTGCGTTTACAAGAGTCGAATGGATGCTTCTGGATATGTGTTTATCAGGTCACATCTGAAGGCTTCAGCTTAAACTGATGGTGTAGAGACACAGAAGTAAAATTTATTGCTCAGATGTTTCAGCTTTTTCATAATTAAATACTTATAATACAAATAATGCAGTGGTCCGTAGTCCGGCAAACATTGGCTGTGTAGCAAAGCAATGAACAGCATACAAGCATTAAAGGTACAGTGTGTAGCCTTTTGAAGGCTTCATTTACCAAAATGAAATATATAATTCAAAACTATGTTGTGAGTGGTGAAGACATACCTTACAAAATGAACCGAAATGTTTATTTTACCTTACAATGAGCCATTTTATGTATATACACCGCGGGCACACCCTTACATGTAATTTATCAAATTGCACAGCCATGTTTCTATAGTAGCAGTACACGGACAAACGAAGCACGTTTCGTAAAACGAAGGATGCACAGGACTATGTTCTTCTTCGGCTGTATTTTTCAAGTCGATTGCAAAGACACTACATAGAAGGATTAGCAGAAGAAGAGGAAGAACAATAACACAATTTACTTGTCGTGTTTTTTATTAGAAATAGAAACGGTTCTTTGTTGCAGTAAGAAGTGAAATTTGCGCTAATGGCGGACCACACATCCTACCTCTCCGCCCTCTTCCTCTCCCTCTTACTACCTGTGTTAAGTCCTCTGATTGACTCTGTGATGATGAGAAACACGTCTGCTAAGACTTTCGCGGTTATATTACACGCCTTTAGCATTAGCAAGCGGTTTCAATAGGCTGTAAATTACGAACCAAGTTACCGTGCCAAAAAATACTATGCAAAATAAGCGAATAAATCACTGACACAATGTTTAACAAGTAACAATAATATTCACTATAAAGATTAGAGTAAATGATGAATTAAGTACATTTTATTTGTTTATTTTTCTTTGTAAATAAGCCTCGTCACTTGACTTGCAAAGGTTACTCTCTGCTGTGTCAGACGACAACATCTCTGTCCTGTGTCAGTAACTTCAGTCTGTTGTTCGCCTGTGAGACGTAGATTGCAATTATCTACACCACCGATAATGGCCGCTATCATTTACGGAACCCTTTTGTCCTGTGACGGCAACCGTAGTTTCTCTAATGGGAGGGGGAGGGCGGTGGCGGACCTGTAGGTTGCAATTTCCTACATCGCCAATAGTGGCGTCTGAAACGTACACACAGAACCTTTTAGTGTAAACTTTGACTCAGATGTTTCTCTTAAATTTCCCTTGGAAAAGACATGGAACTTCAACACAGAAACTCAAACAATAAATTGGAAAAATTGGGTAAAAATCTATGCAGCTGTTTAAGTTTGTATTAAACTCTGTGACTTGTTATTTTAGATTTTGGTGTCTGCAAATTTTGAGAGCACTAGAAGAAATGCATAAAAGATCTTCCGGGGAAACTTGCAGTCTTTTCCAGTAACTTGATAGTTTTGTTATTTCAAAAATACTTAATATTTTAAGTATATATTATAATTTAAATATAATATTTTTTGGACAGCTTTTGGACAAATTTCGGTCAAAAATCTGTAAAATTCTGTAAAATAATGTTATTTTTACTGTATTAATGTAATCCTATTTTAGACAAAGCAAAAATTCTCTATTTGAAAAAGGGCTATGAGTAAAAGGGCTATAAGTCATAAGAAATGCTGATAGTAATGTTCCTCCCCCACATACCTTTGCTTAGCTCTATGACCCTGCATCATATCATCAAAATACTCACATGATAAGGGTCATCCTACAAAAGCCCACCATCCGCCTGGCCAGGCTCATATGAGTGACAATAGCCTTTAAAGAGCACTCCTGGAGATAACATAGGCCATCTTCAGAGGAAGTATACATATTTCCCATCAGCCCGGCACAGCTGTGACCTTTGACCATAGAATGTAGCTAGTGGCCAGTCTTGACGCCACTGATCCTCATGGCAACGCTGACTCACCTTATTCCTTTAATCAGAAAGACAGATGGGTCGGCATGTCTTTTGCATTCATCTTGTCGTGTCGTCCATCTAGGTACTCTGTGCCAGTTCAAACACTCTGTCGATGTCCAAGTCAAAGAGGCTTTCCATCTTTGTTTACCTCTGTTGGCTTTCAGTCTCTTTTCGGCTTGGATACTCAAATTTAACCACCCACATGGAGTCAGACACACACACACAAACTCATTCCCATCGATCTGTGTTCTCTTAAGGTCAATCTCACGGTGCTTCCCTCCACTTTTTATGTCCGTCTCAGATTTCTTTCCTCCGGGCTGTAGTTGTTTTGACCACACTAACTCTGTCCTTTCTCCCTCACAGCCGCATCAACCGGAACCGGCTGCAGGCCCTACCGGAGCTGCTGTTCCAATCCACACCCAAGCTGGGCCGGCTGTAAGTCACCACTTCCCTTTGATATCTGTGCCTGGAAAAGCTTGCGGTCAAACTTCCCTCTGTTTAAATTTTGATCGTTGTACTGGAAAAGACCTTGCTTAAATATTTGACTTCCCTAACAGTGTTTTAAGAGCACGCTGTCGGTGCAAGGATATTTTCTGTGTTATTTCTCCAGCCCCTCCAGATGTGATTCTTTAAAACTGTCAGAGGGTCTGGGCCAAGCTTAATGTGACACACTTTCGCTCTGTGCTGCTAATGGAGAGGTGAAGGTGTACTGGAGGGATGTTTTCTTTGGGCAAATTGCATTCTTGAAGTATTTTCCTAGTCTGCTTTGAATCGGGGACCAAGGTGAGAGTTTGGCTTGATAGTCTGGGAAGGTTATATTTACTGTACAGTTGTTGATGAAAGTAACATGCTCACGTCAGGTATTTGTTGTAACAGTGAGTCAGTAAAGAAAACAAATCGGACATAATTTATTTATTCAAAACATGCTCTGTGGAACACAAAAGAAGATATTTAGAAAATATATTCTCCATACCATGGAAGTCAATCGATGTTGTGAAGTTACCGTTCTTCAAACTATATTTTGTGTTCTGCAGAAGAAAGAAAGTAAGTCATACAGGTTTGATGACATGAGGGATAAATTATATAATTTTTGAGTGGTCTCTCTCCATTAAGACTTAGTTAAGTTTGGTGAGCTGCTTTGTGTTTCTGAACATTTCCATGAGGCTGCAAGGAACAGATCAGCTAGCCTTGATGTCTGCATTTCAAACTTAGCTGTTTGAAATATTACTCTGAAACAATTGTCTTTTCTCTTCATCAACAAACCGCAACAATTGGTGTGAGCTGATATACGACACATGGCTGATCACAGAGATCGGCACGTTGTTTACAGAAATAAGATTCTCTTCTATAGCAGTCACAGAGACTTCAATGTGTCCACTGGCGTGGAAAAAATCTGCTCGATACTGCCAAATTCTTCTTTAAAATGTACAGCACAGTGGTTGTTTTGTATGGTGTAGGGTGACTCTAAATGGGGTCAAGAAAGTCCTTATACTGTATATTGAAATTAGAAAAACTCTCATTTAGTTCAGAAAGTCTGAGTGTATACAGTGTCGAGTTAAGTGGATAGTTCACCCAAAAATACAATTCTGTCATTTATTCACCCTCATATTGTTCTAAACCTGTCTATGAGATTTGTCGTGTGGAACACAAAAGAGGAGATTTTGAGAAATGTCTCCCTTCAATGGAAGGGTTTTGGATACCAACGTTCATCAAAATATCTTCTTGTGTGTTCTGTAGAAGAAAGTTATAAAATGATGAAGAATTTTTATTTTGTCGTAAACTTTCTCTTTAAAGCACACTTAAAACCCTCGTCACAATTAGAAATGTGCAACACAAAAGAACATAGTAGGTAACAATGAATCCAGATTTCACTTGAACTTCCCCAGCAGATTATGAAACAGTCACCTGCTACCTTGCCTTTTTATTTGTATAGTTACGCATTTCTTAACTTTTGAAAGCACTCACTCCAGTCTGCTGTCAATCCTACAAACCTCCATGCAAGTCTGCTGCTCAGCCCCATTAAGAATGCTTTGAAACCACACGCACACAGTCGCATATTTTCACTGGACATTTGACAGTTAGAATAAATCACACCATCGTAATCTCTCAAATTATTTGTGTCCTCTCCTCTTAATCCAACTAGGAGTACTGAAGTCTGTTCAGAGTGGGAGTGGTTTATAGCAACCCTTGTAACTTGCCCTTCTCAGGGTATGTTAGACATGTTGACATTAGCGCGATATGAATAGTCTCACCAGTAACCTTCCCATACCTCAAGCCGGTCAGAGACCGCCAGCCGACCGTGTCACACGCGGTAAAGCGTTCGGCGGGAATCGAACATGGCCGGCAGGCCTGGAAACACTGACAGGGGTCAGGGAAAGGTAATAAGCACATTTTAACGCTGAGTAAGCCGGAGGAAGGAGCGCAATGAAATGGGAGCAGAGGGCGTCGCGGATGAATAATGAAGGAAGGAGAGAGGAGGGAAGCCTAGAGTGTCGGGGTGTTGTAGGATGAATCTGGAGACATACAGACAGGTCTGTGGGCCGTTGGGGAGACGTGTGCGGAGGCTGTCTGTGGTCGGTGCTCTATGTAGCCTGGAAATACTGTGGTTAAAGTTTCACTGTGTGAGTTGTGTGGGAGAAATGTACCTCACATAAATGCAAGTGTACATACATTTTAAGTTTGCCCTCCCTTTTCCTGTTCTTAGAAAGAAGGACGTCTTTTTATAGCCATCTAAACTTGAGGGATCGTGAAACGTGAATGAAGAATTAGAAGGTGGTCATGATTATGCCTGTTTCTTTTTATTAATAGTGCAGCTAAATGGGTTCCTATATTAACTTCAGTTCCTGTGCAGAGGAATGAAGGATATTTTGGTCAGTGATACCCATGAGACCCGACCACTCCCTGCCATTACCCCAAGCTCAGGTTGCATGTGATTGGTGCATTAAGAGGAATAGGGAAGCAGAATGCATCATCTTGTCTTATGTCTCCTTCCCCTCGGCCAATTTCAAGCTTCCCCTCTTTAATCTTCCCTGCGCAATTTTCCCAGCAGAATCGAAGCAGTTAGCCGGCATGATAAGCTCACAGCTTGAATGGACCCCAGCTTTCCCGATTACGGCTTCAAGGTCCCTCAGAGAAACCCAGTTTGTTTCCCTAGTGTTTGCATCAGGAAGGAGGTCTTTGTTTCTCCAAAGTTTATTTTTCCATTTTGAAGGATAGTTTTCTTTCATCAAGAAGGAAAAGTCGCTCTCTCACTCATCTGGTTATCTCTCCTCCTGCTCTGCTTTGCTCCTGTTGGCCTGGAGTGGTAAAGTTCAGCGTAACAGAGAGTCAGGGGGTCTGGCCCTCTCAGCCTTGCAAACACAAACCATCTCTCTGCTTCCGTCTGGGTCTCAAACATGACTCTAGAAGTATGCAAGCTCTCTCGAGCCGTCCGGCTCATCTGATCGCTTAATGAGCTCTCCTTAATGCATTCCAGAATGTTTCTTTACCATTTTTGTTTTTACAGAGTATACTGATATTTAAAAGCTGTGTAATGGCTTCTAGCAGCACAGGTATATGATTGGCTGATGATTTATTACCTCAGCAGTACCGTTTGAATGTCCTTTAGTATTGTAGCCCATAAAAAAAGATAAAAAACATAGACTTTTACAATTTCATTCACATGCAAAATTCCCGACTGGTACTTTACCATGATCTTGATGAGGTTGTGTGAGTTGTTTAAAATTTGTTACTATTAATTGCTGTTTTTGTTGTTTACGAAGGCTTTGCTACAGTAGATGGTTGCTAGGGTGTTTTGCATTGCTGCTAAGTAGTTGCTATAGGCCAGGTCAAATGAGTTTGCCTTGTTTACATCAACTTGGTTTGAAGCGCATCTTGCAGTTCGCCTAAAGTTAAGAAAAAATCCCTTAATTATGCTCACTTTAAATGGTTTTTGTTTTTTGCAAAAAACAGTTAATGGCAATATTGGTGAATGAAACTCAGAAATAAAAGCAACAATATAGAACTTTTGCTGACGGTTCCCCATGTGGTTTATAAATGCAATTGTCTGTTACCAGTGTTGTGACTAATGTCGCTGTATAGACCGTTTCATCGGACGCATGCCTGAACACGATTAACTTCGTGTTTGTGTTTGGGTATATTACAATTATTTGTATTTGTTTAATCTTAATATTAATGTGTATTATTATTTTACTGTATAATAAGTATATCAAATAAACAATGTGTTGAATATGGTTGTATGTACATTTTATTAAGTAAACAATTTGTTGAATAGGTCCCGTAGTTTGGACGCATTTAAAGAACCGTATGTTACACTGACATCTAGCATGTGAGCTGCTTATTACAGTCTAAATTCAAAATATTGGAGAGACAAGTTTAGCCAAGTAAAAGTTCTTCTCTGTTCCTTTTGTTTGTTATCAGATTCAGAAATAATCTACAGGCACTCTATTGTTTAGGAATGTATACTGGAAGTTAAGTTGGGGGTCACAAAAGTGCGCCTGTGCAGTAATGTTTGTTTATGTTGTTAACATGACACTATAAGCTTTCCCTTGGTCAGAGCAATACACGTGCATTTGTTTACAAACCTGATGGGATTGGAGAATGCAGAAATGTCGTTTGAAAAAAGGCTGCTCAGGTAGCAATAGGAGTAGAATCGTCCAGTTAAGAGTTTGTAGTAGAGTAGGCGGGGCGAGACCGTGGTTCGAGGCCGGTAAGTAATTGTTAATTAGCGGCAGTGGTGCGCGCACCGGCCTCGCATCACGTAGGAGATTGGGAGCATATCTTGGGGATGGTGGTCTAGTGGGTTAAACCACTGAACTGGTAATCAGAAGGTTGCTGGTTCGATCCCAGCAGCCACCACCAGTGTGTCCTTGAGCAAGACACTTTACTCCATGTTGCTCCAGGGGGATTGTCCCTGTAATAAGTGCACTGTAAGTCGCTTTGGATAAAAGCGTCTGCCAAATGACTAAATGTAAATGTAAATAAAGAAACAATGGCGACCGGACCGTCGAAGAGAGAGGACCGGGCCCGAACTTGTGTTACGTTTGTATTTATGTCATTTCACCAGTGGTCGTCCGTGAGGTGCCGCCGGCTGTTATTATTTTATTAAAACATTATTTGAATGTTTGCCGGTTCCCGCCTCCTTCCTTCCCTATCTTGAATGGTGTTACATTGGTGCCGAAACCCGGGAGGAAGGAGAGACATGCTGTCGGAGAGCCCTCGCCGCCAAGTAGCCTCGCGGTGCCGGAGAGTTCTGGCAGTGCGGACGAAGGGCGCACGCCAGTGGCTGCCCGATGTGGTGGCTCTGGGGAAACGGAAGTGCACAGTGCGGCCACCGTCAAAGCCTCGGTGGAACGGCGACCTGTGCTGCCGCGCCCCTGGGTCGAGGGGGGGTGGCTATCGTCCAAGCGGGAGCGGGGGAGTTGCTGCCGTCCGCCAGAGGCCGAAGCCTGCATCCATCCCCCGAGTAGGAGGAGCAGGGGGCGGGAGTGCCGAGTGCGGCCACCGCCTGCCAGAGGCCGGAGCCTGCGTCCGTCCGCCGAAGGGGGAGGAGCAGGGGACGAGGAACACGCCCCGCTAAAGGAGGAGCCACCGCCGGCCGCCAGGGGGCCCAGGGCCACCGCAAGGCACCGCGAAGGAGAGTACTCAGGCTGGTTGAGGACCGAGCGGCAGCATGTCAGGGAACCGGACTATAATTTTTTTTCTTTTTCCTCTCTCCCCTCTCTCTTTCCGGTCGCTCCGAGCGCTCCCGCCTCCGTTGTCTCGTCTCGTTGCTGCATACCCACCACCCCAACACCCCCCCCCCGAGGGAGGGGGAGGGAGCATGCACAGTCGCGGGGGTACCCCTCGGCCTGTGAGGGGTGATGGGGGTATGTGGTAGAGTAGGCGGGACGAGACCGTGGTTCGAGTCCGGTGAGTAATTGTGAATTAGCGCCAGCCTTGCGCACACCGGGCTCGAATCACGTAGGAGAATTGGGAGCGTATAAAGAAACGAGCAACCGGACCGTCGATGAGAGAGGACCGGGCCCGAACCTGTTTGTATTTGTATTTATGTTTTGTGATTTGTTGTGTTCGCCGGCGGTTGGCCGTGAGGGGCCGCCGGCTGTTATTATTTGATTAAATGTTTTAAATGTTTGCCGGTTCCCGCCTCCTTCCTTCCATATCTTGAATCTTGTTAATGAGTTCTTCTACCACTGACCTAATTTTAGAGAAAATATTTTTAGGTAAAAAACTACAATGTGTTGCTTTAACTTGATTAGGCATCTGTTTTCCGCTGATGGTATCTTTTTGGTTTCTGAGTTTTCTTTTGTTGTTTTTTTTTAAGTTTTTTTGTTTGCTAATGTAAATCTAAATGCTTAGAGAAACAATTATTCTCAACTAGCCTTCAGGTGTCGTTCAGGTTTATAGCTTAAGAAACACGACAATCTACATGATAAATTCTTATTGTAAGGGGTGTTTGCAAGATCAATAGTGATAGTAACAAGCAGTTGTTGCTCCAGCGCTGCTGTGAAAATGGTGATAGCAAGAACTAAGGGATAATACTCGGTGTCATTATATGTCAGCTATTCTTCTACCAATAATAACTGGCTAATAATTCAACATACCTCAGGCACGCAAACCATACATTTCTGGCTCAGGGTTTTCAAAAGTGGCCCACTGATTGTTTTCAGAGAAATGAATCTCAGAATCCAGCCAAGCATTTTCCAAAATAGGGCTGTGCTCAGCCGGTTTCAGAAAGCTAGACAGCTTTGTGATTTAGTCCAAAGACATATTTAGATAAATACAAGCTACAAAGACTTTGGAGTCCTGACAGAAAGCCAACTATATACAGAAAGCTCAACTTAACATTTTTGTCTTGAATGGTGCTGGTTTCCCAGGGTTGTGAGCTGATTGATGTGCATCAAGGGAGGTTGAAACTTACAGTTTGGATAGTGGGTTTGGTAGTGAGATATGGATAAGGTAACCCCCAAAGACAGATCCATCAGAGAAATATTAATTATACTTTTAGAAATTACCTCCCATAAGCCTCTGTGTTGTTTAATATAGATGGCATTGACAGTAGCTTCTTAACCTTGTCAGATGTGTTTGTGGGTCAAACAAAAACCAAAGTGAACATCTGCCCGAGTTACTGCTAACACAGCACTTTCAGTTTTTGATGACAGGAAGAAAACAGTAAATGAATCAGTTTGCTCTGTTTTTGGTTGCTTTGCTTTGTCTTGTGGAGCTACTATATAGAGAGAATTCAAGAAAAGTGTGACATGAAAAGTTTTAAAACATTTTAAAATATATTTACACACCTTTCGACTTATCTATAAAAATTTAAGTTTGTTTAAGGTCAGAAATTTGCTATAAAGGACTATAGCGCACTATAAATTGCTTGCAGGAAAAAACTGAACAGAAATATGGAGCAGCTAAATGCAGATGTGCTGGATAAGACTACAACCGTATGCTTCACCACAATCTGTAGTTTGCAGCTGAAGGCAAAATCTAAAATGTTGGCTATATATTTTATTGGGCAGGAGGTTTATATGTATGTTGTGTTCACTGAAATTGACCATGACACGTGTTAGTAATTTAGCATCCAAATAAAGGAAAATATGCACGATAAACATTTAACTGGTAAATTTAGATACAGTTAAAACCTCTGTTTTACATTTTTGGCAAGATATTACAAATAAACACGCTGGAATAAGCGTTAAAAAGCAATGTTTGTTTGGTTATCTTGTACTTTTTAAAAACAACAATCTATGCAAAAGCAAAAGGCATGTTTGCTGTTATGAAATGTACAGTACAATTTTTCTCACTCCATAAGGTAGTAGTTTAGAAAAAAGGATTACAGTTTTACTGAGGACTCTTGGCTTGCAGTTTTGTTGTATCTTTTCCTCTTTCACAGCATGCTTTGGAATTACATTCTCTCCCAGGACAATATTTGTTCTTTTATTCAGGAAACCAGGTGGAGGGGAAAGTTTCCTAAAAGATCAGGTTGACAGGTTGACTAAATTCAAAAAATGGTGTGCTGTGGGAACTATGTTTGCTGTATTTATGAGGGAGATAGTGTAGGGCTAAAAGAAGAATAAATCTCCTGCGTAGTGTGGGGCCCACGGAGCCACCCAGTGTTCCAAAAGCTGCACTGCTATGAGCGTTTTAACTTTGAGGGAATTCTGCTAACATCTCATACTGTTGCAGAGCAGCATTGTGTCACTTGAGCAAGCTTGAAAGGTCTGTAGCACACATTTATTACATTTACATATACACCTCCACAGACCCAGGATGGACAGAGAGAGAGAGAGAGAGAGAGAGAGAAAGAGAAATCATGGATCACTGAGTAATGTAGACTAAACTAGTGATTTCCTTTTTTTAGAAAGGCTGATTGTTAAAAATTAACCAAAAAATCTGTCAGTTTTCAAAAAGCAAACCAGATGTTTTTAAATGCACGATAAGATAAATCTACATGGAGTCATGCATGGTTTGTAGAATGGTGTTGTGCCGTTGTATTCATGTTTAAAGATTTCCTGAATGCTTAATTTCTTCCTACTTCACTTTCACTGCTTATCTGATCAATTTAGCTCTGGGCAGGTTTAATTATGATCATTATTTTGCTATTGATTTCTCGTTACCCCACGAAATTTATATTGATAAAATGTCTCATGTGGTTGCTGAGGAATGTGAAAACCTCGAAGGAGATGCATGTAATGATTAAAAATGAATTGCAATTGATTTAAAAAGCCTTGGAAATATCAAACTTTCAGATCTGTCATCTGTAATGACAATTAAAGCAATTTATTTCCCAAGATTTGTTTGTTATCTAATTGTGCCGTTGTTATTTCAAGAACATGTATTTCCAAATCTGAATTACTTTTTTTCTACAGAACACAAAAGAAGATATTTTGAAGAATGTCGGAAACCAAACAACATCGACCACCATTGACTTCCATTGTATATAAAACCTAAATTTTTGATACAAAACCTACACATTTCTCAAAATATATATTTTTTTGTTCCACAAAACAAAGAAGTCATACAGGTTTTAAACAACGTTCTATATTGGGGTGATACATGATGATACATTTTTTTAGGGGTGATGCCCCTTTATTTTTCAACCTCCTGCCTCCAACCACCTAGCTACTTTCTGGTATGGAACACACACACACTTGCACAAACACACACTTGTTCCTGAAGGATAAGATGATGGTTTCATTCTGATCTAAAATTACCAGCTGCCGGCCAGATAGTCCAAAAATTCCTTTCACATTCTGATTTGAGGCATTTTGTTTAGCAGAAGAAAAGCGGTTGCATTTTTGTTTGGTTAATTTCAATACACATAACCTGCGTGTCTGTAATTGCTAACATGCAAAATGTGTGATATACGCTTGGAGAGTTCATTCGTCTGAAGTCTTTACTGGGATCTGTACACTTCCCGGCCAAGTTGGTCTCAAGAGAAAGACCTCTTAGATACAGTATCCCGCGCTACAGAAGCAGGAGAGAGGAGAAAGGGTCTAATTCACCGTGTTGATCGAGGGCGCCTATAATTTGGGAAATAGTTTGGGGCCATTACGCGTCGGGGTGTTTATCACAGGTGGTTCCCATGACGACCAGTTGAGATCGTAATTGGATTTAAATGGGCAGAACTGCTTGCACATGTTTTAAAGAGCGAGAACGAATGTAGTTCACTGACCAGGGAATCTTACTTTCCATCTTTAGCAGCGCAGCCTCCAAATGAACCTTTGGCCTCTTCCTGTACTCAAAAATGAAACAGCCGGCCTCTCTAGTATCTCCGCTACAGCACTATTAAAATCACCCTAACACTTAAGCTGTGAAGAATTAATTTGTTAAGTGGAGTTTGCTAATATGTTGTACTTATTAGAACTTAATAGAAGCCTAAACTTAACGGGATATTTCAGCCAAGAACCAAAATGTCCCCATGTTTTACCCACCGTCAAGGCATCCTGACTGAATATGACAATTTTTTTGAAGAATAATTCAGTTTAAGTCATAAAAACAAATAGCGTTTTTCCACTACGCGGTAGAATGGGAGTAAACGGGGGACACGTTTTTGAAGCTCAGAAAGTGCATCCATCGATCGAAGAACTGCCTTTAATTGATAATTCACCCAAAAATACTGTAGTTTGAGGTACTTCTGAGTAATTGTGTACATTAGACATCACAAATTGTTTAGGTTTAAAGTTTCCTCAGGGTTCTTAAACTGTTAAACCCTTTTGGTACCCTGTAACCAGCAACCTTACTGGAAGTATTGGCAAGTGTGAACAAAGCAGAAAATGATCCCAAAGAATGTTTTTCGTAACAAAGTGCGCATCTCGGAAAAGCCTGAGTGCAAAAGAAAACAAACACAGCGGCGCTCATCCCGAGTAGTTTTCTTCTGTTGCCAGCAGGCCCTTCACATACAGGAAAAATCTGTTTGGACAAGACAGCACAGCACCATGCCGCTGTGTTTACAAGAACATCTGAATCAATCTTAAGTCAAGCCCAGCTTCGGTGTTTGCGCCTCGGATAGAAGGTCGTCTTGTATCCAATAACCTGATGTCAGTGTTTACCTTGACATTCCTGACCTGGCATAAAGTGCCATAGTTGGCATACCAGTCGCACCCGTTGGAAGCTGAGGGACAAAATGGGTGAGGTACTCAGTGACCCGGCCGCTCGGAACGGGACACGGGCCTTGCACACGTCCAGGAGCAAGTTACAGCGAATGTGCGCATTAAACGAAACGTTCTGGTCACTTTATGAGAGCAAGAGAAAGCTAACGGTTCGGGTTCACTTCAGGGCTGCCCTGCTTTTACTGTGGACTCAATTGTCACTTAGCTAATTACAGCTTCTTTTTACGATCCTAAGCCTCGCTCGCAGCCAGCCTCCTCCAGGCAACAATGGGAAGGTTTGTGGGCCGTTGGGGAGCTAAGTGAAAACAGACTCCTCTCTTCAACTTTCTCGTTGTTGTTTTTCTCTTTTATCTTCCTGTGCGACTCCAGAAAGCGGGTTCGGATAGTAAACCTCCATTAGTCATTCCGGCCACAGAACTGTGTATTACTTGGAAGAACTTGAAGTCCAAGTGGTTGGTGATTACACGCCCAAAATGCACAGTTGTAGGCCGCTGGATGAATATGCATGTCACATTGCTATAGATACAACATAGTTGGGAACTCTGTAACAGCGTGTCTTTAGACATCATATCTGGGAAATATGGTGAGATAAATTGTTACATTATGGTTGTGTTTTACTCAGCAGGCCAACATAAACTGGGCCCCAGAAGGAGTTCATCTTAGATTGCAATGCGTGTATGTGTTTGTGTGTGTGGTATACTTTTTGTTGTTTCTGGAAAGGGGTTGGATGAAGATTTTGAATGGGAGTGCATGAGCTGGAATGTTTACTTGTGGCTGAACAGGTGCTGGTTTAGTGTGAGACATTTCAATATAGCCACTTCTGTTGAATCTGCAGTACCATCACAGTATCTTACTGTATCTTTCCTTATATGTTGTATCAACTCCATATAGGGAGTTGTTAAAAAACTATAAATGACTCTTTCCTCTGTAGAACACCAGAGCGTATATTTGAGAAATGTTTCTGTCCATGATGGAAGTCAATGGGGGACAATGTTGTTTAGTTCCCAACATTATTCAAAATGTCTTCATTTGTGTTCTGCTAAAGAAAGAAAGAGATTTCTCTTTGAAATTATAAGTATATTACGAAAGAATGTTCTTTTTTGGACAGAACTCTCCCTTTAACATGTTTAGGCAGATATTTTATTGAGGTCTTGGCTGTGTAAGGGCTTTCCTTCATCAAATTTTTATTATGAAGTAACACCAAAGGCGTGCGAATGAGAGAGCTGTCCACCCCGGCTTTCCCTGGTGACCTTCAACACACTCCAGATCTGTGCCTAACAAAACAAAAGAGCGTTCTTCCTCTTATGGTCAAAACACTTGAGGGATGTATATGATTCACTGCTTTCCTATACACTTGGCAAGCAAACAACATGAGACACACTATGGGGTGACAGCCACGTGCCCCGAGAGGATCTGTAATCATAAGTAGATGATTATGCCGTTTGTTGCAGGGACGATCGAATCCTCAATGGTTTCTAAGATGAAAATAACAGAGACGGAAAAGCACCGGTCCCTATTAGTCTGGGGAATCTTTATCAACAGTGGCTTAGAAATGTACAAACATGTACTAAAAACACAAAGAATAAAAAAGAGGCAGTAGTGAAGTGCCTTATTTCTTCAGAAGCGGTAACGTGAGCTTTAAAGGGAAACAAAGTAAGGTTATGTTTCATACCAGGGCATTTTTTAGGGGTAAAAACATTAGAAAAAGATGACAGTGGTTTCCTGTACGAGTGGGTGGGGGAGATACATGAGAAACATGAAATAATGTGATGAGGGCCAATGCCATATCCAATAAAATGTATATCTTATTTAAAAAGGGAAAGCGTAACGATGGGAAAGCATGGAATTTTAAGAGAAGGTTCTTCTGATTTTTTAACAGCAGAGAGTAACCCACCTAACCAAGTAACCGAAGGAGTTTACGGCAAAAAAATACTGTCTAACTTTTTTTGTCTTGTTTTGCAGTGGATATGTCTAAAAATTCTTAAATCTTTTAAATCTTTAAAAAAAAAGAAATTTTCTTCAGAAGCAAAGTCTTGTTTTCGAAAAAAAACTTTATGTTCAAAACAAGCAAAATATCTGTAAAATGTACATTTACAAGTTTCTTACATTTTTTTTGCTTTAAAAATATTTGTAAATTCTGTAAAATATAACAATACAATTCTATATAAATTATTTCTTTTACAGTGTGC